>NADL03000599.1:2400000-3000000 GCA_002205965.3 Kappaphycus alvarezii
CTAGTCTCTCTCGTTCACACAATTCCATTTAATGCATTTTGTGGTACTTAGTATTTTTATTTAATACTTTATCGTTAGCAGAAAAGTCTACATAAACTGGATTAACTGCTTCATCATGGAGAGATAGAGCAAGTTGGCAGAAAACTTCAAGCCAGTCCCAAATAGTTTGGAAGTTGAGATTCAACTTCAGGCTCAGAACACTTTTCGTTTACGCTGCTCAGAGAGCATGGGTGGTAGATTCTGCTCCTTCTATACTCACTTGTAGACCTCTGAACTGTCGTCCTTACCCACCTCTTTCTGTTCGCTCAACTATACCACGGTAGCCGTTTTGTCAATTGCGACATTTCGCTCTCGGGGTAACTAGTTCGAATTATCTCTTCCCCCGGCAATTTATCCTCATCGTTCGTTTAAAATTTAGAGAATCACCTTGTAATCCTTGCCCTTTATGAGTTCTTTCATACGGCCCTCGAGGATTTGTACTTTATAGCGAGGATGCGAACATGTTTCGGCAATATGTAATCTATCACCGTAGTTGTATCATGGACGATTAGATCGGGCGTTCACCCTCAGGAGTCTCCGCGCGCGAGGGTCCTGACCCACCTTGGCTTGTCTGGCGAATCACATCTTTCCTGTAGAGGATACGCGGGACTTAGGATTGCGGTGGCTTTGACCGGGTCACGACGAAAGAAAATACCGTGTTGACAGGAGCCCCTTCCTGCCTGGTTACGCAGAGCTCTATAGATTCTGTAGTTCTGCTGGGAGCTCGTCAGACCATGAAAGAAATCTTGTAAGACATTTTTCGGTGGTACAAGAGGTTTTTTAACGGCAGTAACGGCCAATTTGAAATTATGAACTGCGTGATTAATGTTTTTACGCTTTTCCTTGTCTCCTTTTCACCAACAGTAGCCTAAGGAACAATTTTTTCAATACTAAGGGACAATTTCTTTATGGCTTCCCATTCGTTTTAATACGAGTCCATAAAATAATCAAGCCAGAAGTCCATGATCTGCTCAGCAATTTCTTGCTTACGTACATAGCTTTTATAGCGCGACTTGAGGGTGGAGACAAATTCTCTCCAGTTTCTGATGCCATCTATATCCTCAAAATAGAAACATTCCGCGTCTTGTTTAACATTTGAAGGATAAAATAACCTTTCGGAGACCCGTTTAGTCGAAGTTCAAAGCAATGAATTTGGTACCAAGCAAGGGCCGACGGCCATTTATCTCTATTGGAGCCTCCTAATTTCTGCTTATCTCCTTTATTGTAACGTACTCGCATCTTCGAGCTTATTTTTACGTAATAATCCTTATTCCATTTGTGAATAGGTAAGGGCAATGATGTCTCGTGGTTTGTGTGCCATGTTTCTGCAAATTGGCGGGCAGAAGTTTTATCCAGATGGCCCAGGTAGCGGTTTTGTACTCGCAAGGGGTGCGATGGGTGCGATGCAGCTTGTTCATAAGGCAAGGAATCCGTTGGAAATGGAGTCGACGATACATTCTCAACTAAACCAGGTTGCAAGTCAGAGCCAGATACTGAGACCAATTCAGACAAAAAAAATCAGAAACATAGCACGCCCCTATGTGGCTGGCCCAAAATAGAGCATACTCAGATATTCCTGACGCCTTTTGTCTTATTGGTCGTTCTCTGGCCAAATTGTGAACAAGAATCGCTCTAAATTAGTTGCATGGCCATAAACATCACTAACGACAGATACCGAATTCTCCTCAAGAAACTTCTTCACGCGCTTATAGAGTTCTTAGTTGAAAGTAATAGTAACAGCCGGAAATCTGGGACAGTGAAGTCAGATCTTTTCTTTGCCAGAGGAACGCCACCCAAAATTTCGGGAAACTCTTGACTGTGTGAACGAAAATTTTCAATAATCCGCACTTTATCGGGGTTCATTAACTGTATTTCGTACCATGGCACCAATGTGGGTAACTGAATGCCCTTTCATGAGGCTGTATTGCTTGATGCTCAGTTGGATATGCTTTGATGTTGTGATTGAGAGACTCTGCTGAGTTTATCTTAGTTTACGTGTCTGATATACGCTTTGTTGCGAATTAAACGGTATAACTGATAGTTTAAGTAGCTTTATGCATCCAAGTACGATTGCTCTCTATAAAACTTGACGGTAGTTGCTGTTCGATTAGACACTACTTGCAAGAATTATACTCAACTACGAATTTGGTCTCGTTTAATTTGAGCTTCTTTGTTCTCGGGAACAGTTTGAGAGCGACCCTTCACTTGACCAAAATCAAAACTGAGACAGTTTATCCTATTCTTAACAGAACCCATGAGTGTTGTTACAGCACGTATAATTTTTTCCTCACTCCAGGCCCAAATCCTGGAGCTGGTCTCTACCATGGGAATCTTGAGAGATATAACACAAAAATTTATGTCGGTCCGTTATGATGGTGTATATCTCTTCCTACGAACGATGAGATCCATGGTATCGTAGCTCTACATATATATCATTGCGCGCAAAACTGACAGATCATTTGGCCGTTGTGACCTTTCGTACAATACTGAACTCTAATTCAATTTAAATGAATAAAATACGTCATCTGATCTGGATCTGCTACACCAAACGGCCGTTCTGGGTTTGACAGTGCAATAGTGCGAATTTCTCGCATTCTGGGTACCTGAAAGTATGACGTAAAATTATCAAGGTTTGTTTCAGTAGATTGCTCAAATTATTTGCGAGTTTCACCTATATTCCTAGATATTGAATGAGTGAATTAGAACGAATAGAGAGAAAAAGACAAATTTTATGAAATACTAAAGAAAATAGTATTAGAATTCGGGGTATAACAAACCCCGCGTTGCAGTTCTCATACGTATTCAACGGACACCTCGAAAGAGATGGTGAGGCCGAGATGGTCACATATGTCAAATTTTGGAATAGACTATTTTCCTGAGGTGACTAGGGTGCTAGCGTCCCAACCCAAATCACACTGAAATTTGATATTTCGTCACTTTTATTGAGTCGTGACAATTTTTACGGGTCCATCCTTTTTTGAGAAAGCGATTTCAGGGTCGCATCTGTGCTTCCGAAGAGTCGCTAGCCATTTGGTCCATCTCTTTAAAATAAAATTATTGCTAACGACTTCTCGTGTAAATTTCATTTAGACGACCTAGAAATGGATTGACAGACAATTTGGCAACCCAACTTGACAATCTGTCCTGTGGATATAAACAAATCTTGATATCGGTGCGGTGTCAATATAAGCGTTCCACTGCGCGATCAGCCCCGGTTCTACCGAGATCTGTAGCAATATTATACACCTCCGGGTGCTAACCTACTAGGGTTTACATAGGAACAAGAAATATTCTGCTTTTTCTTCGATCTTAAATTGTTGGGCAATTATTTATAAAGACCTCCCAAATCGAATGCTAGTTGGCCAAGGAAGATACTTTGGCTACAGTTTGGACCTTCTTGGATCTTCATCAAAAGTAGACGTAAAGCTAACTGGTATTAAGTCTCTTTCTAGCCTTGGATTGGGAGAAAGGTGCACCAACATCTTCAGCAGACCTATCGGAATGTATTAGAGGAACACCAGAATACACCTCTTGCGATAGCCTTTACCGCATTGGTGAAATCCCTTAACGACTCTCTCGTACCTTAAGGCCTTGTCCCCTCCGCCCTAGTGCTTGAAGAGTTTCCTCGTGTGTTTTCGAGGTTTGATGCACTCAATGATCTACCGAAGCACAGAGAAAGAGCACAATTAGCCCACTCACCGCGTACAGAAATGGAAAATATCTTCGCCAAAATAAGAATTCGTCTCGCACTGAACCATCGAAATCCTCCTCGTGCTGATAGATTCTACCAGCCTGATGATAAAGTCCTCATCTGGAGGGAGAATATAGTGAACCACCCAATAAGTGAATAGCTTGGACAATTTACTTTAATGGAAACTGATGAGTCAGGAAAACTTGTGGTTTTTCAGGATAGAAAGATGGGCGCGGTCATATCGTTCAATGAAGCTCCCAAGTTAAGCGATACTTGACCTCTAACTTCGACGAATCTTTTCAATGGAACTTGCCATTGCTTCGTGACTGACCTTAATCGAGGAATGAGTGAGTTCTTAGCTACTTCCGCTGATCTTGAAGTCAATCATGACACTCTCTTAACAGAGATTATCAACCCGGAGAATCATAGAACACGTTCTCTTGAGATGACTGGGGATAAAAATACTAAAGTCAAAAGCGGTCTGCGGCGGCGAACCTTTAAGTTGATACTGTGAGACGACCTACCTCCGCACGGAAACATTCTTCCCGTTAGACTTTCATTGTCTATCACATATGTTGAGGACGTAAAGATGAATTGTAAGGTGAGATACGTGATTAGTGGCCATAGGGACAATTACAAAGATCTTGTGATGCACTCGACGTCTACACTTCTGCCACATTCTACGAGGCTCCTTCTTGCACTCGCTTCTATTTTCTGTTTCGACATATGGACTTCCGATGTACGTCAGGCATAGTCCGCTGAGACATTAGTACGAGACATATTCATCGGAGAGCCAGTACCATACCTCGAGCTCGACCCATCTCAGTGCTTGAAAATAGTCAAGCCTATTTACGGTCTCTACGATTCAGGAGACCTATGGCATGATACGCTAACAAGACATCATCGCGAAGATCTAGGGATGAAATTTCTCCGATCTGATCCTTCTCTCTCCACGCTGGTCAAAGACGGTATCGTAAATGGATTTTCTGGAGGCTATGTTGACGATATTATTGGGACTGAGGGTAGCGAATTCAAAGAATTGTCAAGAATACAAACGAAAACTTCGAAATGACGGAGGATCAGCATTTGCCCTGTAAGTTCACGGACTTCACTCTTGTGAGAGATATGTATCGTTCATCAGTGCAAGATCAGCATGAATGTTTGAAGAAACTCAAGAAGGTATCACTCACATCCAGATTCGAACAGTTCAGGTCCATGAGAATACAGCTGGCGCGGGTCTCAAATACCCCTCCCGACTGCTTGTTTGAGATCGCGCAGCTGGCTCAAGTGACTGAGGGGATGTTTCCAAAGCAGTTCAAACAAATTCTTCGCAGGGCAAAAAAGTTGTAGGTTTTGCTATCGACAACCGCACATCTGTAGTAGTTCCTAAGCTGAAGAAGGACACACTACGAAACATTGGTTTCGCAGATTCTTCAATTACCAACAACACATACTTATCCACGCAGCTAAGTTACGTTTGCTTTCTCTTCCATGACACAGGATCTGTCTTCCGGATATCTTTCAAGTCGTAAAAGTCAAAGCGTGTAACGAGATTTGGAATGTCGTGCGAGGTAATTGCATTCAGCGACCTTTTTGATGTTGCAGCAGTTTTAGCGGCAGAATTGGAAACTACTATTGGACTGAAGGTTCCAGTACAGCTTCTGAGGGATATCAAGAGTCTCTTTGATGTTATTGCTAAAGGAATTCAGAGAAGAAAATGATGCCCGAAATTGCGTCCAAAAGGTAGGCTGTCAAATACAAGGTAATAACATACATTTATTTCGTCCGCAGCTCGAGATTGTGGTAGATGTACTAACGAAGCCAATGCAGCAGAGTTCACTTAAATACTTCCTGAAGACCTTAATATTTGATTTGATGCCAGAGCAGTGGATAGTGCGCACTTAAACAGGCGAAAGGTGTTTGTTTTCTTAGAAGCGGTATGTAGTAAAACTTTTTTTACCACTCCAATTCGTAAGCTGATTGAATTTTCGCCTCCAAAATTACGTAGCAGTTCTTAACTAACTTTCATTGGGAAATCATCCGTGCTTTCAACTATAAGCTTTCGTCCCGCATCTATCACAATAATATATGAGATCACTTTGGGATGGAATACATACAAAATATGAACCCCGGATACCGAATTCGCCCGGTGACGAAATGGGTTACCTTTGAAAAGGATTCTGTCAGTTTTCGGAATTTTTTTGCATCTCTCTCCATGTTCTAAAATCATGTAGAGGACGCGCTGCCTTATGAATTTTGAGAAAGTGGTGTTTTTTTATCAGTAAAAAATGTTTTGAAGAGTCTCAGCAGCACAGCACCCAGCAAAGGTGTCGACTTCATTTTTAAGGCTGCTGTGAAGAAATTTCCATTATTCTGCTCAGCGGTTATTCTGCTCACCGAATGCCTCCCAAAACTTGCGGAAAAAATGAATCCTGACTCTGTCAATCGACTAGCGCGTACACGGACGGTCTACAGTCAAAGAATGACCTGGGTTGTCTCTGGGCCACTTCGGGGCCAAGTTTCAGAGTTTCGTTTGGATCTATGCAGTTCCATCTTGGTTTTGCCTTTTTCTTCGTAGTGATGATTCTTGGAACAGGGGATACTTTTCGTTGTTCAGCGCTCTTCGACAGCGCGCAAGTTCTCCCATTCCCGACATTCCGGGCAGCACTTGTGGTAAAAATAATTGACTCCGGTTTAGTCTCATGACAAGGTTCAGTGCCACCATCGATCCGATCGTAAGCATACAGCTTGGTTTGTTTCAATTTCAAGCCGTTCTTCGATATCAGACCATCCCAAAGACGAGAGGCCCATTGCTGAATGTTCCATCTGCTTGCTTTTTATTTTTTTGGCCTGTACTACACAACCCTTGTCAGCTATTATCATGTTTGGACCTTCGGAGATCTTCACAGCGATCAGATTGGTTCATAGGAGTCGAATTTTTGCTTGCTCGGGCGCTCCCACAAGTTTCGTTACCCTCTCTACTCTTCAACTATTACCACTATATTGTGCACGAGAAGTCCAATCGGAGGGAGTATCCATGCTCTGTGCCAATTTGTACAGTTCGGACTCAAGTCGAAGCCGGCAGACCTCCACTAACATGATTTTCTGTAATTTTGTGGTTGGATTTCTCTGGCTAAAAATATTCAATAAATTAGATCGGACGCAGTTCTTGGTCGAGCACTCGGCGCTCGTACTCATCGTATTCAGGCTGAGTGGCAGGAAAGAGATAAGATCAGAACAGAAGGAAGTAGACTACATTCGTTTTATTTCACCCGCTAAGGTGATCCAGCTAGCCCCTTCTGTAAGTCTATATCCTTCTCCGTCCGTCATCGCTTTTGCATTTTCTACTTTTCACTATGCGCACCTTTCCTAAAGAGGAATTAGTCACTCGTTACATTGTCGTAACACGAAGCCATCGTGAGCCTACATTTGGGTTCCATCGACATACAGAAAACAGTCAGACCTTTTATTTAATCACACTTCACAAGATATTTTCACTTTATTTTAGGGCTCTAAGAGCTCCATACAGATAACGCGTCCCATATAGAGTCACAGAGAATCGATGATATTGTGCGGTAGTTTTTTCTAGTCAAAACAAATCGAAGGATCTGGACGAGAAGTTCTCGTCTTCCATTATCACTCTCACTCCCCCGGCCATACGCTCCACACCTTCACAAAACACCTCAGTACTCCCTTTATCATTCTAACAACGGTCCTCTCCACATCGGTATTGTCCATCCTCACTCCTATCTCCTCCCAACTCCTCCACCATCCACCCCACACCAATCCACTTTCCTTAAACGCCACAATCCCTATCCTGAAGGAAACCTTGTTGTTAGAAACCTTCTTAGGTCTCACTGTTATAGTGAAATACTTCGGACATCCTCAAAGACGCCTTTCCCACTCAGTACATAAGTACTTCCTCTCTTTTACTGCTCGCCTTTATCCCCCATTTCCCCTGCACCCCCACCGTCCACCCCGACACCGGCCATCAGCCCTCATTCACGCCGAAAGGCATCTTCCCAGCCTTCAAACATAACCAAAAGCATCCGCTCGAACCCATGGACTCTGCCTCTGACCTGACAGCAAAAAATGCAGATAGCCTTTCTTCATCATTTGCCTCTGTCATTCTTCCCACTATCTGCCAGCTTTCGGGCATAGTATGGTCCCAATTATCATTCTTGATCTATCCAAAGGGAAAACTTGCCACGTTCTCTAGCTGAGCACATAATTAATATCAACACCGTGCTTTTTGCGGTAATATCCACAAATTTTTATTGCATACAAATGAATAAATCTACTAGAATAGCTCTTAAACTGCTAACAATGAGGCAACTCTTGATCATTTTGAGTCAGAGACTGATAAATTTCTGTTTTCACGTCCTGCTAAGGTGTAACGTATCGGTATTTAAACTAATTAAAATAAATACCTGCAAACTGAATGGTACAAAATTGCTCGTAATGATGAGTTGATTTTTGGGTTCATGGTGCACATGTCCTCAGAGGACTTTTATTCCCTTCATGCGATGGTGAAGGAAGAAATAAATTCCCCACTAGATCTATACAGTAGGCTTACACTTGAGTAGATTGAAAAGCGGCGAGGGCGTAAAAAGAAGCTATCATCATACGAACTTATTTTCATATATCTGAAAGCTTTGAGCGGTTTAATCTGTGAGACGGATTCTTTAATAGGTAGTTTCTCGATGCATGGAAATTGAAACCACACAGTTTGTCTTTTTTTATCATACGAAACCGGCGTCCGTTCGTGCTTTGTCACAAGATGTACAAAATGAATGGCTAAATGAAGATGATCTGAAGGCGTTTCAATTTCTTATAATATGGTTTTCACAAGTTTTGATGCTCGTTGGGGAATCCCTACAGCCTGCATTCTGGTTAGGATGCCACTCAGAATTTCCAGTAGTTTTGTAAAGATAACGACACAGTTATGTCATCCCTTTCAATTTTTGTATAAATAGTTCAGTAAGGGAGGTTAAAGTTACAAATTCCGGACATCGACATGACACAGCAGCTATACAGAGGAGTCTTGTGTATCTGCGACGAAAGGAGTACTTTTATGAAGAGTAATGGATTCCTTGTAAGCAGTTTATTTTGGTGTTGAAGATAAGGATCGGATAATAATTCTCTACAACAAAGAAACAGATTTTCCTTTTGGCCGATAAATTAGCTCAGAAGATGTCCGTTTATCCTCCGTTCCTCTCTCTGTCTATTAGAATTTGATTACGCTTCTCTGACTTCTACTATCTTTCGCTGTTATCTTTTA
Organism: Kappaphycus alvarezii; assembly: GCA_002205965.3. Lineage (NCBI taxonomy): Eukaryota > Rhodophyta > Florideophyceae > Gigartinales > Solieriaceae > Kappaphycus > Kappaphycus alvarezii. The sequence continues at coordinate 2,409,012 of NADL03000599.1, forward strand.
TACGCTTTGACTCATCTTCACTTATTGTTTCTGCATTTTAAAATATCCCAAAATAAAGGAACTTTCCTTTCAAAAGATATACTTCGAGTATTTCATTGGTTAATTCAGCTTCATTATCGCCTCCGGTAATATTCTCCTTTCTCTTTTCTATTTTTTTATTCATCGATGAAAAACTTTAGCATATCTTTTCACAACCACCTTAATGTATTTAACAGAAAGACCATCGCCTCTCATGAGTCGAAGAAGCTCTTTCAAATCAACGTGCACATGTTCAACAATTCCTCCAAATGTCTCGAGTTTCTGCATCTTCGACAACACTTACTGAGAATTAAGCAACAGACGTTTAATATGAAGTCGTTCCTCTTCGTTTGGGCTGAACCTAATGTATCTCTCTGGGGCCTGATGGGATATGGTTTCCTTCAGATTTTTAAATATTCACATCTTCTTTACATTTTTTTGGCTACATTGGACCTGCGGATATCAATAGTAGTCGTTAGTGGCTGCGGTAGTCAACGAGGTCCGTTTTGCGGACAGATAGTGGAGATAAGCGGTGGGGGTCAAGGGAAACAGTGATGGCGCAATGATTTAGTGCCAAGGCGCCCCGTTTTGGACGAGTAAGGGCAGGTTTTCGGGGGGCATTAGGTGATAGGTATCAAGAGCGTTGCGTTAGTCGATCTAAATACAGATCAGATCCTTCTCAAGTACTTTACGTGTAAGCGACTTCTTTACACCATGAATTGGGATCGTAATACAGAATATTCAAAGTGGTTCCATTTAAGATCTATCCAGAACTATCTCGCTCTGTGGCAAGGGTGCAGGTAATTCTTAATAAATTTAATATCTCCATGGAGAAAGAAGCTTAATTCATAAATGCATGTAATCCGAAAATGATTGGTGCTAGAAAATGTATAGGTAAAATGTTTCGTCCATATACAATTGTCACACGTGCCTCTTCAAATCCCTACCTTGCGGCTCACGCCTTAAGTATGTAGGGCATAATTTTCCTTACCTGATGATAAAATGCCAAGAAAGCTCCTCTGCCGTCCAAATCTGATTCGTCCCAAGAGTTTTGTTAAAGGTATCAGCCACCATGTCAGAGGTGCTACAGTACTTGAGTTCTACTTTTCCAGTCGCCGTGTGACGGCCAACGTAGCTAAATCGAATACATACATGCTTTGCCTTCCTTATTTCATTGTTGCTCCAAGCAACAGCAACTTGGTTGTCTTCATAAATAACAGTGCTCCCGACCTGTGCCGCATCAAATTCCTCCAGTAACTTCCGTACCTACGTAACAAGCTTTTTAACCTGACCTACATACATAACCTCCGCTTCAGTCGTAGACAACGCAATATTTCATTGCTTAACCGATTTCCATGCAAGTGGTGTCCTCCCAAATTTTAAAACTTCCTCTGTCGTCGAGCGCCGTTCAGCTCTATCTCCAACCCAGTCTGAATCATGAAACACTACCAATACCTCAGGCTTCCTATGATACAAACGTAGCGCATAGCTTGAAGTTGTCCTAAGATAACTTAAAATCCTCTTCGCAATCTTCCATCGAATCTCTGTGGGTTCTGAATTGTAACGACAAATTAGAGTAACTGCTGCACATATAGCAGGCCCCATTCATGTGGAGATATTCAGTAGTGCACACATCAGTTCATGATACTTCCTTTCGTCTGTGGCAGGACTGCTTCTTTCAAGCTCATTCATGGCATTCTCAGTCATGGCTGTAGCCATCGGTTGACAGTCCTTCATTCCAATCCTTTCAAGTAACTCCATTACTTAATGCCTTGGAGATAGCCAAGCATGATCATCGCTTCTGATAAACTATAGCCCGAGGAATTTGTGTAAAGCTCCCATCTTTTTGGTGTCAAGATGACTGCTCAATTTCATTTTAGCTTTAGCAATACTAACTTCTGATGGACTCATGATCACGGTATCGCCAACATAAATGACTAGCCACACTGAACCTCTCCTGCACACACATTCATCTAATATCAACGGATCAAATTTACGGACCTTCATAACCGATGAGAACTTGACATGTCACAACTTAGGCGCATGCTTCAGACCATCTAGCCATTTCTTAATTTTGGGCACTTCTGATGGTTCTAACAGGTTCAATACAGGCATTGGTGACACATAAACATCCTCCCACATATCATCATGCGAGAAGGCCGTGCGGGTATCAAGCTGCTCGATAAAGTATCCCCTTATAACGCATATGTCCAGGCATGTATGAAAAGTAATAAAATAGACAACTGCAGCAATCATATCGCCCGAATCTGGCTGCATAAATCCCCTAGCAACTGAGGAAACTTTATACCTACATATAATACCATCCTCAGTATGTTTCCTCATAAATATAAACCTTGTCGATACAGCTTGTACTCTGTTTGGAGGATTGGCAACTTCGTATCAATCATTCTGCCTAGGCGCTCCTTCGCTCATTTCATGTAATTTCTGCCCTCCTTACTTGAGCAGTTCCGGGAAATATTTCCGACCATATTGCACCTCTACAATAGCCCTTTTTCATTCCATTGCGGACGTCGTCCACCGTTTCGGTACCTTTCAACTAACGCCTGACCAATCCCACGATCATTCCTTCTACCAGATGTGTAAGGACGATCGTTTCTGTCTTCATATTCCTGTAGGAGGTGGGCTGTAGTCATTTCCCAGTCCAATCCCTCTTGTGCATTCTGTGGGGAAGCTTTCGCATGACCAAACTGAGACTTGATCTTTCCATCGAACGAAGCAAGTAACATAGAAACCTGTAGATATTCACTGGCATTACTTCACATCCCTGCAAGACGGTTCAAATTCTCCTCAAATGAATCGAAGTAGTCTTGCATCGATTTCCCCTCACAAATGATCCTTACAAGTTTGGATTGAAGCTGCATCATGGTTGCTGTATTAAAAACTACATAAATCTCATTCAATCTAGCCCAAATATTGAAGTTATTTTACTTAAGAGGGAGACAAAATCGAAGATAATGGCCTTAAAGTCCCTGAATTAAGATGATTCTAGCCGTAGCGATATTTTGTTGCGTATTATCATCCAGTTCACCTTCAGAGGACAACAAGTCTTGTCCGATCATTGAAAACATCCCATTTTCCAGCGGGACTTCCTCTTTATGAGCGTTTCAAAGATGATAGTCCTCTCTTGGCCTGCCACTGAAGTCGTGGATTTTCGTAAAGTCTTCCATTGTGAAATTGATACAAAGAAAGAACTCAAAGCTCCTCAAAAATCAGCAGAAGGACGTTGATAGTTGAAAAGTTGATCGATGAGGGCAAAAAAACGCCTTTAAATGACTTATGCGTTTCTATAAGCCCATAACCAGCTCCAGGTTGGTGTTCAATCCCTCTTCTTATCCTTTTGATCACCGAAGGGATCAGCCTTACTGTACTTAATGTAGCATGAGTAAACAGATAAACACTATCCCATTCTACTTTTCTCTACATCCTTTTACATGTTCAAACTGTACTCATTGCCGTAAACTGCTAACGATACTGTTATTATGAAACGTTTTCTGATGCTATCGTTGTATACACTCTCATTGACGCATTCAAGATTGACAATTTGTTCGATTACATTATCCTGATATAATATCTTGTTGTATACTCATATGCAAATTTATCATCATGCACTACTCCGTAAACCATCAATAGAATGCCTCGTGTCCAACACTTGCGTGTATATAGCCTTCATCCTGACGTCTGCTCCATAGATGCATGCCTTATCGTGGCATATCTCACCACATTACGGTCACACGATGCCGAAGAATGCCGCATACATGCTAAACATGCATGTTCAAGCAAAACTAACGCGTGTAACCCCATATACTTTAGAATAACGAAGAGCATATTAGTAGAGGTTTTCGGATAGCATCCTGCTATAACGGAAGACTCGCACCTGGCTTTTAATTAAAATAAGACTGAGGACAGCAGATAATTATTCGCCGGTGCCAATTTTACTGTTGGGTGTTCCATTTCTCTTATGGGAAAGGACTTGAAAATTACCTTACAGTTCTAATCATTGCAGCAGCAGCTGGACACGTGTTGGGGCCCTGGGTTTTTTTGAAGAGACTTCTTAAAAGAAGAAATGGCTCTAGAGGTTGAGTGAATACATAAAGAGAGATGACTTCTGAGTTTGGTTGTTATTTATCAGAGATGATTTGCTCAACGGGCAAAAGTTTACTGTTAGTATGTAAATGTCTCAATGGGTTCTGGTACGATATCTTTTGCGACAGAGTACATTCAGCGCCATAAAGATGGAATTTTACCAGAAAGAAACTTTTCCATTTCTTTTAGAAGACGTAAATCAAAATGTGGGTTTAAATGGCTTCAAAAGGCTTCCCTTGGGAATTTGAAGTAGTTCAGCTTCTGCAAACACAATTCACTTCTTGAAAGCTCGTGAAAGTACAATCAATAAGTTCTGTCGTATCAAAGTCCGGAAAATCGTGATCTCATTTAGCAGAAGTGCAGAGTTTATTTTTCATATAAGACTCTGAATATGGTCCATTTTATGTTTCTCTGTCGGTTTCTTACAGGGAGTAAGAAATCGCAACCTCTGACCATATTCTTTGGACTAGATGTTTATGAAAAAGTGTACCGGCTCTCATAAATACAGGACAGATGGTGTTTTGTCATCCTACAGGACGGCTTTAGATAAACTAAAGGGAGCATTCCTATCCAACAAACCTTTCGAGAGTGGCTGGAGAGGCATAGAAGCAGCCTTCAAAGAAGAAATAGGTACCATTATCTCTGTTTTCAGACATGTAAATTGATGTTCAGTCGTGCTGTGGTTCGGTCTTCTGACTCCATAAAATCTTTTAAGCTCTTTAAAGCCTGCAGTATATCTTCCTCACCGTGCTGTCTTATCTAACGAAGGGAAGCAGCAGATGAGAGCCAAGGAAAGAAGCAGAAAGCGACAGAGTGAGGAAGAGAGGATCCGAGAGGCTGAAGAACGCATAAGGAAGGCAGAAAAGTCGAAGAAATATTTAATGGTTCAAACTGTGCGTCTGCTCTTTTCTTCCTTGTTGAGTGTTTGGGGTTTCGACTATGCAATTTTCAATTTCTTGGCTGATCCTAATTCAGCCCTTTTCTTCCTCTCTGGCGTTGTTCTACCCGACTGGACTCTTCATTCCCGTTTCTTTCTTACAACTTCGTACACGATAATTCGTCGTGGTTGGATGCTCTACTCTGTCCTCAATTCAGAGATATATTTTTCAATTAAATTCTCAAGGTTGAAAATATTATTCTTCATGACCTAATAACTTTTTAGCTGATCGTCGAGGGATGCACCCCTTCTTTGAATTCCGGAATATCAATACACATGTCTCAGTGCTTTACAATACACCGCGGTCATGCTGAACCATGGAAATCTGCTGCTGAAGTACCCCACCACCTCTCCCTCCAGACCGGGTTCATGCATGATCCCCCGAGCTATGTGCAATATAAGGTCTCTTTTTTTCAAAATAGAAGTTAAGCTGAGATGCTGAACTCAAAACCTCTTCAAATACTGTACAGTATAGCCTTTGTTGAAGGGATAAATTTGGGATGCTTTTACTGATTAGAGATGTAGGACGGCTATTTTCCGAAAGTGGGGGTGGTAGGTCTATGTATTTGAGGGTCTGAAAAGGAGGCAGAGTCTGGCGGGATGATCTCGCAAGGCAGGTGTAAGGGCAGTCGTAAGGCAATCTACATTGGACGAAACCGTTGCCGCAGCGAGTCTTTGCACAAGCACGATCGCAAACGCGCGATGGTCTGCATGGTTCACTTTGTTGAAGGGGGTAAATGTGGGGTGATTTAATTTTTGAAAGATATGGTCGATTGTGGCCCGGAATATCCTACAGGGTGCCCAGTAATACCTCTTAAATCACCCTAAAAAGCCGGCTCAAAGCCCCCCAGCAGACAGGCTGCGTTGGGCATTACGGCCGCGGCAGGGTGCCTCTGAGTAAGTACCGCACGGACCTTACCATATGCCTCCATCGCCCTAACGGCCACATTTAGCGCGACGTCGGTTAGCACCCTATAAGCGTCCGGGTGCCACCCTCCGAGAGTAAATATAGGAATAGGCACCAGCTTACTTCTCACGGAGGTTTCAATAAAAGAATCATATCTTCTATGCTTCGCAGAGACGGCCGCATTGAGCGAGGTGAGGGGATTAAAGGTTTGGGCCCTCCTGTGGGAGGGCGCCAGCGGGTTGACGAAGGTTACGTCAAAGAAATCCGTACCTCCACTGCTTCCCATCGCCCAGATGTCTGGACTCGTGCGATGGACCCCGTCCCGCGGTTCGACGGCGGGGTGACGGACGGCTTTCTGCAAGTCTTGCGCAAAGAGCACCACTTGATGGTCATGCCGTCGAGTCAAGTGCCAAATTTCTGAACAACCCTTCGGACGCCGTGCACGACTGTGTCAGTTCCAGAACGGGTTGCGATTCCCACTTGGAGCGGTTGAAGGTGCTGTGCTGCTCTTAGCGTAGCCCTTTTCATTTGGCAGCTGCCAACTAATCGACGCAGTGTTTCGCCCACGGCGATTGATCGAGGTGTACCGTTTTCTTTGCGAGCGGTGTAAGCGGGGCATCCGCAATCCATGAGGCTAGTGTGGCTGGGGCTTTCCCTGCTGCCAGAATGTTCACTGTTCTGGCAAGTGCAGCTACAAACCCTGACTGTCTGGATGAAGTAGGGTATCTTAGCTGTTCCGCCAGATGATTAGGCCTCAGCCCTGAGCCGCCGGCAGATGATCCCGGTTTGAAACCCCTTACAGCGACGAGGATCTCCTCCGCAGTGAACTCACGGAACACAGCAGTAGTCTGAGGTGGAGTGGAAGGGCGCTGTCACTGTGGAGAGCCTGTCGCGAGTGCTAGGCGAGAAGTGCTTGTACCACATTAGGCGTCGGAGGGAGGACGCCCAAGGAGCCTAGCGCCTGTGCGGCTTTGCCGTATGCACCTTCTTTGGCCAGTTTAGTCGCTCGCCGAATATTGAGTTGCGCTTGTTCGGAGGACGAAACTGTTTCTGGGCGCCGGGATGTAGACTTTTGGGTAGCTTGCTCCCATAGGGTCTCGAACTGTCCTGCGTTCCATAGCTCGATTCTGTCTCGCATTTGATCCGCAAAAGATTGCAGACGTGTTTCGGTTGTGCCGGAGTCCGGGTGAGACAGGTTTGACAACATAACGGCCGGAAAAAGGAACAGTTCTGCAAACGCTTCGGTGGCATGTAAGTGACCAGCTAGGCAGGCGTCTGCGGCATCATTCATGGCGTTGGCATATGTTTCTGCCAGAATGCCCCGGAACCTGGTGGGAATGTGTGCCATGACGGGTGTGTGCGTAACAAAAATTTGCCCCATGGTGGGTAGCTTCTGATGCGGCTGATCTGCCGAGCCTACCAGATTCCCCGAATTGCGAATTAGTATGGTCTTCACAGGTGCCGGCGGCGCTGGGTCATCGGAGGCGAGCACTGGGACGTTCTGTGAAGTTGGCGGATCGCAGAGTTGTGTGTCATCCAGCGGGAGGAAGCATCTCGGGGCTGTATTAACGCTGCAATTGGGACGAGTTCCGATTACGGCATGCTCACAGTAGACCTCAAAAACGATTTCAATTTGTGCAGTCGGCCCGCTTTTCTCGAAGCTGTCAGGACTTAATTCTCAGAACTGTTTCCGTGGGTCTCGTATTGCTATGCAACTGCGCCGGCGTACTTGTGGATTGGTCGCCATATTCTCCGAAGCGTGTGTCGAACACAACAGGGGGACAATCCTGGCGGGCTCTGGTGTCGACCATCGACTTAATTCTGCATCCCGTCATACTCAAAATCCAGGAGCTCTTGGGCTCTGGTTCTGGGGAAGATGAGACCATGGGCCAACTGTTGCTCCAACTATGGTATCACAATGACGGGTACATCATCGCGCGTCACGAACAACTTCTCCGAGCCGTCGACATCCTTTCTTCGCTGGACGCCACTAGCAGGGGTCTGCACCTCTCTTTGCCAAAATGCAAGGTTTGGTGTCCGACGGCCCCTCCAGAGTCCGTGCAGCGCCCCTACCCGAATGTCCTCAAACAAGAGTATAGTGAGGGCACAATCGTCCTCAACGCTCCAATTGGCGCAGAGACCTTCACCAAGAGAACTTTCTCTACGCACGTGAAGTCCCTCGAACCGTTCCTTGAGGCCATCATTGACCTCGAGGATACGCAAATAGCGTTCCAGCTGCTCCGAAATTGCTTCGGAGTCTGCAAACTCGGCTACTTACTGCGCGTAGTCCCAACTTCGTCCACCACCGAGGGCGCTGCCATGTTTGACGATATGATGTAGCGCTGCGTCCGCACACTGGCAGGGGGGCCTTGGATTCAGAGATCTTCCGTGAACTTCAACTTCCCGTGAAACCACTGGATGCGAAGCAGCCCTCCCTTGGGATCGGATTCACTTCCGCCAAAAACATCGCCGCGGCCGCTTTCCTCGCCTCCAGCGCGGCCACCAACAGGTTGTGCAAAGTTGTTCTGCCCGCTCCTCTCAGGAACCTCCCCACCTACAACGACTATTTGGACGCCCACCGGAATTGGTCACTTTCCTGTCTGCAGTCAAGTATTCTACCATTTAGTGCCTTCTGCTCCCGCAATACACCATCGCAAAAGAAACTGACCAACGCAATCCATGCAGCAGTGCAAGAAAGCATTTCCCCCGGTGATCAAAAAATGTAGGCATTCCGCGCCTCCATGGCCCTCCCGGGCGCCAAGGAATGGGCGTACTGCGCCCCGTGCCCCGGCCTCAAGACCAGTATTGACCCCCGTGAATTCGCGGTGTGGTTCCAATACTTCTGCCAAGTCCCGCTGTTCCCTTCGGACGTCCCAATTGCAGCGTTAATACAGCCCCGAGATGCTTCCTCCCGCTGGAAGACACACAACTCTGCGATCCGCCAACTCCACACAACGTCCCAGTGCTCGCCTTCGACGAGCCAGCCCCGCCGGCACTTGTGGAGACCATACCAATTCACAATTCGGGGAATCGGGTAGGCTCGGCAGATCAACCGCATCAGAAGTTACCCATCATGGAGCAAATATTTGTTACGCACACACCCGTCATGGCATACTATACATTCCCACCATTCGACTTTGTTGAAGTGTACTGTACTGTACTGTACTATGCTGGGTACCTAGTGTCTATTGGACCGCGACCGCCTCATTTCGGAGGTATCACGCTTATCAATAGGGATTTGCCCTGTCCGGGAATGGACCTTTTCGCAAGACTTGCCCCGACCCTCCAACTCCCGCCGGCGCCTCGACATGTACATCGATGATGACCGGTTCTCTCCCGTGCCGCAGGGCTACGACGTCACTGTCATCAGCCCCCACTCCGCTCCATACGCCGAACAGCGGATCCATACGCCCCTCGCTGCCCTTACTGCATCTGAGCGCGCGAAATCTCTCCGCTATTGCCACCTCTGCGCCGAACTACGTATCGACTTCCACCCGACGGCTCTCGATATATACGGGTCTGCCGGTCCCGGGCCGAACAAGGTCTGTCCAGAAGTGCTGAGTACATCGCTCTACGGAAAGGCAGTAGCCCTGCCTTCGAGCGCGATCGCTTGTTCACGATTATCAGCTCGCTCATACAACAACGAACTTCTGTCGCGATCAACCGACGACAACTCAACCGCTCCTGGCTCGGATAGATTTTTCCCCCTTTGAGGGCTGCTAGGCCCCCCTTTCCTGCTTGGTAAAGTCCTCTTCTTCTTCGTTATCCTCATACCTGAGGACTACTTTTCGCACTCTTTTTTCAATACAAAATTTTTTTACCTCAGCGCATTTCTTGTCCCTCCGCATTAGTTCATGAGTGTAGATGGCCGGTCAAAACAAACTTTTCAAGATTGTTGACCTCGGTTAAGGCTCGAGGAATTTTCCCTCACCAACGTCGGCTCTTCGCAATAAGTTGCGAAAACGACTTCATTTTGGGAGGAAACATTCAGTAGTCCGTATTATCGTGGAGGGTTTCAGAAATGAGGGCGCATGTACACTTAACATAAAAAACCTTTTTTGCAGTAAAAATTTCGGGCTTCCAAAACATTTACCCTTCTAAAATGTAACAGTTTGTCCTCATATGAGGACAGTGCTATGACGGATAGACACTAGCAATCCACTCTGCTGGGGAAAAGGTGACCTTTTATTCAAATGCATAATACTGCTGGATGCTGCCACGTCCAACGCGGCCTGCCTGCTGGCTGGTCTCGCGGCTGCCTTCTAGCGACTTTGACCCGGATTAACTCCGTTTCTTGGTTCCCCCATGCCGACCACTTGCACCAATTATTTGATGCGTTCTGGAACATAGGCTAACCTATTTTTCAATCATTAAAACACCCCAATTTTTCCCCTCTGCTGGATTGCTGAGTGGGGATTGCTGGTCGGATTGAAGATTTTAGGTAGATGTTTTCTAATTTTCAAATATTTTTAAAGAGTCGGTCAGTGAGCGCAACTCGGGAGAAACGGGAGTAAAAGTTGATTATTATTATTAAAATTTATTTGTAAGTTATATTACGTCTGATACTGTAGCATCCTGTACTACCGTACTGAACTGTACAGTATTGTTCTATTTTGAGAGTGTACTGCACTGAACTCATTTAAGCACATTTCACAGCCGAAGAAACAATCGGCCGCCACATGATCGTTATATACGTCTCACCTTGATCCAAAGTCCCTCCAGCCAGACCCTCGCAAGTCGTTGATCACTTCGACAAGACGGCACACATGACTTGCCTGCAATCGCCACCATGAACACCGGTCGCTGGAACACGCTAACCGTGGAAGAGCCCAACGCCTTCCGAATTGCCCGTCCGCCTCCCACCTTCGACCTCCCCTCCTCCTCATCTCCCCGCGACGGCAACCATGCCTTCGCTTCCGATTACGCCCAGTCCTCTCATTCCAATTACTCTCGAATGCCACAGGATTTCCCTAACACTCCATCGCATCCCTTCGAGCCAGCGTCCTGGCTCGCCTCTGCAGACTTTTCATCCCCGTCTTTCAACGCCCATGACTTTTTGCAACGCGTCCTCTCCCCAGAGTACGACAAGGCCTCCCGTCCGACCCAGATTCCTGTACTTGACGATGCATTTGACGCGGATGCCGCCCTTGCCGCTTTGGATACTGTCGAATCAGCATTGAGAAAGAAGCGACAGGTGGCTAGAAGAGAGGAGGATGTTGCCAGGGATGAACTGCGCAAGGCCTTGCATTTGTCCGCCAAGAAAAGGGACCAATTGCTACATACTGCAGACAACGTTTCTGCAAATATAACCACCTTCTCTAGTATTGGTAGGCAGGCCGCAAGTCAACTGAACGCCGATGCAAGTGTCCTAAAGGTCCTTGCCGATAAACTGGCATCCTTGCAAAATGCTCGAGACTTAGTTTCATTACTGGCAGCCAACGGAAACGAGCTCGATGCAGTGCGTGTCAGCAAGTTGTTGTCCAGTGCACGGAAGCACATTGAGGATGGTTCGTTGGCGTCCTTGCTATCACCGGACGATATGCTTGTGGCGAGACAAGAGACGGAGAGGTGTGAAAAGGAGCTTGTGTCGTCAATTCACGACTGGATGAGGATGGCTGTTGACTCGGGCAACAATCAAGTCGTTCGTGATTGCGCTCAAGCCGCGGAGGAGCTCAATGTTTTTCAACACTTTATTGACTCGTACATATCACATACATTTTCATTTGAGGACACGGGTACAAAGCACATCAGCCATCTCGATGAGTTTGAATCATATCAGCCTGGAAAAGCCTATGCTCTGTTTCAGGTCGTATGTTGGGAGACCTCTAATTCAGTTGGCGAGATTATTCCCACAATTGGCGAGTCTTTTTCGAAACCAGCTCGGCCTCTAGCCTCCGTCTTGCGAGTCCTCTCGGAAAGAAAAGTTATTTCCACCGCTGAGGCTATTTTGACCTCATTTTTGAAAAGGTCAGAGAGCCAAAGCACTATTGCTGGTCGCCGTGTTAGTGACATTGCCAGTTCCGATTCCGTTTATGCACCCCTTGGTCGCACCTCGATGGAGAGAATGAAGAGTCTTGCCATCTCTGATGGAAAAGAAAATTGGAGGGAGACCACCCGTCGCGCTGCGATTGAACGGAAAAAGTTCCTCACTGTTTGCACTGATATCTTTAGGTCCATCGCAAAACTCAAGGCTGATTTACTCGCTAAATGCCGAGAGCGCTGTGGAGGAGATGTCGAGGTTTTGTTTGCAGCAGGCTCAGATCCATATCTTGCATTTGCGAAGCGCATGATACCCGAGTACTTGCGATCAGAGAGGGCTTGGCTTGATGAACAATTTGGGACATCGTTCTTTGACATTACGCGAATTGAGGCGCATGTTCCGCGACTAGCGCCAAGGCAAACAAGTGACGCGGAGGTATACCATCATTATCGCGCGTTTTACAGTCGCATCTCATCCCAGTACAGCGATATGACGAAAAGCGCTATTCAGAGCACCCATGAATCCTTGTGTCGAGTTGCAACACTTTTGATGAATGCTGTTGGTACAGGTGTCAAGAAGAGGCAAGAATCGTCTGCACCGAAGAACGGCAAAGTGCCAACTAATGACAGCAGTAATTCAGACCGAAGTAATGCACAAGGTTCCGAATCTTCATTGCCGAAGAAAGACAGCCCTGAGAGTAAAGAGCGGTTACACTCGGAATCTGACAAGAGGTCATCACTGGAGGATATACACCAATTCCGAAAGCGTACATGCGAAATGAATGATCCAAAGCAGATTCTTCGTGAGTTTCTGAACGGATTGCTCATGAGTTATCTTGCTAACACGGAGACTATATTGCAGGCTGCTACTCATTTACTTCCAGTGTCTGAGGCAGACGCACAAATGGCTGAACTTTGGGTCAGTGGTGCCTCACCCTTGGCGGCCTACATGCAAGCTGTGGATATTCTCGCCAAGTCGAATGGCTTAATGGACGAGTTCCTCCGTACTCTTGAGTTACCTTGTCATTTTTCGGAAGATAGTAGTCCAGACCAGTCTTTTTGCTCAGATCTCAACGTTCTCGCTCCGCAAGAAACCAGAGACCTTCTGCGTCGAGAATTGACTACGGGCCTGTCTGATCTCGGAGTAGAGGCACAGGTGGGCGTTAAAGCCGCTGTCGCAGCCGTTCGAGCTCGCTTGTCTGCTATGTTATCAGAGCCATCTGCAAAAGAGGTGTACAGATCACTGGACAATGTTGAAAGCATAACATTAGCAAATGCTGAGAGCATCGGCACCAATGCGGGTTTAGAGTTGGATGCGTCACCAGTCTTCATGAGTGCTTCCGGATTCGTTGAGCAACAACTCCAATCGGTTTTGTCCAGCGTACAAGGTAGCAACCGCGAGTTCGTGATATCTGAACTCAGTATCACAACGAGAGAGGCTGTCCTTCAGTGCTGGTGTAACTGTGAAGGTCCAATTTCAGTTGCTGGGGCTCTACAGCTAGTGTCAGACGGACGGGCGATGATGCGAATTTTTCAGAACCATCGAGAATCGGCAACCAGCATGGAGTGCCTGTCGGCAGTTGGCCAATTGTTTCTGGAGAGTGCAGATGGGCTTTGGAAATGTGTTGAGTGCAAGTCTCTTGCGAACGTTGACGCGAAAACATTGATAGAATTACTGAAGAAAAGGGAAGATCTTCATCTAGAGCGGGTTGTAAAGGTTTGTCAATCACTCGGGGCATCACTTGACGAGCTTTGAATAGGGGTCTGCATCTGTGCCCTGCATTGATTTTCTAGTTGCAAAGCCAGCATTAAGTCGTTCCAAATCGTTCAGGACTGTAGATGGCACCTAATGTATTGGTAGTTATCTGAAGGGGTAGTGTTTGTTCTACTAAGTCGTGACTAGTACCATCTACTTCGGACCCTTTATAAGCCGTAAAGTAAAGATGATTACACATATCTACCTCGGACTCCTTGTGGGAGTTTTTACTGTCAACGAATGATTGCAAGTGGCCCTAATCGAGTTCAATGGTTTAAATACGTGGGGGGTTTGTGAGAGTCGCAAATAATGTTCTTCACATGTAGCCAAGGCCTGGGACAAAACGTCAGAAGGATTCGTTCATCGTCACGCTTGGTTGTAACTGTCAAGTAGGTAGTCATGTCCCGGCAATTGCTTGAGGTTTTCAGAGCCAACTTGGATATTCCCTTCAACGGGCCACGACGTATCCACGAGTCCTATCTTACGTGGTTCACTTGGCTTCTCGTAACGCACACCACACGTCCCGAGTACTGAACAAATATAATTGTCGGTTGTCCATGAAGCACAAGGATTTGAAAGTATTACATTAAGCCTTTCTGAAGTATCATCACTCGCGCAGGCGAACAGTCCTTCCTATCGCTCATGTTCTTTGCTCACGTACTGCAAACATACATGACGAACTATATCGCTCTAAATGCCCTTCAACACTTTGGATGCTGCCAGAAATGGCGCTTCGTCTCCGAGCTTTGATGGTCCCAGCTCGCCTGCACTTACATTCAGTCCAGAGCACTCTGGCACATCTGGCTCTCAAAGCCATGAAGACTTCGCAATGCAGGTGAAGTCCATTCGCTTCAGCGTACCTCGGGAAACTTCATTTATCAAAGAAGAGTATGAGGATAATCTCAAAGAAGATTATGAGGATAATCTCAGTGGAGACAATTTTTCTGCCGTGTCTTCCGAAGATTTCACGAGGTACAGCGCAGGTTTTTCAGCTGCTCGCAAAGAGGAAGCTGTCTCTATTAACTTGAGTGCTAGGAATTTTACCAAGTTGGAAATTATTGAAGCAAAGCAAGTCAGCCAGCTGCTTTGGTGGTTTCATGGATTCATTGCATTTGGCATTAGCTTCTCTATTTTGTTTGTCATTCTAGCGAATACTGTTTATCTTCGCATGGACACTCTAGGCGACACTATTGCACGGTACTATAGCATTCCATCCCACTGGGAATGGGTGTTATCAATAGCAGGCATCATTTGCTTCCTCTACGCCACTTCCTTGGCAACTGTCTACACATCAAGGATGGTTCGCATTAGGCGTCAAGACAGGACCCACGAGCAAGTGTGGGTAATCCTCTTGACTATAGCAGCTGCTATGTATTTAAACCCGTACGAGAATGTGGCTCGTATCATGGGTGAGGCTGGGTACAATCTTCGTCAAGAGAGGTGGTATGATCCCATATCGCGAATGTATGATTCTCTCCGAGACGCTTCGTTCACTGCAAGCACTTTGTTTTATGTTTGGGCCACAGTGCACTCTTACCGCATTCTTAGCGGAAGGTTGGGATTGCGATTCTATTTGCCCAAAGTCGCCCTGGTGATCCTGTACATGTTGCTAAAGCAGTTTGCCTTTTGGCAACTAAACATCTACATGTCAGAAATGCCAATCGCTTCTGTCGTTGCAATGCTTCATCTATACAGGAATCTTAACTTCTGGCCTCTCTCCGGGGTTTTGTTTGTTGTATTCGTTACCATTTTTGAGGTCTCGCTAATGGCATGGATAATCTACCAGATCAGTATTACCCGCAACTTCTTAAAAGGACAGGACTACATGAAATACAGGACGAAACAGATTGGTCTTCGTTTCTTTCTATACCACAATCTAACTTTCTACGTTGTGTTTTGGACATGCTACTTAATTATGCTTCTTGGACTTCCTCCGGGAGCTCAACTTGCTGCAATGAAGTTTTTCGATGTGGCTTATGTTGAAGTTCAGTATGTACCATTCGGTTTAACCATATTATATCTTTCATATGTCACTGTCGAGGCTTACATAAATCTACCCGCAGATGCTATTGGCCTGCGAGGATGGTTGCAACCACAGTCACCGAAACTCGACGGTATGCTCGAGCCCATCACCTATCGCAAAAGAGAAGCACCCTCGCAAGAACTCCAAACAAACTGTTTCGTTATGGAAACCCACTGCATATTATTCAACTTTGCATGGCTTGTATACTACTATAACACTCCAAAGATGGCAAAAATACAAAGAAAAGGGAAAATCAAGTTCCAATACGGAATCGAGGAAATGATCTCCAACAAAGAGACTGATACTCACGCGCTCCTTATTGATGGCGAAGATCGCATTGTCGTATCATTTAAAGGTACAAGCAGCTCGACAAATTTGAAGACAGACCTAAAAACCCTTCATCGCAAAATGAATCGGGTGCTTCCGACAGCTATTGATAGTGTAAGAAATAACAATGCTAGGTCTCTCAGTAGCATCTCCCACGCAATTTTAAGCAGCCGCGATGGGGAGAAGGCAAAGCTTCATCGCGGTTTTGCAGAAGCATACATGAGCGTAGCAGAGAAAGTGATGAATGGAATTAAGAAGCTATATGATGAAGACCCTCGGCCTGTATTTCTAACGGGACATAGTCTTGGTGGGGCCCTAGCAACCATATGTGCATATGACTGTTTCCTGGGTCTGGAGCTCAGTGGCACGGATCTTTACGTGGCTACGTACGGTTCCCCGCGGGTCGGAAATGGGGCGTTTCGAAGACTGTATGATGAGGCAGTGCCGGCATCATGGAGGATGATTGTTGCACCTGATTTGGTGACGAAACTACCAAAAGTCGGATATGAGCATGTCGGCAAGAAAGTTATGTTAACTACTGCTGGAGACTTGTTCATCGATCCAAACTCCTTGGAGCTTTCGATGTGGAATGGGGATGGAACGTCGCTGGTGTACCATAGAAAATCATCGTACCTGTTGGCAATGAGGTCATGGTGTAATCGTCACGAAAATGGAGCGTACAATCCACCATTTTGGGATTGGCCATTTTCTGCAGATGATGGGAGGCGGTGGCCAGACGCAATCTGTCAAGTGGCCAGGACGAATGATTTACATGAACACCGACGCAATTTACTACATCAGGACGCGATGATTGATGCCCTGAATGGGGCAAGGGCGGGTAACGCACATGACCGAGCAGTAGAGAACTGGTCGCGGCTGAGCCGTAGATTGCTACTAAACCAAAGTGTACATAAAATTTAGACAAAGATACGTTGGACTGAAAATTGAATGGCTTTTGCAGAGTAAGAACTCACCAGCTCAAGAATGGCCAATGAGGAGATTCATCCGTGGCATTCACATTGTAAGAGCATAGTGTAACAACGAATGCGGGAAGATATGACTCCTGAATTGATGAAAAGAGAAGCCAGTAGTCATGTGAGGCCTCTCTTTTCAAGCCTGGAGTAGAGATGCGGGTTTTTCTGCTTCAAAAACATCATGAGCTTGCCCTCGGTGGTATGATGCAACTCAATACCCAATGACTGGGCAACGCGATCGATGAGGGCATTTGCCTGGGGAACTTTGGATGAATGATCGACCAGTACCTCAATTTCTCCTAAATTATATCGAAATCCATTGGGACCAGAACAAGCGTCCAAGACAATGGAAACATGGGCACCTTGCCTTTGGACATGGAGCTCTTTTCTGTTGGTAACAATGTTAGCATAGGGAGCAACACGATGGATATCAATGGCGGAGTCGGCCAGTTCACGCCAGACGGCGGGGCCCGTAATCTCGCGATAGACGGTCGAGTGGGAGGGCTTGGATGGGGGCACTGAAATAGGCACTTTGAGCTGCCATGTGCCGTTTCGATGACGAAGCCAACGGTCAGAGAGGGCGAGGGATTCGCAGTAATAGGAATCCGTAAGGGTTGTGGTGGATGTGTACGTGGCAGAGAGGCGGGCGATATTTGCTAGGGCATGGTCGGAGACGTAGAACTTGCGTTCGACCTCAATAGTAGAGGAAGAGGAGGGGGATGCGGATTGACATCGTGGTGAGGGATGTGGAGAAGGACTCGTGGGGGGAGCTACTGGATGGCGGAGGCAGCGGAGAATGGGAGAAAGGGGAGATGAGGACATGAAGGCAAACATGATGAAAATCTCATAGAAACAAAGGTTGCATTGGGCTCTTTATGAAGATTACGGTAACAGCGGGTTTGGGTTGATTTAGCCAGATATAGTGACTTGAACAAACGAACGGCCAGGGATTTTTGAATGTCCGGGAATTTAAAATTCACATATTGTACCGTGCAGACACAGTTTGAACTAGAACTAGATGTTACAGTTCTGCCAAGTACAGTACTCATGGGTCAAATTATTTTTTTTCCGATACGAGGCTGTACATGTACTGTAGGCTAATAGCACTGATACTATACAGTACTGTTACAACTTGACAATGAAGTCGTAAAGCACGGACCAGGACTGATAGTAACACAATCACTGATGCCTCTCTGGACCTGGAGACCAGGTCAGGGGCGCTTTATATAGACCTTTGTGGGGCTCTAAATGCAAACTAGGTACGTTTCTGACAGAATACTACTGTACGTGATAATGCACTTTGCTGACAATACACGTGTACATGCCACGTACTAATTGAACCCTAACATTCGTACCTTGTGCACACCTCGCGTACAATTAAAAAAATTCAAACAAATACAACAACAAAAAAAATCAACATAAAAAACACGCAAATTCAATCACGCGAAAAAATTAAGTAGCTCCTTTTCCCTCAGACTCAATCTTGCCAGATGTTCAATTCGAAAAAATCCCTTTCACCAAATTACTTCCAAAGTCTCCACTGCGGATCCCAATCGGTCATTTCGTTCCCGCGCTCAATTGCGGTGCCTCATCCGCCATCGTCTCCGCTGCATCAAGTTCCGTAGCCACACCACCACCGAGCCCAACCGCGCCAGCGCCCTTATCTAAGGCTTCCGCTCCATCTTCCACAGTATATTAACCGACACAGCTCGCTCCCGTCTCCAACTGCCCAGCTTCAGCAGCAGACCTATTGCTGTGCACTTCCAGGTGACCCATCCACTCACGAGGCTCAATCACCTTCAGCGTCCCAATCAACTACCAAGGTGAATTCCCAATATGTCACGATCAGCCCGTGCATCCATTATCACTGTCCCAACTTCACCTTTCCTTTGCATCTTTTTATCCACTTACGCCTTCTGTCCCGTACCCGCAACCGTAGAGCCATGCCTCCCCCCCCGCATCAATCACCGCAGCCGCCTTTCCCAAATGCAATTCACTCAGGGCTATTGCCTGGGCTATACCACCAACTTATTCCAAGCATACAGATGATGTCGATGCTGCGGATGACCTTATGACTCTAGCCAGGCTGTCGAGCCGACCTCAGGATATACAAGCCGCACTCGTTTCGTCGACACTTTCCTATGGCCAAATTCCGATGTTATAGCCAGGGCGGAACTCGGTTGACGGTCAGTCTCATCCCGTTTGGGACGAAACACAAGCAGGGAAGGGAGTCAACCGCCGGAACTCCTTTTGACTCAGTTGGATGCAGTGTATGGGAGAGGTCCCACGTCTACTCAAATTTGCATTCCCGATTTCACTCAGCCGAAGGCGACGCAAATTGCTACCGCCACTCATGGTGGCCAGTTCTCCCCACATCCCCTTCTCTCCGCTTGTGCTGCTAGTCCCTCAACGTCACTCCAACCATCCAAACAGCAATCCGTCGCGTCATTAACGCGAACGTGACGTCCGGAAAGCCTGGAGGGGAATCCTCAACCTCCGTTGCGACGCTGCCCGGGCTATCCTCCCTGATTTGCAGGAATATGTTCCCGCTGCGGTACATTCGGAAATTGCACCTGTCGTCAAAGCACATTGTAAGACGAGACTACCCTTGTCAGGACCGTCAAGCGGCCCCTGTCAAGTGGACTTCTGCAGGCAACACATTGCCATACGCCTCGTGGCGAGAAAATATGGACGTGCACACGTTGCATTCGAAAGTCTGGGTCCAAGCCTCACATGAAGATGTACATTGAAACGCCGCACTCAAGAATGCGCGGTCACCTGTGCTACTGTGAAAAGCATTGGGACTTGATACAACCTCACTTGGCGCCTGGAGAACGCATGAGCGAACCCCAACGAAGCATGTTTGCATTGTGTAGAAGAGGCCTGTCGCGGTGTTGTCGAGCCTGGCCCGGCATCAGCGAACTCTCCCAACCCAACTGCAGGTGTGGTGTTGTCTTTGTGCTGGAGATGCCGAGTTTGCTTTCTACTTCCGCTGTGCCTCGAGCAGCGGGCTGTGCTCGATCTGCATCCTTTGCAACGAAAATTCTGGGCTCCCGCATTCTCCTGAGTCGCACGAACTACACGATGCGCTCGCTTCTTGGACCTCTTCACTATCCTGCAACTTCCCAGTCTACCCCGTCGGCTGTCAACCTCGTCGCTCAGCCACTTCACTCGAATGAGCGGAACTACTCGCATCGAGAGAAAGATGCCTTACAGTGGCCCCTCTTACAGTGTCACATCCTACAGCACCGATTACGGCCCGGGTACAGTAACCATTGAGGCCCGGGTACAGTAACCATTGAGGCCCGGGTACAGTAACCATTGAGGCCCGGGTACAGTAACCATTGAGGCCCGGGTACAGTGGCCGTCGAGGCCCGGTAACCGTGGCTTACTGTAAGCATACCTCAGGCGTTCTGCATTAGCAACTACTAACCTCCCGTCGGTGCTTCCGTACCATCAGTTTCAGCAAGGCTTGGACGACGAGCGGTTGATGCGATTTTATCGCGGACGCGAGCGTGGCGACTTGAACTAATGCCGGTCGTACTGCCATGCTGCCTCGACCGGTCCTTAGGGGCGGATAACGGTGAGTGCAAGCGAGTATTTCCGGCAGACAGGGTGTCGTGGCGTGCAGTCTTTGTCTTGACTGGAACTGGCCGCGCAATTTCTTGCAAGAGACCGGCTTGGCTAAGGTTGAAAACGGGCTTCCGCTAGTAGCTTCCTTGGGACGTCTCGTAAGGATCATTTGCACCCATCCCGTGCGTGCAGGGATGAGGCAGGCAACTGAAATCACGTCCTACCCAGCGGGGTCGCTGGGGGCCGGGTGTCCGACACGTAGGAACCCTTGCAATGATGTAGGGGTACCTGGCCCATCTTGGTTTGCGCAAGATGTGGTTAGCGATGAAATCGCGTCCCACCTACAGGGTCTGTAGGGGCCTGGAGTCCGACTCCTGAAGAGTGTCCGAAGCTTGTAGCGTAGTCTCCCAGTGGGAGTCCGACCCGTCCTGTGTGAGCAGTTTGTCAACCCCTTTGGGTACACGGCTGTCATGCAAACGCACCACCACTTCCGGTAACTCACTTTACGGGGTCCATCTCGGCGACCTTCTTCCGAAACGTTTTACCTTGAAAAGCCGCTCTAATTAACACTTCTTCTCATTTCTCATCAAATTTCTTGACCGGGACTGCCACCTCTTCATCTTCAACCATCCCCTGCCACCAAATCGGCTCCCGACAAGCGCAAACACCCTCACGCTTGTTTTTCACCTCCTCCCGTGGAGGCATTAATTCTCGACTGGGGGCTTCGGACCCCCAGGCCTTCCCCCTGTGGGGTTTTACCACGATAGCGCCGCATCACGTCGTTCTTCTTCTTCCAACAGTCCCTAACCATATGGCCCTTTTCGTTGCAGTAATAGCAGGTTACTTGAGGGTAGCTATACCCTGCTTCCTCACGCGGGACTCCCCTGTATGGCTTGACTGGCTCTTGGACTTGCCGGACACTTTCCCGACTCGCAGACGGACGTAATGCTGCAAGCCTAGAAATGGTACTCACCACGGTGTCGTAGTCCCCTGATACCAGATCTGCTTGCTCCTAGAGACTCGCGGGCAGACCTGCTTTAAAGCGGTTCACCATGATTTCGTCTGAGATTGGAATCTGCAGAGTCATGGAAGCAGACCTTAAGCGTTCTCCGAAAGCGGACACCATTTCATATTTCTGATTCCATTTAATATTGAAAAACTTGTCTTGCAATGCACTTAGCTGCGCTTTGTTGCGCAGTCTAGCCTCCAAGTGGTCCCAGAGCTCATCGCCGTTAGCATTCCAGTGTATAATCGCCATACTCTCGAATATTCTAGCCGCATCTCTTTCGAAGGCACAAGACAGAAGGCGCCTCTCGTCACTCTCCTGAATTGGAAAGTCCTTCAACAGGCGGTACCACGTTCTCTTAGCATCGAAGAAAGAGCCGTCTCCGGCCTTACGACATCGAGAGTTCTCGAGAGAGCTTTTGTATATATTTTGTGGGCTACGTGTACAGGATAAGTGCCGCGGGAATCCTTCTTTGAATCAATCCTTTCTTCATCTTCTTCGGCCGCCATCTCCGTATGGGCCTCTTCTGAGTTGGCTTCCGCAGAATGACTCCCCGGAAGCCCTTTTATCTGTTCAAACTTGCTGGTAAGCTGAACTATCTCCTTCATTACTGTAGAAATGCCATTGACCGCTCCACGGAGTTCCTCTATTACCTCAACAGTGCACTGAATGTCTTGTGGCGAGGCTTCGGCTTTGATTTCCACCTCTGCGTGAGGCGTATCCGAGTCTTGAGAAATCGAATATCCTAGGTGAAGCTCCGCACCTTCCTGACCTTGGTCCGGCATTTCTGAATGTGGATTCGCTCTTGTTCCCGGGCGAACCATGTTTCTTTCTTTAGGCGAAAGTTGACCTTCTCAGTCAGCAGGTTGCGACCCTGGTTCTGACTTCGACTTTTTCCGAAGACGTCTCCTCTTGAACCGGCGATTGATCGCCTCGTGCGCACAAACTTCTTTCCGGGAGTCCCCTCCCTTATTATCAGCTTATAGCCCTTATTTGACGTGCCTACGAGAAGTCTAGATCCCGTGAATCCGAAAAGTGCCCTTCACGGACGCACCAAGAAGATGGTTTCTTGTAATGAGGCTGGCCTTGCCTCGGACGTTGGATGCCGTCCCAGACTCTGAAGATTCTCGTACCTTGATTGCACCCTATGCAATGACTAGCTCGGGTATTCGTGCTGGTAAAATCGATTTTATGTTACAACTTGACAATGAAGTCGTAAAGCACGGACCAGGACTGATAGTAACACAATCACTGATGCCTCTCTGGACCTGGAGACCAGGTCAGGGTGCTTTATATAGACCTTTGCGGGGCTCTAAATGCAAACTAGGTACGTTGCTGACAGAATACTACTGTACGTGATAATGCACTTTGCTGACAATACACGTGTACATGCCACGTACTAATTGAACCCTAACAGTACTGTACATACATATGTACTGTACATACATGTGTATGTACAGTATGTACCGACATTCGTATAATCGAAATCACAAAATGAATACATCACCTTCATTACCTTCGTAAATCTGCTGGCCCCTTCTCACCTCGGGGTAAGAGGCTTCAACTCCCTCACGATCTTGAATGCAGCCCACGCATGCTACGAAAAAATACTAGGGGTTTATAGCCAAATTACCTCCCCCGTTTCTATCTCCACACTCGGAGGGTGGCTCCCCAATACATTCTCGTAGGTAAAGGAGGTGATACATTCGGTCGCCAGCCGAGCCTTGGACCAGTACTCGCAGGGGTGGGATCGGGGTTGCATTAATTATTAGAGATGTAGGACAGCTATTTCCCGAGAAGGGGGAGGGTAGGTCTGCGTATTGGAGGGTCTGAAAAGGAGACAGAGTCAGGTGGGACTTTGGCACCAGGCTGGTTTAAGATCAGCCTTGAAGCATGCTGCCTGGGGCGAAACCGTCGCGGCAGCGTGTCTTTGAATAAGGGCGATTCGCACCCGCCCAATTGTCTCTATGGCTCGCACGGTGACGTGCCTGACCACGTCTGTGAGCACCGTGAACGCGTCCTGGTGCCAGCCGCCAATAGTGGATATCGGCACTGGGATCAGTCGGCACCTGGCATGCGTGGTGATAAAGCCTAGGTACAGTACCTCCTGAACTTTGACGCCTCCGCGGCGTTCAGAGATGTCAAGGGGTTGAAGCAACGGGCTCTTGTGTTTGAGGGAGCAAGTGCATTGACGAATGTAACGTCGAAGAAGTCTGCCCCCTGGTGATCCCTATAGCCCTGATATCTGATACTCAAAGATAAGGGCTGTTCCCGTTCAATGATAAATACCGTTGTTTATGGCCAATAACAACGCCGCCCGGTTGTTCAGTAGGCTACCACCTACTTTTTAGTAGATGGAAATGCTCTGTTAGTCGTGTTGAAGATTCTGCAACGTGATTTGAGTGCAAGTTCAGCGGACTCCGAAATCTTCACATCAGTCTCCGTAAACCAATACCACTTCCCCCATTCGGTACTGCATGACGCCCCGTTGGCCCCTTGCGATAAGCAAACAGTTTTACCCACAGTGATTTAAACCACCAAGCTCCAGTAGGCAATCGGTTTTATCACAAACCGGCTATCCTAAGGTTATTTGTAAAACAGTGTAATACGGCATTGTTCCAGTGCAAAAATGGAAAGCATTCATCCTTTGTAGATAGTCTTCGCATCAGCGCGCAAATGGCCGTCACAGAGGTTTTAGGGATATCTTGTGCTGTGTACCATGCCTGTCCTGAAAATTTTGAACATATACCGTCTGTCCCATAAGAACCATACGGTCTCCGTTGCATGTCAGAGCTCGAAGAAGATTCGGAGAGTTCTATGGACTTGATCGCGTCGTTCATCTCATAGCCTTCAAAAACTGTCTTATAGGTTCCGTTGAATTCCAATTATGGTCCCTTGTAGTCATAAGTGTACCACTCATTTGTTCTTTTCCATATAGAATGGACATGTTATCTGCTTCCAAGTCTAACGTGAGCTCACAATTTCGCCAGAACCAACGCCCCACTAATGGCTTGTTCGGATGTGTATTCATCACCCGAACGTTTGCACTGAATCAAGATCCCCACATCTGGAACTTTTCGGGACCCTCTCTGGTGACTTCAGTACCACAATCATTGGAAGCACATGTTCCACCCTTGGTAGGGTTTAGTAGTCCACTATTTTCGTTGAAAACTTCGAATCGAATCCATATGAAAGAAGCAGCAGTAACTACTTGTGATGTTAGGTTTTCACCCATACCGTGCCTTTAACTTCAACTTCTCCATCAGTTTCTATCAGTTGCATCGATTTAAAATGACCGAAAGCTATGCTGAAAACAGTATCATAATATCCGAACATAGCGGTATCACATAACAAGGACGTATAATACAAGAATAATTCCGTTATGAGAATACGAAATGCATTTACATATTCGAAAGGGGTGTTTTGGTACGTTTTGAGCACACATATTCTGAATTAGATATAATAATATCCATTGAGCACACAAAAATCCAAAATATACATGTAAAGACCTTTTTACGGGTCAGGATAGCAAATGTTGCAGAATCTTAACAGCTGAATGTCATATCAGTTTCTTATCAAGCTTCTTGCTCCTCTTCTAACAATTCTTGCTGTATACATACACAAATATCACTTTAACCAGAATACCAAGCACTAGTCTTATGCTTGAGAAAGTTGGGAACTGGTTTAGTTGTCAACTGCCTTAAGTGAACATGGAGTGAAGCACCCTTATGCATAAGCAAAAGTTTGCAATTCAGGATGAATTCTCTCGTAAGGAAGCGAAATATGTGATGAGAACTCAGAGTGAATTGGCATCATAGACCCAAGAAAGGTTTTCTTTACCATTTCTTCCCAAACAGCAGGTAATTTCAAAATGTATTTCAAAAAAGGCACCAGGCACCTTCCCAAATAAAAATATTCGAAGTGAACGAGGAGGTGCACAGCTTACCCCAGAAGAAAACTTCGCATCATGAGTGATGGAGAAATAAGATGCAAGGGAATGCATCACTGGAGACATTATCTGCCCAAATTCTTTGAAGCTTCAAGAGGAAGTGGATGAGCTGCTTGCTCCACGTAAATAGGCTGCAACTAGTGATGGCGACTGCTTGATGAAGGATAAGTGAAGGCCCATGGTATAGACTGATTTTTATGAAATAAAGGGGAATGTTTTGTTTTTGAATTTGCATATTTCAAATATGTAATGTATTTTTCAAATATGCAACCTCGTCAAATATCAAATCAGGGCGAATATAACCCTGTTAGAGTTGTTACAACAAAAGAAAGTTTAGTATAGGAAATTTTCTTTTGATTTACGCTTATTCTACAGTATTAACTTCCTGAAATTTCAAACGAGCGAATGATTGATATTTATGGTAGTTTGGACGAAAAGATTCTGAAAAGTGATCTCAGGAGTGCTGCGAGAAGAATGGCTTCTACTTTGTTTCAGAACGACTTTTATTGGTTCTTCTTGACGAATTACACCTAAATACCAGAGAAACTAGTTCTTTTCTGTTTATTGCGAGTGAATTATTCCTGGCATCCAGTAGGATCGACAATTAATACAGAAATGATAGTTAGGAGAAATTTAAACTGAAGAATAATCCATTGAATTGTACATGCCTGTCAGACAGTCCTCGTAGCCATCTATGTTACGAATGTATGCAATTTTACTCAAAATAGAAGTAGGAGCGACATGATTGTAGTTTTTAGCATAGGTATGGGAAGATGGTTGGGTAAGAATACAGATACGTACCAGAAGTAGACAAATATTGGTATGAGTATGTATGATTTGTTTAGCAAGGGCGTATCTAATTTTCAGTGTAGAAATTACTGTTTGAGTTTTCGAATTTACATGAGAAAGGAGTATTGTATGTAGAATTGAACGAATGCGATGATGAAATTGTGGATATTAGTAAATCAAAATCAAACCAGAGAGTATTGATTCAAATAAAGGTGGCCTAAATTTTAACCTGTGATCTTGTTAGAAGTTGGGCCGCTGCACGGGGAATTTCTTATATTTAAAATAAAGATATAATTTTCAGGAATTTTAATTTTAATATCTCACCGAATGATAGGAAACTGAGAGGAATAGATAATTAAAAATCCATTTATTTTGAATTTTTATGCTACAGATCAAATATTTGGCAATTATGTAAGGTTTATGTAACGTGTTGCATTTCATATCCTTCGACTTAAAATGAGAATGTGCTCCAAGCACTTAATTTAAATACGTTTGTGGAGATGAAGTTGAACTCTGCCGTAAAATCAAGTATAATGATGTCTTATATTACAAAAGTATTCAGCCAAATGATAGTTAGGGAAGGAATTAAATATTCGTATAAAAAGATCATTACAGTATAGTATCAGTATGGTATCAGGTTTGGAGCTGGAAAAAACAATAAAGTACTATGTTTCTATCTGAAGCTATCAATAATTGCCATTCAGGCATACTTGAAATTTAAATCACTACCATTTCTGTGCCGATTACATATATTTATAATAGTTGAACTGAGATTACAGGCATACAGGCGGTTTCATGAACTGATAATTAGTTACATAAGCCGCTGGTATGGGAACCAGAGAAAATGGGAACCGAGGATGTGATTAGTTAAGAGGTTATGGTCTTACCTCTCTAACTATGCGTAACAATAATTTTAGCTCTCCCTCTCGCCCTTCCTACTCCCTCGTCGATCTAATTTCACTTTTCTGGCCATCATATCTTGACTAGTTTGTCGTCATCATGGGTGAAAAAATCGATGATCAGGCAGTCGGTTGTACATGTCAACAAAATCCGCCTGCTGTTTTTGACGCCAACAAAATACTTTCTTTGATAACGCGAGACAGAGTTGTTGCTGATTTGAAAGAGGACTTCGGCGATATTTGACTGATCTGATGTTTAACCAGCAGATATAAGTAAAAAAATTGGGAAATTTCAATGCCATAGAGAGATTGCTCTGTCAACAGTTGTTCTCTCGGATTATGATTCATCTGTTGCGCCCTCTACGGATATAAGAAACCCGGAATACGCATGAAATACTTTAATTAAGCTAAAAAAGCCTTATTTAAAGCCAATAGAGATAATCAACTCGATCTTTAACAGGCAATGAAGGTGAAAACAGCTGAGGCTGTGCTGGAGTTCGGGAATACCCTTTCAGAGGTGTAATTGAAACTGAGTGGTATTTGTTACATCAACACAGAAGCAGAACAAATGCATGCTAAAATGCACGGAATTAACGATGGGTATGACGTAAGTACAGAAGTTATCCGTGCAATGCACAAGTAGCTTTCTGATTCACGTGTTTTGCTGAATTCCAAAGAATAAATGATCATTACGAATGATGATGATTAAAATGGCAGTGCAAAAGCCATGAGTACCCGCCAAAAGTTCTAATAGCGGCCAATTTCTTAGAATTACGTAAAAGGCGTGTTAATAATAATTTGAACTTCTATGAAAATTCAGGATGGACGAAGAACCGTGCACCAAAGGGGCAAGAAATTGATACAGTAAATAAAAATGGAAGCGCATTAAATGTGGCCAGAGTGGTGCTGATTTTCTTACAAAATGATGAGTGTGGCTCCACTTGGTATATTGACTTGGGAGCTTGGGCCCATGTGAGTAATGACCTATCGCTGTTTTGCACTCTGAGGACACCGACAAAATTAATATAGAAGATGGAGATGGAAAGCACTTTTAAATGGTGCTAAGAGTGAAATTACAGCAACTCTTTTCTAGTGTGGGAAGATAAGTCTACCCACTATCATCGAAGTACAGTAAATCCCGAATCTGAAGATTAAATTTCTCTAAGCTGGTTTAATGAGAAGGAAAGGTTTGGCAATAACCTTCAATTGTGGTGATCTCAATGGACGCGGTACTTCCATTGTTTCAGACTCCGTAAAATATGAATTGTGCCTTTTTGGTGTCAATTCTAAGCGAAAAGATCTTTTCAAGACTCAGATAAGGACTGGTAAACTGGATGTGTATCCGGAAGCCTTATTATCCAAGACTAGTGGAATGAAGTTGATACTGTAACATACCCGTCGTAGGCACGCGTGTCAGGAGCATATTCTTAAGAAAATACCTCTGGTAGATGGTATGACTCCCGGGAATGTTAGTTACTGGGGAATCTGTGACAATGGAAAAGGGTCAAAGTATGTGCGGGACTCGAGTCTTGAACAATGAAGCGCTCTAAATTCGAATAATCTTGGGATTTATTACACATGGATGTGGATGGTCCGATGCGTACTACATAGATAGACAGCGGTCGATACTATGTGGCACTGTATGATGAAAAGACTGCTTATTCAATGGAGCGATTCTTACAAAGACGTTCTGAGGTCCCGTAAGCTGTGAAAGAGATCATGAGAGAACCAGAAAATCTACTAGAAAATCTTTTGGAGGGAATTAGGTCCGATTTGGCAAAAGAATACTTTTCAGAGAACCTTTAGACCTGGCTCTAAGGTCGCGGCACCGGAAGTGAACCAGTGGCACATTGTTGCTCTGAGTCGAATTGGAAAGCTGAAACGTTAAATCAAGCTCTGAATGATGCGGCATCGAATACATTACTGCCCCTTTCATTGCTTCCTGGAATACACAGGCTCTAGGATGAAGTTCTAAATACGGCAAAATGTCTTATAAATATCATGTAAATAACAGTTTCCGAAGAGAAAAGTACGCATCAGGAGAGGGTGCTCAGGGAGCGTCCCAATTTTTCTCACACCATAGTGTTTGGTGCAATTTCATGCTTTCACATCCCAAAGTTGAGGCTATAGTAGATGGGAAGTCAGGTACTAAAGCGAGGAAAAATATGTTAGTATGATTTGATCGAGTCAACTCCTACAGAATCTACTACCCTGAAAGTGCTGCTTTTCTGTCTCTAGAGATGTTCAGTTTGGGGAGTCAATCCTTGGCGGGCGTACGAGTAATACTTTAGTAGAAAATGTAAACATATGAGAAACTTTTGAGGAAGAAGATGATCATGGGGATTATAACATTCGTGAGGGCGATTGCCATAAAGCTGACTAATTTGCAAATGCACGTGAAGGAAATACTGTTGAAGTATATGGAGCACTGATTGAACTGGAATCTTTGGAAGAATTAGGTATCTTGAATCCTGAGTTGGTCACCTAGTACTCCCCCAAACCCCGGAGATCCAGCAGATTGCATAGTACGCTTGAGGAATGTACCAAAAATGAACCGGTGGCACCACAATTGCGATGTTTGATGTGATATAACGGCAGCGAATTACCTTGTACATACGAAGAAGCTACTCCTGAAAGTGATACTGAGCAATTGTTTCGTGCAATGAGGATTTAGTTGAGTAAACCACGCCAAGAGGAATTATCTAACTCGCATAGCTACCCGACTGTTTTCGCCCCATAGCTTGTAGAAGGGGTTTGACCTAAAGAGTAGTATTTCTGACAATGTTACAATTAACGAGGAATATTAATGGCAATGAAACAATGCACAAGGCTCGGATTGTTGCGAAAGTATTCATGCAGCAGTATTGCATAGACTACTCTGAAGTATTTGCTGCTGTTGTTTGGCACATCTCATTGAGAACGGTGCTTGTTCTTGCGGTTAATCAAGGTATGTGGTTACTGATATTTAACAATAAGGATGCGTTTCTACATGGAAAAATTATTGAAGAAATGAAAGTAGACATGACATGTGGATTTTAGATTACAGGAATGAAGAAAATTGTGTATCGACTGAAGAAAGAAATTTAAGGTTTGAAGCAAGCGTCAAGGGAATCTCGCAAAATATTACACCCGATAAAACCGATCCAGATCTACCTTGGTGTTGTAGTATCTCTAGCTGATCCGCCCTTGTATGAAAATAATAATAAGGTGTGAATGATGATACTATTCGTCCATGCTGACGGTATTCTCATCGACGGGAATTATGAAAACTAGTTTCAATTATTTCGTAAATCGCGTCAATAAGCATGTAGAGATACGGCTTGTGAATTAACACAGAAAGTTTCTGGGAATTAGTACTGATAAGTGTTTGACGGAAGTAGAGATCAAAGTTCAAATTCCTCTTTGATCGATAATGCTCTTAAAGGTTTCGGGGTAGAGCACTGTGGCTCTATTTTAACGAAAATTGCCCCTAATATTCAGATGTGTTCAAAAGATAGTGATGAGGATTAAGTGAATGTCCCTTAACGTGAAAAATTGGTATCTTGCTTCATTTGGCAAACAGATACCACCCGTACATTAAATCTAAAGTAGGATATCTTTCCCGCTTCTTTTAAAAGTACTGACTGCCACAATGGAGGGCTCACAAGCAGATATTGAGATACTTGAATGGAACTAAGCTAAGTGGATCATTGTATCGCGAAACAGTTTCTACATCTATTCACTCATTGGTTACACCGCAGTCGATTTTGCCGCACACGCAGAGGATCGCAAATCGACACAGGAGTTTGATTTTATGCTATCTAGATCTAGGGCTTGTTTCTCTTGGCTTTCGACGGAGCAGGCTGATGTGGTTCAGTCAACTGTGCAGTAGAATTTTATTGCAAGATGCTATGCTGTCAGAGAGTCGCTATGGTTGCATCAATTGTTAAAGGACCTTGGTGTGAAGATCAAGTCAAGAACAGCCATTTATAGGGATAATACAGGGACACTAGTCCCATCTTGTGATCAAATATGCAGCGAAAGGACCAAGAAAATATACGTCCGATACCTTCTTGTGCTAGATCATATTGAAAACAACAATGTAGCGTTCAAGTGCCTACTAAATTCTTCCATGACTGCTGATGTCATTACGAAAAGTCTGCCAAGTTCGTCCCACAACCATCAATGAAAGAAAATTGGGCTAAAATATTCTGTCTTGTGGAACGATGCGGTATGTAGGCAAGTTGTATCAGACCCATCTTTTTGCACATTAAACATTACGGGCATTTTAACAACATGATAATATATTATTACTCTAAATATTTATGATAGTTTAATCGTGTTTAAATGCATCAAGAATGTTTCATGACCTGATGATTCTCCGCATAAGCCACCGCTGGTATGAGAAAGAAAGTAAAAAGGAAATAAAATTCGTGATCACTTAGCATCATTATTGAGCTTAAAGGTGCTACTAGTTTACGGCTCTTGGGAAAAAAGGCATTGAATGCTTTTTTGATTTATTTGGACAAGAACAAATAAAGGAAATCGTGCGACATTGAGTTTGTCATGGATCAGGGGAGTAGAAAATTTCCATCGCGTGATCCGTAGGAAAACGTTTGACGAGCAAATTTAATTAATGTTGTAGATGTGACATACACTAAAGCGGAAAAATTTTTAATGGTATAAATAAGAATAGGAAATTTTTATCACAGAGAAATGACAGAGGAATGATTGATGGAATCAGTGTAGAGTAAAAAAATGTCGAAAACATGAGCAATGGTACTAGAAGAAATTATTTATTGTAAATAAATATTGATTTTATTTTTTTGAAATGATGGTTTTACTGCATTAGGAAATAACGTCAAAGGAAAAATACATAAAAACAGAAAATTGTCATCTAGCTTCGATAAGAGATGTGATATTGCCTGTGTACTCATAATAGCCCTAAATATTTAGAAATAAATTTAAACCTCCGTATATAGAAGTCCGTATGAAAGCATGACTGTGGTATTTACAAAAAAATAGGAGTATAATAATTCAATAGGGCATAAGCCAAGCTATGTTTTTTATTATGATTGTTAATTTAGTAGCCGATTATAATCCTTCAAATATCCTCTGAAGATGTACTATTCGCACGAAGACAACCGATACTGCATTTTGATAACGAATAGACGCGCAGAAAATTAGTGTTTGGGAAGGAAAGAAAAATATCTGAACTCTCTGTATCACAATTTAGCTCATTTAGATTAACTCAATCTTCATTCTTGTGATTACAGATTTTCGCAGAAAGATGTAAGCCTCAATCAAATAAGTCTAATATAATTTGCAACTGTATGCTTGATATAAATAATTTACTCATTTGTTTCTTCCTCTAATAATATCTTCGGGGCAAAATTTATTCTCCTCCAAGTGCTCAGAAAAAAAGAGATGAATATATATACATTGTTGCAGTGAGAATATCCGGCACCGATCACGATTTCTCTACAATTGCATATAATATTAACATTTACTTTTTGCGAAAATGATCGAAAATAGCTACAGTTTCTTCCGAGGGGCTATTTGATGTAATTTCGAAGTTTTCAATTTCTAGTTCGGCCTCTAGATCTCTTAGAAGGCCTGAATTTCGCTGTTCACATCTAGCACCGATGCATTCTGCTCGATAGAAGTTTTTATATGCGCTGTAATCTTTTCATGAATTGCCCGTCATATTTGGAGAAAATGGGTTAGAGTATTTTTGTATAAAATATAGATGAAATCTGACGGCTTATTGTGCTAGTATCTATTCGAAAAGTGTCATTAATTGATTACATATGTAATCAATTGATGACATTTTGTACGAACCAAAAAAATAAATTCAAAACTTTTTTTAACCGCCTTTTTTAGCTTTATGTTTTCCCTTTGGCCTATTCTACCTGTGCAAGGTTACTGTTCAGAGCTGTCGCACCTTCACTGGCTCAGGAATCTAATTTCCTCTCGCAATCCCACTCAAAATCCCTCAAAGATGGCGAAATCAAACGACGGACGTTTGCTCCCTGGAAGTAGGGTTCACACGAAAGCGCGCTTACTTACATCTGACGTCAAGTGTAGGAGGTTGTATGGATCCAATTGAAAGAAAAAAATGGTGTCAGGAACAGTGGTGGAGATCAAAAAAGTGGCTAAAGGTGGACGATTTCAGTGAATGGTTGTCAGTAACTGGGAATTGCTGGACGGTTCGAAAGAGTTAGCAATTCACTTATCGAGTGTCAAAGAAGGAGAGGCTCCTTCCTTCGAGGAGGTCACTGGTTTGGTGCCCAATTCATTGAGCAGTGGGAGGACAGCGGATGAGATAGAAGGTCAGGCTGGTATCGAAATGGAGACTGACACTCCGGCGGGATCTGATGGGAGTAGGAGCCCGAGTAAAAGGCCAAGTACAAGCCCAGTTCAAGTCTCAGAAGATCATTTTGAATGTGCAAGAACAGATATGGTGGAATCTGATTGGCCGAAAACAGCTGCACATGGCAGAGAGTGGACTCGGGGAGAGATAACACTAAATTTGAATGGACCTATCACACGGAGACGTTGGAAAGTGCATGGCCCGGTGGATAAGCTTATCCTTGCAGGTATCGCTCCTCAAGGTATGACACCTTATCAGTATTTTATGTGGGTGTTTCCCATACCATTCCTTTCTACTATTGTCCAGTCAACAAACTTCGCTTGGAAAGTAATGGTTTCATTCCTTGCACAGCAGGTGAAATTCTGAAGATTTTTGGGATTTTGATTCACATGTCACGTTTCGAGTTTGGGGATCGCAGGACCTTATGGGGTAGTTCTTCCCCGCCGAAGTACATACAAAGTCCAAATTTTGGAAATATCATGCCACGTGGAAGGTTTGAGATTATTCGCCGTTACATATCCTTTTCCGAATCTCAACCTCTTACATATGAAGAAGAATCCAGTTCGACCAGGCGTTTAAGCCTGGTTAGCGACTTTGCCGAGGCAATTAGCAAGCATCGTCATCTCCATGTCAAGCCGGCATAGTCAATTTGTGTGGATGAAAGCATGTCAAGGTGGTATGGAATTGGAGGGAAGTGGATTCAGAAAGGACTTCCACACTACGTCGCTCTTGACAGGAAACCTGAAAATGGGTGTGAGCTTCCGACCGCTGCGTGTGGAGAAAGTGGAATAATTATCAACATAAATATCTGTAAGTCGTCAGAAGACTCTGAAAGCTCAGATACGGAATGTTTACAGGGGACAAGAGAGATGTTACAGCTTGTGGAACCATGGTTCGGTTCAGATAGAATTTTATGTGGTGACCCTTTCTTTTCCTCCGTTCAGGCTGCAGAAGCCTTTCTAGAGAAGTACTTCCGTTTCATTAGGTCTCATAAGCAGTTACAAACTGCAAACTAAAACACCTGAATACGTCCATGTGAGCACATACAATTGTAGGTGACCGAGTAAAATACGAAAAGACTACCAAAAGTAGAAGTGACAAAACAAAAAAGGAAATCATTTACTGCAAATAAAAAGAACTAGGTAGCTCAAAAAGTAGAAAACCCCAAATCGAACTACTGTTCAAATTCGAAATCGGGCTGACTCTCCGGATATGGAGTATCGGCATGAAAGCGGCTACGAAGCGCCGTAGGTGGCGTGACCCTGCGCCCAATTGAGCTTCCACCAGAGCCCTCAAAATGTGCCTCCATACGCCTAGCACGCTTGGCCCGATATTTTGCCTGCGTTCGGCGACGCTTAGCAACAATATCTTCCCCGATTGAGTAGAGGCGGTTCTTGACGCGACAATAGTGCTTGCTATCCCTTACATGCAACTTGTACATCCGAATATGGTAGTTGGTTAGCGCGAGGAAAATCTTAAAGAACTTATCGTAGTTTGATTCGTTCCATTTCCATTTCGTAGAAAGAATGTTCCATAAGCACACCATCCTCCCAAAGTAGTTCTCAACTAAAATTCTATCCGATGATATAGATTTGTTTTCCTGTTCTTCCGCAATAGAAAGTATACCATTTGCGGGTTTCTTCTTAGGATGTATAGCTCTACAAATCTCTTTGATGCCCTGATATCCCTTGTCGCAAAGTAGGGCCCAAGTTTCGTGCCCTGGTTCGGGGTCCTCTACTTCCAAATCATCGGCAGGTTTGACTAATTGCGCCTCATGGAAGGTTAGCATCTTCCTAAAAATATCGAAATCTGAAACGGACCCTGGATAGTGTTTGCTACAACCTATCGCCAGACCGTTAGGTAGAACCGACACTTCCACTTTGTAACCGTAGAGCTTATGCTTGCCACTAAAGTAAAGTTTCCCTTCTTGTATGTTGCCACTTGGCCTATAGCTTTGCTGAAATGTAACATCAGTAGCGTAGCGTGCCTGTGGGAAGTTGCCGAAAGTAGTGTTCATAGCCTCAAGCTTCTTCATACTGTACCGTTTTGCAGCACCTTCCACTAGTTCTTCGTATAGATATCCACACATGACATCAATAAATTTTCCGACCTGCCGCTCGAAGCTAGGGGCTTTTTGCTGGAAGACGCGTGCCATGAAATCCCATTGCCCGCCGCATTTTAAAACAGTAAGCACCATAAAAAGCATATCTTTAGCGGTAAAGGGGCTTTTGCGACCACGACCTACATTGTAATGTGTGCTGACATAGTCCGAGATAATATCGTATATTCCATCCAGCTCTTGACGATTAAAATTGCTCATCTGAACAATAGCTTGATTACCTCCTTTTTCGTAGAATAGATCTGTGATAGGGGACCTAGAGTCACATTCTTCATCAGAATCATTGTGGATAGGCTCACTCTCATACTGTCCTAACTCGTCCTCTCGATCCACAGCGGCGTCGGCTAGAAGGCGCAACGCATTTGCTGCGTTTGCTGCCGTAAAGTTTTCCATCTTCTGGTTTTGCAGTTTTCTTGTTCGGGTACCGCGCTACCCAATATAATACTGTCCCTTCTAGATACTCAGCCCGTCATTTAGTAGTTTACCCGCTCTTTTCGTACTTACCTTATCTCATCTTGGAATGCAGCTGTTTGCCTATGTCTCAGATATGGCGCCAAATAATGGGCAATATTTTGAAAATCTGTGTACTGTGCAGCCACCACCCCCATACCTATTTTGCACTGGTGCAAATCTATTGTTCTAGGTAACGCCGTGCGCACCCTGTATCTGTTACTTTGGTCTATTGGGGTTGTCAAAAATTCCAACCATCAGTTTCCGGTGGCGTATCTTTCGGGTCAAGAGGTTGCAAACCGGGATGGGCACATAGCAATGACAAGTGATACAGATGACAATAAGGTAATTGCAGCTGTCATGTGGGTTGATCGAGAGAGAAGATACTTCGTCAGTACGTGTGGAACAACGAATGCTGGTACTCCGACTTATCGGGAGAGATGGAGATCTATTGCAGGACGAGCACAACTTGTCAGTTCGGAAATAGATAATCCGAAGGTTTGTGAGAAGTATTATCTTACTTGTGCCCAGGTTGACCGCTAAAACCGCTGTCGTCAGGATGACCTGAATCTGGAAAGGAAATTCGAGGTAAAAGAGTGGTCAATGAGTGTCAATACTACATTGCTGACAATCTGGTGTGTGGATGCCTGGAAGCTATACAAAGGGGGTCGTGGATATCGTTAATCAATGTCCCCGAATGAATTCTACTGCAAATTAGCGGAGGGCCTGATTGACAATAATTTGGATGCTTTGAGAACGAGGGCACGTCAGAAGCCCGAAGGTGGAGAATCAGGGGTTGAACACGTCAGTAGTATTGGAATTCATCTGGTTACGAAAAAAATGAAACTTGTTCTGAATGGTAAGAAAACAAATTTTGCTCTCCAATCACGATGCAAGGTTTGCATTGAGAAGACTACTAAACAAGTATGTGCTGGGTGTCTGCGTACATTTAAAAAGGAAGTTTTTATTTGCCATGGTGACAGCGGCCGCGATTGCTTTCAGAAGCACTATCGCCTCGTGCATGATACTCAAGGTTTTTGGATGAACTATCTTTTATTTTTATAGCTATTTACAATGTATTCTATACATTTCCTGAATTGAAAATTTCCTACTATGTATGTTAGGTACTTTCTTACAAATATTAGATAAAAAGATAAAGGTTCTATCCTATTGCCCCCTACAAATCTTACCTGCATCATTCGACTTGCTAGATGTACTTGATCTTATGGCGGAATAACCCTTTATTAGATGTCACCTTTTCCTGTCTCATGTTCAAGAGGGCGCCGTAGAATCCTGAAAACCAAGTAACTTTAGATTTGTCGAGCCCTCAACATAGTTAAGGGTTTTGGAGTTCCCGTAGAGAACTCACCGAGGAGTTGAACCTATGACCAATGTGGTGTAGTAGCTGCAGAAGAACTCCTGTCAACCACTACAACACACAAGTCATGTATGTGGGGATGCGACTGAACGTATTTAAAGCATTGGTACGGTATAGGTGAAAGTTCAAAAAATCAGATGCACATGCGTTATGTTTTTCTAAATTTTTTTTGAATATAGTCGTTACATTTAAATTTGATCACAAGCCCGGACATCAGGCCCATAGAAGATTTCAGTTGTCTGTGTTTTGCCGAAGGACATTTTAATGTCCTTCGGCACAACACAGAGCCAGGAGTCGAGTTTCACTCCCTACAGCGATAGCCTCGGTGCGGACGGTGGCTTTGAACCGGAGGAGGACTGTGATGTCACAGGCGACGGGTTGTGTCCCTTCGTTTCTCGGATCGACGGGGGGGGGGTTATCCAGAAGTTAGTGTTCGTACAGGTCAGCAGAGATCAAACTTTACGGCAATATGAGCTTCGACAGAACTATGACGACGGGACAAAAGTGCTCCGCGCTCCAATCGGGTCGGACCTATTCATGTAGCGCGAGTTCTCAATGGACTTCACTTCGCTACAGCCTCCCTTCAAATCCCTGTTAGCCCTGGAGGATGCTCATGTAGCTCTCCACCTACTGCGGACCTGCTTTGGTGTATGTCGGATCAACTACCTCTTACGTGTAGTTCTCCCTAATTCCACTCTCAAGGGAGCTGCGGAATTCGACACCGCTGTTGAATAGACGCTGCGGCGGTTGGTGGGCGGAGTTCTGGAAACCGACAATTTTGGGAATTAAAACCTCCTATTGAGTCCTTTGGGCCCAGTAAGCCAACATTGGCGTCGGGCTCCGCTCCGCTAAGCTGACTGCGGCGGCTGCCTTCCTTTCCTCCGTATCCCTCACGCGTGTATTGCGCTCTACCCTCCTCCCTGTGCTACCGAGCACTGCTCTTCAATCTTACACATTCGCAGTTCGGGCACATGATGAGTGGGAGACACAATTGGCACCAGAGATGGTTGACCAGTTCACGGCTATCGACTCAAGGCAGCGGTTTGGGCAAGGGCAGCTAGCTCGCCCAGTTGAGGAAAAGGCCTTTGACGCCATAGCAAAGGGGGAAGAGAGGACTGTGGCATTCGGAGCCTCGTTAACAGTGGATGGTTGCAAGGATTGGCTATCATGCCAACCGGCTCCAGGCCTGGGCGCCTACATCTCGGATCACAATTATAAGACGTGGTTGTAGTCCTTTATCAGGGCATCACTGTGTCCTCCCGCTTCAAAATGCCACAATGGGAGATGCACAGCACTAATGGATTAGTACGGTGACCATGCGCTGCGCTGTGCCCATGGCACGACTGGCATGCACGTTTGTTGTCGCAGACCTCTCCAAAGCCGCCCGGCTCCCTATCCTCGAGCACCCGACGTCAGTGAGAGCAATTCCGGACAGCACCTGGTAGCAAGACTTGGATGGAGCGTCGAAGGCATTCGCAGCGGGACTGGCGTTGCGGACGATAGACAGGCTGATGCACAGAGATGCGAAAAAGGTGCGAAAAAGTAGCTGCAATATTATTTTTTTGAGAAAATTGTGCGAATACCCATGTCATCAATTGATTAAAATGTATTTAATCAATTGATGACATTGGCTTTTCCGAATAGACACTAGGCTAATGATTTTTATAAAACATTTAGTATATCTGTTGTTGAACGGGATCAAAATATCGGATCGAAATTGGATACATCTCATTGAATTCGGCAACAGTCCGGTTAGAGGCTCGCAAATGTCAGAAGATGCCCCATTCATTTGGTTGAGCAGTTAAAAAGTTGGAACGAGGTGGATAGTATAATTTTAGTTTCAACTGCAGAAGTATAACGGAGACTGAAGCAAAAAAAATGCTTAACGTTAACCTCTGAGCTTTGAGTAAAACGCGAAGCACAACAATATTTTTAACCAGTAAGTGAAGCTGAGAGACGTTAATTTAGTTGAACGGTGCTCTTGATTTCTTCATATTTTGCTGAGGATGGAAAATTTACACTTAATTTAGGTTCTCACAGAACACTCTAACATATTAGTGTTTCGATGAGCTCTCACGCTAATTGAAAGGTTTTAAGGGTTTACGACATAAGCTGAAATGCTCTGGCTGTTTTCTGCCACGAAGAAGTGTTCGATATTTCATCCGCACCGATTATTATGGACCGCGGCAAAGAGCGTGAAGACCCGATATAATTACCTGGCAATAAAGAGATATACGATGAAATAAGATAGTATAACAGTCGAAACAACTTCGTAGCTCTAGAACATTGGAGTTTGCTACATGTAAATCAACATTAATGTCAGATTTTTGCACCTATATGAGCTTTAGATGTAATCTGTACAAGCTAAGGATTTCGAAAAGGGGATTCACATTATCAGTAATCATATTATAGATTCCGTCAAAAAACCATGCTCACATCTCTTGGGTATCTATAATGCAGCAATTTACATAATTTACAAATCGGAAATTAAGAATATTTCTAACCCTATTTGAAAACTACAGTAGGGTTGAAAATGGTAGAAGAGGTGAGAAGGAGCAATCATTTGAGGAGCCGCTAGCACGGATTTGGCGGTGATTCCATTTTCAGTTCGGAATATGAGGGCACCGCCAACGTATGATAGGGAAGAATTCGAGCGCAAGAAAACCGCGCAAGAAATGGAGAAATTATATAGTGGGTTTTCTTGTAGATGCTCGTGCTGGGTTCGAAATCAATTTTGTTCTCTGGAGAAGATATTTTTGTTTTGATAAATGGACTCATTTAGGCATGAAATGACGGATTTGAGTGATTCAAGCAATAGAGAAATGAAGAGGGAAGAAACCGTCTTAGTTTACTCGCCACAGAAGAGATTTTCTGTAAGGACGGTAGTTGGTAGAACTAGGCACTACCTTTGCGAACTCATGATGACGATATCTGTTGCGCATTTTTACTCATGTTGAACTAGACTAAAGAATCTACCTTTTATACTGTAGAACCATATAGCCTAGGCTTCCTTTCTCCTCCAGCAGACTCCTCAGTGAACTCTGATTAGTAGAACACCAGCTTTGTCACACGATATCTTGAGGCAAAATGAACAGCGTAAAGTTAATAACGCGGTCGTAGGCTTGGCCATACACATCAACTGATCAATAATTGCATTTGCGACATAATGTTATGCATCCAGATATACATTCAAACTAGCACAGAAAAGTTTTCAAGATGTCAGAATCCTCCATTTCCCACACTCTCTGTTAATCAAAAGTCTTCTGACGCAGCGATATAGCAACTGAACCAGTTGAACAACGCTCTGTTAGGAAATTTCCTGAAGAACTCCTTGTAAATGCTTGTCTCAGGAACGCAGTACAGTCAGATACTAACGACGGAGATATCAACCTGAACAATGAACAAGCACTATTACTTAAACTACTATTTGGTAAAAGAAGAAATTTTTGATGACAAAGTTAGTAAAATTAAAAATTGTTCTGGGTCGCCAATATATCAATTAGATCAGATTCACTTGTTTCAATTATCACATTTTTTGGCGCTCAAATGAACACTTGTTGTCGACTTTCAGTCAGAGATTTCTATGAGCAAGCAATTGTAGGCCATATTGTAACCCTTGCAGTACTTTTGAACACCTTTCGCAGATTATCATGCAAACAGATGAGTAGTGACTATGTGACGACATTTCAACCTCCCCTGGAGGAAAAAAATGCAAAGTAAACCTTGACCACACAAAATGTACGGATATTTGTTCAAAATACAATATCACGGACAATTATGGACCGTTCCGTGAGTAATCAAGCAGGAAGACAGTCAAAACGTGTTATAGACCTCTTTAATAAAATTAATGAAATTCCATTCGATGCGTTGAATAAAACTTTGAAACTAGAAACCTTGCGTTGATCAACTTTCCCCCTTACCAATGAGGCTCTCATCGACAAAAATTCCAAATGAAGAGTTCGCACAGTATTACAAATTACTGGTTTCGAAAGCACCCAAAAATGGTGACCCAAGAGCCATAATTAATTTTATTTCCAAGCATTCTTATGTAATAAATATGAATTTTTCCTGCACGATATTTCCGAATTACTGTGATTATTTATTTTCTGGCTCCAGAAGCATAAATACCTAGGAAGCACTAGATACCCTTCCACGCTCTCTAGGTATTTGTAAACCACCGTTTCGATTTCAAAAAGTTTATCCAATTTCTGTATTATCAAGATTGCAAAGATACAAAATTTCAAATTCTCTTGGATGTGATTTAGAACCTTATTGCACTGATGGGTATAGAAATTAAAAGGTTAAAATCACTTCATTACCGAATTAGAAGATTCCTCTTCGAATAATTTGTCTCTCGCAATAAGTTGAATACAGATGAGGTAAACTCAAATGGGTCTTTACAGAGAAGTTCATGTGAAAGCCTTGTCTTGGATCTACAAGTTTTTGAGAGTTATCATGCTGAAATTCATCCACTTCGACGTATGTATATGAAACTTTCTCCCCATTGAAGAGAAGGGGATAGAATACTCTAGCGATACTTTTTGCGGTTATTTTCTCGAATATTTTTCTCTCCTAAGCTGTAGTAAACCATTTGTACCTATGCACTGCAAACTTTTAAAAATTCCTCGCATATGATTATTTGAAGTACTTAATGCCCCTTCTGTAAACTTTTTCTACATAGATTTGTGATTCACACTACTTAAAAGCCGGTTTGTACAATTATTCCGAAATTTATTCTATTGAACTGAAAGGAGCGTCCTTTTGTAAAATATTTTGAGAGTTTTTTTATCGGTTTTGCGCATTTATTTGCATTTATCAACAATATACATCTCATTTTAGCATCATTAAGACAATTACAAACTTTGAATGCGAGGAAAAAGAACTTGATTGTACTCGAACTGCCAATGGAAGAGATAATGGATTCAGGAAATGTAATTGCCATAAATTATCCTGAATACTGGTCCAAAAAAGCCTTACCACAAGAACAAAACCATGCCTATTCTGATCGGTCAGGATGGTAAAATTATCTCTAATATTAATGAATAGTCGTAAAGTGAAAGAAGAGTGGGGAAAGTTTACCTGAAGCTGCCGTCACACAGGTATTTTGCCAGCCTGTGCGACCAAACTTTTCACTGCTCCCAACGATTACATCTTAGTGTTTGATACTATGCGTTATTTTCTTTAGTTTTAAAATGGTTCCTAATAATATATTCCAACGACAGGTTAACACAACTCGTGGCAGAACTACCGCTTTTAGTACGTAAGTTTCCCTTTCCCGACACACTTATGAAATAAGTGCGCAATGATTTTACCGGGTTAACAGTAGGGATAATACAAAGAAATCTGCTTTTCCTTCAAGAAACATTGTTAAGTTTGGGCCAAGGCTTCTTTTAACAAGAATAGTACTATGGTTGTTAGCGGATA
Source organism: Kappaphycus alvarezii (assembly GCA_002205965.3). Lineage (NCBI taxonomy): Eukaryota > Rhodophyta > Florideophyceae > Gigartinales > Solieriaceae > Kappaphycus > Kappaphycus alvarezii. The sequence goes on from NADL03000599.1 coordinate 2,451,976, forward strand.
AATGAAAAGTTTGAAAATAGTAGCTCACATTAATTTTCGATCGAAAGTCGTAAAGATGAGCGAATCGAAATAATTTTGCATCATTTTGGAAAAAAAGTCTTTTGCGAAAACAGTACAATATCTGTTTTTGAAAACTCCGAAGTGTGAAATCCATTGCAACACGAACATAAAGACATTGAGCTTCTCTGTTGCATATCGAAAGCAAAATGAGTAAATAATTTGCAGAAAAACAACGAATCAATTTGCAAATCCATGCTTTCTGCTATTCTCGGTGAAAAGCGCTGTTGTTGTTATATGGTCCTCTGGCGTCTGCAGGAAGTACGTTTCTGTTACAGCATACTCTAATAATATTGTAGACTAGACATTGGGAACATCATTGTCGTTTTTTGCGTTCCTAAAACTGCCTACAGCAAAAATGCTGCAAATGGCATAAGAAACAATAATTGATTGGAATTTTATTGATATGGCTCTTCCAATTGCAGGACTGTACTGTATTCAAGAGATACTTGCACTGACACCTCTGTACTGGTGGATTACATAAACAAATAATATAATTCCATTGCATGTATTAATTGATACTCTGGTATCAATTAATGCCTCAGGCAAAAGTAAAGACGAAAATGGATACCAAAATACTGTACTGATAATTATCTTGACTTTGTGTTGTAAGTTCAGGCGCCCTCATCGTTTGAAAGTCTGACTATTCTATTCAAACAAAACCCCACCCTACAGTTTCTCCATGGCGGTAGGGATATTTGGACCCAGTTTGATTTTAATCAGGCTGCACCTGTATACAATGCAGTGTGCTCCGTTGATATTTTGAAAACCTTCAAGCTCCGCGAACCTTGAACATTTCTAATGTTTTCGTCTAGTGCTGTCACTGGATGTACAGTACAGTACATGTACAGTACATGTACAGTACAGTACAGTGGGTATGAATGTGTTTTGGTTCGGGTCAAGTAGATTTGGCGGGAGTTGTGCAAAAATTACACGTGTCAAAGTGCTTTTGCAGCATTGGGGCCGGTGCGTGCAGTCAAACACAGAGTGACCTTGACCGTTTTTCCATTCTTTACTGTAAGACAATAGTTATTACTGAACAGTACTGCGCTGTTTTCAGAAAATCGTATGGCAGCCTGTCTTACACTAGCTGGCTGTCGTAAGACATGCTGTCACAAGTCTAGCACCTGCAAACAAAGGGAAAGCTGTTTCAACGCAATACGAAAACCTCGAGCCGAAAGAGGAATGCAATGAATACTCGTTTCGAATAGAGTACTGCACCACCATCTGCTTGGCCTTTTCCAGTAATATTCATCTGCGTCCTGACATCAGTTCTCAATCTACACTCATGCCTCCCCCATCCTCCTCCTCCCCAGAATACCTTCCACAAGCCCTACAAGCCTTTCTCATTGGATCCCTTCGTGAACCTGTGAATGTCGATCATTGGCATCAACTCCGAAAAGACTGTCTGGAGAACCTCGACACTTGTCCTGCTGAAACACTTCATTCCACCGTCTCCACACTCAAAACTCACAATCACGTCGTCTCTCCCGTTCAATGGCAAGAATTTGTCGACACTGTCATCACCAAACTAACCGAGTCGAACCGCTCAACCCTACTTGATGAACTTCTCCAGTCAATATTTTCGTCTCAATCTGCAGCACCTTCATCACCCGCTCCATCTCGAACCAAGCGCAAATCCAATCCCGACCGCACTGTTCTCGATTCTAGTCCCCAGTCCAAGCGCCCGCGCACAGTCTCCCCCACCACTCTTCACTCAAACACTTTCCATCTCCTCTCTTCATCCCATCTGCCCACCCCTTCCCCACCCCACGTCATATCCCTCCAACAAATTGTTACAGCTGGTGCAGATCTCACCGTTATTGCAAATTACAAGTTCGATATCCCCTGGCTTATGGAAAATGCCCCAGCGCTTGAAACCTCCCAGAGAATTCTCATCATCCATGGCGACTCCGAATCCGATCATGCCACATTCATTTCCACACGCGAGGGCATGGGTATCTCCCCGCCGCTCCGTCTTCACCGCCCCTCAACACCAGCGTATGGAACAGTCCATGCAAAGCTGTTTCTCCAGTTTTTCCCCAACGGCTGTCGCGTCTGCGTTCATACCGCTAACATGGTACCCGATGATTGGGATTTCAAAACTCAGGGAGCTTACGTCAGGGACTTTCCACTCAAGCAGGAACCGCAGCACTCTGATACCACTGGAGAAGGAAATGATTTTGGAACCCAGTTGGACCGATATTTTGGTTACGCGTTAAGAAAGGTTTTGCGCGACGATGTTCAAAGGCGACTGGCACGATATGACTTTTCATCCGCAGGCGTTGCTTTAGTGACCAGTGTACCGGGGGTCCATTCTGGGTGGCGAGGATGCATTTTGGTCACGCTCGGTTGAGGCATTTGTTGTTGCAGGAGCAAATTGAGGATGATGGACCGTCTGCAGTCGTGTGTCAGTTTAGTTCCTTGGGCTCCGTGCAAGAAAAGTGGCTTGAAGGAGAATTTAAGGAGACGATGTTTGCAAGCCAGGCGCGCAGTACAACGAATGGAGTGCGGAGGTCAGAGGATGACGAGATAAAGCTTGTGTATCCGACAGTGAGACAGGTATGTGATTCCAATGAGGGGATTCAAGCGGGTGTTTCGTTACCGGTGTCTGGGAGGAATATGAATCGACGGCACATTTTAAATAAGTTGCATCGATGGGAGGCGGAGCATAGTGGGAGAGATCGCGCAATGCCTCACATTAAGACATTTTTGAGGTATCCTTGTTCGCGTCCACAAGAGCCATATTGGGTTTTCCTTGGTAGCTTTAACCTCAGTGTTGCTGCATGGGGTCGCATGCAAGGAGGGCGCAAAGGAAAGAACTCTTGGGATCGACTGAATGTGTTGGCCTTCGAGGTAGGGGTGTTATTCACGCCGCGATTGATGTGTCCACCGACGCATGCAATTGATGCGTCCATCCAGTACCCACTGGCAACCAATGCGGAACGAAATTTGTGGGGCGTTAGCAACAGGTCCAATGTGAAACTTCAGCTGGCTGAATTTGATGTCAGTCGCGACAGTTTGGGCCATAACGGGGACGACAGGACTGGCGACTCAGGGAGACTGAAGCTTTCGGTCCCACTCCCATACCGTTTACCGCCGCGTAAATATTCATCAGGTGATACTCCGTGGACTCTTGAGCACTGTACTATGTCGTAGAGGATAACCAAAAACGCTGGACAGTAAAGCTAGACGCAACGCTAGGAAGCTGATTCTGACCGTAGCTGACTCAGTTCAAAAGGTGGAGTAAAGAAATAAGCTGTCGCTGCTCATCACCAAATTGTGTAAGCGGTAAGCGTGCGTTGATCACGAGAAGTGTCTGTTAAGATGTTTGCATTGGTTTACTGAGGCTGGCACTGAGGACATCCAAGCCGCAACTTTTGGAGATCACTACCGAGCCATGAATACTCCCAATTGGAGTTCAAGACATAAATCAGACCACTAGCAAAGAAAATCAAGACCTTCCGTCACAGCAAACCGACTGTTCCACCCATTTGGTCTCCAAGTCAGATCCTCACACCGTACCCGGCGGCCCCATGGAAAGGTTAGGAGCTGGGGTGGGATCACTCAAATCCTTGGCGCGCTCTGCCGCTCCTTCTCCCAATGCTTTCGAACGAGGGTTGGGCCATGACATATCCTTGCGTGGTCTGCCACGTAGCCTCTTGAACGGCACCTTCACATCCCCCCGTCGACATCCATCTGGGCAACATCTTTGATACCACTTCCGTCAGCCTTCGGAGGCATGGCAGGGGAAACTAGCGGCAGAATCCCGCTGTCCACAGGGGACGGCAAAGGATTCACAGGTACCGCAGGAATCTGAAATGAGGAAGCGTTTTGAATGAACTTATTGGCACCTGACGGTGATGTTCCGCTGCCCGCCACAGCACTCACGTTGACATTAGGAGAAGGGTCTGTGCGAGGGACCGATCCTGATGCCGTCTCCATGTCCATGCGGTCTGCCGTGGGCTCAGATTGCTTGACCGAGGCATCTTGTCCGGCCTGTGTCTTCTTCCCAACCAGCGCATTTGAGACTTCCACAGGCCGATTCTTGTCAGCAAGTCCCGACGGCTCGGCCACTGAATCAACCACACCTCCTCGAGAAACATGCCCAGCGCCATGAGAAACTTGAGCTTTTGAAGCGCCCTTCTCAGCCAAGCTTTGGACGCTGATATCACCTGCATCAATGCTCTTTGAAGGTGTGCTGCCGTTCCCACTAATGTCATTGTTTGCGGCAGCCAGTGCATCTTCTTTCCTCACAGAGGTGCTAGCCGAGTTCTTGTTTGGCAGAGGAATCCGAGCCGCTGGTGATACCTCTTTCGAGGCAGGCAAAGGAGCGGAGCTGCCAGTTGCATTTCCAGGAGAGGTGCCGAGAACGTTGACTTTCGAATTACTCGAAGCCGGCTTCGGAGCCTCCCTCTTTGACTCTCTTGCATTCTCAACTGCCTTCTCCGTTGTCCCTCTCTTTTGTTGTTGGGTCCTTGGTGTAACGGTGGGGGTGGGCCTCGTTGGGGTTGAGGATGCTGCCTTTGATGCGGCATCGGCCTTACGAGCACGTGGAACCGGCCAAGAGCCATCCTTGCGCGGACGGCCGCGCGGCCTTCTGATAAGAACCGCTCTGTCGTTCTCGTCAGATGCGCGTGCCAAGGGTGTGGAAGTCTTGGTTGACGCCCTTGCGGGTGTGGGTGAAGTTGTACTCTTCGTGTTACTCTTCGACTCAGGGAGTGCGGCTCCGGCAGCTGCTCCCGCGGCCGAAATTGACGCCGATTTCGCCGCCGTCGCGATCCTTCCACGGCGAAAAGGTCCACTGTTACTTTTTTCTTTCTTGATAGAGGGCGTGAGGGGCAAGCGAAGCGTTGCAGCTGCGGACTTCCTACGGCGCAACGAGTGAGTAGAGCCCGCTGGCGATTTCGGGGAAGGAGCCTTCTCGATTGTGCTAGGGCGCGACTCACGTCTCTTTGGCTCATGAACGGGTATACCTTCTGCACCAGTGGCCAACATGTAATCCGAAAAGCTAGGACGCCCTCTCTTTCGTTTCTCCCCTGGGCGGAGAGGCTTCAAGATGTACAGCGAGGAGGACCCCGGGAAAGTCCTCCTTGTCTTCTTGGAACTATCGGTCTCTCTCTCCGTGCTTTCGGTAGGTATCGGCACGTGTGTTGTGCTCTTCATTTCTTTTGTAGGCTTGGAGATGCGGCGTGCAGGACGTCCCTCGTCCACATTCGCGCGTGGGCGTTCTGCAGGTGGATTGGAAACAGGAGCACTAGCGTGGGCCGAGTTGCGGCGTGTCGGATTATCCGAGGCCCTGGTCTTCCCTTTTCCACTTGCAGAAGGTCGAGCCGTTTCGCGCTTGACCGGAGAGCGACGTAAGGAGGGGAGTGAACGTCGAGAAGAAGTATCACGAAGTGGAGCCGGATCAATGGTGTCATTGTTGGACGTGAACGGCTTGTACGGGTAGATCGAAGGACCCCAATAGGCGGCCGGCGGGTCTTGTTTGAAGTGGCACTTGTATGTATGCAGGGTTACGGCATAAGCTTGCTCGCGTGCTATGTTCATCCTCATAGCAGGTGGAAAGTGATGAATGAATCCACCAAGTTTTTGGCAGGTTTGCTCGTAATCCAAGGTCCACTGTCGATGGACATTCCATACCATGGCGACAACACGGCTCGGCGGAAGCTTGCAGACCTGAAAGTCCCCGGCTTGTGCGCGAAGACGAAGCCATTTCATGTACTCCGCATTTGCCTCTTGAGCAAAGTCGGGCTTCCACCCAAGTTCGTGTTGCAGCTCGTTAACAATGTCAAGCGGTTGCTGCTCCGCCATTTTTGTTGGCGTGATCGAAGTTTTTGGGGAAAAAGGAAGTCAATGCACAATGTTTTTTGAGCTGACACTCCAAAAAGGTTATCAAAGATTGGCAGGTCGACGGAAGCCTCTTGCCGGTTGATCTATGTTGCCTGCGGTCGTTGCGGGTAAGCAAAATGAAAGAGTTGGTTGCAAGGAAAGGGTGCACGACGGTGATCGGGTGATCGGTGTTTGCCGGACGACGTAGTGATTCGGGAGGGGTCTCTGCCGAGCGGGTAGGCCTTTTTATACAAGAAAAAAACCAGAAAAACATCGGGCCGAGAGGGCGGTTATTCTGCGGATGCACAGGGTTGTCCGGTTTTGAAAAAAAAAGCTCGCAAAATAATTGTGAGAGTGGTTTTCGTCGCCCACAGCGTGATTATGGGTAATTAAAAAAAAAGTGCACTTGTTCGCCACAGTGGCCGGGCCAGAGCCAGTTGATATTCTTTGTTCTCTTTATTGGCAAATAATTTTTCAAAGTTGGGGCTTGTGTTTGATTGAATTGATTTTATTTTGGGCGGAACGATGCCAAGAAAAACAGACAGATTGCTTGTATTTTGTTTTACTTGTGTCAAAAGCAGTAGGATGACTTTTTTGAAAAATACTGTGTGGTTCATTTTCGCCTCGGAATATTCATAATATTTAACACGAGAATACGGATGAAAAAAAAATGTTGATGCAATTTCCCAAGAATGGAGGATTTTCGAAACAATACTGAAGACATCAAATGACGAGCAAGACAAAAGAGTAGTACAGTGCCGATGCCCAATTGGATATCGCTATCACCACAGCTGCATGAAGGACATTTGGACAAGACGAGGAACGTCCTGGGAGGGGCTACGGTAGGTTTGCTAAAATTCCATTTTTTTGATGAATATAATTTTTCTAGCTGCTGGAGCCTCAACACGGTAGCCAGTAATGGTACGGTATTGGTCCTTGGCGTTGGTTAGTGGGCCAGTTACAAATATTTTCCTTTTGACAACCTTTTTTTCTTTATGATAATTTTTTGGAGCAATTGGCTGTAATTTTCTAGTCCATGCGAATACAATGTAAACCTTGAAAAATTGGGTCTTCCGTTGAAAAGAAAATTAATATTTATTGCTGTTGGCAATTTGAAACTTGTTAATGCGCATATTGGACAAATTTTTCGTGGTGCTTGGCAAAATCGTGGTTTTTACTTACGAAAATGTAGAGACCAATTAGAGCAACAAAAAGCCAATAGTTTTCATTGTTTTCTTTTCAGAGGCAGCGAACACTCAAATATCATTTCCGCAGTCGTCTGCATGAAAAAACTACTGCGCTATGGCTGTACGAGCAAGAGACAGAAATTTCAAGGTTCAGAGAATTTGTGGTACTGGATGAATATTGAATTGAAAATGGGTGCACAGAGCCAGTCCACCCACCACGAAAGAGACATTACAGCTACGAACTAGCCAGATATTTATGAAATCTGAAATTTAACTTTAAAATTATGCCCTTCCCACCCCTCTTACAGTATGCAATATGAGGTAGATTTGGCAGTTTTCTATCGAATGATTTCGACATGTGCACAGCAGTGTGTAGAAACTGTATGCACATGGCGCAATGCATAAAGCGAGAGGCCGCCTGTGTGTTGTGTGGCAAAAGCTAGCAAAAGGCATTACAGTACCATATGTATTTGCTCATGTACATTACACTGTACAATATTAATACTGTATAGTGCATGGTATTACTGTAAACCATCCCTTTTCAATACAGTACTAGTGTACGCTAACATACTGTACTGTACTTTAGCTCGAAATATGACCTTCACCGAAAACGTCACTGCGGAATCATATCAGCAACCCCTTGTTCACTGAATCGAAATAGCCTGCACCCGTCCTTGGCACAAGAACAGAATGATGTCCTTCAAACCGTGCGGTACAGGGCAGGCGGAAGCACATGAGGGCACAATACCTTTATCAGTGTAGCTCTAGAAACCGTTCCATACAGCGAATAGGCGGGGCTTGCATTTGCCAACTCTTCGCGAGAGCTTCTCCAACCGCTCTACACGGAGTACATAAACTGGATTCAGCGAATTCCCTTTAGCGTGGAAGCAATGAAAAAGCACAGCAACTATACACTTTACCGATACAGTTTTTCCCCCTCGCTGCCACAACGGCCGGTGTCCAGAGCCCACGTGCGCATCCCCACGTCCGTCGAAGGGCAAGAGAAAAGGCCCGCACGGATGTGTACAGCACTGGAATGGTAAATCAGTCGCATTCTTTTGACTCGGATTCAGCTCCGCTGCAATGTTTGCGCTGCCACATCGCCATTTGTGGGAAGCTGTTTGATGGATTATTGACTGGTAGAATGGTCGGTTTCTTTTCCCCGAGTACTTGTACAGTAGTGCATGCTTGTCGGTTAGCGAACAATAATGGTGGACCGGGGACCGAACTTGCGGGAGTCACCCTCAGAAGGTGAGGCCTTTGATAATCTTCTAATCTGATCCGATTGTGTACGTGCTGCAGAAGCGACTCTTCCGCAGTGGACCGATGTTCTTCTTTTCGCTCCAATACACTGTACACTGTACACTGTACACTGTACTGGAATGTGTAGTCTACCTACTTGCCCGGTCGAGTCCGTTTACTCTCGAAATGACAGATGAGGAAAATGTTGCTGCACTGGACCCTTCCTCTTAATCCCGTAAAGTTTGAAAAAGTCTTCTATGTTCGCGACGGAAACGTGGGCAGCTGGGGCACCGGTGCCGTGACGGACAGGAGGAGCTCAGGGGGAAGGACAAGCGCGCACGGAACGCCGGACCCATCTCTGAGAGCGGCCCTTCTCAATGTCTTGGACATGGTTGAGAAGGGCAGTGGCAATGGCATGTAGGACTTGGCCAGGGACCTTGCTCGCCGCTCTTGAGACGATAGGCTTCACGGCAGAATCCCCCGCACACAGAAGACCCGATCACCGACGGTGTCACTCCAGTCGGTGAAGCAGATCCCACCCTGAACAACCCCTTTGCCACTCCCACTGCTCACGCTAAAAGAAGCAAGCGAGCCGTACCTCGCCGACACCAGACAACCCCCACCCCCTTAATGACGGACGCACCGGCATCCCCTACGTCCGCCAATCAATCCCCGCCCTCCCCGCCAAGAGTGGTTAAGCGCAGTTGCTCAGAGCGCGTCGCGCACCTTGACGAGGAACAGGATCGACCTGACACCCTTATGACGTTTGTCTCCATCTCATCACACAGCCCCGGTGGTTGATCTAGGATCCCCACCTGGTGCCATAATGCTGCCTCTGGCTGCGCCTGCCGCTCCGCGTCCACGGCCTGACATCATGGGCTCCGCCAATCTCTCATCTACCCCACGTACATCTTCGCCACCCCCTCCGTCTGCTTCCTTCCTCCGGAGCTCTATAGAACTGCGTCGGACTCCCTATCAACCCTCGTCCTCATCCTCCTATCGCTTGCCAAGCGTCCAAGATATTCCTCGCAACCCATACCGCGAAGCGGACATTTTCCAAGACATACCCTTTGCATGCCTCAAACAGTTTGTCCTACTTTTCATTAGGCTAGTCAAACCTGCTGCAAACGCACGCAGAATTAAAAAATACATCCCGTTCTTTCCTCTACCTTCATTTGTTACCCACCGCAGTCATGCGCCGCAGCCCCCGTGGTGAGAAAGGGTGGCATCACGAGAAAGGCCAACCTAACGAACTCCGTGCGTGCCTGCGGCAGGCACAGACAGGCTCTCAGAAGGGCGCCCTCTGGAAGGATACTATCAACACATACCGTCATCAAGCAGAGTGGATGGCCACGAACTGCTCCTACGCCAGCTCTCCCGCTCCCTCCAATGTAAAGTGCTCTCGTCGGGCAGAAGCCCGCTGTGCAGATTCTCGCTACGGAAAGGCTATGTGCACCCTTCGCAATGCCCCGTATGCAGACTTCAACGCCCTTACCACTGTACAGTACTGCAACTCCGGGACCTTCAACCCTCCCCTCCACGGCCCGTCCCCCACAGCACGCCCTCTCAGTGGTTCCACCTGCTCTCCAAGACCCGTCTTTTGCTGGCCCCCTTCCAATTGGCCAACGGTATCAACGCCGGCACGGATGCCATGGACCATCATGTTTGCACCTTGCAGCGCCGGCTATCCTCTGACGGACACTTTGCGACGGTCCTCATTGACACCTGCAACGCTTTGAATTGCGTTGATAGACGCCCTTCCATCTCGAGCCCCGTCAACAGCTCGGTTCGGTAATGTGATCAATGGTCGGACCCAGACAGCATTAGTGATTGCAAACGGCGACCGAAGGTTTATATCTAGTGCACAGGACACCCAGCGTGGGGACCCTGGTTGCATGCTGCTTTTCTCTCTCGCTATCCAGCGACTATTCTAGCGGATAGCTGTAGGAGACGGCATTTTCTGTAATCAGTAACTCTGAGGACGGCACGATAACGCGGAATCTGCGAAGACCCTGGTATGGCAATTGCCCCCATGTATGACATATCCAACCCCTTTATTTCCGCTCTTCTTCCTCTTCTTCAACCTCCCACACTCTCCAAAGTTCTCCCACCTGTTCACATCCCTGCTCAGAATGGCGCAAGCCAAAGTTGACAAGGCACGTTCGCCCTCTTGGGCGGACATAGCCAAAGCTCACATGCAACCAAGAGTTGCAGCCATCCCGTCCACCGTACGCGACTTCTGCCGTCTGCAGAAAGGATCATTGGAACAATTACCGGCACCATCCGCACCAAAGGCCCCAAAACGCCACGGCCGATACCCAATCAGTATCGCGCCAACCCCTGTCAACGGAACGACAGGGCTCGAATACGAAATGGCCCCGATGATGTCCACTCTCGCGTTCTCCGCAGGGCCGCCAGGCAAGGGAGCCCTGTCGTCTTATGGGGACGCACAGGCATGCCTGCTGATAGCGGCAGAGGGTGCCGGAGAGAGCCTACCAAAGCACGCCCTCCTCAAGGTGGGAGATTGGACAATCGTTGTTCACCACGCTGCCGATTCTCCAAGTGTCCTAAAGATCCTAGAAATGCTCCGCAGCGACCTCCCTGGTGCTCGTCTCTGCACGAACTCATTATCGGAACTCGTCGCCAAGCTCCCCACAGTCGAGTGGCAAGTCGGTGCTTGCATTGCAGCCGCCCGTGGGGTTGGAAACCTCAAGACAATAGCCTCTGATATCACTATGACAGACCGAAAAGCACTAGCGGGAGCAATTACCCGCCTCATTGACGAGGCAGTAGCGACTTTGCCTCGAGGAAATGCATTCGTGGAGAACTTCATCACAAAGTTCTACAGGGGGTGCCCACACTTGGCACGGGCAACTGAAGAAAATGACGGACCCTTAGCTGATGATGCGCATACCAATGGCCACAAACAGGATGTACCAGACGCACAGGACAACCCCAGTGCAGCTCCGGAGCCAAATACTCCAGCAGAGGCCCACCAACACACATCCACGGACACCCAAGACGATTGAGTGGAGATGCCGGAACCCGCTACAGTCCGGGAAGAACCCAAAAGCGCTGCACCATCGGAAACAGGCACAAATCCCACACCCGCAGAAACTGCGGACCCGTCGCCTACCAACTTGCCGGTTGCCAAACCGAATGAAACAAGCGCCGCTCAGCACCCTAAACAGTCCAAGCCCGTTCTTGGAGCCGCACCCATGACGACTGCGAAGACCGAGCGACGTACGAACCGCACCCGCGCCCTGTCACAGCGGATGAAAGACATGCGGAAGGAGACGGCAAAACGTGACCCTGCCCCCCCATTGGGACAACGGGCAATCAGGACATCACGCCACTAAACCCTCCCCTCTTTCTCCCTAGCCCGCAGCAATGCCTCAAATGACTTCCTCAGAAACCCGCAAACGGTCCACGCAAGCCACGTCCCTCCCTACGGTTAACGATGCATTGCACAGCCCGCTAAGACCTTCGGACACCTTCGACCGCATACCCGCAAACTGCATGCACAGCCTCGCCATATTACTCATACGGCTTTTCCGCGCTGCGGCAAACGCACGGAATGCCAATGCAGTCCACGCCACCCTCCTCCGAATACACCTTCTTCCCACTGCAGTTCTGTGACGCTTAATGCGTGGGGATGCCGGATGGCGGTCTCAAATAAGGCAAAGCCAAGGACTGCGCGAACGCATCCGCCGTGCCAACGCTGGCGAATGGAACGAACTTTGGACAGAAGCAATTCAAGCCCACAAGACCAGAGAAGAGAGAATCGTTAGGCGTCGCCGCCAGCAGACTGACAGTAAGCACGACCCGAAGTTTCGCCGAGCATCCCACTTGGCAGCAGACGCACAATACGGACGTGCGATGCGCACGCTACATCAGTCGCGCATCGCCGACGTGCGAGACCCGCAGGTTGTAGAACGTCTGCAAGAACTGCACCCAGCACCGCAGTCTCCGGTGACAGCTATCCAAGCGAGAGACCTTCCGCTCCCGATGGACATCACTGAAGAAGCGGTTCTGCGCGCTGTCCGACGCCTTAACCCAAACTCCACGCCGGGCCCGGACAGAATGTCCCCGCGGCTCCTTCGTTTGCTGGCCAACACAACCGTGAGTCCCGAAGCAGGAGTGACAGGCATCTCGGTGCTAACTGCTGTAGTGACGAGATTAGCCCATGGGGACCTTCCAGACGACACAATTCCTTTGATCTCCTCTGCGACGCTGCTGCCCATCCAACCTCGGCCAGATAAGATTCGCCCCATTGCTATTGGGACGGCCTTGAGGAGACTTGTAACAAAGGTGCTTCTTCCACAAGCACTGGAAGACACGAGAGAATATCTTACACCCCTGCAAGTGGCCAATGGCGTGCCCTGCGGACTGGATTCCATTGTGCACGATGCACGGAGATTGGTACAGTGCCAGGGCAACAAGGAAGAGTACGCACTAGTGTCCGTGGAAGCACATACCGTAATGCCTTCAATCGGTTCTCCAGACAGCGCATGATAAACTTGCTGCCGACCAAGGTACCATCGCTATGTCGTTTGCTGAGCATGGTGTACGCTCGCAACAAGCCTTTGCTAATTCTGCCTGTGGCGTCTGCACAAGACATCCCTAGCCAAGAAGGGATGCAACAAGGGGACCCGGCAAGGATGCTCATGTTCTCCCTTGTAGTGCATCCATTAGCAACAGAAATTGCCGGGCGAACTCAGCTCAGTCTACACAGATGGTATGCCGATGACTGCACCCTCATAGGCACTCATACGGAGCTCGACAAAGCAATCCAGATCCTCAGTGCCAGGGGACCCGATCACGGATTGCATTTGAACCCGGCGAAAACACGTCTCTTCTGGCCGCGCCAGCCTGACAACCGTACATCGCCACTATTGCACCGCTTCCCTAGAGATAACTTTTCCACTGAAGGCATCGACCTCCTCGGCGCCCCGATTGGAACGCCCCAATTCATGGAAAACTTTCTCAATGAGAAAATCACCGGCTGTAAGAACACTTTATCGCTGATCGACGGCATCGGAGACGCTCGTACTCGGTTTCATCTTCACCGAGTATGTGCCTCGGCATGCAAGCTTCAACATGTGGTAAAGCTGACGCCGCCGGATGTGTCCACTGCCATTGCAATGAGATTTGATGAAGAACAGTTGGAATTCTACTCGCGCTCCAATAATGTGCCGATGACCGGTTCAGTTCGACAGCAGGTATCCTTACCTCTGCGATATGGCGGTCATGGCTTCACACCTGTTGCGACGCTCAATATCGCAGCGTATGCGGCGAGCATTATTGAAGCCGAGCAACTGCGATGCCCTGACGAGCCCGATGCGTTAGAACACCGTGAGTATAGGTACGCGGAAGCGGATGGACACCTTCGGGACTTTGTACGACAGTTCCAAGCATCCTTTCCGAACGAACAAGGCAGTCTTCCAGAAGCACTGACAGCGGCCAGCCTTGCTGCCAAGCCCGATAATCCACACAACGTTCTATATCAAGCCTGGTGCGAGTCGGCAGCAAAGTCCTTCTGGAAGGATGATGAATGGGCGAGATTCCCCAACCCCGCAACGCACTCGGAAGAAGATATTCGGCGAAGGATTCGCCGCCAAGCATACATGGGGACGCCTGCTGCAGCGTTCCTGACTGCGCATCCGTCTGCGGTCAACCGAACGTACGACGAGATGTGGACAGTAATGCTCCGTCGAGATCTGGGAGTGCCCGTATTTGATGACACTGCTCCGCTGCGGTGCGCGGAGTGCCACAGGCCCATGGACGCTCTAGGAGACCATGCAGCAGACTTATGCAACAAAGGTCTCGGATGGACCAACCGTCACACAGCGGTGGTAAAGGTACTTGGCCGAGAGCTGTTCAAGGCAGCAGGAGTCAGCGTTCAATACGAAGTGAAGTACCTACTTCCTGGACTGAACGCGCGACCCGCGGACATTCTGGTGTACCCAAGGTCTTATGCAACAAACACCCAGTCCCCTCTCCCAGTGGCGTATGACGTGACTGTATCATCCCCGTTCCAAGAGAGCTATAAGTCAATGGCAGCACGAGAAGCGCGAGCTGTTGCAAACGCAGCAGGAAAGCGGAAGAAGAGAGACTTAGCTACGAAAGTGGCAGCGATTCCAGGCGAGGCAATGCCGGGACGATCAAGGCTAGGATGGGATTTTGTACCACTAGCCTTCGACTCGTTAGGAACACCCTCTTTAGAAACATCCAAGGTTATAGAGACATACACGGCAGCAGTAGCGTCTCGTAGCGGATGCTCGACTGGGGGAGTGAAGATTCGCCTGTATCAGAAGCTTAGGCCTTTTCTACACCTGATTTTACCCAATTGCAGAAATGGACACGGTGATGTGCCAAACTGTCCTGTGGACATTGGGCGTCTCCTGAAATCACAAATCGCATTTTGCAATTGCGCAATTTGTGTTTTTGGCACGCCGGCTTGTTTATTTGCTACACGCAAAATGTTAATTTGCCCGATCCTTTGCACCGTACGAAGCCGATGACTTCAAGTAGCAAATCGCAAAAGTCGCGCGCTCTTCTTGCTGCTTTCGCGCTAAAATCCCAACTCAACCCCCCGCAGGCGGCTACCCATTTCCCTGATTACCGCTTGCGCTTCTCCTGTGCCAACCATGGCGCCTCCCTTCGCCGACAGCGCAAATGACAATGCGAACAGTAAGTCTAGCGCTCCGTCGTGCTCCCCGCAAACAACACTACGCGAAACACCAGTGATTCAAAAGATCGCCGACGCACTTACCGCTCCCGCACACCAGCACGCCATCCCGGTTCCCAGCCTCTCTGTCGTCCCTCCGCCACTGACTATCCACCCATCACAGAAACTTGTAACAAACGCGAAGTCTACTGACCTGGCCTATACCGAAGATGTATCTGTCTCTCTCTCGCCGTCTCCGTTTTCGCCACCGCGGGCGGCGACAGAACATGGAGTAGCTTCAATGGACTTGACTCCTATTCCTGGTCTCAGAAGCACTACTGCCCAAAGAGAAGTTCGACCGTCCTCAACATTGCCGCCAAAACCGCCCATATCGAAAGGAGTCAAAACCAGGGGAACCTCACAGAAGGCACAGCCCGGCAGGAGGGGCAGTGGATTTTCGCATGGTGAACTGGAAAACTTGCTGGAGCTGCTCGAAGTACACCCGCCGCTTGGTAAAGATGAGTGGGAGAAAGTAACGCGGCTTCAAGAATCACGATATCCAGCCCAGCGAAGAAATGCAGACTTTCTTCGACGTAAATTCTCTGCGCTTTGTCGGACAACTGTCCCCACAGGAGACCCTACCATACCGCGAGAAGTTCTGAAAGCGAAGCTCATACGAGAGAAAATGACGAAGCGGGCAGATATTGGCGATGGTGCTGGTCTGACGATGATTATACGGATAACATCAGTGAGGACGCCGCAACGTTTACTGCTCACGATCATTGCGCCGATGGCGCCACGCTTATACTTGAAACCAACGACAACATCCCATCTGTATCCAATCCTGATAACGCAGATCAGAGTGTGATACCCTCTCCTAGGACATTAGTTCGTAATAAAAGCGCTGTAAAACCAAAGAAATCTACCGAGTCCGAAGGCAGAATTGAAGTCATTCAGGCTTCTATATTGCAGGAGCAGATGAGGCGGGATGCATAGCATCACCAGAGGATGATGGACAGAGAGGATGAAAAGGCGAGACGCGAAGAAGAGCGCCAAATCAGGGAGAAACAACGATCTGAGGAGAGAGAGCGCCGAGAGGAGGACAGGAGACGCAGAGATAATATGATCCAGATGATGATGGTTGCGTTACTTGGAAAGCAATCAGGAAACTCAGGAACACACTCTCCGGGAGTCAACAAGTGAAGGTAACCTGATATTTACAAGAACAAAAAGTGGTTCGCTTCCATGTAAGTATTACGAATCTGATTGATACCAACGAGCCCGGATCTAAGGTTGAAAAGTAGCACGATGCAGGTGAGCACAATTTTCCGTTCGCCCCGCTCTTCGTAAACGAACCTGTCTTTAAGTCTCGCAAATATCCCTTTAAAAGCTCGCATGCCCCTTTCAGAGGCTTTTCGCGCCGATTTCGCTTGCCGTAGAGTAGTAATAGACGCAGCTGTACCATCACTCGCTAAAAAATTGTCCTGTGAAGATTTGATTAGGAAAGGGTATTGTCCCTTTGAAAACGCTGAATCTACCACGCATCGTCCCCCATGCTGGTCGAACAATGCTTTAAGCTTCTCGTATACGCCATCCCATTCAGCTATTTTAGAATCGTGCATTGAACCCGGCGCGTTGATCGAGCAACATATCACCACACCGTTTGGTGCAAAGACAAAAACGTTTCCGACATAATGGTCATGAGTCCATCCATTGTAGAACATATTCTGAATAAAAACATCTCCAGTTTGCTCTAAGTAAAGTTTAAGACCGTCTGCCACGCAATATACGTCTTGCAGCATTAAATATTTTCTCGCAAAGGAACTCTTGAATTGCACAGCTTCTTCAACAGTTGGCATTCTAACCATCGCCAATGGGTCACGCTTGAGAACTTTGAGCAGTAAGCGCCTTCCAAAACGAGGAAAAAGAGAACAGACAGACCCGGTGATCCCGAATAACATACAGAGAACATAATCGGCTCCCCTTGTTCTGTTCCATGATAAAATTATTCCAAGGCAATGAGCGGCACACAAAGTTCTCGGCCTGCCGGACTGATTAGATGGATCGAGCGGTCTAATCATCCCGTCTGGTGAATACGGTGTGTGGCTGTTAGAAAGCGGACCAAATCTCTCTAGGATATAATGAGATCCTGGATAGTCAAAACCTGTCAATGTGATTAGCGATTGATCACATCCAGACCCAAACAAAACCGCAAAGGTCGACATGTGTGGACTCTGTAAAGCCCTCCTTCGTATGCGGCGATCACGTCTCCTCCGGGCATCGGCAGAAATTTGGTGCCGGAAGTTGAGGCGCGCCTCCGCATCGTGAAGACGAAGATGGTAAAGTAAGAGGAAACTGGTCAAAGAGCCCATTAAGATGAGATGGATCGACGTGGTGTTTGCTTGAGCAGTAACCGTCGGGTCACTGAGAATCGTGAGTATGAGGGCTCGTAGGAGGGGAATGCCACAGGATTTTGTCAAGTCACAATCTACGATCTGTGATTTCAGCAGTCGATCCGGAAAAAGCGGTATCAAATTTACCAACTGGTACTATTTTACGTCTGGAGCAAAATGTGATTTCAGGAGACTCCCATTTTCTGCATTCGCTGTGGACAATATCCTGTCTTCCTTTTGGTGTAGAAATCCCTTGGGACATACCATAGAAAGGGCTTGCCGCCAAATGGCAACGAAACCCAAACACCTCACAAACACTAGACGGTGCCGCCATTTCCGGCTCCAAGGAATGTTTATCACGTGAATAGATACTTATTCCCCTACATAGCTTCTATCGACACCGCTTCAACAAGCTTCAACAATGAAAAACTCCGCAATCCAGAACCAAACAATCATGGCGGAAGAACTCACACAACGCGATGCTGTTGATAGCTCTAGGATTACTGGGAGTCCTCCCAGAGCACATAAGCACTACAATTCCGCATCAGAAGTTCTTGTTTCCCCAACCGAAATCAACGACGAGGCCGCCTGCATCGTCCAAGACATTTGTTCGGATCCAGTAAAAAGACGCCTAAAGACACTGCACATTACGACAATGATACTGTCAACATTCTGTTTGACATGATGGCAAAAGCTGGGTACGGTGACCAGAAGAAGCAGAAAAAGTCTTTAAAGGACGTCTTTGCTGAGGCTACCATGTTAGCTGAAGCGGAGCACGGAATAAACCGGTCTGCCAAGGCATGGCAGAAGAATTTCACAAGAATCAAACAGGAGTACACCGCTTTTGTCGCCAATCTCTCCGAGTCAGGACGGGAGGCGGACGATGATGGTCTTTTCAACACTCCTGAGTTTTTCGAAAGGATGCACGAATTAGAAAAATGCAAAGCGCGCCACGACCCTCCCGCCGTGCTGTCCACGCAGGACGCTAGCCTCATCAGTGACGCTCCGCTCTCCAGTTCCCGGAAGCGTGCTAAACTCAGTCATACGGCTCTGATAGAATCCTTTATTCAATCTCAGAACGAATGTCATTCCCAGCTTACTAGCGAGATTCAGAAGGGAAACGTCGAGAAGGCCGAATTGCGCAATGTGCTGGAACGTCTGGTCGATAAGCTTTAGACAGTATTCTCGTTCTCTGATAAATTGTTGATGACGTAATAAAGTAGGGCATCCCTTTGACGCTTACCTGCGTTACTCTCTGCAGAAATAATTTCATCGTCAACTTCTTCATCTTGAGGTAGGAATGAGTCTTCAAAATATCCTTCATCGATCCCCATGTTGTGTATAATCATACAAGCCAGGAAAAACCTTGAAATGTCGTCCTCATGGTGAAGGCGTATTCCTTCTTTAAGGGCGTGGAACCTATTCTTCACCATTCCTAATGCCCACTCGATTGGTTTCCTCGTCTGACTGGCAATAGAGTCCCACGTTTTCAGGATAGGATTAACTCCCTGTTCCCTTTGTGAGGATGTATTCATCATGTTCTGGTCGAGGGAAAAGGCACAATTACCAATCAAGTATGGCCTTACATCAACTTCAGAAATTGTCAATTTCGGTATTGCATTTCCAAGCCACACACCTTTGTCTATGTTCCGTTTCAATGACGAGCGGTAAAACATTGTGGAGTCACCGAAAACGCCCGGTCGACCGATGTCTGCGTAAATAAACTTCCGTTTAGAGGTAGCTACAGCAAAGATGACCACACTTGGATACCCCTTGTAACATCTTAACTCATAGTACTGCTCGTTTGGGCACGAAAGCCACTTCACATGCGTCCCATCGATTGCTCCGACGCAGTACGCCAAGCCCCGGATTCCCTCGAAACCACGCATGACCTTCGCTACATCTTCCTCGCTTTTCCGGAACTGTAGTTCATGACTAAATAAGTCACAGATACCAACGGAAGCCTCCCGTACAGCAGTGCATACTGAGCTGGCACCAATGCCAAGCTGGCAGGCTGTCTTTTCACAAGTCGCCCCCCCTGCGTAAATGAGAAAAGCAGCAGTTCTCAGCTCTGAGCTTAACGGTTGTCTGTAGTTCGTCGGTGCTCGCTCCAAATAGGAACGAAGGGCGTTGCATAGTTGCATAAACATGGTGTGAGAAACACGGAATAGGCTGCGCAAGGATGACGAATGACGGAAATTAGGGGACAGCCAATAGCTCGTGAGCCACGATTTCAAGTTTCTTTCACGGCTCCAAGCGCGACCAGGAGTTCCGCTGCGCCCATCGGACTTCAGCAAAATTGGAACGGCTGCATCTGATTGTTGTGCGGCAATTGCAGCCATTGCGGTATCATCTTCGTCGGCAATTAATGGAACTATGGCTGCAATGGCAGTCGCGAGCTTGCTTCGCAACGATGAAGAATGATCTCCCATTCCCGCGAAAAAGTGGGGTTGACCCTGTCCTTTCCTTGGGGTCGCCTTCTTTGCGACCCCAACTTCTTGGGACCAAAGTTGTCTTTGTCGACAGCGGGTGTACTTTCCCAAAAAATGGGGAATTCCCAATATAGTGGGTTTTTTGGACAAACTTGGATTTGTCCAGTCCCTGTGTAGAAAGGGCCTTAGCTATTCAATCTGGTCAACATCTGGGGCATCCGTAATTTGTCGAGCACCGCAACACGCAGAGCTTAGTCACCCAATTCCAACATAACGGGATAATGTTTCATGCAATCGTACAGTAAACTGCACAGTAGGGTGCCCGTACTGTAATTGTAGAGTACAATACGTAGAATGCTACCCCCTTACAGCAGACGACTGTAAGGCTTATAAGAGACGTCCCTTACTTGTAGTATCACAGCGCAAAAGGTATGACACGTGTAGCACGCAGCAAGGTTGCTGGTGGAAGTCTACTGTAAGCCCTACAAGCCGAGCTTACAAAGTCTGACACAACTACTGACCGTTGTCCTCGACGGGTTGGCTTCCCCTGATTGCCGGAAGAAGAAAAGTTTAATTCTTCTGTCTGATGGCTGATGATTCTTGTCTTAGACTTGCTCCGCTACTCGGTACGCAAGCCCTTATACAGACTTTTTTGTAGCCCGTCTGCACTGTATTTGGAAGTACAGTACGGTGCAGTGTAGAACTAATCCACCATAAAAATTAAATCTAATGGCTACATTAGCAATTGGTACTAGATTAATATCATGAATTAAACAAATGAGAAACACAAACACTTTAATCAAACTACAATATCTATCGATCCCCACAATCTGTCTATTCTACATGGTGTACTAAGAGTACCCCGCGTTCCCGTCGCGTACACCGTCAGTAGCTATTCCCAGGTAACTGGTTGAGTGGCGAAGCTAAGAGGGTTCTTATTAGGAAACAGACGACATTCATGTGTTGGTTGAGCGGGTAACACCCGCATGTTTTGATGAGGTGTCGTCATTGATCACGAGTTGTCAGAGTGTCTGAGGTACCGGCTTCTTTCGGGGAGTCGGCCTCCGGAAGTGCTCGCGCGCTTTCGGAGTTACTTGTCGCGGACCATTCGGTCCGTCCCTGTAACATGAAATTAATGCTTAAGCCTTCTCGTGGCAATTTCGTTCAGGGAACCGTGACGCGGTTGACAGCTAATTAAGCAAACCTCGAAATAGACTTCTGTCTTGCGAAAGAGCGAACAAACCATGTTGGAGTGACGAGTGTGTGGTGCATCCATGCAAAATGTCATATCAAAGAGAGAGAGAAACTCATAAGAGAGAAACCCAAATCAAAGAGAGAGAGAAACTCATATCAAAGAAAGGAGAAAAAAGGGAACAAAAGACGGCTTGTGATTGGGCCATTTTGGAGGTAAAAATGGAGGGCGGGAGGCGGGAGAACAAGCGACGACTTGGAGAGCAGAGACAGCAGCGATGGCGACCAAAGTCGAAGGTTATATAGCCCTGTTGAACCGGTTTTGATCGTACCGCAAGTCATCCTTGCGCAAGGGTAGGTCAACGGTAAGTCGTCCACGTTGCCTTAATTGGAGGGCAACGGTAAGTCGTCCTCGTTGCCTTCGCTCGGAGTGCTTACAGTCTGGCCGGCGGATGCCGCCGTGACAGCGTGACTTGCTGAGAGTTGGAGATCAAAGCCACGTCCAACCCCCTTATCATATTCACCCATCATTTTCCAATCATTCCACCGAATTAAACAAATGAGAAAACCAAAAGACCGAAGGGATATTCGAGAGTGAGGTTACAACAAGTGACCGAAGAAAAAGAGCGAATCCTCCGTAGACAGAACGCGACCATCCAAATACGATTCACGAAACGTGCGGCTTGCCGTCCAGTCACCCCAAATTAAAATGCGGTACTCTTGCACCACTATGGCGGCACATTCAGAAGCCGCCCCCATGCGTAACGAGTGCGAGGACCATGTAACCTGCGGTGGCGGGGCCACGTTGAGTTCTTGCAGACACGACCGAAGCCAAACTGTAATTGTGCGTGCGCTTGTGGACAGTTTGGTGCCCGGAATGGCCCAGTAGTACTTGCTGGATGTGCGATTACCCCTGCGAATAGCGTCATAGCGTGCGACGAGGTCAATCAAACTCTTCTCGAACTCAGGATTTCGGCGATACGAGAGAGTGTAAGCCACTCGTTGCTGATTTTTGCGTAGCGCGATAGCGATGTCCACTGAATCATGCGAGACGGAAATGTTGCTGAGTAATAACGACACACCAGCTTCACCTCTTTCAAAGAACACGTAGCTAACCAAGACAGCGGTTGCGTTCCGGAGGAACACGGTGTCGGTAGCGGCAAGCGCAGCGGTAAAGATTCGGCGGGCCACGGAGCTGGGTAGAGCGCGACGTTCTGAGGCCAACGTTGGATCACTTAGTAATTTCCTTTCACGATCAGCCTGTTGGTATGCGGAGATAGCGAGCTGGATCAAAGGTGTATGTGCAAGCGGCCGTCCAATGCGAGTGTGAGCGGTTACCACATTCGAGAGGTAGTTACGAACGGACGAAGCACTGACCTTATTTTGATTGAATAGCCAGCCGAGATAGCGAAGAAGAGAAATTTCAGAGCCTGCGAAGGGGTCAATTTTGTCTTCCGTACAGAATTGGAGCCACTTTTTCCACAAGATTTCGTTAGAACGCCATGTGTTCGGAGCCCGAGCCTTGTGCATTAACTGCGCGATCGTAGTTCCACCCGATGTGTGACCCATACCTGCTGCAGCCAAAACGGATTGCTGTAAGGTGACAGCTAGCGGCAGCGAGGCTGCTTCTTCTGCCAGATTTTCCATACGGCGAGTTTCCACGGTGGCGACGGCATTTGCGGCGGAGCCCAGATTGGTGGTAGGTAGAGATCTTCGGCGACGAAAACCTGCGGTCGTGCCAAATGGAGAAATTGAGTAAACCACTGGTGCGCGGGCCAATATGGCGTGACCAGAATACCCTTGGCGTGTTCTTGACCGATATTCTTGACGACGAGTGGCAGTAATTTGAGCGGCGGATTCCAGAAGTTGATGTCCGTACTCCAATCCTGACTGAGTGCGTTGATCCCGAGGGAGCCAGGCGATGCGAACTCGCTGTTGAACCGGCTGCAGATCTTGTTGGAACTGTCGGCGAAGCGGTCGATGGTTGGTGGTAGTGAATCGAGAAGGGGCTTGATGGCCTTCGTGTTGATTCTCCAATCGTCGAGCGTGCGGAGCCGAGAGAGCCTGTCTGCGAACTGATTCACGGCGGACGGGAGGTAGTGAGACTCGATTGAGATTCCAAGTCGGTCGAGCAAGCGGTGCAGCACTCGGAGTTCTTTCATGAGAGGTGGTGACTTGGTGGTCATGGCGTTCAAGATTGCCACGACCGCTTGGTTGTCCTCCCAGATCTTGAGATGTGTTCCTGAGCGTAGCATTGTTGCAAAGGACCGAATGTTGTCCGTAACCGCGCGCAATTCCAAAAACGTGATCGGTTTTACGCGTAGTGCCGGGTCCCACAACCCCCGAGCTTCCCAGGTCCCCTGAGCCCCTGGTCGAAGATCCGACCCGAGTGTCCCCCCTGACCGATCGATGTGGACGCGTCGGAGTGGAGAGCCATAGTAGGGGATGGAGTAGACATTGGCCGTTCGGGTGGGTGTGAGGTGAGATCCCGCCAGAACTTCAGATCCCTCATTCCAGCGTGGAGCAGTCGAACCCTTTTTCCTGACTTCGTCGTTCGGTTTTTCATGGAGTCGTACAGTGACAGAGTGTAGAACCGGGCGAGCGGCATAGCGAGCGAGCACGAAATCGCTACCCCCGTGAAGTGGCGTAACAGCTGGACGTCGACTAACGTTTGTTCCGGCGGCTTTGGCGCAACAGTTGCTGTGCAATACCGCGGAGTTTTTCCATGCGTCGAGCCGTAATCCCAAAAACCATTCGAGAAGTGTCGATTACGAACCCCGGATGCTCGACTCTGCGGGTTCCCGTCCAATTTCCCTTGTCTTCTTTGCGCAACAACCCACAGGCGTGTAGCAACTGGTCGAGCTGTTGTTTGGCCTTCCGTAGACGAGATCGACGTCTTGCAGCGACGAGGAAGTCGTCCATGTACGGGTGAATGCGTAGGCGAAGATGATTTCGGATGTAGCGAACCATGGGGCGCATAAACTTGACGAAATAGGCGGGAGAAAGCTTCCAGCCAAAAGGGAGAGCGATGCACCGAAAGTAACGATTGTAGACCTTGAATAAAAACCAATTACGTATCTTGGGATGTAGACGGAAGTGATGGTATCCCTTGGCGATATCGAACGAGAACATGAGATCTGCCTGTTTGAGCTCGAGAGCAAATCCTTCGAGTGTTTCCATTTTCACCGGCATGTCCCGGAACAGCGTGGACTGACGAGACAGGTTGACTACCAATCGCTGTTTTTCCCCTGAGACCGCTACGAACGCGTTCGAAATCGGGTAGCCTTCGCGATGTAGCTTGCGTGCGGTGTCGGCTGGAATCTCCTCGTAGGTTCTCCGATGCAGTGCGTCGCTGATGGCTGAGTCGAAGAATTCCCTGTCTTGCGGTGCTATAGGAATTTGAGGGAGAGTGAACTGAGTGTGTTGAAGGGATGTTTTGATGGGAGCCTCGTATACCCCATAGCGGAGGGCGCGGAGTAGGAAGTCCGAGGCATGAAGGGTGTTGGACCAAAAGGGAGTGGCACATTGCGTATTGCGCCAAAGGACGTGCGACATACCAAAGGAAAAAGGCCGTGAGGACGACCGTTTTACTTGCGAGCGGGCTTATGCTCGGAGCTTCCTTGTCCTCGAGCTTGTCTGCGTCCTCCTGAAGCAGCTTGCTGCTTATTAAACTCCTTCGCGTAAGCCTGAGAACGGAGCTCAGCAAACTTCTGCTTGGTAGAACGATACAATTCGGAGGAATATGGGTAGTCGTCTTCGCGAAGGTACTTCTGCAAGAGAATGGCCTCCGATTTGCCCGATTCGAGGGAGTCGGCGAAGAAATCCACGCGTTCCAGTACGCGATTGTACGAAGCCTCAAGGAAATGGTTGAGCACTGCAAAGGCCTCGGTAGCGGCGTCAACGTCCTTGGCAGCGAGAGCTTCGGTAACCTTGTGAGCGGTTGCGAGGGCGTTTTCGCAGTTGTCACCGATGTTCCAAAGTACCTCGGCCTCCCACCCGTCGCGCAGGTCGGCGTTCTTGATTCTTCCAAACAGTCCCTCAGGTTCCGGAATGAACCTTTTGGCGGGGAAAGGCGCGATGGTGGCCGGTTTCCCAAATTTGTTAAGCTTACCGGTGGAAGCGTAAGCACGGCGGGCCGCGAAGGCTTCAGCGACGTGGTCGGCGGAGGGAGTTGGCAGCGAGAACTGCAGACTACCCAACTGAAAGGCTTCCGCGGCAGACGGAGATTTGTCGGCAGGCGGGTCCGACGGAGCCTCGGCGATACCTGCAGGCGCAGCGGGTGCGGCGGTGCCTGCGTTTCCGGAGTTGGCCTTGAGGAGGTTGAAGATTTCAGAGAGCTGGCCTTCGATGCCGGCAACCTTGTTCTCGAGGGTAACGATGCGGGACTGAGCGGATGGTGCAGACGAGGAGGAGGAGGAGTCATTAGTCATGGTTGTAGACGTTGTGTTGTGAATGTCGGCCTAGACGAGGATTCGCCCGGAGCTGGTTCGAAAGTTGAGAACAAGCGACGACTTGGAGAGCAGAGACAGCAGCGATGGCGACCAAAGTCGAAGGTTATATAGCCCTGTTGAACCGGTTTTGATCGTACCGCAAGTCATCCTTGCGCAAGGGTAGGTCAACGGTAAGTCGTCCACGTTGCCTTAATTGGAGGGCAACGGTAAGTCGTCCTCGTTGCCTTCGCTCGGAGTGCTTACAGTCTGGCCGGCGGATGCCGCCGTGACAGCGTGACTTGCTGAGAGTTGGAGATCAAAGCCACGTCCAACCCCCCTTATCATATTCACCCATCATTTTCCAATCATTCCACCGAATTAAACAAATGAGAAAACCAAAAGACCGAAGGGATATTCGAGAGTGAGGTTACAACAAGTGACCGAAGAAAAAGAGCGAATCCTCCGTAGACAGAACGCGACCATCCAAATACGATTCACGAAACGTGCGGCTTGCCGTCCAGTCACCCCAAATTAAAATGCGGTACTCTTGCACCACTATGGCGGCACATTCAGAAGCCGCCCCCATGCGTAACGAGTGCGAGGACCATGTAACCTGCGGTGGCGGGGCCACGTTGAGTTCTTGCAGACACGACCGAAGCCAAACTGTAATTGTGCGTGCGCTTGTGGACAGTTTGGTGCCCGGAATGGCCCAGTAGTACTTGCTGGATGTGCGATTACCCCTGCGAATAGCGTCATAGCGTGCGACGAGGTCAATCAAACTCTTCTCGAACTCAGGATTTCGGCGATACGAGAGAGTGTAAGCCACTCGTTGCTGATTTTTGCGTAGCGCGATAGCGATGTCCACTGAATCATGCGAGACGGAAATGTTGCTGAGTAATAACGACACACCAGCTTCACCTCTTTCAAAGAACACGTAGCTAACCAAGACAGCGGTTGCGTTCCGGAGGAACACGGTGTCGGTAGCGGCAAGCGCAGCGGTAAAGATTCGGCGGGCCACGGAGCTGGGTAGAGCGCGACGTTCTGAGGCCAACGTTGGATCACTTAGTAATTTCCTTTCACGATCAGCCTGTTGGTATGCGGAGATAGCGAGCTGGATCAAAGGTGTATGTGCAAGCGGCCGTCCAATGCGAGTGTGAGCGGTTACCACATTCGAGAGGTAGTTACGAACGGACGAAGCACTGACCTTATTTTGATTGAATAGCCAGCCGAGATAGCGAAGAAGAGAAATTTCAGAGCCTGCGAAGGGGTCAATTTTGTCTTCCGTACAGAATTGGAGCCACTTTTTCCACAAGATTTCGTTAGAACGCCATGTGTTCGGAGCCCGAGCCTTGTGCATTAACTGCGCGATCGTAGTTCCACCCGATGTGTGACCCATACCTGCTGCAGCCAAAACGGATTGCTGTAAGGTGACAGCTAGCGGCAGCGAGGCTGCTTCTTCTGCCAGATTTTCCATACGGCGAGTTTCCACGGTGGCGACGGCATTTGCGGCGGAGCCCAGATTGGTGGTAGGTAGAGATCTTCGGCGACGAAAACCTGCGGTCGTGCCAAATGGAGAAATTGAGTAAACCACTGGTGCGCGGGCCAATATGGCGTGACCAGAATACCCTTGGCGTGTTCTTGACCGATATTCTTGACGACGAGTGGCAGTAATTTGAGCGGCGGATTCCAGAAGTTGATGTCCGTACTCCAATCCTGACTGAGTGCGTTGATCCCGAGGGAGCCAGGCGATGCGAACTCGCTGTTGAACCGGCTGCAGATCTTGTTGGAACTGTCGGCGAAGCGGTCGATGGTTGGTGGTAGTGAATCGAGAAGGGGCTTGATGGCCTTCGTGTTGATTCTCCAATCGTCGAGCGTGCGGAGCCGAGAGAGCCTGTCTGCGAACTGATTCACGGCGGACGGGAGGTAGTGAGACTCGATTGAGATTCCAAGTCGGTCGAGCAAGCGGTGCAGCACTCGGAGTTCTTTCATGAGAGGTGGTGACTTGGTGGTCATGGCGTTCAAGATTGCCACGACCGCTTGGTTGTCCTCCCAGATCTTGAGATGTGTTCCTGAGCGTAGCATTGTTGCAAAGGACCGAATGTTGTCCGTAACCGCGCGCAATTCCAAAAACGTGATCGGTTTTACGCGTAGTGCCGGGTCCCACAACCCCGAGCTTCCCAGGTCCCCTGAGCCCCTGGTCGAAGATCCGACCCGAGTGTCCCCCCTGACCGATCGATGTGGACGCGTCGGAGTGGAGAGCCATAGTAGGGGATGGAGTAGACATTGGCCGTTCGGGTGGGTGTGAGGTGAGATCCCGCCAGAACTTCAGATCCCTCATTCCAGCGTGGAGCAGTCGAACCCTTTTTCCTGACTTCGTCGTTCGGTTTTTCATGGAGTCGTACAGTGACAGAGTGTAGAACCGGGCGAGCGGCATAGCGAGCGAGCACGAAATCGCTACCCCCGTGAAGTGGCGTAACAGCTGGACGTCGACTAAACGTTTGTTCCGGCGGCTTTGGCGCAACAGTTGCTGTGCAATACCGCGGAGTTTTTCCATGCGTCGAGCCGTAATCCCAAAAACCATTCGAGAAGTGTCGATTACGAACCCCGGATGCTCGACTCTGCGGGTTCCCGTCCAATTTCCCTTGTCTTCTTTGCGCAACAACCCACAGGCGTGTAGCAACTGGTCGAGCTGTTGTTTGGCCTTCCGTAGACGAGATCGACGTCTTGCAGCGACGAGGAAGTCGTCCATGTACGGGTGAATGCGTAGGCGAAGATGATTTCGGATGTAGCGAACCATGGGGCGCATAAACTTGACGAAATAGGCGGGAGAAAGCTTCCAGCCAAAAGGGAGAGCGATGCACCGAAAGTAACGATTGTAGACCTTGAATAAAAACCAATTACGTATCTTGGGATGTAGACGGAAGTGATGGTATCCCTTGGCGATATCGAACGAGAACATGAGATCTGCCTGTTTGAGCTCGAGAGCAAATCCTTCGAGTGTTTCCATTTTCACCGGCATGTCCCGGAACAGCGTGGACTGACGAGACAGGTTGACTACCAATCGCTGTTTTTCCCCTGAGACCGCTACGAACGCGTTCGAAATCGGGTAGCCTTCGCGATGTAGCTTGCGTGCGGTGTCGGCTGGAATCTCCTCGTAGGTTCTCCGATGCAGTGCGTCGCTGATGGCTGAGTCGAAGAATTCCCTGTCTTGCGGTGCTATAGGAATTTGAGGGAGAGTGAACTGAGTGTGTTGAAGGGATGTTTTGATGGGAGCCTCGTATACCCCATAGCGGAGGGCGCGGAGTAGGAAGTCCGAGGCATGAAGGGTGTTGGACCAAAAGGGAGTGGCACATTGCGTATTGCGCCAAAGGACGTGCGACATACCAAAGGAAAAAGGCCGTGAGGACGACCGTTTTACTTGCGAGCGGGCTTATGCTCGGAGCTTCCTTGTCCTCGAGCTTGTCTGCGTCCTCCTGAAGCAGCTTGCTGCTTATTAAACTCCTTCGCGTAAGCCTGAGAACGGAGCTCAGCAAACTTCTGCTTGGTAGAACGATACAATTCGGAGGAATATGGGTAGTCGTCTTCGCGAAGGTACTTCTGCAAGAGAATGGCCTC
Organism: Kappaphycus alvarezii; assembly: GCA_002205965.3. Classification (NCBI taxonomy): domain Eukaryota; phylum Rhodophyta; class Florideophyceae; order Gigartinales; family Solieriaceae; genus Kappaphycus; species Kappaphycus alvarezii. Next base: position 2,481,025 of record NADL03000599.1, read on the forward strand.
CGATTTGCCCGATTCGAGGGAGTCGGCGAAGAAATCCACGCGTTCCAGTACGCGATTGTACGAAGCCTCAAGGAAATGGTTGAGCACTGCAAAGGCCTCGGTAGCGGCGTCAACGTCCTTGGCAGCGAGAGCTTCGGTAACCTTGTGAGCGGTTGCGAGGGCGTTTTCGCAGTTGTCACCGATGTTCCAAAGTACCTCGGCCTCCCACCCGTCGCGCAGGTCGGCGTTCTTGATTCTTCCAAACAGTCCCTCAGGTTCCGGAATGAACCTTTTGGCGGGGAAAGGCGCGATGGTGGCCGGTTTCCCAAATTTGTTAAGCTTACCGGTGGAAGCGTAAGCACGGCGGGCCGCGAAGGCTTCAGCGACGTGGTCGGCGGAGGGAGTTGGCAGCGAGAACTGCAGACTACCCAACTGAAAGGCTTCCGCGGCAGACGGAGATTTGTCGGCAGGCGGGTCCGACGGAGCCTCGGCGATACCTGCAGGCGCAGCGGGTGCGGCGGTGCCTGCGTTTCCGGAGTTGGCCTTGAGGAGGTTGAAGATTTCAGAGAGCTGGCCTTCGATGCCGGCAACCTTGTTCTCGAGGGTAACGATGCGGGACTGAGCGGATGGTGCAGACGAGGAGGAGGAGGAGTCATTAGTCATGGTTGTAGACGTTGTGTTGTGAATGTCGGCCTAGACGAGGATTCGCCCGGAGCTGGTTCGAAAGTTGAGAACAAGCGACGACTTGGAGAGCAGAGACAGCAGCGATGGCGACCAAAGTCGAAGGTTATATAGCCCTGTTGAACCGGTTTTGATCGTACCGCAAGTCATCCTTGCGCAAGGGTAGGTCAACGGTAAGTCGTCCACGTTGCCTTAATTGGAGGGCAACGGTAAGTCGTCCTCGTTGCCTTCGCTCGGAGTGCTTACAGTCTGGCCGGCGGATGCCGCCGTGACAGCGTGACTTGCTGAGAGTTGGAGATCAAAGCCACGTCCAACCCCCCTTATCATATTCACCCATCATTTTCCAATCATTCCACCAAAATATCTACGCATTCCTGCTGAGCTGTCACAGGTACTGCGCTGGCACTTTTCCACACCCTTTCTGTATAACATTACGGACTCACTGGTGATGTCAAGCAAAATCAGACTTCTGTCCGCATGGGTACAGTACTGTACAATATGACAGTGATTGAGGCGGCGGCAACAGTGTTGAGCGCAGCTCTAATTGGTACATATCCTTTCTACTGTACTGAACATACTGTTGTACAGTGTATACTGTACGAACGGTCTCGGCCAATCACAGGCCACGACAGATCTGATTTGGCAGATCCAATTATTTGTATCCTAAACAGCCAAGTGGCAGTACTACTGTAATGTGCTCCCGGTAATACAGTGGCTATCGTCTACTGTATCTGCTATTCTATAGCTATCGAACGGCTATATAACGAAGTCCTCACTGTCCGATCGGGGCGTGAGGAGAGGCAGAGTTTTGAAGTCAGAGAGAAATATCGACCGTTCTAGTGTCTATTGGACCGTTGTCCTCATATGAGGACTACTTTCAGCACTTCTTTTTCAATACAAAACTTTTTTACCTCAGCGCATTTCTTGTCCCTCCGCATTAGTTCATGAGTGTAGATGGCCGATCAAAACAAACTTTTCAAGATTGTTGACCTCGGTGAAGGCTAGACCAATTTTCCCTCACCAGCTTCCGCTCTTCGCAAGAAGTTGTGAAAACGACTTCATTTTGGAAGGTAAAATAGTTCGTATTATCGTGGGGGTTTCAGAAACGAGGGCGCATGTACAGTAAAAATTACTGTACTGTAACTAAACATAAAAAACCTTTTTTCCAGTAAAAATTTCGGGCTTCCAAAACATTTTCTTTCCAAAATGTAACGGAAATTGTCCTCATATGAGGACAAAGTGTGCCTCATATGAGGACAGGGCGTGGTCGGATAGACACTAGTAACTCCTACTAACAACCAAATACGGGACTGCAACTGCATCCCGGGGGACCTTTGTACCCGTTCACTGTGCCTTCCTTTCCCGCTCCCCCTTGCTTACAACGCGCATACTACACATACAGTACTGTACACGGCGTTCATCGCACGAGGCCAGACATCCGGGCGATGGGAAGCAGTGGAGGTACGGACTTCTTTGACGTGACGTTTGTCAACCCGCTGGCGCCTTCCCACAGGAGGGCCCAAACGTTTAATCCGCTCACCTCTCTCAATGCGGCCGCCTCCGCGAAGCATAGGAGATATGATTCTTTTATTGCAACCTCCGTGAGAAGTAGGCTCGTGCCTATTCCTATATCTACTCTCGGAGGGTGGCACCCGGACGCTTATAGGGTGTTAACCGACGTCGCGCGGAACGTGGCCGTTAGGGCGATGGAGGCATATGGTAAGGTCCGTGCGGTACTCACTCAGAGACACGCTGCCGCGGCCGTAATGTCCAACGCAGCCTGTCTGCTGGGGGGCCTTGAGCCAGCTTTTTAGAGTAATTTAAGAGGTATCACTCGGCACTCTGTAGGATATTCCGGGCCACAACCGACCATATTTTTCAAATATTAAATCACCCCACATTTACTCTGTACAGTACTGCACGCAAATGTTGCCAACGCCCATTACAGTAAAGGCTTAAACGCCTTTCCACTGTCGGGAAAACTTGATCTTTGGGTATCACAGTGCAAGGGGTGGAATGATGACACATACGGTATATCGGTCGGGTTGAATACCACTAAGTTCAAGCAGGCGGCTTGTACAGTATGCGTAGGCCCTGGTGGTGCATTGCACCAACGCAGTACTGCTGCTATGAATCTAGAAATAAAACTCAAGGTACCGCGCCCCGACATTTCCAAAACGCCTTGCAATCGTTGAGGCGTGGTGTTGCGCTTGGGTCTCGAGGAAAATGGAGTGCATTGGTCATCAGAGTAAAGTGAAACTTTACTTCATTGAGTATCTATCGTGTACACTGCAGGACTGACTTTACGGCTAAGAACTAACCGGATGTTCGACGACCAAGTAAGGCAGCAACTGTCAGACCGCCACCAATCTGCCGCCTGTTATCATGGCCCCGGTGGCTCTCTCAACTCTGTTCGAAACGAAACCGTTGCACCGACCACCTCTCATTGCGTTGTATCGAATAAAAGTAAGCAGCTCAACCCCAGCACTGCCCTGCAACACGTGGCATACATACCACGTGTACTCCGCCGCAATGAATATTGTACCATCTACAAGGCGATATACCGCAATGGCCGCTTCCTGGGCTTCCAACTGCAGCCGACTCACACTGGTTCATAGTTCATACCCCCGAAATGCAGATGACGCGTAAAAACAGCAACGCAAATACCTGGCACGATGAAGGCGGGTTGAGTGAAACAGACATTGCGACCGTTGGGGTCAAAAGTGCCGTGCACTGCATTTTCACATACTTGCATCTCCGTCGTTTCGTCCGTTGGGGTCGGTTTGCGACCATTTGTTGGCTTTCTTAACAAGGAATGACGATAGAATGTTCCTAAGGCATCGGACACCATCAAGAGTGATACGGAACGGTGTCTGCGGCAGAGATGTCGCATCCAGTAAAGCATCCGCCATTTCTAGATATGTTTCACTGGTGGCGTCGCGAAGTGATGACAGGTCACTCGGTCTAGCAGCAGACTTGGAAGATGTGTGGCATACGTCGGCACTGGGTATGAATCGCTACTGCTCAGAGATGTGAATGCTGCAATGAAAGAGCTTTATTCTGGGTGAGGGGCTCTCAGTTGCGTTGGACGTGGAAGCTGCAGAGAAATGATGTCCGCATCTTCATTGAAGAAAGGGAAGTGAAGAAGGAATCCAGCCAGAGCAGACTCGTTGACGAGTGAGACCTCAGTTGTGCATTGTAGAAAAAGTTAAGAACCGATTGTGGATGCCATAGGGCATCGAGCAAAGACACCAACTGAAGGTGAGTGTTGAGAGTAAATCTCAGTCACTCACGACGGAAAAGACTACTGGAAACATTGGAAAGTGAGCTATCTAGGTGGTTCTCGTTGATAAGGTATTGTATTTATTAAGCGCCTTTGCAGTAACTGTCACAAGGGAATTGATTCGCGGGATACGCGTCCCGTCGAAAGAGTATGAGTGCACGAAGTTAGATTGTTCCTTACGGTGCTCGAAAGGCATGATATAAGTACACCATGACGCTGTCACAAGATAAAAGTGCATTTCAGCATGTTAATGAGCAGGAAGGCCCACAAAGATGTCGCCAATATCTATTTCTATCCCGGGAAAGGCAGCGATTGTGATGCGGCCCTTCAAGAAAACCTCGTCATGCATGAAACGATTTTCTTGCAGATTCCGAAGTATACGCACAGTACGCTCATTAACATCTATTATCCAGTACTCTGGAATCCCGGCAGTGGCGTATTTAGTCTTTTTGGTTGTGCTGTCATAATCTAAAGAGGAGTTCGAAACCTCCATCACAGCAAAGATGTCTCTTGCTTCAGGGTGGTCGTATATGCCTTGCTTAGAAAGAGTTATATCTGGCTCCGGTTCCGAATTACTGTCCGACAGGGAAATAGGAGTACCTGGTCCAATGCCTGCAACTTGGGAAAATTTGCTTGTCAGTACACGGTTGAGGTTCTTGACGACCCTAGCATGACCGGGTGATTGGGGATGCATCTGAATGAAAAAGCCGTCCATAAGCTCGCCACGAGCATGGTCCAAAAATCCAGTCTCAATCAACTCATGGTATTGTTGAACCGTCAAGCCCCTAGAACTATGACTAGCAGCAGAATGTTGCAAACACATTTGGGGCGTGATCTTGAATCGGCGAGTTGGATGGTTCGAGACTGACAACAACGTTCCGCCGCGAGATATACTAGAACGCCTCAGTAGATTTCCTGAGATGAAGCATGAACTTGATGAAGGGTGCTTCATTGCGAGTGCAGGGACGTAGCACCGAGCAAAGCACGACGTAGCCCGAAAGTGGAGCACTGAAGCGAGAAAAAAAAGAGAAGGAATGTGTTGCGATTTTGCAAGGGTAGCCATAAAGATGATTTTCGCTCGAGTCGCAATTGATAAGAGTCATGTATACACGTGTCATTTCCACCTGTCGAGGGTGACGCTCTAAAAATTTGGGAGTTCAGAGAGCTCTCATAGGACCACTTGAAGTATTCTGATGTGTTTCAATGGATTATAAGTAAGCAAAGCTGCTCTGAAGGCTCAGCAGGCTCCTCTCGAACCCTTAGCGGAACCCTGGGAAGGCAGCTGCCGAAGAAAGCGACGTGACGCTACAACAGGGATTGTTCAGGGCAATCAGGGGCCCTGTAAATCCTGCGAAAAGAAGTAAGTTTCGGCCTTGTGAGAAGGCTGGTGGTCCATCGGGACGTGCAGCGATGAACTGAGTATAACTGTGGCTCTGAGAGAGAGAGAGCTCTGTTGTCTTACGAGGATCGCGTTGTTGCGCTGCAGGGTGTGTTCATGTGAACTAGGGGCTCTGTGATGTCCTGCGGAGACAATTTTCAGCCTTGCGAGGAGGCTTGTGTTGAAGTCTGGCTGAATGCGCAGAGGCGCGGCAAAGACTTGCATTTTACGATTAGGGGTTATATCAGTTGATGGAGAGTGCAAGCAGAAGCTCCGAAGGAATAGGTTATGTTTCTACCGAAGAAAATGTCTCGACGCTTCGGAGTCCAATCTTGCGGAGGCATTGTGTGGCTTATGAGAAGGAATTTCGTGTGTTCCTAGAGGAGGGCAGGTGAGCTGCATCGACTTGATCATGTTGTGGCTGCATGTATGGTGTCTCGATTTGCCTATGCCATCTGTGAGAGAAGGGGTCGAGATGTTATGGAATCTGTTTGCTCCTTGCAAAAAGGCGAGACAACTTCTGTTCTACATGGTTCGCCGTATACCGTCTGTCGTGATCAACGAGGACGTTGAACAATGGGAAGAGGCAATGGTGAAACAGACATTGCGACCGTTGGGGTCAAAAGTGCCGTGCACTGCATTTTCACATACTTGCATCTCCGTCGTTTCGTCCGTTGGGGTCGGTTTGCGAGATTTGTTGGCTTTCTTAACAAGGAATGACGATAGAATGTTGGTAAGGCATCGGACACCATCAAGAGTGATACGGACAGGTGTCTGCGGCAGAGATGTCGCATCCAGTAAAGCATCCGCCATTTGTAGATATGTTTCATTGAGGGCCAGTTGCGGCCTACGGCAACGACATTGATGCCGCCTCTATGTTTTCACTTGTGACTGGCGGAGACGCGGGCAATGTGGCCTCGGAGGTCACCTGCGCGGCGGCTGATTGGTGCGAGTGTGGGTTGGTGGACTGTTTTTTCTCGTGGGAGGCGGGGAGGCGCAATGATTGATGGTGGTGTAGTTGTGCGAGGCTGTTGACATACAGGGGATGAATGATCTTGTGAGTGGGTTTGGTGATTGCGAGTGTCGTGAGGACGCGGACTTTGGGAACACGTCATTTGTTGGGGCGACATTCGAGGGGAGGGGTTGAGGTGAGCGTGTGGCTACGAATAGTTGGTGCCGTTGAGGAGGGCTGCGTTTAGGACAGGTGAGGTGATGACGGAGGATGGCCCGTCCAGAATTACGTACATGTACAGTAAGAGTATTTGCATATTTATACAGCGCTGTAGGAGGGTTCAAGGACGGAGGCAGTCAGGTGCAGTATAGAGTGTCGGTTACCAAGTTTTGAGTAAGCGCGGCCTTTTGGGCAAGTTTATTGTGCTGTAGCTACAGAATGGGAGTAGAAATTCTTGGTACATTATACTACTGTAAACAAGTGGAATGGTGTACTCCATTGTCATGCAACCAATTTAGTAGCCCAGAGTACCCAACGGATATTTGCACAACATGGGCTTGTACACGTAACTGTACAGTACAGTACAGTACTGTATGGTTAATTGACTTTGTAACAATGTCTCGTGTGCTCTTTCTCTATTAGGCAATTGGCATACCGCACCCTCACCAGCACAACGGTCTCCGAGAAACAGATCCCAAACCACCCTTAGCTGTCCTGAAAACTCATTCGTGACCTACATCCCACCATCAACTGAGAAGAGTTGCATCAACATACTTTCTCCGCTCAACTATCCAACTAGACAGCGCTATTTCCGCCGCTAACCTGCAACAACACCTTTAAACACTGCATTTTTAACCTGCAACATGCCCTTGCCGTCCGCACGTTAAATCCGCCTATCCTTCTACTCCACTCCTGCCAGTCTCCAACTCCCTCCACCCCCTCCCAACCCATCAATTCACATCCATCAATCCATCCCACCTCAACATAACCACACACCCGCAACATTAACACTCGCAGATTGTCATGTTGATAACATTCTTACCGTCTTTCTTGAACTTACAAAAATCACCCCCCCAATCCCGACCCAATGCCTCATCTCGCCCACCACAATCCCCCTTCGTCTCACCGCCCTCTCTTGCGATCCCCACATCTGCTCCGCCACACGCACCGCCGTCGATCCCAAGGCCATAGGCGGCGCCACTTCCTCCCCCGACGTCCCGGATCCAAAAAGGCCAAAACGATGGAAACGCACCGTCACACTTGCACTCCCCAATCATTCTTCGCTCTCCGCCTTTGCATGGGAAGATGCCTCGGGCGAAGGCTCCATCGTCTGCGATCTCCAACCACCCCCTGCCCCACACAAACCACACCACAAAACATCCCGTCGCCGCCAACACGTCATTCCAATTCATGGACCACTGCAACCGTCATTCTCCAACTTGGTACTTCATAACACCCCGCCCTCGTTTCAACATATGCACTTTAGCCTGTCTAACAGACCATTCCATACCCCCATGACCACAACCCCTCTGGCATGGCCTAGTGTCCCGCCAAAGGGAAAGGCCCTGACTGCATCCTTGTTCCCCCGCAAGAATCACAAAAATAAGCTCAACCATGCGCGCCGCTTCCGCATCGAACTCAAAAGAGATGCAAAGTCTCATACGTTTCTTCTGTCGAGGCACAACTCAAAGTATGGAAAGTTTGATCTGCATCTTTCACCGCGACGCCGAATTCTCGTTTCTTTCATGGTCAAGGAACCATTGTTGAAGCGTGTGAAGAGGAGATTGGCACCCACAAAGCGAGCCGAGACAAAGTCTAGAGGCCATTGGAAAAGTGAGGCCAAGCGTCACGGACTGGGTCAAACAATTGAGAATGACAGCAACATGCGTTCGAAAAGGGGTTCACGAGGGGCGAATGATAGCAAACTCCGTAAACCATCAGAGCGAAATTCAGCAAAGTCAGGCCCGATGGTGTCTGGCGTGACCAACCCATTGTATCAGGACTTTTCGCCGCTTAAACCGAGACCAGGACACAAAGCTCATGCGTCAAAGTCGCACAGGCATGTAGAGCGCCGTCATGGTTCTAAGAGGACCGACGGTCGCAACTTGAGCTTCAAATCAGATGTTGAATACCGGTGGAAAGAGAGGGGCTTTAGCCTTCTCACTGGATTTGACGCTTACCAAGCGGCCATTTCCCTTCGCATGCGGACCAATCCGCTGCGACTCACACCGAGGGTGCAAGTGCCGCTGGGATGGGGCGAGAGCAAAGGAGTATGGGTATGTTGGGTACATGAACCCGGAAGTGGACTTGGAGAAGTGCAACTTGGACGTGGGGGCTTGGAACTTTCTGCAGATTGGCAAAATCCAAGGGTGAGTCTCAAGCAAAAGGGCTCGAATGGAAGCCTGACACGCATTAGTCTAAGCAAAAAGCGTGTGGTCACGATTGACAAGACAATTGTAACTCAACCAATTCTCGGGGGTTCGATCGCGACAATCCACGCTCACATGACGACGGCTCAAAACGAGGGGTCGTTAACGGCGACGTTGACGGGATCACGAGGAGTTTTGTCAGGATCGGCGAGCACGTCTCGTGCGACTAGCTTGATGGCGGAGGTTAATATGGAGCGGGGGAGGAGGTTGTATACGGCTGGATTGAAGGTTGAAAACGCAAAGAAGTTTGCGATACGTGTGGGAATTTTTCTTTGAGGGTGACAGGATAATTTTCAGATTGCCGTGATTCGGTTGGCACAGAGGTTGTGGGCGGTCGCTGTATGACGGGAATTGTGGTTGATTTGTTGCAATCATGAAAGTGTGAAAGTTGTGTTTGTCACATGGTGGCGAATGGTCGCGTAAGGAGGTGTGTCGAGGTGGGGAGTATCTGCGGTTGTGGCGATTGTATGGCTATTCACATGGGATAGGGTAGGGATGTTGCCTTATATGGGAGTGTTGGAGTGAGGGGGGCGGTGTGTTTATTTTGTGGACTCGCGCAAGCGTTTGTCCTGACCCGAGGAGAAGAATTGTCTTTTGCAGGTGTATGTGGGGTTATTTGACTCATGAAGCTAAACAAGGCATCATGAATTTTGGATTGAGGATCCAGTTTTTCATGGCAGGCTATACTCTACCGTTTCTTGCGTCTTGAGCTACAACCGCATTGGAGCTGGTGAGACTCTCTGTATGGCTGCATTTTGTGTGAGGTTACAACTAACTGTAATCATGTGTCCCACAGACTCGTCGCTTTTGATTGAGCGAGGAAGGCGTGTCAGTCGCGACTCGCCGTCTTGCTCGAATGATACGTTGGAAAAGTCCTCATCTTCCTACTCGACAGCGGAGAAGACTTGTGCACCTTGGAAAGTCCCTAATAAAGGAGAATTTTTCTGCTGTACCGTAGACGACAGTACGTTGTATCATGGTTGTGGCTGTGGCCATCATGTCCCGCGCCCTACTGCACGTGACGGACGTGAACCATCCAATTGACTCTTTAACTAACTTTCTGTAGTCGGTCAGTTTACCGTGCATCTCAGAAACACAAGGAGTGAAAAAACCTCATTTATTTTGATTACACCCCGGAAGGTAAAAAGTTTCGGATTTCACAAGCAAGAAAAGTTTGCAAGGTAAACACCCAAGTACAGTAACTGTACTTTACAGTATACTGTACAGCTGCACAATGCCTAACGAGAACAATGCCGATGCAGCGTACTGCACCTTTACTGTACGTGGTACACACAGTGAACTTTTCAGCAAAGGCATTTGCCAACTCTGGCTTGGTTCATCAGGCCTTTCTTAGGAGAATCTTGTTTGCGGGTATGAGCTGCACCGTTTTCGGAGGCTTTTAGGTCAAAAAATGTAATTCCAAAGTTGTGTTGGAGATACGTTTCTCACTCTTGACAGTTTTCTCTTGACAGTTTAGGAAAGCGATGACACAGTCTTTCAAAAGACAACCAAAGTGCCTTTTTGGGTCGCAATCAATCTTTCTTCGTTCCCTGGAGGGCATTCGGATTCTTTGCTTTCCTGAGGAGCAAGATAAAACATCGCCAACTCGGCTGAAAACGAGAAATCTAGAGCAGCTCAAAGGGCGAGACACAAAGTTGAGGGTAAGGGCTCTGCTATTCGGTTGAGTCAAAACCCGTTTTCAGCCTGTTCCTGTGGGACGCCACAATACAACCCTCAGTTTATGACACTGGCTTCCTCCTACATTTTCCAACAAACCTTGAACAAGAGCACACAAATTCGCCGCTTATTCTTTGCAGGGCTTCCATGGAAACTCAAACTGTTGTCCCCGTTCTTTGGGATCGCCAGCGCAACTTTGCCCCTTCCTCCCTCCTTCCACCTCTTCAAAATCTTGGCGAGCGTGCAATCTCCCTTCCGCCCAATGCATCAAGAGCTTCTGTCAGCGCATTGAGACCCAATCCTTACGCTATATCAAGCGACGATTCTCCGCGTTCAAGTCTCGGCTATGCCCAACGTCTGTCTATAGATGTGCCCCCAAGTCCTTTGGATTCACGCTCAAAGTCAATGCTCAGTCCGAGACCTCCGCCGATGAAGACTCTGACCACTAATTTGAGGACCATAAACTCTTTGAATCAAGGTTACAGAAACAAGGATCAAAAGTTATCACTTGCACCGTCCTCACCACGGCTTTCTCCACCGCCTCCGACTCGCAAGGCTGTACTCATATCCTTGACTTATGTGCACAACTCTCAGGTGAAGAGCTTACCTAGTTGTGCAAAGCAGGTCTCACGACTCTACGACCTTCTCCTGCTCAACCTCTGCTTCTACAAGGAAAACATTTGGGTTTTAAGTGATGAACCACGAATCGTTCCCGGCGCAGTTTCCTACACAGCAACCCGAGCAAATATTGACAACTCCCTGAAATGGCTCATGTCAGGCATTGGCCGCGGGGATCAACTTATGTTTTATTACTGCGGACAAGCTGCTCTGCTCAGAAGCATCGAAAAGGGGAGGTCAAGCGGCCCAGAGTATTGCGTAATACCAGCAGATTTTCCTTCAGCCGCTGCAATTCCGAGTTCATACCTCTCAAAGACGCTTGTCGATGGACTGCGAGATGGTGCGACGTTGACAGCTTTATTCGACTGCCGCCATTCAGAAAAGCTCATGAAAATGCCTTTTATTCACTCAATCACCAGGAGCCGGAGAAGAAAGTTCAGCCTGGAGGAGGAGCTGGACGTGCCCATTGATCAATTAGTTTCACCGCGAGGAATAGTGCTCAGCTCGATTTTTCACAGGATGGGTCGTTATAAGAGGGAAGTCGAGGAACGCAAGAAGGCTGCCATCCAGAAGCGTAACAAAGATGCGCTATCTCTCTTCGATAAGGGTACTGTTATTTGCATTGCTGCAAGTGCAGAGTTTGTCGCCGACTCGCCTCTTGGTGTTCAAGCTAGGAATCATGGGATCCTTACATCTTCTTTTGTAAGTTACATGAAGCATGCGTCGGGGGAGGAAGGAAAAACGGATTATCGAACGATGCTATGTGAGATGGCCTCTTGGATGTTTAGCAAAGGGGAATTGCGACTCCCAATGCTCCATAGCAGCCATAATATCAGTCCAAACATGGAGGTCACATTGTTTAGCGAGTGAAACATTCAGGCGTTCAACCGCAATGTTGTCCTATTTAAGTGAAAACAGTCTTACAGGATAACTGGTTGTTCACCGCCTAGACTATTGTTGTGCGGGCAGGGTAAATGTGAAGCGAGTAGAATCAAACCATGCGTTGATATTAAAGGGCTTCAACGAAACTCGTCCTCTGGTGAAACGATTCATCCCTCTCGTGCACGGCTTTTGAGCTCGTTCTGTTAATTTAAGGGCTGGCCCTTAACACCTAGCGCAAGAGATGCGAAGAGAAGCGTATCTACTAGCTCCGCAATAACCTTGCTTGTGGGCTTTCCCGCACCGTGTCCAGCTTTCACGTCTACCCTGACTAACAACGGGCGACCCTCCTGTAGCACATCGGAGCCAGCCTTGTACTGCAATTCCGCGCAGTACTTCAAGGTATGCAGCGGAACGACTCGATCATCGTGATCGCCGGTTGTAAGAAGAACGGATGGATACGGTACACCGCGTTCGTCCGGGGAGAAGACATTGTGCAAGGGAGAGTACTTAATTTGATGCTCAAAGTCCTCTGCTTTGTCAGGGTCCCCGAAATCGCTCACCCACGCTGAGCCAATGGTGAACTTGTGAAACCGCAGAATGTCGTGCACTCCAACTTGAGCGACAGCTGCACCGAATAACTCGGGCGCCTGGTTCACGCAAGCGCCAACGAGAAGACCTCCATTACTGCCCCCCATAATCATGAGGGTGCTGGGGTCGGTGACTCGCATGGAATCTGTCAGATACTTGGCGGCCCACTGGAAATCGTCAAATACATTCTGCTTATTGCCCAGGATACCTTGATCGTGCCAGTCGGAGCCGTACTCGTCGCCACCTCTGATATTGGCAATTGCAACATACCCGCCCAGGCACTTCATCCATGCTGCCCATCGGGCAGAGTAGAACGGAGTCAAAGATATCATAAACCCGCCGTAGCCGTACAGAAGACATGGTCTTTTCCTCGGTGTTTCCGATTCCATGTCTTGCTTGGGACCAATCACAAACATTGGGACCTTTGTCACACCATCTTTGGAAGTGTAGAAGACTTGCTTTGTTGTGTACTCTGTAGGATCAAACCCTGGTGGGTCCATTTTTCTAAATACACGAGTTCCGTCATGAGACGGGAGGGTGAGATCTACGTAGTGCACTACTCCCGCGTATAAAAAGCTAGTAAACTTGTACATCAAAAAGTCATTCTCCCTATCCGCTGTGACTGAGACCGAGCCGAGGTCCGGCAGCTTGATATCGTACAGCTTGTCACCAGACTTGAGGGAATGAATGGAGAGGCGGTCGTTAGCGTCCTGCATGTAGACGATAGAGAGCTGATTCTGGTTAACAGCGATGGCAGAGGACAAGACGTTGGAGGGATGCTCGGGGATGATTTCCTGATACTTGTCAAGGCCATCATCCAAGCGGGCCGATATGACTCGGTTCCTCGGGGCATTCCAGTTGGTTGAAAAGTAGAAGAGGTTGTCATCGTTGGCCAGGTAGCTAAATTGAGCATCGCGCGACTCATCAATAAGCTTGATCATTCCCTCAGCCTCGTTGCCAAAAGAGTTACTCAGGTCGACATACCACAGCTGATTCTTTGGGGAACAATCCTCGTTGACAAAGACAAGCAAGTAGCGACCATCCAATGTGACGAGGACACGAAACAGTCGCTTTGGATTCTGCGGATCGGCAAAGACGTGCCGATCCTCGGACTGAGGTGTACCAATGAGGTGGTAGTACAAAGCCTGATTCTGGGCCTGGTCTGTTTCCGCGCCCCTTTTATCTTTGTTGTCGACGCCATTGAGTGAGGGCGGGGGCGGGTAACGGGCATAATAAAAGCCAGGAGAGTGGTGAGTCCATGCGATGCTGGTAAACTTTGCCCACTCGAGGGCCTCTGGCATGACGACCAAGGTATCGCAATGCATGATTCGAATCTCCTCCCAGTCACTGCCGCCCCTCTGGACACCATAGGCGACATAACGACCGCAATGAGACCACCTGACGGTACCCAACGAGGCGGTGCCATCGTCAGCCAAGGTGTTTGGATCGAGAAAAAGGCGGGGTTCGGCATCGACAGCGGTACTCTGCATAATGACGGCTTGATTGGCAAGGCCGACGTGATGATAATAGTAGAAATACTTGCCGCGTTTCCAGGCGCTGGAGAATTTGTCATAGTTGAGAAGTTTCTCGACGGTGGATTGAAAGGGGGTGCGGAGGGCGGCGGCGTTGGACAGGTAGGCTTGGGTGACATTGTTTTGTTTTGTGACCCATTCTGCAGTTTCGGGGCTGTCGGGGTCTTCGAGCCAGCGGTAGGGATCGGGAATTTGATGGCCGTGGAGGTTGTCAACGACTGTATTGTCGCGACGGGTTTGGGGATAGATGATGGGGGCCATGGGTGCGGAATGAGGGTAGCGGGGAAGGGATATTGAGGAAATGTGAAGGGGATGAGAAGTCGGGAGTGAAAGGGTGAGTGAGGAGGACAGACGGATAAATCGGCGGGGGAGTGTTGAGATTTGACAGCGGCATACACTGGACGATAGAGACGCAGAAAGCGGACAGGGCAGTGCTAGAGTTTATATACAGGAAGGGGGTTTGGGATGGATGAGATGAGAAGGGTATCTTGTCTGTCTGACAAAGATATAAAGGTATGTGGATGGATACAGCAGAGATATCTGTTGAACAGTTGTACCTCTGATCACGTGTGTCTATGGCAACACAAATTGAAGGCGATTGGCCTTTCTATTGCCCTCTGTCGGTCCTGCATAAATGTTTTCCTCCTGACATTACGTGACATAAATGTACAGTGGGCCGCAGACTTTTTTTTTTAGTGCAAAATATGTATGTGTCCAATCTTGTGTCGACTTGGATCATTCCGAATCCATCAACAATAACAACAGGAAAAACCACTGAGCACGTCACTCGCCTTCATCCTCCACCTCTACTCCAACTCTCCTTTTCTTATTTCTCCTACCAACAGCCTTCTCCTTGTCAGCTTCCACCTGCTTCCTCACCTTTTCAAACGCCTCCTTCACCTCCTCCAACGTTGACCGCTTCACTCTCATCGATACTCCCAACACCTTTTGATGCTTTCGACTATTCACATGCATCAAATACCGATTACTATCCTTCAACCTCACCCCACAAGTCTTGCATAAAAATCCACTACCCCCACTCCATCCCACAATTTCCGATGTCCCCACCTTGCTCTCAAAATCAATCCCCGCATCCCTTTTCGTCAACCATGCTCGAGTCGGTGCAAAAGGGTCTCCATCAATATGTGCGTGTCTGTCACGTCGAGTCTGTTGCTGACTCGCACTCGCAGACCCTTGCTGTTGTAACCGCTGCTCGGCAGTAACAACATCAAACTTGCGTCTTGAAACATCTCGAGAACCCGAAGCCATTGCAACGGAAAACCACAGCCAATGTGTACAAAAACTGCGACAAATCCTCGTACAACCAGAGTCCGCCGCTGACTACTTGGCTTGCAGTTTATACCGTTGTAGATTTCTTCACATGAATCGGACACGAGGCGTATCATGATTGGCACATTTTCCGCTCTCTTACTTTGACTATCTCAAGACCATCTGCCTATGCACCAGTACCATACACGTGTCCATGCACCATTCCCCCACAACAAAACCCCATCCGAATCCCCATCGCTATCTTCCGCACCCCTCCTCCTCCGATGCGCCTCATGCAGATCCCTTCTTCTACTATCCCCGCCACAACATGCCTCCACTCCTCCCCTTCCTCCCCTTCCTCCTCCTCCTCCTCCCCATCCTCCCCATCCTCCCGCTTCTCTATCTCACCCACCGTCTCGCCTTCCCCCCTGGCATCACCCCAACCCCCGCGCAAACCTCACCACCCATTCCCTCCCCACCACCTGGACCCACCACACCTCAGCCACTCTCCCCTCCCTCATCCCCCCTCACCCTCCTCATCCCAACCCCTACACCCCGCTCCACCTCTCCGCCTGGCTCCTCCCAGCACACCCCTCCACCCCTTCCCACCTCGCCATCTGCTGCGTCCATGGCGCAGGCAGAGATCGTAGAGCATTCCTTCAACACTCCGCATTCCTCGTCCAACACGGCTACGACGTACTCCTCTTCGACTGTCTCAACCATGGCACCAGCGATCAAAAGCCACCGTGGCCATGCGGAAAATGGCCGGGCCGTGCCATCACCCTCGGGACACAAGAGGCACATGACGTCTCCACCGCCGTCGCCTTTCTTCGTGCCAGAGGCGCTCGTCATGTCATTGCTATGGGTACCAGTCAAGGTGCAGTCGCTGCTCTCTTGGCTAGTGTCCAAGGTGCCGGCATCGATGCTATCATTTTGGAAAACCCCTTTGTCTCGCCGCGTGCTTTGTTGCATGGTATCGTTGATGTTATTTTGGCCCCGTTTAACCCACCGGGCGTGAAATGGCTCAAGGCTTTGGTTGTTTACTTGGCGTTGTGGAGGACGGGTAATTTAAGTGCTGTGGCCGCGGAGGATGTCGCTGCTCAAATTGATGTCCCTGTTTTGTTTATACATGGCGATCAGGATCGCATGGTTGGCGTCTGGCAGAGTAAGACTTTGTGCAATGCTATCACCCATCATCGTAAGCATTTGTGGGTCGTCCCTGGCGCACAGCATACCGCTTGTTATTGGAAGGATCCGCGCGAATTTGAAAGGAGGGTCACAGAGTTTGCCGCAACCGTTGTTCAAGGAAAGGGCTAGGGGTGGTGGCCGCACGCTGTTGGGGGGCAGAGGGAGTCGAGATGCCATCTATTTCTTTTCAATTTTCGCCTACATATGTTGAGCGATACCTGTCATGGTGGGGTGGAGGGCGACGGGGATACACAAGGGTACGGGCAAGTGTCTGTCCATGTTGACAATAATCTGCTCTAATACCTGGCCAGGGCTGCTGAAAAGTACCTACATTCACCGGCCATGGCTGTGGACTGCTGGGTGGATGTCATATCGTGAACGGTTGCTCCCACACATTTGGGTGGCTTGACGATAACTGCGGCTCCTGTACCTCATAATTTTGTGGGAGAAACGCAGCCGTTCGCTCACGGACCAGCTCGGTGATCCTATCGAACAGTCGTCCGTACGTCCATGACTCTATACGATTATAATTAGATGCATCCCTAGCCAATGTCATTTCCGTCACAGCGTCGACAAATGACCTGGTCATCACACCAAACGACGTCCATCCCCCCTCCGGTCCGTTGTGGGGTATTGTCATATCGACCGAAAGTTGATGGTCCGCAGAGCCGCTGAACAGCACTGTACCACCCGCGGATTTGTGTGGAGCGCGAATCATGCGAGGAGCTCGTCCCCCGTTGCGATAGCGAGAACCCCCTTTGGCATCGTAGACTACCGGTAGGTCACAAACGGTGCCGCTACGACAAGCATCGACAATGGCTGTTACTTTGGCCCCGCTGGGCACATTGCGGACAAGCACATCGTAGATGTTGTCGTCGAGGATTGGGGCTACCCCTTTGAATGGGACATCGTGCTTTGGTTTTGGCAGGAAATCGACCGGCAGGATAATCTGAGAGGGGACAATCACATGTGACAAAAACAAAAGTTAGGCACGATAGATGATTTTGTTGTTTTCGGCGCGCTTTAAGGTGAGGGGGGGATGTTGCGTACCTGATCGAGCCCAGTCTCAATTTCATCGCCGGACAAGTCCTCTGTAAAATCACCGTGGCCAGCAAAGAAGAAGACGACGCTGTCGCCACTACCAATATCCTCTGTCAACCACTTTAAGTGCTTGAGTATATTTGCGCGTGTAGGCATTTCAACCTCGGTGGCTCCCAACTCTTCCAACTCGTCCGATAAAACCTTAACACTGTGTGACGGAAACCCAAACAGGTCACCTGTGAGCAGTGCAAACATCTCCTTGACATCATTGGTACACCCAGGCAACTCCTCTAGTGCCCTATGGTTACGGTAAGTAATTCCAATTAACAAGGCCTTCCGTCGATTCATGGCAACTCCAAACGAAGCCTCCTCCTGCGGTATATAACCAGGATTTGCGGGGATATGGAGCGCGTATGAGCCAGCGCCCCCGCCCTCACTTGCGACAAATTACCACTCGACCCCCCTCGCGTCCCTTCATCCTCAACATATGCATCTGTGCCGGGGAGCGATGGATGGGCGTAGTGGAGGACCTGTTCACCAGTTCAGCAGCGGAAGTGATATGTGCTCGGGCAGGGGTGGCACGGTCTGGCGGATGACGATAGGAGGTTGAGTTCATGTATAGGTTGTGAGAGGTGGGGTAATTGGGGTTCATTTTGTCAGGGGGGCGGGAATGGGGAGGGGGCATGGGCGTGTCGAGTGGGATTAGTGAGGTGGCTTTGGCACCCTTGCGGATGGAGGGTTGAGGATGAGGGGAGTGCATGCAGGAGTTGGAAGTGAAGGGGTCATCCGCGATGACCGAAGCGGTGGTTGTTGTGTCGGAGTTTCGGCGACGGCGGGTAAGGCGATGGAGTACGCTCCTGCGTTTGGTTGGCTTGTTGCAGGATTTTGAAGAGGGTTGAGAGGGCACCGCTGGCGCACTTGTGAAGTTCATGGTTTCGAAGAAGGTTGACCGTTTACCGTACCAAGGTGGAGTCGTAGCGGAGGTCGACTGTACTTTTGTATAAGCTACAAATAGGGAAATTGGTTAATTCGTGCGACTTGTCAATTCGCGCGTGGGCGTTGAGAATACGTGGAATGAGTACAGCACAGTAATGCGTAGCACTGTATTGTACTGTACTGTGCTGTACTGTACTGTACAGTACTGTACAGCACTGTAGCCTTGTCTGGTACTGTAGCTGCAGATACGGCACGGTACCATGACGGGGGAAAAGGTCGGAAATTTGGGGTGCTTGGAGATGTAGGACCGCTATTTCCGGAGACGGGGATGGGCAGTTCTGTGATTCGGAGGGTCGGAGAAAGGGACAAGAGTCTAACTCGACTGAGGGAAATCTGTGGGATGGTTTAATATTGAATGATATTGTGGCTGTTGTCGGCCGTTTTACAGTAGTGTGTAGAGAGAGCTTACTAATGGAAGGCCACAAGGAACGCTCACAGTGCCATAGCATCAATGCTCACAAACGCTACTTTGTTTCTACGATATTCCAGGCCACAACCGACCATATCTTTCAAGTACTGTACAGTAGTTAACCACTCCCCTTCCCCTCCTTTGCCAATGAACAACAGCGAGCTGGCACGAAATGTAAATACGCATACTGTACCCTTCCCAAAGGGCTTCAATTTTGGCATAAGTTAAATTCTAGTCACCGAAACGTAGTGCTCCCGCCAATTCTAGATCCCACTGGTTTGGCGCCGTTCACTTCCCCGCCTCACCCGGCTATAGCCATCTGTTACACAACCTTGGGATACACCCACGAATGAAGGGTACGACTCTTAAAGACGCAGCTAAAGTAGATACCCTGCCACAGAGCATTCCTTACTGCCATACCACTTTGTTTACACATATCCCTCCTTCCCCCCTTGTCCTGATTCCTCTCTCCATGCGCCGCCAAACGCGGCAGCGCAAAAAGCGCAATGTCAGAAGGCCGCTCGCATGGCAAACAGATTGAAACATCTGCATTTGCTGCACTTGCGGACCGACGGCAAATCAAGCATGAGCAACCGCGCGATTGGGAGAACAACCGATGTCCCAGCCTCAGTGGTGGACATCGTGACGAAAGAAATCCGAACAGAAGACGCCGAGTCTAATTCTAGACCCGCCACCAATCCTGGTCGCCAATGCATCTTGTCTGACGACGAAGAAAAGCTCATCATCAACCGTTTGCTGACGTCAGCAGAGAGAGGAGCAGCAATCGGCTATGAATGCCTCCTTTTCATGATGGGAAAGGTAGTGGCAGATGGCAGGACTCACCACTACCACAGTGAATTCCCCAGTTATGCTGCCCTCAGGACATTTCGCGCCCCACATAGTGAGCTTACCTTCCGGACACAGGGGTCAAAAGGATGCCGGTAAGCTTTGGGTTGAAAACAAGGAGCACGTGCAGCCTTTCTTTGATATTATGGAGACCTTGAGAGAGCAGAATCCCGGCCTGCTTACCAGTCCGCACAGAATTAGGAACTTTGCCGAAAAAGCTGTGGATGTAACTTACGGAAAAAGGGAAAAGGTGTTCACTTCCTCGGCGAGCAATCATGGTGGCTACAGAAAGTGCAGCGCTGCATAAGATTCATCTCCACACATCACCGCAGCAGTATGCGTATCCGTTAGTGGTTTAGAGCGCAGCCTCCTTTCATTGTGGAAGGCGAAAAAATCAGCAAACAGTGTTTCAAACCAATTACAGGTTTGCCTAAAGATGCCCGCCGACTCCCATCTGCGCACGGTTTGGAAATGTTGACTAGTTTCCTTCGGACACTGCTGTTGTCCAGGTGAGTGACAACGGCTCGATGGAGATGTCTCACATGGAAGGTGTTGTCAAACACATTTCAAAGTTCGCCCAACGCATAGTCGGGAACGAGTCCATTCTGCTCACAATGGATGGTAATGCTTCCCACAACTGTGTTGTATGGCTAGAAGAATGGCTTCACAATAACATAGTTGCTGTTTTCTCACCCGCATATACCTCACACTTTCTACAGCCATGTGACCAAGCAATCAACAAAAAGTTTAAATCGCCAGGGCGCGAGCTGCAAGATTTGTTCTGCGCGCAAGGCACCAATGATCATTGACAGGTTCCCATTTATGTAGTTTGCGGCGTGTACTGTTTTGAACAAGTCAATGCCCAAAATATTACATCCAGCTTTGTTGCGACCGGTCTTTTTCCGTTCTAGCCTGAGGTTGGCCTTAAGTTTCGAAGCTTTGTTAGAGTACACGAGAATTTAGGGGAGCTTCAAAGCGATTCTGAGACTTTGTAGGAAGAAGATTGTCGGATTGAGTCTGTTGGGCGTTCTGTTGTGCGTGACTTTTATTAAGAAAATGGCGGAAAATCAAGGGCTCCGCATGGTGATGTGGCAAATGGAGCTGTGCCAAAACCAGAAATCTATTGTGAAGTAAACGAACGCCAATAAACACCGCATTTCAGCGCCAAATCGATTAACGGGATTTCTCTTCAAATTGAACTATTTTCCTAAATTTTATTGAATAACGAAGCTTAGGTGCCTATATTTTAGCCCCCCGGGAAGGGTACGTTAAAGTGGATGGAGTAGATCTAACACGAACGAGTAGCACATATCACCATGGCCCTTAGGATAGGTAAGGTTTTTCTGCAAGGTCAGGAATTGCGCGTTCCCCTTTTTGTGTAGGTTCGTATTAAATTATAATTTGTGGGACTGTGAAGGAAGGAACTAAAGCAACTATCAAACTCATCAAAAGCGGTAATTCTATTCAAATGTAATTCGGACAACCCAACAAAGTCACTATCCCAATCCATAAAGTTCCAGTCAAAGTTCCTTACCCAATAGGACTCATATCTAGACATCATTGCCTTAAAACAGACGACTTTCATTGTTCTGCACCAATCACGCCGAATACCGATGGAATAGTGCACTTCTTGCCCTATCCTCGGGCACCTCAGCGCACGAAGAAATCGCGAACGCCAAATAACTTGCAAACTTGTGAGATTCAGAATTATGTCACCCAAGGATAAAAATGTGCAAGGGCAAAATTGGATTTTCAGGGCCACGCTCTGGGACGTAACTCTCAAAACGGGCTTTTATCGAGTTCGAACTTTCTAGCTACGCGTAGTGAAACTATGCATTAGAACCAATATTTGCCTTTCTGAGAGCGCTTTTGGTGCTCATTAATACGTCGCCTTTCTTCCCACGCAAGTTGATAATATTACAAAGATGCTCCTTCAAAATATATAGAATGGATACGGATACTATGGAAATCGTCTGCTCGGCTACAGACGACGCCAGTCTACGATATTGTTCTCCTTTGCTATGCCACGTGCATATCCTTCAAATCTGTTACACCCACTGATCAAATGACGCTGCTAAGTGTAGTATCAATTTTCATTTCTCACTTAAAAATCTGTCCTACTGCATGCTTTACGTTTAAAAGCATGTTTTTGGAGTCAACAGCCATGTTTATTACTTGAGAACGCAATCGTCTCCCTAATATGCTCGCAGTTTGATCCTCGCTGGAGTTGGTGTACTTGAGTGATCGCAACAATAGATTTATCTCATCGACTCAATCTTTTCAGGCATTTCAAAAGACAAGAGCAGCTGACGTGACCATCTTTGCGGGTAGGAGTATTCCTTCCTTCTCATTATTGGTCTTATAGGTCTGAATGGGAATATAGTAGGACTCGATAGATAGCGCATAAGATGCGAATGAACCCTTAAGAATCGCGTTCCAGTCACTTGGAATGTGCCGTGCTTCTTTTTCAATCAACTAAAACGTTGAATAGCGCATGCAGTACATTAAAAATAGAGAAATTGTACTAAGATTTACATGGGTGCTTATAAATATTGCCCAGATAATTTTCCGCGTCCAATAGTATTACCTTCGTCAACGAAAAACAGTAAAAATAATGGTTAAGCAGTACTGTGGGGTACAATCATTAAGCGTGATATCCGATCCTCGGAAACAGCTCATTTAACTTCCCAGTTGCGTCGTATGTCCTATTTACGTGTCTTTAATACTGAATGAAGCTAGGCGTTGTAGAGGCCTCTAGTATTTTGCTCACAGTCAACAATTAAGTCTCGCTTTTTACTTCCACTACGTCTGCAGTGCAGCAATCGCACTCATTCGGTAAGACAGCCACTGCATCTGGACTTTCAGTAATCAGAATAACCGTTACTGAAACTATTAGTAAGGTGGTCGAACTTGTTAGTGTTTTGGCCCTGATGTGCTCAAGGGGGTGTTGTTTCCCGCTTTCAGTAACCTACTGCAAAACATTCTTCGCGTAAACCCCCCAAAACGCCTGGAAGGGCTTGGATCATCTGATTGCTACGCGTGCCCTTTTTCATGACAGTTGTGGCAAGGAGTAGTTTCATCGCACAAGAGATTATCCAGATATTTAATAGTCTATTATTCAATTCCTAATCACGTCTTTTTTAGTTCTCAGCTGGACCTACCTCTCTTAATACAAATAAAGTTACCCCAAAGCATCTTGATATAATGCCCATTTCCACCTTTATTATGTCCATGTGCATGTGATCTTCTTGTATCTGTTCGATGAGAGGGATCGCTAAAGATTTCGTCATGTCCGAAGCTGTTCTATAGGAACTCCACGCGACGACGAGATAGTAGATAATCTCTGGTAGCTCCTAGATGAAACGAGGATCAATAGCGCCACCTTTCGAGTCCTCCTACCTGCTGAATTTTCAAACGATCCTTTATCTTCTCCCTCTTCACACTTTAAATACCATGAAGGGTCTTCTAAATTCACAAACTGACCTAATTAAAAGGAGGCAACAACTTCTTCATAAATATCGATATTTGAGATCTGCGTGTGCAACACCTGAAATAAATTGTTTGGTATTTACTATATTTATTTCCGATCAAATCCTAAATCCAATGGGATGCGATAAGGAAGGAGTTGGAATCTCGGGATTTGATATCCCGCAACTATTGCGAAAAAGGACGATCGCTCTCGCTCATTTCGTCAGGCGATAAGGATGGATGAATTTCAAATCCCTCATTCAGATTACGGATAAACCTGTTAATAAGATCAATAAAGCATGATTGGTGGTGGTTTACACGTCTGCCTTGTTTGGGGAATCTTTACGGAATTTTGTAGCCTTTTTTAGTATTGTGATGCCTGATTCGTTTTCAGCTTCCAGTTGCATCTTATTGCAGAGATCAGATGTTGGCAGGATATATTACTTGAATAGAAGAGAGATACACTATTTAGATTCAATATATCAATAGATAAGAAGTTCTTATTGCTTTTCCCCTTAAATGATGTTTTTATGCTTCTATATATCTTTAACTATTTACTAGGGTTTGATGGTAACCGATAGCAACACATTCGTATGAGATCTGTTGAAGAACAAAGGCATGTTGACTAGGACGACATGCCAGCTCTATTGGCTCTATAACGGTTATAAGAAAATGCAGAGGGTACTATTGCCAAAATTTGGTTCTGATCAAGTATGTAGTTTTCGAAATAGATCTAGATTAAATTTACCCACTTCTTCGGTAAAAGGAACCGTCGAAACTTTCTCAGAGGCTCACAATTATGACTTTCACAATTAAATTGTACCTACACAAAATATTAGGATGAATAATAGTCCTTCATTTTGGTATCCAGCACATTATGTTACCAAATCACCACCATGAAACTTACTTAAATCATCACGCAGTGTGTTGGCCGGAGCCAAAACTTCAAAATTTCTTCTCAAAATATGTATGATTTCAAAAATTAAAACTAGACTATATCCAGCGCTTTTCTGATTCTGTGATAGAAGAATTATCAAGAAAAAGATCTATAGTACAGCAGCATTTTTCCTAAGGTTCTTATTAGTTAGAAACAATCAAAGGTGTAATATGATGTTCTAATGAGGCCTCTTGAATTGTTAAATTTTTTTATCTTTTCAAGAAGAATGAATGGTATTTGGCTGCAAAACTAAAAGACTTACAGGTTGAGAATGTGTACCACTCGATCACATTACAACTTTTCCCCTTTTGTTTTGGTAAGTGGTTCTGCGATAAGATGTGCACCAAGAAAAAACTAATAAGATTCTTTGAGACTTCCAATATGGTAATCTATCATTTAAGACTAATTTTAGTTTAGTAGGTGTGGATTAATTCAAAGTGCGCTATTGATTGCGTCTATGACCCGACTGCTCACTGAAAGAATTCTTCAGTGAGAATAAGTACACTACGAAGTAAAACAAACTCCACGTGGAAATCAGAGTAGCTTCACGCTCAAGACACTTACATTCGGACCCAAGTGCACAGAAGAAAAATTATTTCTTCTTTCATAAATGTCATGTGACTACCGTTCCTCATATTAAGCCATAGATTGCGTCAGAAATAGACAGATAGCTAAGTTTATATTTTTGCTACTCATCATGAAATCTTGAAGGAATATTTAGTGCCCAGCATTCGAAAGAATCAACTAAACCTTAAATTCATCTCGAAGCTTTCCATAATCAAGTTACTCTGCTTTGCTGCACAAGAATGGTCCTCAATACAAAATTACGTGAATTTATTAGTTCTATGCTAATGAAATTGACCCGTTTTTACGGAATTGCTCTGCTTATGTACTGTAGCGCTCATTTAGAAATCAAACAGGAAAAAAGTTTTGGAACATGTCAAAACGTATACTAAATCATCTGTAGTCTGTGTCACTTTAAATTATGATTAATACGGACCACAACTATACTTTTCTAATAACATAGAACGCCATCGATAAAAAATAAACCAATGAAATAATGATAGTAATCATCTGCTTCCATTTCAGATATATGTGTGATATAAATGATTTTATGTAAGTGGGAATGGTTTTCATGGTTCTCTGCTAGAATAATTTCAAAATGGATAACATTTTACAGAAATAAGTTTTGTCCACTGAAATGTTGTAAATTAAGAATAATTAAAACATTTTAAGACTAATATTTACACTACGTTATATTAATTTAAATCTATGACAATATCAATGGTTGGATTTAAATTCCCAGTAGTTGGCGCTAAGTTGAAAAAATAAGTGATAGCAAAAATTTTATAGACAAAAAATGCCACCCAACGAAACGCGCAGCGACGCCACCACTCGGTTCCATACGAAATGGACTCCAGAAAGGACCTCGGTTCGCGATAAAGGGTGATAATCATCAATATCTGCATTTGTTTCCTAGTTTTGCATTTGAGTATCCGTTTTTAAAGAACGAAATTTATTTCAAATTATCCATCTTTGCTTCGTAAAAATTGATTGCATGAATAGTTCTATCCTTGAAAAAAATAAAGGCGCTTTATAATGCCAATAAATTATAAAAAGACATATACTAGTTGTCAAAAGATAAAAGAAATCACCACAGGCGCGGTGAAGAAATGGAAACTTGTCTATTAGGGATCATTTTATGTCAATTTACCAACTCATGAGGTACAAGTTTGTTAATGCCTTGAGATAATATAAATAAATAAATAGCCCAAGTATATGAGTAATGTATTTTGATATGTTTTTCTTTGAGACGATAACGGTTAAGAATAACCGAATTCACAAAACTAATCTTTTTGCGATTGCCATATGAATATTCGCTTAAGTTCCATTCTATCACATAATCAGAGTGCTCTCTATAAGTAACAAAGACATTACGAGGCTCTACTATTCGATTTTATTAGTTAATTGTTGGTTTCTCGTGCTAATAAACAGGAGATTGACGCTCGTGAAATTTGAAAATAGACAATGTAGGTGTAAGATTGGCAATAGTAACTGTAATAATTTTATTCCATGGGTCCATTCATTTAAATGTACAGGCCCATAAAAATACAGTTTCAGCAGAGCTTAGTAGTCAGTAATGTTTTTAACAGAGAGATTTAGTTAGCTTAAAGTATGATATAAACTGATACATCTACGTGCAACTGTATGCACCGGGAGACTGAAATGAAGACCGAGATAAAATATTCTCGGCAGAACTTCTATTCGTATATGCTTCAGTATTATGGAAATAATATTTATGCCTTGATATTGTTATCTAAGCAATCTCTACTGTAAACGTGACCTGACTCCAATTTTGTGATATTTCAAACACTTTATTGAGCCCCCGGTGAGAAGCCGCTGTTGGATGCGCACACTGTTTAAAGTGTAGTAACACAAAGGATTATGCTTGAGGCATTGGTTGTGGTTTAAATATGCTGTAGAGAGAGCTGTAATTTGATTGTCTGCTGTAACGAGCACCTCACGCTCTAACTTAAAGTAAAGTAGAGACAATATTGAAAAGCCTAAAAATCCTATACTATTGTTATTGCAAAGGAGTTTTCCGCAGAGGAATGGAATTAAAGCTATTTGTTAGTTGTTTTAGGCCCTTTCCAAAAACAAGTTAAGGGAACAACAGTAGTATTGTCATTCCATATTTTGCTAATTTTATGAGATCTTTTGCCTCAAAGTGCTTCCGCAAGTGTGATTTTACTTTAAAATATTACGACCGTAACTCTATAACTTTATCCTATCTCTTTCACGGTACCCATGTATACATTTCAATGCGAACTCATTCGATCACAAGCACCTGTTGCCAAACAATGGCGCCTTAGAATTACCCTAGGATCCGACTAAAGTAAACTGAAATACAGTTTTGTCAATGTTTTCGAAACGTATTTAATCATAATTTTCATGCCTTGACCGCTTTTTTGGTTACTTTGACAAAATAACTGGCCTTCGTCATTAAAACAAACACTAAATGCCACGAGGCGTCTTCAACTTCCGGTATAGATTAGGAAACATATCCTTTATTTTCAAATAATATCTATCAAATGCAAGGTTTTTAACTTTTTGTGTGCATAAAATTTTGCACTTACAGAAAAATACAAGTTTACGAAGAGATTTTTTCTACTAAGTTTATCAGTTACCATGAAATCCCTGGCAACAGGTTCTTATTTCGTTATAACTCTTGATTACAAACCCACAAGTATTATTTAATAGTATTTTAAAAAATTTCTGGTCATGAGTAAAAGATTAAGTATCAAATCATTGATCGAGATGATTAATTCTTATCTATGGTTTCGCAAGGGTTCCTAAGTATTGAAAATAGTACATCAAATATATATATATTTTTTTGCTAAGTTGGCGTTATTGCAGTTAAAATTGCTCATCAAGATGCCCAGGAAGTCGTAAAAGATTATGAGGACAATAACAGGAATGATTAGTTTGCTTTGGAATAGCAAGATATGGGGGGCCCAAAGTATATGTTTCCATATTTTAACTTTTCCTGTTTAGTCGCTTCAATAAAACACTGTGTATTCATCCATAGATACACAAAACAACTGCAAAAGCCTTAGAGTGCTTTTGGGATGGGATTTGGTGGCGGAAAACGATACGTGCAGCTTTTGAAACAAAATATTGCCTTCTTTCCCTGGTTTACTGATAATGACCGCGAGATTATTTTCAAATATGAGGTATATATTGATCTTAATCACATTAAAAAGAGCTTTGGTATGTTTTGGGTGTGATTAGTTCTGTTTTGGCGCCCTTTGCAGTACATTGTTGCCAAGAACGTATTGTTGTATTTGGCTCCAAATTACACTATATTTTCAAATATAACAAAAAATCTTTACTGCATCTTCCATCTTTTGTTGAAATTGGACTCCATACCGCACAAAAGGTTTTTAAGTTTATATATAATACGATTATGGTTGTAAAAGAGCATTAAAACATCGGTTTAATGATCCCAAATCGTCCAAACTGCATGTATGAATCATGAAAAAGTTCGAAGCAACAGCTCTTCGAACAACTTTCGTGCAAAATTATTTTCCATGAGGTCCACAGGAAGAACAATTTGCATTGGCAGTTGCGTTTTTGTTATGTTTCGAGTCTGTGCCATGCGTGTTTCAAACTGGAGTCTAGTATCATACATATAATCTACAATGCTGTTCGTGGACCCAAATGTCCTGCTCTCTAGCTCTGAGCGGGTGTTCACAGTTAATGAGGTCTTTGTGGGTCTGTCAAGATTAAGTTGATTTGAACTTCCGCCAACATTGAAAAGTTCTCATGTATCACAATTGGCTCTGTGGATGTGCTGGTTCTTTACATCTTTCTGAAAGTATCCAGAACATACTCAGTACAATCTTCTTATCGTTTATGCAGAACATAGGATATGGTGCGCAATTGACTTTTGGAGTCAATTTAATTTAAATGCAATCAGTCTGTTCATTAGGTGGTAAAAGTTACAGTACAGCAACTAGACTAGGATGTTTGCGGGAAACTAAGCGCATGTAAGAAATACTGCCATCTCCACCTGATAGATTCTAGAACTGGTTGGGTCAGTTCCACCTCATGCAGATCTCATTAAATACCACCTCCACCTCCGTTACGCTAAGAATAACAGAAGTTATAACAAACCAAGATGCGATTGAGTGAGTGAGTGATAAGTGAGTAGTGGGCTCTAATAGTAACAAAATTTCTTCTGTTACAATAAATATTGATTTCAAATTATCTTGAAAATATTTTTTTGTCGTTTTAAACTTCCAGAGACTTATTGAAAAACGATTAATGTACGAATCCTCAAATTTAACCAATGTTCCCGCACGTTGAAATATGTGAGCGAAAATCTCTATATGTAGTGCATAAATAACGAAATGGAACGAACATGCGATTTGGTACTTTATCTAAACATTGGTACGGCTTTTTTCACAGTGTTTTTGGTAATGATTTGCTGTACCTTCCGATCTAGAGTCTTAAGATCTTCGAATAGTTTAAAAAATTTGATTGCAGGGTGAGAAACAGCTGTTTTCGAGGGACATCCGGCATATACACGTTTTGATTCGGATTATGATAATCTCGCCTACCTCAAAATTTAAGCAAAATTGATCTAAATAGATTTTCTCAGTGCAATAATCGACGGTTATTTAGGGATATTGGGTTGCTCGGGAATTCCATATAGTACAACTTGGGGGAAGCGAGAATGAATACGCCGAACCTAAATTAAATGATACTGAAATGCTCATTGCTTTACGTTAAATCGTACAATTACTGTAAATAAGACGTAAAAGATTCTTTATTTCCTTGGAATGTCACCCCAATTCTTTTCTAGTATATTCTAACGGAAAAAAACTCATTTCCAAGTCAAGTTTTGTAGAAATTTTGTTATTAATGATCCAGATTGGCGATTTTTTACATTATTACTCATCAACCTCGCAGATCTTGACCTTCACTATACCTTAAATACTTCACGCAGGTGGAAACGTATAGAATTTAGTTCGAAGGGCGCACAAATATCGCACTGCTGCCCGAGCAACCCAAGTTACCCATCAGCGCTTAATAATTTGTCTTTTTACTTCGTTGGTTCCAAAGCTAGTAGAGGACTCTAATTCGGAGAGCTCACTCCCGGCTGCTTTCGGGGGATTCATGTCTCTATATTGGAAATCAGGCATCAACTGACTTTCCGTATAGTGAAGGGAATTACATGTTTATGATATTTGCATAAAATAATTAATGGTTTACTGGACATACGTCTTTCTCTGTCTTGGCATAAACTACATATCAAAGTTACCGCAGAGATATCATCATATCGAAATACCCCCTATCTCTTAAGATTTACCTGCGCAATTTATTTGCAGATTTATAGGAAATAACTCAAAATATGCAGGAGTATGAATTTGACTGAATTTGACTTTAGTTTAATTCGCCCCACTTTGATGCAGATAACACAGATGTCAAGTTTGGGCAGCACTGATTTTTTTATCGTTCTATTTAGTGGCATATATGTGGCTATCCACTTATATATCACAAAGCTTGTAATTTGGTGATCAAAAGGGTTCCTATTAGTGCTATGAAAGAAATTTGTTCTGTGGTCATTACATTTTCTGAAAAATTATCAAGCTATCCACCAAATGCGGAACTTTTGCTTAGCTGGGGAGGATATTATAATAAAATGAAGTTAATGTCTCATGAATTTATTGCGTATCATACCAATTTTAGCTAAGAAATAATTGATCCATTCATTGTCTTCACTTTTTCGGACTTTCTGTCCTGTATTTTATGAGAAATAATTTAATATATTTGATAGAACATTTATTGAAAATTAGTATATATCAATTGAATCAACTTAAATATTAATAAACGAGTCGATTCCGTTGGGCACATGATTTTTCCACCCATAATTCAAGCATGAAAAGCTTCACTATGAATTAAGGTTAAACGTATTACGTATTTATATCGTTTAGAAAAATGGGCCGTATCGATTTGGCTAACGCAAGGTTTTTGTATAGTGGGAGAAAGCAATATGATAATGAGGGAATCAAATATGATTGAAAATGGATATTTCCCTGTGTGGTTTTTTTTCAGGACCTCCTCCGTCACTTTGCAAGTCTTTACACAGACGCGTAAGACTAGGATATGAAAGTTTCAACTCCAGAATAAAGCAGTTTAATATTTCTTATTATACAAATACCCAAGCTGTGTACTTTTAAACTAAATATTGGGGTCAAGTAAATCCTACGTAATTGTAAACTTGAAGGAGTTTTTTTTGAAGATTCGTAGATATCGAAACTCGTCTTCAAAAGGTTTAGCCAACAATTGGGCAGTGGACGCAGTCAGCTCATGCTACAGTAGAATTCGTAACACATCTTTATCTTCTCAGAAGACATCAACGGTAAAGGAAATGCGCTTATAGTTTCGATAAAAACGAGAAAAAATAGAAAATCATGGATATGCCCGACGCTGACCTATCGTCAAACACAAATCCTCACAATATAGACGCATCGCATGAATATATTTCTCAAAAGACTACCTTGTACTCTGAAGTGAGCGTATTTCTAGTGTGTGCAGAAGAAAATTCTATCCACATGAGTCTTCTATTGCTCTTAACTGAACTTTCACCCAAAAACATGTCATTATTAACGATTGTGGCTACTCACACGTCACTAGCAACATTTAATGTTGTAGGAGTGGTATTTTAATTTATTCGACCCTAGTTTTTGGATGAGTATTTCAAATAAACTGAAGGGAGTATACCGTGGAAGAAAACACAGCATGTTACCCGTGGAAAAGCCAGCATGGTAAAAAATCTGGCTAACACCTGCAAGAGTATTAGATTGGGATGAATTGTTGGCAAATATACAATGGTGATCCTAATAGGTAGTTTCGTGCTCCATATGTGGATTATTCCAATAGTCCGAAAAAGTTGTTCAGATGGTGCCCAATGCTAAGTGGAGAACTTTCTATAATGACCACATAACAGACGTGAAATTAGAGTGAGATATAAACTGCACTTTGTTCAAAAGAAAGAACCGCACTCTGGGATCAATATTCAGGACTCAATTCACTCTGCATTAAAAGAAATACAGACCGCAGTTGAAGATGATCAAAAAACTGACATAGAAACCTTACAATGAAAGGATATCGTAACTAAACTGAAAGAATCCGAAATATTCAATAAAAATAAGATGAGGGATATAAAAAGATAGCTTGTTTATTAATATCACCGGAAGTAATGTAAAGAAAGAAACAAAGACTGATGATTACTAAATGATGGTCATGTAGTAGAGCGTTTCTGCCATGAAAATCCGCTTTATCAGACCGATGTAATAAATTATATCACAATTATGCGCGTAAGTTTAGTTTGAGGGGCTTAGACACAACTTTACGTCGCAAATCTTGCTCAATAAGTGCCTACAATAGAGGCATGTAATTGACCGAGACATCATTTCAATATGCGAGTTACCTGCCCGCAGCTTGAAGTGGCTGCAGTTTTAATTGTACTCCTCTTACCGGAGATTTCGTAAATCACAAATTGAAGTGAAATATTTTTCAAGTAGATGAAATTCTTACACATATATTTTTTACTCCACGAATCGCAAAAATACTGTAGCACACTGTACGGCACCTCAACTGCACCTTTTGTGCTGAGGGATGCAAATACTGCAGAGGAATTACCGTTGCCCCATGCCAAAAGGAAGTTCTTGTTTACATTATCTTGGACTTTGAAGTGTTCGATATACTTTCATGCAAAAATAGACAGTCTCGAATGAGACCATGAAGCTCTTTTCCTTGAAATTTATTGACGATTTACTAAAGCCGATAAATTTTTTTCTGATGCCTCCATTTCCACAGAAAGCAGGATTTAGAGGTCAAGGGACAAGAAAAATAGAGGTTTCAGGGTTCTGAAAATGTTTCATAGAGATGCACAATTTTTGACTAAATTGCAGACAAATCTCGCGGGGCTATACTTAAAATATATACATCTACGTGACTGCGAAAGCTCGCTTTAACTGTTCCATGAAAATATTTATATCGCTTCACTTTAAATAATCTTATTAGCCTTTCGACCAGACTCGATACTTTGCCTAAACCCCTTCATGTTGAACAAATTCGAAGCAAAAAATTAAACATTTATGTGGGAACCTGGCCCTTACTTTTCGCGCAGATGGTGTATCCACCATAGTATGGACAGGCTGTCCTGTCCATTTTCACGTGTAGTTGCCACGTTTAAGGCCCACGTGTAAGGTCGCTGGCATTTACTTCTATTTCTTTTAATTTTCCCTGTATTTTTGTAATTTCGGTAGGACTAATTAGCTGAAAGTGCCACAGTAGGTGGCGCTTCGACTACTAAGGTTCGCCGGCCTTGGCCGCCCCACAGTAAACCAAAAACAACCGCCCCCGATTCATGAGTTTACCTTTTTACTTCTGTGACCGGAGTAGTCCGGAAGTTCAAAGCCAACTAGGATTCCTAGCTGGTGACCGGCAATCCTAGCGCTGCACGGGCTCACTATAGCTAGATCTAACTAGCGTGCGACCGTAGTAGTCGGGGCTACCTTTAGATGTTCTACCCTTTCCTTTACCCACCTTTTCCCTTTTATTTTACTTTCTTTTACACCTTCTCCCCATCCTTTCTAACCCCGGAGAAATTCCCGGAGGACCGTCGGGCATCCTCCTCCCTTCCGAGAGCGACCTACAGTCTCCCTACCCTGCTATCCTACTTAGCTGTCTAGGACTCCTAGATGGTCTCCCGAAGAAGCTTTGCTTCTAATAACCCAAATATCTGCTGTGCGGTCTCTTTAAGGGTCCATATTACTACAATTTATGGGTTTCAGTGATGAATCCAACACATTTTACGGATTATAATGGCATTCAATATCTGCTGAGATATGTATTTTTCAGTGATGTATTACTGTTGAACAATCCACACCATCCGCAAAGTAGCAGAGTCGTTCTGCGCAGTTGTCTGAAAAGTATATATATACCATATCTTCCTGAACTGAAGTCATCTCATTTGACTTTCTGCGCAGTTAAGTTTTCAGAAGGCACTAGTATTGAATCTTTACCATTGTGGGGCCAATATATTTTAATTTTTTCCTTCTTGAGAAATGAAGCAGTCGAAACCCTTGTAAGAAACTTAAAAGGTGGCTTGGAAGATTTTGAGAACTCTCGCTCGAATAACAGGCCATTTCATCCCCCAAAAACCCGAACCTATCATACTCTCCTGAGTTATGTCCTGTGTAAATGATATAGAATTAAAATAATTATCAATTCCACGATATCTAACCCACGTGCTTGGAAAACAAGACACTAATTGATACACTGGTATCATCAATAACAAAAATAATATTCTGAGGGGTAATGGAATCCAGTTCTTTTAAACTTCTTTCAGACAGTCCAAACAAAAAATCTCAAAAATCATTTCTGTGGTCTGCAACGAGAAGGAAAAGCTTAATTTTGCACTAAAATCTCTTAATAACTTTCCCAGCAAAATAAAACACCAGATTTTTTCTCGTTCTTCCCTAACCAATTAGACCCATGCAAAGGTAAAAAAATGATGTTTTATTTGCGATTTTAAACCATTCGAAATTATCTTTTTTCATCTACCCTACTCCCTTCACGGAAGTACCGCTAGGCTGGTGAGCTCCAAAGCGGTCAAAAGATTGCGTTTCGGGCAATATTACTGACTGCACCTCCAAAAATGTGAGCATCAATCCGACAACGAGGTGAGGTTGCCCTGGGCAATTTTTATTGACTCAATGCAGGGTTAAAACCGAAAGTATCAATGAGAAATCGCCCTGGTATAGAAGAAAATCAAATCTATCGTCAGACAAAACAATGTGAAAAACTTTCTGAAATAATTCGACATGATCTAGTTTATATCAAAAGGGACGTAAATGGCTGAAACTCTGGAAAAGATAAGCAGATTGTTACTAATTTTTCGATATAAGGTCTAATTGTTCACCGGTTAGACGCCTATAAATTTTATCACTGCATCCAGCGTTCGCTGGTTACTAGTTCGCAGCAGAACTATATTTTAGAGTAGCCCCACGCAATTTGAGCTTTCACCAACTCTACAGGAAGAGAACAGACCACTTACATCTGAACAAGGAGTCAGAAATAGTCACATTTGAAGAAACAGATTTTCATGAAATCACAAACTGTCACTCTGAACTCTGAGTAAGTATTAAAGTTATTGTTTACACTGTCGAGGGTAGATATGCCCGAAGACCGTCGGCTAATTTAATTTTTGTCCTATTTTATACCAATTGAAGGCTCGCAGTTTGATCCACGTGGCATTTATGTCTATGTCAATTGTGTTGAGAAATGGATCTTTGAAAAGAATGGTAAGAAAATCACGAACATCTCTCGAGCTGAAGCAACCAAGTTAGATAACTAATCCGAAAATAATTCCGTGCTCTATCGCCGCACTTATCATGTCATAGATGACCTTTCTATCAGCTAGATCATAGTTTTTAACCAGAGGGCCTTTCAATGTGCAAGGCGGAAACTGTAATGAAACGGAACCATTTTAGAGCATTTTATAGGAAATGGAAACTGCAATACCTTATTAGGCAACATTTAGCAGACTAGAAAGTGATTCGGAACCTCTTTTGCTCACTGATTACACATACAATACTAGCATACCTTACATAGTTGCGTCATATATGATAGACTCGGCGAAAACTCGGGAGCGACCCCCAACTCGGATGAAGATCTCGGATGGACCAAACACAAAATTGAGGACTAAACAAGAAATTTTTCTATATCTAGTAGTAATGGATGAAGAAATATCCGACTTTTTGTTACTTTCAAGCGCACTGCATGAAAACTATAAGTTTCCAGGGGCATTTGTGGGCACTACAGCACAAAGATCTTTCATAAAATTTCCATCACCAAGGCAGTATTGCGAATCCACGCGCGTTCCTCTTTCACAGAGTATTATGTTTAGAAACCGAAGTAAGATACCGAAAATTCGAGGGATAAGTTTGCCTGAAAAAGTTGGTTCCGAAAAACGCCCTCATATTTCTATCGTTTAATTTCGAATTCTTGGACGTCTACTTATCGCTCTTCGCCGGTATAGATTACTTGGAAAATTGCGTGTTCTCGATAGACCTAAAAGATGAAAAAATTGTTCCTTCTTCAAGGTAGAAAGACGTCAAACTCACTGGAAGGGAGGGATAATTCTCCATACTTTTTGAAGCGGAGTCCTAAAAGTTTCGATGTTGTGAACAGCATTTAGGAATGCTGTTCACAACATCGAAACTTTGAGTAGTACACTTTCATCTCTATCACCACAATTAACAAAGATGTCTTACATCCTGTGTCATGATATTTCAAAAGAACGTACCAAAAGGACTCCATATTCCCAATAAAGCATCACAAAAGTTGCGATAGTTGCAATATATGTCACAGATTCAGTCAGAGTGCAAGATGTGTAAACAAAAGCATTAGAAATGAGTTTATGGTTTCTTACTGAGTGTTTAGTTTGGAGTTCTTCAAAGTTGAGAAGGAAAATATTCTTCATATTATTATCGATAAGGATTTAAAGTTTAATAGAGCACAAATTTTGTCTAGTGAGCCCACAGACGTTGTATAAGCATCCATTATTTGTATATGAGTATCGATATATGTGGAAACCCCAGTTGAAATTCATACAGGTACACAATTTAGCATAACAAAGCTTCAGGAATTAATGTCGCTCGAAGGGAGTTTGGCTCTCTGTAGTTGGTATTGAGAGCCTCGAATCATTAGGAGTGGATGATATATATCACTCATTCCTCCGAAAATTTACCGCAAGGCAGAGGAGTAACATCCGACATTGCGAAAAAATGAAATACTTCAAATTTCTGCCCTGTCTATCGACGATACTGCAGGTCAGATTTTTAAAGGCCTAAATCTCCCATTTCTAGGGGTAGTTACCGGAACCTCATTGAATCCGGAAGAATTACCAGGCCAAATGTAACAAATGGTTGTACTTGACGAAGCAAGTAAGGAAATGGCTAAAATAGTCTCTACATCTCGCATTTAAAATCCTGTAAACAGCAACGTCTCTTCATCGAAGTCGTTGGAAATAAAGATCGATGACGAAGTACTTGTTTATCGTGATATACCAAACATTTGGAAAGGGCTGTGTGCCTTACTTACATTTGCAGAAAGAAAGCTCTTTTGGACATCAATGGATGAAAATTACAGTATTAAATTGAGTGCACGAAGACATAATTCATTGATTCATCCAATTTATCAAGAAAGAACCGCCAACTTGATTCTCCTTCCAAATATGAGGTCAGTAACTCAAAACAAACACCACTAAACCCTTAAAACCCATTTTAAATATTATTATAGACCTGTATGTTGTCGCGGACTCAAATAAAAATTAAAAATCCTCAACCCAAACGTCACA
Organism: Kappaphycus alvarezii; assembly: GCA_002205965.3. NCBI lineage: Eukaryota > Rhodophyta > Florideophyceae > Gigartinales > Solieriaceae > Kappaphycus > Kappaphycus alvarezii. The sequence goes on from NADL03000599.1 coordinate 2,518,115, forward strand.
CGTGGCGACATGTGACCATTCGTGCTGCGGTGCCACTTGAGAATTCACGTGGTTGATGGTACGGTCCCATTGCGTTGAACCGAGTGCCCCAAGACTATGGACAAACAGGAAGACCCTCCCGCCAACCTATGTCACAAAGGAACGGGATAGATAAACAGAAAAAAAACAGTATCCGAGTTCCTTGCCAACGAGCTGTTCAGGGCAGCAGGCATTGGTTTCCGAGAAGAGGCGAAATACCAAATTCCTGGGCTTAGTGATCCACCTTCGGACGTCTTAGTTCAATCACGGTCCAATAACAATAACTCATGCATCTCCACCCCATTTAATACAATATAGAAGCATCATGTCCATTCAAACGGATATGATAAAAGCCCACCGGGCGCGAGCGTTTGTTAGAGCCGCAGAAAATCGGGAAAGAGGGACCTGGTTACGAAATTTGGAAACCATTGCACCACGCACTGCCGGGACCCCGGCAGTTATACTGGAACTTTGCTCCCCTAGCTTTCGACTCACAGGGATAAGCTTCCGAGACAGCGACATAAATTATCGAGGAATACGTGACAATCGACGATTGCAACGGATGCTCAAAGGGAGCGGTGAAAACCCGGCTGAACCAAAACTTCTGAGCCTCGATCAACAAAATTTATTTGTTTTCAGATTTTGCAAGTATGTGCAAAATGTCGTGCAGCAGTGATGGAAAAAATAGTAATTTGGTTTATCTGGGTATGGATACTCAGGGAAATGTGTAATTCTAAACTTGGTTTTGCCCCGAGTCCCATGTTGCATGAGTTCATCATTATATATTCCTGGTGGTCGGGCAGCTATGCAGCGATGCCGTTTTTCGGGGCAAAAACATTGGATTGCCTTATATACCAATCCTTGACCACGCCGGATGGATTTATGTTTCAACTTTGTGGCCCGGAAGAGGTAAGGCGTCATGATATGAAGCTATATATAGACAGCTGATTGGATTTTTTACTTCAAGACTGAAGTTTTGCTTATATGTCGGCTCTGGGTACATTCTGTGCCCATGGATGCAGACATAGTTCCCGTCTGTTCGGAGCAAGCGCACATAAGACTGCCTGTAACACTACTCGGACCAGTGTGGGAAAGGCGATACAGTGGTTACAAAAGGATCTGAAGCAGGTATGGTCTTCACAGGACTGCAAGTGGCAACTCAAGGTTCCGTAGTCACCTTTCGCTCTGTCGTGGAACGCTGCCGCCAAACTGTCAAACTTTTGAGTCTGTGTGGCGGGTGGTGGACAAATTGCCTCTTATTTCAACTGCGCACTAATATTTCGGCGGGAAATATTGAAGCCTAGGCCCCCTTCCTTTACTGCAGTTTCTTCTCTAAATTAATTACGATTTAAATCATTTCCTTGCTCTCTGTAGTAGAATGAAGCCGCTCCTCCTGTTCTAACACGGCTTTATCTTACTCTAACCCCTTGCGCCCCTCCTCAATTCGCAAAATCTTTACCTTGTGATCTTGATTGCGCTGCATGCGAGAGTTCAAACGCTCTTCTCGGTCACGCTCAAAGCGGATACGGGTTTCTTCCAACTTGAGGTTGCGCACTATTAATTTGCGACGGACAATAACATGGGTGCTAATAAATTCACGCTCTTCTTCCTCAGAGCTAGCTAAAATGGCTCTCTTTCTACTTTTACAATTATATACGTGTTGGAAAAACAAATGGACCACTAAGCAGACGAAATACGGTATATTGAAATCATACTAGTGTGGACTTATGCTCCCCGTTTTCCGTTTCTCTCTACCTGACCTCCCTCTTTATTGCCCTAGCACGAATATCCTCATCCCCCGTTGATATCCTCCTGTCCAACTCAGTCCTATAGCCTCGCGCCGTTGTTCGCTTCTCTTCCCATCCATCGATTGCCAGTACTACGTCTTCAAGTAGCGTTTCTCTTTCACCTTCATCTTCAATTGTTCCAAACGCGACTTATTTTATCGACGGTAAGTGCAATGGCTGGCTAAAATCTCCTTAAACCTGTCCCTTAGCGTCTTTTTAGACGAAGCACAAACTAAATCAAGCGCACTAGTCGGAAATACACCGGTAGAAATTCAAAATGCTTCTTCATAGCGATTTTGTATTTCCCTATGTGGAATAATGTGGGTATCCACTGTGATGAATGCTTTGAGCAGTCTGATATCCCACTAGGTGGTGATAAGGGGCTACTTCGAATGGCTTGTGCGTGTGCAGGCTGCTCTGGAACGTTAGATAGGGATTTTGGCGGTGCCTTCGTGATGGGCGTGATGGGGAGTTGAGAAAAGTGCGTTGGAAGAGTAGCCATGACTTATTGTGTGCGTGAGAAACCGGACGGGTGACGAAGGTCGACTTGTCGAGGCGCAAATTTTTTTCGCTAAAGGGCCCGAAACCAAAAAATATTTTGGCAAAAATTGACTAAGAGTTCAAAATTTGCCGAAAATTGCAAATCATGTGAAAAATGGGACGTTGCGCAAACTCTCTACTGTCTCGGAAAATCATTCGGTTACAGAACGTCGATAATTTCGGAATGACTTCGTGACTGAGCAGGGTGATAAACGCGTGCTTTCTGCCAGTAAGCCTCACTTGCTCCCCTCAGAATGCATGGCTTACAGAGGCAGAGCACACTTGTTACTCTTTTATTACCGTTACTTGGTGATTTAAACTCTTGGAGAGCACAGGAAATGCAAACATTGGCATTATTTTGACGTTAGAAGTGGCGCTGAGAAGTCAGCTCTTGTAAAATATAACGACTAAACGACGAGGTACAATATCCATTTCTCTCGTTGAAGTCAAAGGTAGCAGCATCCAATTGATACATTAGGTCAGAAAGATTGTGAAACGGCCAATTTCTGCACCAACTGATGAAGCAAAAGTAATACAATACTGTTGGAACTATCATACTGTAGAAAAATGTGCATTTTACTTCCCGAACGTCCGGACTAGCACTCCTGGGTATCATTTATATAGTGTAAAATAGGCAACAGGGTATCCTACTATAGTTTACATCAATGAACATCTATCACGTTTACTGCGAGATTCATCCATACGGCGAAGAACTAACCGGATATTCAAAATCGGTCACGTCCATTGGGGCTCACGATAGAATTGACATTGCAATGAAGAAAAAGGTGTCTAGCTTATGCGCTGATATAGAATCCTTCGGATAACTCTTATTGCTGTGTTAACCCCTCATTCATTCTATTCCTCAAGGAGTAGAATGGAATAGAACTCCTCAAGTAATAGAATGGATGTGAAAGATTGACTGTAGTTCAGGTTCCGTACATTTGTGGTCTCTAATTTTAGTACCATTAAGGATGTATATCATCCATAAACAGTAACCATAACCGAATCAATCTGACCGTTGATTTGGACTTACGCTAACTCTATGCTGATATGTGAATACAACTCTTCGGAAGGACAAATCAATTTGAATATTACTGCAGCTGCAGCTGTTATTTAATATCACAGCTAGGTATGACGATTGCTAGCACAACACATGAAAATGCTAATTTCCAAGTCGGTATCAATTCATAACATGAACAATAGATCAGTTCCGTCAGAGGCATGAAAATACAACTAATTTAACTGCTGTAGCGGCTGCTAAAGGTAGAGGATAAAATAATTATTCTTAAAGGCTCTTGAATTTCCATAATGCTAACATTCGACCAATAGAATACAAGTTTATCGGCGTAGTGAGCAAATAAGCTTTTTTGTGGCCTTTAATGACGTACTACAGCCCAATTATGTCACCTCGAAGCAGCTCCTTGACTTTATGGTTTCTCAAGTCATCTTGCTCGTTTGTCGCCTTCTTATAGTCCAGAGTGAATATTGATAGAGCTGTAGTGCTGTCTGAGTGAAACTTTCTCGGAAAAAACCTTTTGTTCTAGTCCCACGGCTTCTGGTGGCATATTTACCAAAACTTGTTTCGGACTCAAGATGACTAATTTCCATATGCAGTTAAGTTTCCGTATTACGACTAGTCAGAAGAGCTAGAGATGACAGTGTGCCGCTTATATTTACAATCAATTGACGACTCCTTAATGGCGCTCATGAATCCTGTGGTGAATAGCCTGGACGCGGTAAAAACGCCACAATCGGCATCAACGGAAGCTTTAATCGCGTTTCCAGTGATTAAAAGCCTGTTAAAGTAGTTATGTCCAAGTTTGAGAGTTATATTGAAGTGGTGGAGGATATTTTTCGTTCATTTCATTTTCCGTATCGCATTCTCCATGCAACTGTCGTGCAAAAGCCGACAACGTACATTAAACACTTGAGCTTGGAGAGACAGTAATTTAAAGAAGTCCACCAATAATGCTTCGGTAAGAATGATGATCTTTAAATCGACAGCGATTCCCTCTGTCTTTGGTTGTACTACTTGCTGAGTTTTAATCGGGAGCTGCCTGTAAATAGCATTTAAGTTACCGATTACATATGTCTCCAGTAGCCTTTAAGCATTTCCGGCTGGATCAATCTTGATTTCGTTTTTATAAATACCACTTCATAAGAAAATAAAAGGTCTAACGGCTCCAAAAAATTTGATATCGAAAGTTACATCCAAGAGACTTTTAAAATGTCTTAAAGGGAAATTGATTTTTTTGCGAATGCCACATCGTCCGCTTTTTCAGCCAGTATGAATAACTCCCGGTTAGCGCGGAGGATTTGATTGTTTTGTCGCAGTTGGATTTTGGCAATCTACAGATCAATAATTTTTCATAGGCGTAAGGTAAATGAATTTGGCTTGCCTTCTTAGCACCGTAATGGGACTTTTTCAATCGGCATACGTATTCTAGTCGGACAATTTTCCCTAAAAGTCACTGGATTGCTCCATGTAGATGTTAAAATCAAAATTTCCGTGGATTTATGCGTTGAAATGTTTCCCCATTCGAGGATGAGATTACGCGCCACATTAAGTTGCCAACAATAACTGTATTGTGTTATGAAATGCAACGGTTGCATTAATTTTTCCGGACCGAATTCTATGTATGTTCTTTGAAGATATATACGTAAATTACACCTTGCCGAAGCCAAAAATTTTGCTCCAGATTCATCTAACGATTAGGCTCAAAATGTACATTTTAATGTCAATAGTTTAATGTCCATTGGGCATGGAGCATAGGAGCAATTATTCCTTTTGATGATAGCTCGATATTTTAGATGTATATAATCTGCACATTCCGGAATTTCGCATGCTTCTACATAGCTGTATGGCTCATTAGTATGCTCAATATTGATCGTTTGCCTTGACAAGTCATTTATTGTTTATTATGGGATAAAGATGTCATACATGGGATCAATTCAGCTTGTTCACAATAAATATTTCTACCTCCATCAAAATCTCTGCTATGTTGTCGAGATTGACCTTCCAGATAGGATGTTCTTCTTATGATTATTCCTTCGCGTAGAATGTCAAAATCAGCAAGTCTCACAACTATAACTGTTTTGGACTGTCGTGTTTTCCCACTTCTACTGGCTGCTGTTGTAAGACTGTACAATCAGCCTTAGTATCAACGGCAGAGATAGGAAGGATAGAGGAATAAGATTTTACTTTGCCAGGCGAGAAGGGCCGACGCTGTGGCGTGGGTAGAGCTACGGATTCTGCGGAATGAGACATAGCGAAAACTTCTCGATGATGGTCACCTCTTTTTTTCCGTCGGCCTGGGAAGAGCTGAGCTCGTAGATATTGGTACATGCAAAGGTGTGCAAGACTGCGTTTGAAACATAGTGTGATTAATGCAGTACAGTTTAATTGACACTCCCCCCAATGCCAAGCGCACTCTTTGCATGGCACTGTACAATAGTAGGATCGAGATTACCACAGTGACACCAGGCTGGCGTTCCCACGATCGACGGGTTATCTTCCGGGGGATGCCAGTTTGATCGTGCTGACCTTTTCTTTGTCTCCTTTGTTTCCTTCTCTTAACCATGGTGCGTGCAATGAACGGAAGGCCTGCACAGCAGGCAAGGGCGGACATGGCATGGCGCGTAGGTCCTGACCCAAACACGGCGCGTCCGCGCAAGAAGTCAAGGTTCTCCGTGATCGTTGACAACAGCGTACCCGCAGATACAGAACCGGATGCCACTACCTTGACCGAATTGAATGCAGCGGCAACTTACGAAGATGTGGATCTTGCTCCGATGCCTAGCAACTCAAATGTGCCAGAAAGTGTGGAGCAGGAAAAAATCATTGACTGCAGGGATATTGGTGATCCCGCTACAGTCACCACTGACGAACCGACAGGTACACCCCCACCGACGGAAAAATTTGTGTTTGTCATTGACAGAACCCAATATGAAATTGATGGGGTAGTGCTCGGTAGTGGGATGACAGCAGGGACTCAACAACTTGAGAAGGGGACATGGTACGGATGCCAGACGTCTGTCAGTGACGCCATGAGTTACTTTGAGATTGAGCACCGGTCATTGACGGCGCCAGATTGTGGTGCACGCCCGGTTTCGTTCCCGACCAAAGTGTTTGATGCGTCCATAAGTGACGCACCAGGTGAGTGCACTCTTAGCAACAGGAGAGCACTGAGGTGTGTGGCATTGGACCGCGGGGCGAACCACTTCGTAGTGGAGAAAATATTAAAGTTCTGTAAGCAGAACCCAGGTGTTGCCGTCATCACTGGTCGGGGCCCTGGAAGTCGACAACCAAATCCAGCTCTAGTCCAATACAGCGATCCGAGATGCAGCGATGTCATCCAGATGGGGGGAAGACTGGACTGTGTGCCTTTCTCGATTGTTCATGCAGTGCAATATTTTAGAGGCAAAGCTGGGGTCAAGGTCGCAATGGAGAAACTCCTTCAATCAAATGGAAAACCTAGCAACCTCGGACAGGTGGGAGGAATGGTCCAGAGTCTTGGGCTGGCGTTGCGCAAGCCTGCATCCCGACAGGAATTACACCAAAATCGGAAAGCTCGCACCTTTGACATGATCGGTAGTCTCAGACATGGCGTGTGGTTAGTTCGCCTTGTGCGCAACTCCGGTCGGGGGTGGACCGTTGTGTCCTTGTTAATGCGAACAAGGGGATTATTTTAGATCCTGCCGAGACATTTGCCATTCGTTTGTGCGGCAATAGTCTGCGCATGTGTGGCGGACCAGATCCTATTAACCTCGAACTGGAAGAGGTTAGACAAGTTGTTGAGCAAAAGTAGATTTGAAAGAAAGATGCCCATCAAGTTACCTCTTGCGATCTCACTATCCACTGATCCGGTACCACATTGAGCTCCCCAGTTGCGACAACATTTCGAAGCACGGCTTGACTCATCACCTTTGTCAGTCCATCTGCAACATTTTTGTTACTCCGAACAAAACCAATATCTGAAATCACTCTGTCTCGGAAACCTTCTCTCGCTGCGGCGATGTCCAGCATGGTGCGTTTCTCCGAGGTACGCTACCCCTTGGATATGACATCAAAGAGACTCTTGCTATCTGTGAATAGCTGAACCGGGACGGACTTCCCCAAAACAGTCCCGAGTTCCTGCGAGAGCGAAGCTGCGACATCGAACATGTCATTAAAAGCAATGACTTTTCCGGACATTGCCGACCTTGTTACACGCCTCGACTTGTACGACTTGAAAGAGACGGGCGCAACCTTCCCTGTTACATTTCCAAGGAATACTACATATCCCAACTGCGATGAAAAGTCGGCGTTATTTGCGAACGATGAGTCCGAAAACCCGACGATCTTGAGAGAGTTTCGGTCGAGTCTCCGCATCCGAAGTTGGACTCTATTGTCGATTGCATATTTTATAGCCCTGTTTATCCTCCGGATAAAGACTCCCTTTTGTCCCTCGAACATGCTTTCTGTGACTTGTGCGAGCTCTGAAATTTCAAAGACGCAGTCCGGACGAGAGTTAGAGAGCCAAGCAAGCTTCATGCGCATGGAACGGAAATGCTTGAACGATGCATCCGCAGGTAGACATTCTAGCTTCCTCAAGTAAGCGTTCTGGTCGATGACAAAATCTCCATTCTTCTCTTGGTTGAGTATGAACGCAGTAAATTCTGTCGGTAGATGGATTTCATCCGCCATCTCGAAGCGCTCATTAGTTTTCTTCGAGACTTCCTTGAACTCCTCGTTTCCACATCGTAGCAAATCTTCAACGTAGTTACCACTGAGTCCCTCCAGTAGTCCGTCGGCAAGTAGGTAGTACAGTGCGGGATCCATCCTAAACGGCTTCATCCCAAGGTCGTGGCGGTGATGCTTGTCCAGCGTAGCATGCCATAGATCGCCGGCATCGCAGAGACCATAAAGGGGGCGGAGTAATTGAAGGCATTGCTCAGGGCTGAGCTCGAACTCCGGGACTGGCTTGTCAATAAACACCTGTCGTGCGAGTGGCTCGGCAGATTGCAAATAGGCCTGGGTAATATTTGCTGTCCAAACATCCCATCCAAAAGCAGCTGCGAGGGCGAGTAACAGGCGTACCGATTGTGGTTGAAGAGTAGCCAAGGAGTGAACCATTAGATCCTTCATCTTGTCTTTATGTCCTCCGATGACATACCTCGCCTTATACTTCACTTTTGCATCCACAGTTGACTTTATTGTCAACACGAAACGTCCTGGTAGTACATTCCCATCCAGCGGAATTTCTTCCTTAAGGATCACTTTGAAGGTCCCGCGTTCCAATAGTCCGCGAATTTCCCTTTTCCTGGCTTCTCTCATTTCAGAGCTGGTGGCCCATTCGTCATGGTCGGGAATGATCTCAGTCGCCATAATATCAATCCCGTCTAGGGATCGGAACTTGGCCAAACTACTGTCGAGATCCATCATGAATGCGTGCGATAAATGATCGGGGGTGAAATACGGTTTAACTTGTGCAACTTTGAATAACGGCCAGGTTTGTTTGGCTGATCTCGAACAAATACAAGCTTCCGTTGGTAGTAGACACCTTCGACCTCGAAAGGGCCTAGCCATTCCCCGATACGGTTATTGATTTGCTTCTCCCGCCAGACCAGCACCTTATCCCCGGGTTGGTAGCTTCGATCGCTAGGCGGCGGTACGGCATGGCGTAGTGCACGTCGGAGCTTCAATCCAGCAATCTGTCTTTCCATCTCCCTGCGAGCAATCTGGGCGACTTCTGCTCGTTTAGTGAGGCTTGGGCGACTAAGGCGCGGTTCAAGTGGAAAGGAAAATTGCGGGAATTCACCAAATACAAGGGCCGATGAGACGAGTCATTCGGGTCCCAGAGTGTCATTCATCGCCTTCACCGCGCAAGCGAGGGCAAGTTTCTTGTCAACATCAGGGTGCGAGGCCTTAATTTTGCGGAAGGTCGTTCGAAGCGGTTCGTGATACCTTTCTCCTAAACCCAGACTTGAATGTGCTTCCACTCCAGTCTAACCAACGTCGACATCGGATGATCGCGCCAGGTGCAGAAATTTTTCCCCGAATTGGGAGCCCTGATCGGTTAGGATCTTGTTTGGGAGCCCCGTGTAGACGGCTGCCCAACATTTGACAATGGTTTTCCAGATATCCTCAGTTGACACACTCGGTAGGAAGCGGGCAGCACTGAATCTTGTGCCTTCATCAACTATTTGAAGCACTGGCTCGTTGTCAATGTACATAATATCAATGATGACGCACTCATTAAACCTGACGTTCTCAGCTCCGAGCGTCACGCGGAATCTTATCGGAGCATGCTGAATTCTTTGACCTGGGTCACAGCGCTTTGATATTTCTTGGAGCGTCTTGAGTGTTTCAGGCGTCGCTTCCTCATGGCGAGATCTCTTGATCAGGTCGTACAGCTTCTGCGCGGTCGGGTGGAAGAATTGCCGATGCAATTTCGATAACTGCGACTGAGTGAAGTACATATCACTGGAGAAACGGATCGGGATGTAGAGGTGGGAACTACGAGACCTGATCAACGGAATTGACCATTCGTCAAAGTAGACGGTGTTCCCTTCCTTAGTTACGTGCGGGATCCTTTTCACAAGTATTTTAGAGACGGTACACGGGGTAATGGACTCACTGTCCATGGCGTCCAATCCGAGTAAGGCAGGGATGTTAGCTTCAACAATGTCCATCGTTACCGAGATTCTCGGAACGCCAAGAGGGGCATCAATAGGAAGTGCTATTTTGCCAAGAGAATTATACGTGTGATAAGCAAATCGAAACCGATTGCGTGAAGGTAAAATACGCTTCCCTTGAATTCCAAGAATGTTGCAGATTCGGTTGAGCTCCTTGCGACCTACTACAGACGAAGGTGCTCCAGTATCACAGAGCATTCCCAAAGGTCGTCGATTACGCGTTTCATCCTTTAGTTTTCCAACGGATACATCTTTCAGCCAGACATCCTTCCATCTATTTTGGTTCGGGCTTTTGCTCAGATACTTACGGCGACGCGGGCGCGCAAAACGTGCGGAACGTTTTACTGTAGGGCCCCTTCGCCTGAACGAAAGTCCTCCACGGAATTGCTTATGTACGTTGCAGTAGGTGCCATCGAGGACGAGAGCTGTGAAAGGAAAATAGAGGTGTCCGCTGACTCAATCGCATCCTGATCCTAACCTTCATTGTCGGCAAAGTGATCGTCGAATTCCTGCAGCTCAGTGGACTCCTCTGCAATTCCTTCTTTCTCAGAATCACTGCTGTGAGTGCCATCACCTTCATCCTGATCCTTAATGATGTCAGCAAGTATGTGAACGGAAGAGTCTCCACGTTCCAGACGATGGCGAGTGTGAGCAGCAAGATCTTCCTTCTTGCAACGGTGATTTGGACTCCAGCGGCCTCCACATTTAATGCATTCATTTCGCCTTCTGGCTTCCTCAAAAGTCTTCGAAGAGCGCCAGCCACCACGGTTGTCGGCAAGCTTTCTCTTATTACGACTGTTATATTCCCGGTGAGAATAGCGCTGATTGCGACCATAACGCATCATATGCGTGCCCATTTCATCTTGATGCGCGATTCCAGTTTCGAAAGCACGATTTTCACCTGTCAGCCGCTTGAATTGGCGTAGATTCTGGATAGATTCGTGTAGCGTCGTCACGAACTTGTTAAAGGAGTAGTTCTGAGATGAGATACTCTGGATGGGAATTCGAGACCACTCCTGAAATTCTGTCACTGCTTTCCGTAAGAAATCGGTCTTGTGGGCGTCGGTACGAAAGTCAGGAGGATCATTGATGTGTTCAACAAGTTTCGTGAGTCCATCAGATACATCCATAATCTCCTTGTCGCGCATAAATGACTTAAGACGGAGTGTCTCGAGCGATCCCTTAACTTGAATCTGCCTTGCATCACTTAGATACTCACTTGTCATTACTTTGACCATTTCAGTGAAGTTCATAGCACTGTTCCAATTCTGTAAGAAGAATCGACGAGCAGCACCGTCAAGAATATGTACGAAAAAATCTGCCTTCTGGGAGGGAGATAGTTTGTACTGTCGAGCACAGATGCCATACATCTCAAGTGTTTCATTGATGTCTTGTGATATATCTCCAGTGAATCTGCTGTCTTTAAAAATCTGCCGTACATAGTTCACCTTACGAGGATCATCCGATCCGTTCTGGTGACTGCCGCGAGTATTAGTCGGGTTTGGGCTTGGATTCGAGTTCATGTCGAGATTAGGATTATCCATGCGGAGATCCTGATCCGGGCTTGCAGACGGATTTGCAACAAATGGTGTTGCTCCTCCAGCCGGGGGAATACCGAAGGACCGGCGAGGATGACCATGATTTCCATCCGAATCTTGTGCGGCAGGACGATGTGCCTCGCTTGAATTGCGGGGTTCATTCAAGCTTCCAATGGGGTTTTTAATGGACTTTAAACGCTCATTTAAACCGTGATGCTCCTTTAACCTCATAACAACGGCTTGTGTAAATTCGGGAGAGCAGTTCACAAGATGGCAAAGCCAAATATTCGTATGGATCACTTTCTCGTTCTTATCTGGAACAGAAAGCCTGACACTGTCCAAAAACTCGTTCGGAATCTCATGAAAACCATATATCTCAGCGACTTTAAACAATACCTTGACTGGTAGCAGCGGCATCGAAAAATACTCTTCAGCAAAGATTCTCTGCGGCGCGGGAAGCAGATCCGCCATGTATTCGGCAATTTATTCAGAATCAGGTAAAGCAGAGGACGCTTCAGATGATGATCCAGATGGAGGTTCAGGGACTGTGAAGTACTCGATGGTGGCCTTAGCAGCATTCATCATCTTAGAGGGTAAATCATCACTCAATGACGAAGTTGATATCATTTTGAGTATCTGATCACACTTGTGCTTGAACTGATTGCGGGAAAGCGGCGACATCTTTTGCGAAAGTCAAGTGTTCGACAACGAAGACGGGTATTTTGAGAGGCGAGTTCGATATTGACGGGGGTTTGGAGAAGTAGAACTAGATCGGCGCAGTAGAGCGCGGGGAAAAGAATCCGGATTGTCGTGTTTTCCCACTTCTACTGGCTGCTGTTGTAAGACTGTACAATCAGCCTTAGTATCAACGGCAAAGATAGGAAGGATAGAGTAATAAGATTTTACTTTGCCAGGCGAGAAGGGCCGACGCTGTGGCGTGGGTAGAGCTACGGATTCTGCGGAATCAGACGTAGCGAAAACTTCTCGATGATGGTCACCTCTTTTTTTCCGTCGGCCTGGGAGGAGCTGAGCTCGTAGATATTAGTACATGCAAAGGTGTGCAAGACTGAGTTTGAAACGTAGTGTGATTAATGCATTACAGTGTAATTGACATGGACTACGGTATGTATGATAGTATCATTCTCGTATCCAAATGAACATCAAAGGAATGTACAAACTCGAATCTGGATTTCATTTTTCCCGTCCTCTCCGTGCTAGACCGGTACATGAGGAATATCCTGGCTGTTCAAAGGATAGTTTAAAACTTTAGTCAAAAATTGTATTCAGGTGATTTCTTTTCAGGGATAGACTGGCCTAACTGCACTTGATATAATCTATCCACACAATCTGTATCCCATGTTATATCTTTAGTATTAAAAGAGCCAAATTTGAAAACGGGACATCATTTACAAGTTACTAACGACTCTTAAAGCATGAAGTTAAAGAATTTAGTAAGTAAAAAACAGCTACTTTGTTCGACTCAAAACTACCGCTCATGACACGCTTTAAAGACAATTAAACCGTTCAATGGTATCCAGACGAAGCCCTTCTCGAGCATAAGGGATGTTGCAGCCGCCGCACGAACATTTTCATTGGACATTAAAGGTTAAAAATAAGAAAAAGGGTGACTGCGGAAGACGTTGTGGGTGGCTCCAGAATCAATATAAATGGTGCAGCAGATTTTCTTGCTCCCAATGGTGGCAATGTTTTTGCGAAACTTAACTCTAGCCATTTTGGCTTGTTATTGCGGCTTTCTATAAAACTATTTGGTGACGCTATCGTTTGTAAGATGGAAATATTCTTAGATTTTTTTGACATCGGATTCGGAGGCACAGGCCAAGCAGGATGACTCTTGCTTGCGATATTCAGTCGCTTTTCGTGCTGTTCTATTTCCGGAAGTTGTCTCGAAGTCCACTCCTTGCTTTTCGGAGACGAAAAGAGAACCAGTTCTTAAGTCATTATTACCAAACACTTGTAAAATGGCCGGGCTTCCCACGATGATGACAGTCTTTAGTGGATTTGTAGTTTAATGTCACGTTCGTCCACCACGGCAGCGTCGTTTAAATAAATTTCCTTGTCCGCACCAGGCTCCCCGTCCCCTATCGCAGCCTCTACCATTGGATTTATTTACTGTATAGCCCTCAAATTGAGATGGTCTATTTTATAATTTCATTTGTGGATTGCAGAGGAACAAACAGCGAGAAAATCAAGCCTGAATAGCTTTGAAGACGTCTTAAACTGAGTTTTGGTCAGGTGATAATCTATGGAAAGTGCTGGAAATGATGGTGGTTGAGGCCTTATCAGTTTTGGTTTTTCTCCTATGGTAGCTCATCATCTTATTCTTATAGCTCTTTACAAATTAGGTTGAGCTGAGTAACGTGTTAGTGCCACCTTTCCTTCATTTGCCCTCATTACTTCATATTTTTGTGGATCCTGTGATAGGGGTAAATCGTCGGGAGAAGAGATACTTAGAACCAACTACCCCAAGACGGAGGTGTTGCGAGCGACAAAAGTGCTACCGTGGTATAGTTGAACAAATAAAAAGCAGTGTATATGGGAGAGAGTTGAGAGGGCTACAAGCAAGTATAAAAGGGGCAGCGTCTACCACTGATTCTCTGCGACTTGCTTAGGAAAAAGTTTTCTTGGGTTTGAAGTTGACTCTCAACTTCCTACTACTCGGAGCTTGACCTGAAGTTGTCTGCCAACTTGCTTGACCTCTCAAGGAGGAAGCACTTTACTCAGCTTATATAGACTTTTCGGCTAATCCTAAAGTCTCAATCAAACATACTAAATACCATAAAACGCATTCACGGGAATCGTGTGAACCAGAGAGACCATTAGAAGATATTTCCTCAAGGTAAATATCTAGGTGCCATACCCATGCCAGCCACCCATCGGCCAGGGGTGGGAATTGATGTGGCCATTATATAGACCTTTCAGAGTCACTCGTAGTATCACCCACAACCTAGAACTGTACTGACATCCACTATGACAGCGTGTCCTAAAATAAAAAATCAACCGATGAATTTGCCACACTCACCCAAATTAAAAATATCTTGCAAATTCAAAAACTGTAAAAATATCTTCCCAGTTCCAATACTGTATACAATTATGGTCCTCATCTAAATTTTTTCGTGTGCGAATTTGCGCACATCACGCCCTCCCGCTCAAGACGAACGTCCCGGCTCGTCACTGCTCTTGTTGTTCTTGTGGGAGTTCTATCCATTCATCAGGGAGAGTATAGGGTTCACTATAAGGATATGGTAGTAGCTCATTTCCAATATGATGAGAGAGTGTGTACCGTGCGATGACCGGCTCATCTCCTTGGTCAAGAGTTTCGTAGATTCGGCGTATGGTTTCATAGTGTTCTCTAATGAGCTCCTCCCGTTTCACTTCTCCAAACCTTCCAAATGTGAGGTAATAAACGTAGTATGCAAACTTTTCTGGCAACGGGTCCAGAAACGGGTATCTGAAGGAGAAAAAAACTCGCAACATAAGGACTGAGTCTCACGAGTAAGGTGCGCCCCGTGAATGGTCTGGAAGCACATGCAAATACTAATTGCAAAAAAGGAAATTACTTCTGCTTCTCGTGGGTCCTCTGTCATTTCGCGAAGCCAACGTCTAATTGGTAGCCGTCCAATAATTAAGGATGCATAGTTTCCCCCTGGGAGACTAGGCGGTGTTTGAGGCGATCTTCTTGGCGATCTTCCTCGCTGCTCCCGACGCCTTGCCCTCTTCGATGATCCGCCCCGATCACTTGATGGTCCAGCTCGTATCATCATCACGGCCTCGGGAGGATCCTGGTCTTCGGCTGAGGTTGTGTTTCTGAGCGGAGCAACGTAAGGTTCCCATAGAGGATATGGGACCAGTCGATATTCCATATCAGGGGGCAAGCTGTAACCTCTCAGTCGCACATCTTGGTTGTTCTTAAGAAATACGTAAACCGGACGGATAATGTTCAGATATGTTTGCGACAAGTCTCCGATAGCTACCATTCCATACCTTCCTATAGAGTAATGATATATGACTTCCACAAACTCTGGACCTGCTTCCGTGAACCTTCCGTTTTGGAATGAGAATAGAATTCTGATCAATAGTCGGAAATCTTCTTGAGGTAGCAATGGTCCGTTCAACGTACGAAAACATAGGCATATATTAATGTAGAAATGGACGATTACGTGGAGTTCGTAGTAGTCACGCGTAATCGAGATGATCCATTCCCAGGCCCTTTTTCCTCCCATAGGAATCATTCTATAGTTAAAGATGAGTATGCCCCGTGGTTGCGCATAGTCCTGTGTGAGAAGGAATTCTTCAGGCCTCTGATGGTAAGGGACTAGACGACGTGCATGGATGGCCCTCCTTGATCTCTTCCCTGAGCTTGAACATAGCTTATAGTGCGGGTGTCTTTCCTCCGTGACGACGCAAGGATTCGAGTACTTTGTTTGGAAGGCCGGCCACTTCACAGCCTGCTGCATTGCTTTCCCATGTACTACAAGTACTTTAGAGCCGACTGGAAAGGTTTGGACTGGAGGCTCTTCATTCTTATTTCTTGTCTGTGTTAGCGCGCGGTGTGATCTCCAGCCTTCAGTGGCCAGTAGTTCGACTTCTCTACTCTCTTCATCGATAATATTTGTTTCCATGTCTCTCTGTAACATTCTAGGAGCCCTTCCGTACATTAGCTCGAATGGTGACCGTCCGCTTCTTCCTCTTCTTCGACGATAGCCGTATAACACTTTTGGTAAGGCATCTTCCCACTGGATTTCATTCTCCGACATAGTTTTCGATATTGCTCGTTTGATGGTTCCAACCATCCTCTCCGCTTTACCGTTTGACATAGGAGCGTATGCGAGAACTGTCTTCAGCTGAATCCCTTCTCTTCCAAGAAACGAAGCAGTGAAGTTGCAGTAAAACAAAGGGCGTTATCTGAGATGATCCTTTTTGGAAGACCAAACGGTTCAATTATTTCTTTTTCGATGAATCTCAGGACCACCTCAGCATTGGCCTCCTCAACTGCAACTGCTATTGGCCATCCAGTAAGATGTTCCACCCCTATAAGGAGGTATTTTTTCCGGAAGAGGTTTCCTTGAATGGGCCGGCAAAGTCAATTGAGAAGGTTTCAAAGAGAGCGGAAACTGGGAAGCTTAGGGTTGTCTTATACTTTCGTATCGGAGTGAATTTTTGACAGTTGTCACAGCTTTTCACGAAATTATAGACGTCCTTATGGATACTGGGCCACCAGAATCTCTCCGTAATGAATTTTTTGGTTGTTTCGAGATCCCAATGCCCTAACTCATCATGAAAAGTCCTCAAGATCTTGATTCTTTCTTTCAAAGGGGCCACTAGTCGAGGACCGGCTTTTGTGTGTCGGAAGAGTTTCCCATTCCACAATGTAAAGGCCTTTTGGTTCCTGCGTACCCAATTTCTGTGTTCGAGATCAACCTTTCTCATTTCTAGTCCATCAAGGAATTTAATAAGTCCGTGAATATAAGCTTCGTACTCGTTATCGATCGGCACTTGAACTTCGGCAACTCCGACGATGTCTCGGAAGCTTTTTCATTTGGAATCAATGGATCCCTCAAGCGGGATAGGTAATCGGCAGGCTGATTATTGCGTCCGGGCCTATACACAATTTCAAACCGATATTCTGCGAAAATGTCGAGCCATCGGGCCAAGCGGTGATGTACATCTTTCTTTTGGAATGCTGTCTTAAGTGCCTGGTGATCAGTTATCAAGACAAATTTCTCGAGTGATAAAAGGTAAACACGAAACTTTTTCAGTGCGAAGACGACAGCTAGCGCTTCTTTCTCGCAGACTGAGTATCTCTTTTCCGCATCATTCAGAGTGCGACTTGCGAATTGAACAGGGTGTAGTCTTCCGTTTTCGTCTTTTTGGGACAAAATGGCACCCAAAGACCGTTCTGAGGCATCTGTCTCCACAACGAATGGTCTCTTGAAATCTGGGTACATGAGCACTGGGGGGACACATAGCTTATCTTTAAGCTCCTCAAATGCAGTCTGCATTTCCTTGTTCCAGTAAAATTTTCCGTTCTTCGTAGTGCTGGCATGTAACGGTGCTGCAGTTTTGGCGAAATCTTTGATAAATCTTCTGTAATATGAGGCCAGTCCTAAGAAGCTTCGAACCTCCGTCTTTGAAGCGGGCCTGGGTGCCAACTTGATTTTTTTCGTTTTCTCTGGATCCACTTTAATTCCCTCTTGATCGACGATATGACCGAGTAATTGGATAGACGTTTTCGCAAAGAAGCATTTGCTTAACTTAATTTTCAGGCTGTACGCATCTATTTTCTCCACCACAGTCTTGACATGCGATATGTGCTGATCCAAGGTTTTTGAGAATATCACTACATCATCGATATAAACTCTTGCAAATGGAAGTCCTTTCAAAACCTCGTTCATCATTCTTTGGAATGTAGCTGGGGCATTCATGAGACCAAAAGGCATCACTTCGAACCTGAATGTACCGGCTTTGCTGGTAAAAGTTGTTATTTCCTTACATTTTTCATCTAATGGAATCTGCCAATAACCAGTGTAAAGATCAATTGAGGTGAAGTATCTCCCGTCCTTCAAGTCCTCGAGGATCTCCTCCATGTTCGGAATCGGAAATCGATCGGGTATCATTCTCTGGTTCAGTTGTCGGTAATCGACGCAAAAACGCAGCTTTCCATCCTTCTTTGGTGCGACCACAACTGGAAATGACCATGGGGATGAAACTGGCCGAATAATATCATTTTCCAGCATACTTGTAACATTCTCTGAGATAAATTGGTCATATTTTGGCGGTTGACGTCTAGGCCTGTGGTAAATTGGTTGAGTATCGGTAAGTTCAAATGAGTGAGTGACCGGTACACTTGCTTGTCTTAAATCTGATACACTCCATGCAATTACTTCGGAAGATGCTAACATGTCGGATATTTTCAGTGAGGCGGCGGCGGGAAGGTGCTGCACTTTTCCTTGGATTTCTGCCATTTGGCGCCCTTTTTCTTCTTGATTCTCAACCTCAATATTTTGAAGGACCTTTTCCGGCGTGCTCACATCTTCAGATATGGAATCCGATATATTCCTGTTTTCCTTGCAATTGTAATCTTCTTTCATGCTCCGAATTCCGTCCTTTGATTCGATATTATCGCAAAAAGAAACACATTCAGGTGTCACACCTACCCTAGAATTCCAGTCTTCATCTGTTTCAAACCCAGAATCATAATCATCCCATGCCATGTTCAGTATCCCCCGAGCGTACCCTTCTCCACTTCCGAAAGTGTTAGTTGGTTCGAAATCTTCGCTGTCATAGCTAGAAGTGAAATCTTCACTGTCCGTTTCTTTCAAATCTACCGGATGTGTGCTTTTGTCGAAATCCAGGGGCATCTTCACGGTTCTGCCGTCAACATTAACTGAAACGATTTGGTTGCCCAAGTCAATGCAGGTCCCTAGTCTTTCCATGGTAGGGCAGCCAATGATTGCATCGAAAGGGAGATCAGGCATGACAAGAAAGTCTAAATCAACTTTAGAGTCCCCAAAGAACACGGAAACCTTGTCAACAGTGCCCATGCATTTTGATACGGTTCCATCCGCCACAGTTATTCTTCGAGTAGTTGGAATAATTTCAAGACCTAGATCTGTCACCAAAGTTTCTGAAATAAGGTTTGGAACAGCGCCCGAATCGAAAAGAGCTTGGGTTTGCATTCCCAATACTTTGACTGGTACTAGTTTAAGACGTCTTGGTGCTGTCGAGGCCGATTGAAGAAACAGTTTCTTACCCTTAGCGGACTTATTAGACCTGATAATTTTTTTGAGTTCTTTCCTCGCGTCCTCTGCGTCGCCCCTCAAAAGTTGACCAAACGTTATCCCAGTTGGGGCTGATGCAAGCTCAGCCACCAAATTGTACTTCTTCACATATTCTAGTACGTCCTTTGGGATACTCTTAAATTTCTTACTCTTTCTCGTCTTCTTGGCCGGAGTGACTCCAACTCCTGGAACAACTTGATCAGACCTCTTGGTTCGAGGAGGTACAGGTGCTGGGATATGTTCCAGCATTCCATAATCTAGCCTAGGTTTCTTCGATAAAATGTTCCCTTCCCCATCCCTTTTTGTCACATTGACTTGACTGATTTCTTCAGCGATGGATACGTTACCGGCATCCGTCAACTTGTGATCCTTTCTGTTTTGTAAGATTTTCATCTCTGGTCCTGACTCGCTCCTTGCGTCCGATAAATTTGCTTTTCTGTTGTCTTTAGACCAGCAGTTACTTTCATGATGCCCATATCGGCCGCACTTTCCACAACGAGTGTTTCTATGTGGATTATCAGGACACCTATTTGCAAAGTGTCCAGGCTTGTGACAGTAGGAACAGACTTCTGCGGCCTTGGGGGCCCCAGACTGGTTCTTCTTAATGGTAAGAGTAAGGCTTTCCAACTGCGAGGTTATCATGTCAAGTCGATTATCGAATCGGGTTTCCAACCTTTCTTCCAAGTTTTTGACATCGCTCCTGACTGATTCCAATGCTGCTGCGCTAGTCGCTGGCCTTTGATAATTCTTTTCAGGATGTACGATAGACACCGATGTGCGGGTTTCCCTCGGTACCTCACTCAGTGACTGAAACGTCTCCGAATTTTTGACAAATTCTACTATGGTACCCTTCAGTTCATTAAAAGTGTGAGGGCCCTTGATGAGGAGGAAATCGGAGAGCCGCTTATCCCCCATCGCCGCCTTACGCAGCATTCCGTACTTGGCTTGGGCGTTGAACCCAGCCTTTTCATAGAGATCACACAAGTATACCAATGAGCTTAACAAATCGTCGAAGTTGAGCCGGGCCTCTATGGCGGTACGAATCATCTCATCTGGTTCTACCTCCTTAGCATATTCTTTCACGAGCCACTCACATACCTCACCGAAGTTACGCCCATTCCCGTTAAGAGACCACCCGTTGATAAACTTGGCCTTATATTTGTGCTTTGCGTCACCATGAAGATAGGCGAAGATACTTTCGGCCTTCTCTTCATCGCTCTTCTCACGCATCACAACGTTGACATATGTATAGAGAAACTCCTCAACGTCTTCATTCTTGCCCCCTGTGAACGTTATACGAGCAGCGTTGAGATCCATAATTACAGAAAAGAAATCCGCTCGAATGGTTCCCTAAGACTGCTCAACTCGAATACCTCGGGTGCAACCCCCTCCACAAGAGTACCAAATGATAGGGGTAAATCGTCGGGAGAAGAGATACTTAGAACCAACTACCCCAAGACGGAGGTGTTGCGAGCGACAAAAGTGCTACCGTGGTATAGTTGAACAAATAAAAAGCAGTGTATATGGGAGAGAGTTGAGAGGGCTACAAGCAAGTATAAAAGGGGCAGCGTCTACCACTGATTCTCTGCGACTTGCTTAGGAAAAAGTTTTCTTGGGTTTGAAGTTGACTCTCAACTTCCTACTACTCGGAGCTTGACCTGAAGTTGTCTGCCAACTTGCTTGACCTCTCAAGGAGGAAGCACTTTACTCAGCTTATATAGACTTTTCGGCTAATCCTAAAGTCTCAATCAAACATACTAAATACCATAAAACGCATTCACGGGAATCGTGTGAACCAGAGAGACCATTAGAAGATATTTCCTCAAGGTAAATATCTAGGTGCCATACCCATGCCAGCCACCCATCGGCCAGGGGTGGGAATTGATGTGGCCATTATATAGACCTTTCAGAGTCACTCGTAGTATCACCCACAACCTAGAACTGTACTGACATCCACTATGACAGCGTGTCCTAAAATAAAAAATCAACCGATGAATTTGCCACACTCACCCAAATTAAAAATATCTTGCAAATTCAAAAACTGTAAAAATATCTTCCCAGTTCCAATACTGTATACAATTATGGTCCTCATCTAAATTTTTTCGTGTGCGAATTTGCGCACATCATCCTGTTCGTTGGAAGAAGTATAAATACGTTTCAGCTCTTTCTAATAGTCTAAAGTGGTTTTAAATCGTCTTCGGCAGCCTGACAGACAAGATCCAAGGCTGAAACAACCAAAAAAGCGAGTGCTGACTCTTTTAGCCTTTTCATACATCTTTTTCCATTCATTTCTGGTTAAAGTTGAATTGGAGAGAGAACATTCGCACACTGAAATCATTGCGTGGTCACCTTCGCGAAGAATAGCTCTGATGCGCCTATCAAAGACAATACACTCTCAGGGAGTATTGATTTCTTCGACGGGGAACAGGCTTTCGGGTCTTTTAATTTTTCTATGTTCACCTCAATATCAGATTATTCGTGATTGAAGGACTACAGATGATAACATCAAAGCGTGGGAAATTTTGTTTGGGAAAATGAACGGGGGATGTGAAGTCATTGCAGATAGCGGCAAGCAATTAAAGTCACTTTAGTACGACGGAGCTGTCGAGTCGCTGTGGCAACCGGCCAAGCGATGGAAAGTTGCTCGATTTGCAGCTCAGCGATGGAGAATCGCTCGAGACATTACAGAGCGGCGGTAAGCTGATGTCGTAGTTTGACAGCTTGGTGCTGCGATAGAGTTTTAAACCGAGTCGGACCTTGGATCCATCGTAAGAATCTATCGGTTGGATGCGTTTTCTGCGAATTAATACCTATTCCCTGCGCAGGACAGGTTCAGTTAGGTCTGTAGGGACCCTGAGGCGACATTCTTTCGTGTTCTCGGAACGCCTACTGTACCAAACGCTGGAAGATTGTCGAGGTGCAGTAACTGCACTGTACACTGAAGCAAGTAGTGCGTTTATTGCGTACATTAATCCATTGATTGGTCACACTGTAGTCCTTAATGGCATACATTTATTGTTCACATACGTGCTTGGAAATTACTCCGACGCGACCCGACGGCGAGAACAGAAAGGGTACCCTCCAGTCAATTTAAGATACAGAAACCAAGGTATTACAACAAAAGAAAAAGAGTATCAACGATCTATCTTGCACACCAATTTACTTCCCAGACGACTTCGTAACAGAAGCCGCCACAGGAGTACATTGACACTAAAGTGAAGTACATCCTCGAGTTTGGACTCTTGGCCTCCAGTAAGACACTTACAAGTACAGAGGACTCCCAACCTTTCCATTACTCGGTCCCGTCAGACTAAGAGTTTATTGTTCGTAAAAAAACTTGTCAGATCACCCATTCGGTTTCCAAATAGACATAAGGTCACTCCATCACCGTTATCCACCCAGCAAGCTCTATCGATGGGTTTCTCTTATGTAACGAGATGTAATTACTTCAAGTTGCCTCCGATCACCCTCAGAATTGTTTACAGTCTAAAAGGATTGTTTGTATAATCTTTCGACTTTAGTCCTGCTCTCCTGCTCTCTGACTTTCCCCTACGCTCGATTGGTCTGTCACAGACACCCAAGCGTCTACCGAAATATTTTATTTCAGCCCGGTACGCGGCTATATTTTAAAATTGTCCCGGGCGGAGACTTGTTGACCTTTTGGTGGCACGACAGTTTTGTAGCTGTCTATGAGCCGTATAGAGTCCAGTAGAAGTGTTCCAGTGGTTGAGACTTGAGATCGATGACAGCAGCAGATGGTGACGGCACGGCGGGTCGACAAAGGAGTTGAGGTAGAGGAGATTCGGAACGTTTTTAGTGAGAAGCCGTGGGTCCAGGATCAGTGTTATGCTAGTGCAAGATCAGGGGTGGGGGGTGTGGTGGTGGTGGTTCAGGATGAGAGGTGAGGTGATGATGTTTCAGGGATGGGATGACTCCGACGATGCTACCATGTAGCAAGATGGGCTATTGACAGCCCGAACCTCCGCGATGGTCCTTCCGGCTATCTTTTACGCAGGAGAAATAGTTCCTAGTGTATCCTATTGTAGTTGGGATGCTATATTTGTGATTCCTACTTAAGATGCTACCCAGGATGAGTATCATCCATAAAAACAATAATAACCCTATCTACTGTAGTTGACCGTTGGTTTGGCCTTACGTTAACTTCGTGCTGATATGTCAACACTTACGTTTTGACGTTTTGAATTATACTTAACTCCCTCCTCCCTACAAAATCGTTCATAAATAACTGAAGAGCAACTGCCCTCTTCGGAAAATAAACGATCACAGCATCTTACGTTCTGACTTATCAACACCGAGGCCATTCCTAACTGAACACGTGCGTCTCAGAACCGAGGATCCGGATGGATCGCACTTGCAGTCATTCAACCTTTTCTCTACACTTATCCTCCAGCATGTCAGAGCACAAGAGTATTTGGAAATTTAGTGAGTGCAGAAGGTCTGCAGTACGATTATCCAGACCTAAGTGCGATAATGGATCCGAAAAAAAACTATAAATGGGGTTCAGCAGCATGGGTCCGCACACATACAGCCGTGTAAAATTCTGCCGGGCACCAGCGAAGCTATACATAACGGCGAGTTGGATGTGGGACAAGTAAAGTGATGTGGAACATTGATTATGTGTTGATAGCGGCCAGGACAGGGCTTGTAGTGGGGTACAGGAGGGGGTAAACAGGGGGAATCGTGGTGCTTTACGGATTAGAGATGTAGGACGGCTATTTCCAGAGACTGTGGGGGGTAAACTATGACGTGTTGTGGGTTGGGTTAGGACAAATGAGAGGGTCGGAAGAGTCTCCATCGAGTTTTGTGTGTGGGCAGTGCTCAACCTTATGTCTTAACAAGGAGGAGGGGTGAATAGGACGGGAGCAATAGAGATTCATAGCTGAGGCTAGGTTCTTCCAACGCCTCGCCTCCTTCGCTGCTCCCCGTCGTAGTTCGTCTCAAAAGCAGGAATTTCGCGACCTCGTTACCTGCCCTGCGTTTAGCTTCCAAGTGATGCAGGGGCGACAGGTTACTACATGCCGCCTGCCTGCATAGTTCATCTCTGAATACTCCACACACACTTTCATGCCCTAGTCTAGAACTTGTACAGATTTACCAACACCAGGTGCACTCAATTGCTGATGAAAATGCACCACGACGGCTGTTTGCTACAATCCTCCGAACACAAGGCAACATACACCAAACACATCCTGCCCGCCTCCGTTATTTGTACCAAATTCTAGATCTCCCAACAAAACTGCTCTACGACGCCCGTCGCTTCACCACCAAACGCCGCCAGCTGAGCACCTCTCCTCACAGCCCCTGTCGCAACCTAGCCGTTCGCTCCCTCCAGCACCTCCCCACCTTCGAGGCTGGTACCATTGTCCACTGTGCCATGAACATCCAGCTCGACCGGACCACTTGGCCGCCATACTTACGTCAATCCTGGAGCCCCCCTCCTTCCTCCTTCCCAATCCAGCCTGCTCCCCGCCATCCGCCGCCTGTATCAACCATCGGCGACTTTCCCACCTTCTCAACCTCTCATTTGCCTCATGGCCACTATAGAAGACTCCTTCTTCGCTGGTTCCTGCACTGGTTCCCGCTCTACCACCGTCGCTCCAGAACCCCACAAGGCGACCCCAATCACTTACAGAACGCTCTCAAACTGCTTCGCCATTCAACGCTCTCCCGTCGACAACTGCAAACGCTTTACACCGTCCTCATTCCCTTCGTTACATATTCGCGACTTCGTCGCTTAGCACATAGGAGCACCCCCCAATGCTACGACCCACGTCGGCCCCATGTTGGGGGCTCCTTCTTCAATACACGTTCAACCCACCAGGCTGCGCGGATGAGTAGAGGTTGGTCAGGCTCGGCAGTTGAGTAGTTCAATATTTTCATTGGTTATTTACAACTTCCCATCAAGCCGATCCAGGACAAAAAGCCGACTTTAGGAATTGGCTTGACGTCAGCGAAAAACGTTGGAGCTGCTTCTTTCCTTGCGTCCAGCGCCGCCTCGAACAAGTTGTGCCCCAAATTCTTGCTGGCTTCCACTAAGGACCTGTCCCAATACGATGACGCCCTCGAAGCTTTTGACATATGGAATGCTTCCTGTCGATCTTCGGATAGACTTCCGTTTAGCAACTTCTGCTCAAACAACCCACCATCACAGAAGAAGCTTACAAACGCAGTCCACGCAGCGGCGCAGGAAGCGTTACCGCCTGGCAATACCCGTACCCGCGCTTTCCGCGCCTCGATGTCACTACCTGGAGCCAAGGGATGGGTCCACTGTGCGCCTTCCGCGGGGTTGAGGACACACATCAGGAGCAAGGGTTTCTCGGTGTGGCTGTAGTACTTCTGACAAACTCCGTTTTTCGCCCCTGATACTCCTTGTCCGAAGCCTGGGTGCCCTGAGACATTAGACATCCATTGGGATTATTTGCTGCAAGGTCGTTACGGATGCCAGCGCAACAATCGCCACAACAATCAGGTTGCTTTGCTAAACAATGATCTTGGACGGGCGGCTCGGCGCCCTTTCATCGAACCGCGTGTGCATCTTCAACACCGGACAAGACCGGACATCAGAGCCATGGGGGCCGCAGGTGGAACTGACTATTTCGACATAACATTCGTCAATCCACTCACTCCCTCTCATTCCAGAGTCCGGACTTTCAACCCGATGACCAGTCTAAATGCAGCGAGCGCGGAAAAGCGGCGAAAGTACAAAGGCTTTTGATAGGGGTAAATCGTCGCGAGAAGAGATATTCAGAACCAACTACCCCAAGAAGGAGGTGTTGCAAGCGACAAAAGTGCTACCGTGGTATAGTTGAACGAACAAGAAGGATTGTATATGAAAGAGAGTTGAGAGGGCTACAAGCAAGTATGAAAGGGGCAGGGTCTACCACTGATGCTCTGGGAGCAGCGTAGGAAAAAGGGTTCTTGGGTCTGAAGTTGACTCTCAACTCCCTACTGCTCAGGACTTGGCTTGAAGTTGTCTGCCAACTTGCTTTCCCTCTCCATGAGGAAGCAGTTTACTCAGCTTATATAGACTTTTGGCTACCCCTAAAGTCCGAACAAAACTACAGAAGGTACCAGAAAATGCATACAAACAATTTTTGTGGATGATATACTCTAAACAAAAGATACTTAAGAAACTAACAATCAATGAGGTCCTCTTATTTCCCATTCTCTAAATCAGATCCAAACAACTCCTCTAAAATATCCATGCTGTCCAAGCAGTCCCCACAAATATCTTCGAACGGATCATAGCTCTCTATTCCCTCCTGGGAGATATCTAAACTTCTAAAGATATCTCCATCTGGTTCCAGCGTCGGCACCACTTGTTCCATAGTCTCCAGTCCAGGCCCCACCAGTCCAACACTTTCCATGCCCTCTGTTCCCTCATCCACCTCGTCCTCGTCCTCGTCCTCATCATCCTCCTCGTCCTCATCATCCTCCTCTTCCTCCTCTTCCTCCTCTTCCTCCTCTTCCTCCTCTTCCTCCTCTTCCTCCCCATCCCTCCCCTGAGTCTCGTTCACTAGCTCAGGGGCTAACCATTCCTCAAAGGACTCCCCGCTCTCCTCCTCGACTTTCTCAGTCTCATCCTCACTTACCTCCCTCGCCTCTTCTTCTATGAAGAGGCGGCGAACGAACTCGATGATTTTCTTCTTAGTTTGCCGCCGGATGTAGTCGTCGGCATCGGTTGGCCCGTAGGCGGCGAGACGGAGGCCATTGATGGGACGGGAAGGGCGGTTTTTGGAGATAGGGACAGAGGGGCGATTTGACGTCATATTTCTGGAAAAGGGGTAAGCGCGGTTGCGGGTGTTGACAGAAAGGGTAATCAGCTTATCAAATTGTTGGTGGTAGGAGTGATGCTTCAGCGACAATGCTATAGCACTTTAAATAGGGGCATGTCTTTGGTAATCATCATGGTCTTGGTCAAAAAGAAAGGCGATACTGCGGCCTTGGATTTGCATGAATTCGGGGGCATCATAAAAATCTGCGTGATAAAATATCGGAACTGAATTTGGGAGGCGAAGTGACCATGAATTGAAAGGCGTCTCTTTGAAGGGGAGGACCAAATATTCAAACATAAAAAAGAAATTGTAGTTGTACAGTGAGTTTGGATTCATAAAGGAAAAAGATATTCAGAATTTGTTTTGGGAAGACAAAGGTAGGACGATTGGTCAAGGACGGATTTCAAGATGCGAAGAGGACCTTTTTCGTTCCGACAGCTTTCTTGCGGAATTATCGGAGAGAAGCAGGCTAGTTCCTGTTCTAATTTCTACTCTTTGCGGATGGCATCCAGAGGCGTTTTCAGTGGTCACGGAGCTTGCAAGAACCGTCACCAGCCGCGCAATGGAACGGTTTTCCAAGGTTCGAGGCATTCTTCTAGAACTACACTCGGCGTTGGCAGTAACTTCTAGCGCGCTTGTCTGCTGGCTGGCATCCCATCGACTTCCTGGTAGACTGTGGCTGGTGCTAGCATTCGACAGCAATAATTCGTACATTGCTTCGACCATCGGTTATGAATACCCTCCGCACGCTTCTGTGCGACATTTTACAACCAATAAAGATTTACCACCATCGGTACATGTATTTAATATGACATCCAGCCACTCCATACATCTCAATAAAGACACCCCCTTTTCCCCCTTTTAGAGTTGCCTGTTTCGCGCGACAGGTTGCGTTTGGGCAACGGGGGGATGCGACACAACACGGCTATTTCTATGAGGAAGTTGTGTACATGTAGGGTAGGGTTATGTGGAGGGAATTATTGGGTTATTTTGATGTATGGAAGATGAGGTTGTATCCAAGCCGCTAGAATTGCGTTGCGCGGGAGAAGTCGTTACTGAGCAAGTGGAGGGTGACGTTGGGTGGTAGAAATTGAGATTGGGGAGTGAAGCAGTTTTATGGGGCACCTCAGAGCGCGAGGTTGGGATGGGAGAGCGGGAGGTGACTTGTAGGGCACCAGACAAGGTCAAATTGCGGCGGCTCTGCTAGTTGTATGGGTAACCAGATGGAACTGGTCTCGTTTGCAGGATATTCGCCGTAATTGGCGAGGCAGAAACAGAGGATGACAAATAAGTGCTTGACGCAAGAGGGTGGCCCAATTTATCTGTGCTTTGACCCAGGAGGGTTTCAGTCGGGGAAATGATTTGATAATTGCGCTGATGTCAACATCCAGCGAGTGATGCCGGGCACGCTCCCCTATAATATTTAGTGTCACTGACTTGATGTTAGGTTACGCATCTCCGCGTTCTGAGTAAGAATACGGAGAAGCATTGCATTGGAATGATCTTTTCTGCCCTCAGAACTTTTCAATAAATGAGGCGTTTTGTGTGGAGCAGCACGGCAGCCGTACGGCTTGGAAATTGCATGGGAGGGGCAATATGAATGCTTCTCAGACAACAGCCAGAAACTGAGATTGTGGCAATTTCAACGTCATTGGCGTGGGCAGTGGTGATATTATTTAATCGGGTTGCTAATTTTTCGGGCAACATGCCAGGCAAGGTACCCATCAAGGGTGAATCGTAGGGTGCACTTGCTCCACCATTGTTCTCAAAGTTTGTCGTAGCCGGCATTTTTGTCTTATTTACTATTTTTAGATTAGTACATTACATACCGACATACTGTACAGTACTGGGTGTAATACGCAGCAAAAAGTACGCAAATCAACTTGATTAGATTTCGGTTCGTAATTAGAATATCATAAAAAGGATTGAACCAAAATAATGGAAAAAAGAGGACTAAACACAGGGGTTACATGAAGTCCCAACATTCCATTCTAAAGTACCTTTACGCTGACAACATACAGTCCTCTCTCTAGATAGGCGACTTTTAGTAAGGAGAATAAATAAATGTTCACCACACCACCCCTTACACCCCAACCGACGACATCTTTCAAATATTAAATCACCCCACATTTTCCCTCTTTACAAATATAAAGGGGAATTCTTGGGCTATTCTAATGTATGAAAAGATGTGGTCGGTTGTATCCACGCAGCTGGGAGTGCGTTGTTTTCGGGAAAAGTCGTCACAGGGTAACACGAAATAACAATCCTTACAGGACCGGCTCACGGGTGGCGAGCAGACATGCCGCGTATGACCAAATAAATCCATTAACAAAACTGTGGTGGTAAAACTTTATTGATTGTACAATTTCGCACAGAAGCGTGCGGAGGGTATTCATAAATTAACTACGGATGCGGGCGGCGGGTAGAAACCTGTCGCGCCTGCATTATTTGGAGACTAAATGCAAAACGGGTAACGAAGTCGCGGAGCTCCTGTTGAGGGGAGGAACCGCGACGGGAAGCAGCGAAGGAAGCAAGGCGGCGGAAAAAACCCTTGCCGTCGTCGCCCAAGGCGCCATAGATATCAATCCCGACGGGGGAGAGGAGGATATCGTTTTGGTTGCAGGAAGTGCCGTAATGACGATGTTTCTCGCGCTCTGCGAGTGTTGCGGCAGCGCCTGCGGTAACCGTACTTGGCGAAATGTGGCGGCGTGCGGAGGGGTGGGCAACAGTAACGTCGACGGCGATATCGGTACTGTGAACCCCGTATGCAGTGGGTATGTAAATGTCCATTCGTAGCGCGGGAGACTCCGAATGCCCAGATGGGTTGGGAACCTGGTAGAGGAGCGGATGTTCGACGAGAGCGACGATCCCAACTTCCTTGCAGTAGCGGGCAAGAACGTTGCGGAGGATGTGATGACGACGAGTCATTCCGTCTTCGTACTTGCAGGTCAACGCGTGTTGACCACTTGGATCTAAGACGGGTGCGATGTCGGCCGAGCGGCGGGAGCAGACCGGACAGCGAGTATATCCAGGGAATAGCGCGATGCCGAGACGTAGAGCCAGAGCGACTTTCCATGTAGAAGAGGACATGTACGTACCGCGGTGGGGTGTGGAAGCGAAGAGAAAACAGACGAGGCGGAGGACGTGCGCACGGAGAGGAGCCGTGCTCGGTCGTGGGCTGCCGCGGACGTGAACAACCTATCGGACTTCGATAGCATGAGTTCAGTTGTGATCGCAGACTGGAGCCTTTCGCCGGGGACCTGCGATGAACAACGCTCGAAAAGAGCCGTAGCTGTAAGCGACGAAGACAGCTGCAGGTGGCGGGAGGATAAGAGCGAGCTGGCGGACCGAGGGATCTCTTCCAAGTGGCGGTCCTGGGAAAGAGTGAGCAGGTCGGAGATAAGTCCAAAAGAATCAATTACAGATGCTGCGTAAGCAGCCTCGGTAATGTCTGAAGTTTGCAGGAGACCTAGACCGCCCATGGAGAAGGGGAGAGAGGCTTGGAGCCAGGCTCGCTCTGGACAGGGCAGCTGCAATTGGTGGAACGCTTAGCAAAACTGCGTACGAGCCATGCCCAATCCCTCACACAGGAGAAAACATGGGGAATTTGGGGTGCTTTACTGATTAGAGATGCACATAGGACGGCTGTTTTCCGAGATTAGACGGGGCAGGTGTTGTACTGGGTGATGACGAGGTAAACATGTTACACAAACATAGAAAAAAAGGCTGTCATTACCCGCCTTTTATGGAACCCCGACAGACAGGTACTCGGGGTACATCCGGTTAGATCTTAGCAGCATAGTTAGACCGTGCGCAGTCCCCAGTACATACTGAATGCAGTATACTTCTTTCTATATTCACTTGAAAATTGGTTTCGGTGCTTCTACCGAACCCTTGTACTCGCTCCCAATACTCCTTGTCCAAAGATGGGGTGTCCTGAAATGCTGGATATCTACGGGGACCATTTGCTGCATTGTCGTTACGGCTGTGTGCCCACTTTTACGTCGTAAAAAGAAGGTGACTCTCCTCGGTAACGACCTTGCAACGGCCCCCCGACGGCCATTCATTGCGCCCCGATTACACCACCAACGCCAGACAGCATCGGATATCAGGCCGATGGGAGGTGCCGGTGGCACCAGCTTTTTCGACGTAACTTTCGTCAAACCACTAGCCTCTTCCTATGCCAAAGGGGAAAGGTTTCGGTGCTTTACTCTTGGAAGATATATTCTACCTGTCCTAAGCGAAGAGGTTTAACCCACTCACGAGCCTCAACGCAACCCACGCGGAGAAGAAGCAGAAATACCCATACCAAGGTTTCTTGCTGAATTGCCGGGAAACAGCAGGCTAGTTCTCGTCCCCATTGGAACGATCGGAGGC
The DNA here is from genome assembly GCA_002205965.3 of Kappaphycus alvarezii. Classification (NCBI taxonomy): domain Eukaryota; phylum Rhodophyta; class Florideophyceae; order Gigartinales; family Solieriaceae; genus Kappaphycus; species Kappaphycus alvarezii. The sequence goes on from NADL03000599.1 coordinate 2,549,647, forward strand.
TGGCATCCAGCGGCGTTCGCCGTCATCAAGGAACTTGTGAGAACTATCGCCAGCCGCACGATGGGACTAGTTTCGAAGGTGCAAGGTATTCTTTTACAGCGACACTCCGCATCGCCAGTAACCTCCAATGCGGCTTGTTTGCTTGCTGGCCTCACCTCCACTTGCTCATAGACTGAAGCGCCATCAGCACCTGACGCCAGCTTTCGGGTACATACTCATTACCACCGTATAAGTTGACTGGGTATCAGCCAGCTTGTCTGTTACAGTGAAAGAACCTCACGTGATTGTTTAGGTCCCTCTATGACTAAGTTCCGAATAATTCAGTCGCTTACGCGCCAGTGCTGTACAGACAAGATCAACATCAGCTGAACTATCCCTCCGCCCTGATATCTCTTAACAGTAGGTCCACACCACCCAAAATGCCTACATTCGGTCTACTTGCGCGTGCATCAGAGCTATCACTCCGAAGGCGAGAGCACTATTCAGCTTACTTACTGTTTCTGCATACATTTTTTAGTCGATCGTGGTTGTCTGGAAAACTATGAGATAGATCGAGTATATCTTCCAAAAGTAAAACACCCAAACCTTTCCCCTTTTTGGCTCAGCCATTACCAGCTGCTGAGACTGCATCCATTATGACTTCGGTGAATGGAGTCTTAACGCTACCAATCTCGACTAGTACCAGAAAGAGTAAAGTAACAGTTACAAATAGTTTAGATCGGTACGCCTTCACATTAAAGATGTCTTTAAAAGAATCGAAACATAGGTTGAAGTACATTGCCTCGAAAAATTTTACGCAGTTTCAAATGTTTTAAACAAACCGAAAATACAATTCACAGGAGGCAACACTACTGAGGCGCAAGTGTAATGAGACCCTGTTACTCAAAAGGCTTACAGGCACAAGGGAAATATGTGCGCTAGCGCTGTTGGGGCTGCCAAAATTATTCACTTTAAAGCCGTAGAGGGCCGTTGGCGTAAGCGTAAGCCTTAGGTGATCGCTCTTTACGAGGAGCTCTTTATTGAATTCGAGAGGATGCGGGCGGTGGCAGAGATGTTTTAAATCGGAGTACTACAGGTCCTTGCGTGGCATTTGATTGCAGAAGCTGCGAATGAAAGAGAATTCAGCTCTGCTGCGGTTGATTTGGAAAAATATAACTCGAAATAACTATTGCCTGGTTTCACAATTGGCTTGGCCAATATACGGTATCCACGCTCCGGTACAAATTTACTGGGTACCAACCCACATATCTACCACAGTAAATTGACCCCCCATTTCAAAAGAAAATTGCGTGGGTTCAAAGGTTTATGTTCAGCCATAAAATTGTCGTAAGGACACAAACTAGAAAGCTTGTGGATTTCTTAGCACAGCAGAAGATCTTTGAACGCAAGTTTGCCTACCATCCACGAAAACTTAAGCGGGGATTTGATTTATCAAATTTTGATGGAGACACAATGGAAAATATGGACAAGACCCATTTTGCTTTTAACATTGATAATGGAGAAGTTTGATATTCAAGGGGGATTCTTCGGTCAAGAATGATGACTTCGTATTTGGCAGAGACTAAACTACGATGATGATGAGGCCTCCTGGTGGCTGGTGACCGGAATACTATGATCAAGAATGCCATCCGCACGCCTCTGTGCCATTCTATACAACTCGTAAAGTTCTACCACCATGATCCAGCCCCCGATGCTAACTTTTAAGAATTCTACTAGATACTACCCCTTTCTTTAAGTGGGGACACTGTTCCTGGAGTTTTTTTGTAGATCGGGACCGAAAGGATGGGTGAACGGTGAAACAGAGAGGGAGGCAGCCGGGGCGCTTCTAAAGGAACAATTGAGACGATGACAGTGGGTTTCAGAAAGTTGGGGGCAAAGGGTGTGTGGAGGGTACCTGGATTCCCACAAGAATCCAGATGAGCCCCCCTTTTATAGACAGTATGGTAGCTCTACTCTAGAAATTATATACTTTGTTAGCTCAGTAGAACTTACTAGAAAGTAGAGGTGTAGCTATAGAATTGTACTATCTAGAATATAACTACGTAAATAAAACGATAACGTGGGGCTCCACGTCAAATAAAGACATTGAAGGAAAATCAAACTTCTAAATTCATTCAAGACGATACAGTTTCTCTGTTACACCTCTGTGTAATAGAGAATTGGAATAGCGACAGCGAAAAGTCTCTATTACACAGTGTTGTGACAGAGACATTGTTACAAACGGCCGAGAATTCAAGAAAATGCTTTCGGAAGCTCGTACAGTTAAAGAATCGAAGAACCAGAAGCAAAGATAATAATTTATCGACAACTGTGAGGGCCATTTTCTGGGCACAGAGGCAAGTACACTGCAGGTAGTCTAAAAATAAAACTTAAAGTTTCTTCGGAAGATTGCAGACGAGGCTCAGCCTGCGGACTCCTTTGTAATTCAGAAAAGTAAAGGAAGATGGAGAGCAATGTGGGACGAGTACATATTGAAGCTTACAGTGGAGGGCGGGAAGGAGGGTAGAGGAAAACGGAGGGAAATTTTTGGTTTTTTTAATGTATAGAAGATGTGATCAGTTGTATCCACGCCACTAGTGCGTTGTGCAGGATAAGCTTCACTGATAGGTAACACTAAATAACATTCCTTACAGGGCCGGCTCAATGCCAGCGACAACTGCCACCTCACGGGAAGGGACTTTTTTTTGATGATCGCTGCAGCCTCTTTGCGGAATGTTAACGCAAATCGACAAGTAATGGAATAATGTATGCCAGGAATGTATTGATATGTACCTGAAGGGGGAATTTGAACGGAGATTGGAGAGAAGGAAGCGAGAAAACAGAAACGGGTCTGCGCCTCCGTGACCCTTTGACTACATCTTCGGGTCAAGGCAGGCGAGGAGGCATGACGCATTAGACAGTACAGCTTGCGCTGCGTGTCTATGCATGAGGACCATTTTGGCTCTCGAGAAGCATTCCCGGTCACGGAGGCGCAGACCCGTTTCTGTTTTCTCCTTTCCTTCTCTCCAAACTCTGTTTAGATTCCCCCCGATAGAAGTGTCAGACGACGACGCAGTTCAGCTCTCAGACGAGGTACGATAATTAATTACGAGGCAGTGGGTGTGCCTTGGGGGTAATTCTGTTGATGGGGGTGGTGATGAAACAGTATTATGAAATATTACTGTGCATCTTCATTCTAAATTCTAGGTGACTGGCACCCAGACGCCTGCGCAGTGCTGACCGACGTGGCGCGGAACGTGGCTGTTAGGGCAATGGAGACATACGGGACGGATCGAGCGGTTTTAAACCAGAGGCATGGGAGAGCAGCAGTGATGTCCAATGCATTATGCCTGCTACCAGGCTTGGAGCCAGCCCTTTAGACGCACGAGTGACACTAACCCTTATGCTGAACACGTTTAGCATACAACGGGGGTAGCCGAACCGCACCTTTCAAATGTTAAAGAATCACTGCCCTCCCGCGACCCAGGTTTCCTATTCCAGCCTCTGATTTTCGACTCCCTCGGTGCCCCTTCTCCGAAAACGATAATATTTATCGAAAATTTGTACCATGTGTAGTCATGAGATGCCACACCTCGGACGCTACTATTCGCGCACGCATCTACCGGCCTATCAGTTGCTCTTTGTGGTCGTCGGTGTCTATGGCCATCATATCGCCCGCCCCAATGCACGTTACCGACTTGGTCCATCCAGTTAGTTCTTAACTGAAGAGTCGGTCAGCTTGTTCACACTCAAGATAATCAATGAGTAAAAATCCTTCTCGCTAGAACCAAATCGCCTTCTTCTAAATATGGATATAGAGTTAAATTAGTCGAATTCATTGAAAAAATTGCTGACCCCAAGGTCGAAATCATATTTACCCAATCCAATTCTGCAGCAGCTGTAAATAATCCAGTTTCGTAATTGAGTTGTGCAAATACAATAAGTCGATTGTGGTTGTCTGGAAAACTATGGGTTAGATCGGATATATCAAAAGTAAAACACCCAAACCTTTCCCCAATAAGCTGATTAATGCCCCCTTAGGAGACTGTTAAAACGGCAAGTCCAGTAACAGATACGAACTATCGATAATCTGACATCCACAATGTTCAGCAATGAAGAATACATTATTGCTAACATCTCTGGCTTTTCCCTACACTCCAATGGGATCAGGAAGCTCAGGAAAACTTTTTTCGTTTTTGAATCGTTTTTGGTAGGCCAGAAGTGGAGGAAAACGGCATTGAATTCTTGTTCTTTATTGCATATTGTGAAACGAATCAAAGTGCCTTACATTTCTTGTCCAATATGAAAATGCTTGCTGCAGTGGTTTTTCTCGTCTTCGATCCCGTTTTAAATTGATGACGCACTGCAGCTGTCCTCTCCCCAGTATTCTTTTCTTCCCTACTGCTTCTGTCTTTCCATTCTTCTTGAAATCTTTATTGCGCTTCAGTACACTTTTTGAATTCTCTTTATGTCCCTTTTCACGCATAAGTTTCAAAAAATTAGTTCTATTGGAAGAATAGGATGCCTTTTGAGAGCTTTCTGTTGATAAACAATACTTACTTCGATAAAATGAATTGCACCCCCTTCCTTTCCACTGGTTGGAACAGCAGCAATCATTGAGCAGTAATCATCTTCTGAAGCAAATTCAGTTGGAAAACAGTAAGATCTGTTTCAATTTGGATTAATTATACGAAGTACCCTACTGTGCTCAATTCTACACCTCCAAAATCAAATCAAGGGTATTCAAAATTCTCCATAGTCAAAATGGATTCATCTGCTCGATGGATTTTGGCTGCATAGCGTGCCCTCTTAGACCAGACAAGTTTTAATGCGCCTATTTCTCTACCGCTGTAATAATGTCCCTGTTACACCACTATGTAATAGAGACTTGTTCGCTGTCTTTATTACTGTTCTATATTACACAGTGGTGTAACAGAGAACTTGGATAGGAGTCCAGTTCTAGGAAGTAGTGTTAATCCTACAGTGTTTTGTATATAATCATTTTAATTTTGCCTAACCAATTTATTTTACCTCTCAGCCATTTTCTTTGATTTAGCGGCCATTTTATTTGACAGAGTGACATACTGCAAGTCTTCATGGTAGTTATTTTAGTAGTTACACTTTATCGGTTCATATTCCCTATTTACTACTGCAGCTTTTAGTCACTGAGCTAAAATCTACATGTACTACTAAAGCTACAGTACTGGCTATAAAAGGGGGAGGTCTTCCAGATTCCTGGGGGATATAGATACACTCCATTGACTCTTTGCCCCAAACTTTCTGAAACCCACTGTCATCATCTCTACTGCTCCTTTAGCAGCGCTCCGGCTGCTTTCCTCTCTGTTTCAACAGACGTTCCACTCGCATTAATTTATTTAAATTTAGAGGATTTCTCGTCATGCTTCAGAACTGAAAGCGCTGCTTCGGCTTTTACGGGACTATAAACAAAGAATATTTATGAAGCAGGTTGTTATTGAAATATGATTATGATTTTAAATCGCTGTCATCTTCTAATGGTCCAACGAAGAGGTATCTGGAATAGTGGGGGAGGGCAGAGCTGAGTCCACCACGACTGTTTTACTTCCAAATATTTGTGATGAACGTATTGAAAACGATGCGTAACTCTTGTATAAGTATAAAAGCGCGGTACAATGGTGATTTCATATCCAGCTAGGCGAGGTATCTTCGAGGCTTTTTGGCCTGAATCAGAAAAATACATAATTTCAATTTAGATACTGTGACATCCAAAATAACGGATACAGGAGTGGGTGAATACCTACGCTTGCACAATATTAATTAATTATAATTCTTCGTAAAACATGCAAAAGGCTATAGTTTCTGCAAATAAAAGTTAAAATCATATTCCACTCTCCTAGTACAATAATTCCTTATGGTGCAAATTCCTTTCAGAGTTTGGTCAAAAAGTTTTTCGAAAGCGTAAATATAAATGGTATTTAAATTTCACAAATGGGCCAATCTTTAAATTTTTTTGAATTAGGTGGTTCCTATTTGTATCTATTGAGGAAGTAGAACGAAATTGAGATGAAAGTAGCTAGGCCTATTGTGGATTTACCAAAAATGATTGGCTCTACTGAAGCTGTAATGAAGATGTTACTAAAGTTAGAACCTCGTATCATCGTCCAGATGGAAAGAAATGTGTGGGTAAAGTGATTTGAATTGGAGTTGTTCCAGGTTAGAAACGATATTATTGTGAGACGTTACTATTTAGAGTCGTTTTCGAACTGATTAATTTGCTCTAATCCGTCTCCACAATTCTCCTTGAGACGTAAGATACCAGTATGCAATGACAAGGTGTGCTAACAGTTCAACTTACGTGAAAAAGTGAAGGAATTTAAAATTATCCAATTGGCGATCCCTGTTTTCGTGAAGTGAAGCTTTTTTTCGAGCCCTATTCTCGAAATAAGTTTAAGGAAAAAGATGTACTGATTCATGGTTGAAAATTGCGCTCAAATTGCCATTCACTCTAAAAAGTGATACGTAAGGCGTTATTATGCGATGAACGCTTCTAAACTTCCAGAAAAAAATTCTGCCATACTTATGAGAATGGACAGGGATTTCCTTCATTCTTAATTGAAACATCTACCGACATAAAAGACTTATAGACAATGGAAATAAGGATATTATCTTGTTTAAAGAGCTACTGTGAGGGCAAAAACCAATGCGTTTTCTCTGTAGTATTATAAAAAGAGCAAAAAATAGTTTCACTTGATGGAAAGTCTCTGACGCATTTTATAGGTCTACAGAGGCAGCTGTTTCTGAACTGATTTGAGCGTCGTAGTAACTATAAAATTAAAGCATATGTCCCATTACTAATGCCGTAAAGTTATCATTCTATTTTATAGATAGAATGAAGAAGTTTTTCTGAACTTAGGACCAATCTAAATAAAAAGGAAATTGGTTTCTAACCTAATTTTTTTAACCGTTTAATGGATATTTTTAAGTTAAATTTGGTTTACATTATAAATACCAATTTTTGCAACAAATCCGTGATCCACAATAACTCATATTTTTGGCACTACTTCTCCGATTCAAACTATTTTTACAACAAAAAACAGTTAATTCGTATTTTATAAGTGGGCTTTTTGCGATTGTTCCTAAGAAAATAATGAGAAAAAGAAAAGATTATATTCTTTATCTATGGGGATATTAGAATTTCCTTATCGTTAATTAGTACATGTTAAAATATATTTAAATATTAAGTTGAGCTGTTCTACGGAAGAAAGGAGATAAAAGTCCAAATTTAATCCCATACCCATGGAGAAGGCCTAAGTTTCTCTGTACAGGAACTAATGATTATTTTATTTTGCCCTTCGAAATGAGGCCAGCGTTGTCAGAATTCTAAATATTGAAAAATTTGTCCTATTTACCCATGCTGGTACTTCAAAGTTTTCTCAACCAGCTTAAAGTTGACCTCAAGCATTTAAATATATATATTGTACACCAGAAGAGCTTCTGATTTAGTATTAAATTTTATTTGAATGTAAATTTTCTTAAAAAAAACTTTCGAATAACTGCAAATCCCGTTTAGATTTCCAGAAATGAGATTAGTTTTGGTTCAGCACTCATGAATAAATTATTTATTGCGTATAAACAGAACTTATGGAATATTTGAAGGGGTATCATATTGCTAATAATTCGCTAGGATCTCAAGCGAGCACTGAAAGTGAATTACCCAATACTTTTACTGATTTAACTAATGAAAATGCACACTGTAGTTGAAAAATGCTGTAATTACCCGCAAAAAATATTCGTAATAAATAAAATAATTTTCAATAATAGTGCTGGAAAATTTAAGTAGCTTCTCAAACTTGGATTCATTATGGCAACATCAACTGAGACACTGTATGTACTGCTCAGTGTCTCCTCAACAATTAGGGTGCTGTAAAAGGTGTTCTATTTTCCGTTTTTCAGCTTTATGATGTCAAACAAAAGAATTGAACCCTCTAAATCTGTCTACAGGAGATGATGGAGAGTCAATATCTAATATTAGTATCATAGAAACGGCATTTTAAAAAAATTGCACAAAGAGTATCTATTTCCTTGGTCTTAGGATATTTCATCAAAGAAATAGGTTTTTTGTATGTACATCTGATTAATAGGGGTCACTCTGTACCATAAGTGCTTCAGAATGATTTTTGCTCATATATTATATTGCATTCAAGATATACTATAAAGGACTTATTGAGAGGATTTATTATTAAAATTTGTGAATGGAAATTAATTCAAACGGTACATCGTAAGGCTATTTAAAAATTTCACGCTCTATCCTTCTTGCTTGATAATTCTTGACTTCCGAATTGGAAATCAAAATCTGTACACCCATAGAGCTGACGGTTAGATTAATGGGAAAACTCCTTTAATTTATGAATAAGAAAAATTATTCTGCTCTTATATTGCCTTGTATTGTAGATAGGTAAAACAAGGTTCAATCATAATTGGGACATCTTCTTGCTAATTTCTTTTGAATAAACACAGAAAATCTTCAATTCGATCTTTGAAGCTACACGGATTCTGATGAACTCCCTTGATTGCGTTTTCAAATACGTTTACCAATTCTGTTATGATTTATAAGACTCGTCGCTGTTTATTTTCTGGTAAAATGAGCACGAACGAGTGTCTACAATATTTCTCGTCTCGAGATGTTTGATGCAAAGAAGAAGCTTTTATGTATCTACAGTTCTGCTTGATATATCCGCAAGGTTTTCAGTTGAAATAGTGAATTATGCAATTAGAGTGATACAGTGATAGTGAAATTCCTTGTAATTTTTGCAAATATATCTTTCTATTGTGCAATATTTTAATTTTTTACATTACATTCTAGGTTATGCGGCTGCAGAAACACATCTAGTCAGTTGACTTTAGGCCAGTTATACACTTCAACAGGAAAAAGTAATATTAGAGAGAAATATTTTGGCCAAGTTTGGTTTTTTTTTGTAGTTGGGGCGAGAGTATCGAACCACTGTAGAAATATTCCGCAAAATATGAGCTAATTGGACCGCAAAGCCCATTTTTATGGGGCCAATTATAAGAATTGTGTCCTGGGGCCAAATTATTTTTGTTCTATCCGCATAAAATAACAGATTTACGTATGGTTTGTGCGTACCTTTATTATATATCAATGGTAAAGAAGGAAAAAGTCCATCCTAACACGACTATCGTTTACATGAATTCTGAGAGAACATGGCAGCCTGTATTCCATGCCATAGCGAGCCATACCATTAAATTTGCTCTACCGATCCCGTGCAATGTACCCCGAGCAGCCTGAAGACTCAACTACTCCACCGTTACAAATAAACAAACTCATTGAATCCATCTAGTTCTTAATTTTCAACAATAAATTTAAAAAAGAGAAAAATGCACAGAGAATCAAACTAAGATCACCAAAAAGCTCTTCTACTTTTTCAAATGATGAGAAAAGATAGTTACACCAACCGCAGGCAATAGAAAACGATAATTCAAGCTCCTTTTTATGGAAGCAGTTACTGTGGTTAAAATATCATAAAATTGATCAAAACGTTTAGTGAAGGACCAAAATTTACCAGAAACAAACAAGAAGAGTCCTATTTCATCGCGAATTTTCATCAGTATAGCTTCGATGGGGATATTGAAGACCTACCCAATACTCCAGAATACTTAGAGCTGATACACGAAGTTGGGAGAAATAATAAAAGCCATGCTACATGCTATTTGCTTTGTTATGCTACTACGCAGCGATTAGTCGTATTGATGAATAACCATTATCAAGTTCTCAGAAAAAGCAAAATGTTTTGAATTCTATGCTAGAATAGTTTCTCAAGCCCATGAAAAATCCATCAGACATTTATTGATGAATTAAAAGGTGGCAATTAGGGATGAGCTAGAATTCAAACTGTTAAATAGGGTTTATTTCAAAGGCCCTAGCTCTCAGAATCTAGATATTTGAAAACGTAATGTATATCTCTTTTTCGATTTCAACCTATATTTTATCAGCAGTGATCAAAGCTTCTTCCCCATCATCTTCGTACTGGTTAAGAATGAAACACCCAAAATTACCATCATCTAGTTCCAAACTAGGCAATTGCATACTGGAAACGGATCAGAATGAAATATCCATGAAAAAATTATACTTCAACTTTTCAAATACAATTTGATAGTCTTTCAGGCTAGGCTCTCAGCAATTTAACTATTCGAATGAAACTGATTAGATTAATGCTCAAGAGAACTATATGTTTTTATCATGTACACGCCCAGGGTAGAAAAGCAGTCTCCCATCAACTATTAGCGGCCAGATATTCTTTACGCGCCAAGATCTGGAATTTCATGCCAAAAGATCTACCAGTGTCAATTTTTAGTTTCAAATTGCTCAGAGCATAAATTATTGAGTCTTCTAGTGCACCTGAGCGTCTAACATCTACTTTGACAAACAATATTTTTGCGTCACAACTGTAAATATGAAAGCACTCTGGTAGCCCTCATAATAGCGATTTTCGTCAAACAGATCATCTGAATAGGATATCAATATCATTTGTGTACTATTAAAAGCCCCTAAAAAGAAAAAGTAATTACTTGAAAAGCAAGAAAAATTTCGTTGCAGTTGCAACTCTCTTCGTTTCCGTTTGGAACCTTGTCTCTTTACGCCAATGTAACTTGATTGCTTCTGAAACTTCTATAACAATAGCGATGGCAGCAATAATACCCATTTTAATCTAAAATAAATCCTTTCGAACATGGACGCTTGGGTGTAGATCAGTAACTTAGCTAGTTTGATTTTGGAAGGAAACACTTCAAGAAAGCTAGTTTCAATGCGTCCAATGACAGAACTCAGTTTGTTCGCAATGCGATCGAAGAATATTTACTGGATTTTATACGTTCCTGACCATGATATTGAGAAAAGTCATTAGAATAGGCGTAATGGAAGAAAAAGGTGTATTTTCACGAGATTGCTGCCATGAAGGGCCATTTACTCTTTCTCGTTGATACGTGTGGTATGGAGGTGCGACAGAGAAGTTGAAGTTCAGTGACTCGGAACCTATACCGAATTCCTATTGTCCTCTGTGGATGACAGATCGGCAACTAGAGAAACCAAAAGCCGTTGGTGTTTTTTGGTCAAGTTCACAGTTATTGAGGATAGTATGGTCTTCAAAACCGTGTATCCTTTCTTGTGAAGACCACCAAATTCGCTTTTTCCGGACAGAGCACTGAAGAAAATGTCCATGTCCTGGATAAAGAGATATCCTCAGTATTTTGGGGCTTTGGAAAACAATTAACGTCTTGTGTTCTTCTTTAGAACGGGCCTCAGATATCTTGCCCGGTGTTTATTCAAGTTTATTAGGCCTAGTTAACCCTTCGCTCCTGTGATAAATCATCTAAACAATTCTTTTTGAAAAATCAAGACAAGGTTATAATCCTTTCTGCTCCATTAACCAATTCATATCAATATCCCTCTGTTCTTCTCGACTATGATTCTAAAGCATTGAAATAATGACGAAGATACACAGTAAATGCTTCTCTGGCGTTCTGTTCAGTTAAAAGGATTAATTTACCAGAAAGAGTCACGTTTTGACTCCTCATTGTAAAGGTTCAAAGCAATCTCACCTCAGCAATGATTTATACAAGTTATTCTCAATGAAAAAGGTATGTCTACTGTAGACAAAACAGAAAGGAAGAAAAAATGAATTTTGAAACCAGAGAGCGTACACAAACAAAGCCAGAGACAAAAAATCAGAAATATAGATTTTGAAAAGGCTCCACCTTCGGTGCATAAGACGCAGTTGCACAATACAAGTAGTTGTTATCTTCAGTCTAAATATTCTACAGGAGAAAATGCTAATATTTTTAAAAAACTTCTGTTTGGTATGAAACGGGTTTCATCGTCTAAGTAACGACAGCACTGGAAATTTTCGAGCGGTTTCAATGGAGCAGCATGTAAATAAGATGATATGACAGGTTAAAAGAAGGATATTTGTAGTAGCGGGACACAAATTTCTAAACCTTCAACTACAAAAATTACCAATAATTTACCCGTATTTGGAAAAACGAGATAAAATTCCTTTTGAACGTTTGTTAAGCGAAGGATTGGAGGCGAAAGAAAACAAGTAATTCGTAATTTTTATGCACCAGATCGATTAGAATAGGGGACGGAAGTTGGTCAAGTGTGGAAAAAGAAATCTGTAAACTGAACGACAGTACTTAGTAAACGGATCTATCCATGCAGAAGTGTTCAAGTTTTCGTTCAATCAGCTCAAAAACGATGATTTTGCCCCAATCCAACGGCATTAAAATTTTTGAGCCCGAATTTTGGTTCGGTATTTTTTCTTGATGATTTTTGTGGGTAAGAGTGTCCCGTACACCCATCATGCGTCTTTGGAGGTACGTCCCGCAACGCTCCTCATGAATATGTCGTTTCTAGATGGTGTTCACTGTACTGTACATTACAAATAAGGTACTTTCTGTGCAACCAGATGGAAAATGGAGATTCGTTTAGTCGTTACAGTAGGAGGGAGAAAGCAAATTTGGAAACGACAAACACATTTTTATACCGCATCCTAGCTTCTATTAAAACCATGGAAAAACCTCAGAAGCACAAGTCTAAGCTTACGGATCCCTCTATTCAAATATTTCACTTTTACTTTCCGCTTATTATAATTTAGTCATGTGCGAGAATAGCCACGAGGAACAGGCGCTCCATATCCTGTTTCTCCCTGAGGACACAGCATTTGTGTTATACTACAATTTCCTCTTCCTTTCTTTATTCATCCTGCCGAATTATCTCGATTTCGGCGCTTCTCAATACTTCACCATTTATTTTTCCACCCCGCAGCTTGAGTAAATACTTCGATGCAACTTTACAGCGCATTAATCCGCTTGCATTAATAGCGTTGCTAGTGAATTTATTGGTCGAAGAAAGGAGCCCTTAGTAAAAGCAGTGAGATTTAGTGACCGCTTATGGGCTGTAGTGGAACGAATGAAAGGTCGGCCAACCCTTGCCTTCACTGAAACCAGGGCCATGAGCAACGAGAGACTGATCACTTACGGCAAACATTTACACTCTCCCTGATTCCTTCCATGTTATTTACTTCTATTTATTCTCTTCGCGTTTACTCTAGTCCCCTAGCATCTCCATTAGATTTGGTCGGGACTCTTTCTCGCCAATTAAGGCAAGAGGGTAGCTGGCGAGCAACCTCGGTAAACCCCGTTCATCAACCATAACTTTGTATAAAGATTGTCTTTGCGGAGCCCGGAGTAACAGTGCAAGACCAGCGGTAATGAATTTGCTCAGTCGCTATCGATCTGCACCACGTACGTCATGACGTACACCATGATTGCTTTTTTTTAGTCCTGAAAATCCTTCCAACCATCCCATTTGTCATCGGAACATAAGCGGGAATGGCATTCTAATCTCTTCAGTGCCTCCCAATGAACTTCTGGGGCTTCCATAAAAGTCGTGAAATTTTCTGATACTATCCTCCTCGGAGGACCGTAAGGCAAAATGGTGTAATGTCCCACGAACTTGATGAAGGCATCCCATGTAACATCCTTGGCTGCCAATGCCACTGACCAAAACTTCATGTTTTCTATCTTGACTAGATCAAATCTCTTTGCTGTCCTGTACTTAGCAATAATTCACGCCCCATCAACCCAAAAAAAGCCTACATAAACCGATGGGATGATATTATTGTTGGTGTGATGCCTCCGCATCAATGCACTCTTTTCCTGTAGCTCGCGATCGTTTGTTACTCTCCGGGTGGTACAGTGTTATGATACCTACACATGGTTACTGCTACCCTACAGTAGTTGAAAACTCTTACAGGGTTCCTGTCAACAACTAATATACTTAGTAAATTTGTACATTACTCAAAATATGCTCAAAACCCTAGCAAAAAGCCAAAAAGATGGCAAGAAGTACTGATTTTAGAAGGAAACTGTACTCATCTCCACACTCCCCTGATCAGCTTAGCCAACAATGCGATCCCAAGCCCTTTGCCCCCAACACCCCTCGCACCCATGTCCGAGACACAACTCCCTTAGACCTCGACTCTAATTCAAAAGAAATAAACCAACCGCAATTTCATTACGCACGAGAAAGAAGCTGCACCCCCTCGGCTTCTCGCTGATACAGCCATTTCGAGGGAAAATGAAATAAATCAGTACAAATCTGTACTTGATTAGATGAATCTGACTGCGATGCCGATTCTCATTTTCCCATAATCGACACAATTTAAGAAAAGGGAGGAATCGTCGAATTCGTAGCAAGATCAATTTTGCACCGAATGAGTTCGAAGTTCTTTTGAAATCACTACCAAGAATTTATTATCCAGACCCATAACGTCTAGAGGGGGCTCAAGTCTACAGTGAGTAATGAGAACGTTTTATTAATGTTAATAACGTTTCTAAAATATGTATATTTATGGAAAAGGATAGCGAAGGTCTTTAATACTAAAGTTACTACTTTGGGGAGGTAAATTACAAAATTAATGATTTCAATCACAAATTTAGCGGACGAGTCTTTCGTTATATTATTTAGAAAGATATAAAGCATGAAAAGGATTAAAGGAGACGGGCAACTTTTCGAGAACTTAGCGGAGGCAGAAGTCACCTTCCAGCAATATTTTAGGCCCAGTGGCAATGTTGAGTAGTAAAATCGCTATTTTAGAGGTGAATAATACATTGAGAAACACAATCACACACATCAACTTAATTTGACTCAGAAGTATGCAATTACAGCAGCAAAAAAGAAAACTAAAGCTAACAGGAATAACTAACGCTCAACTGCTTGCCCTAGTAACTGGGAATATCTATATTTGACATGTCGCGCGAAAGCGCGTCCACATAATTCCTTACACTTATAGGTGGCTTGGGGAGGCAAATATTGGGGAAAGTGACTTCTAGTGGACAAAATTGAGTGAAAAGGGAAAGAGTGAAAGAGATGGAATGGTGGAAAGCTGAAAGGTGCGTCTCCACAAGCACCCGGATCACGGACACCGTTTTGTTTTGGTAGTTACATTTCCCACGCATATGAATACAAAGAAAACGAATGGGTAAAATCACATATTCGGTGCGTTCGCACTCGCGAGATTTGTGAGGAATGTAGTGCTGGTAATTCACCCATGTCAATGAGCACATTTGAAACTACGACCGAACCTAATACTTGATTCTGATGCCAGAACATGTTATCCAAATATTACTCAAAAGAACAATCAATACTAAGAATATAAGACGGCTTTTTATTGCGCCATGAAGGCTGAGTGGAGAGCGGGAGGTGGGAGAACAAGCGATGACTTGGGAGATCAGCAGAACAGTGATGGCTGCCAAATGCGGGGATTATATGTAGCCCTGATCAACGGGCTGTCTTTGCACTTGCGCAAGCCCTTGCAAACCACGAACATTACCAGGTAGACAAATAGCGCAGCGTTGGTGTGCTTACGACAATCTGACCTATATTTCGGATCAGAATGTCACGCATGACTTGCTTATAGTGGTGGAAGGCAGACATGATGAAGCGTCTCGATACATTCACACATAAATTTACAATTATAAAACCAAAAACGATTTGTATGATCTGAAAGTGGAGAATTTCTCTTGATTTATGGCCTACGCATTGAAGTGAGCAGCTAGCTCACTGGCTTTGTATCGGAATTCGAAATTTTCCGAAGAAGCTGAGCTGGCATGAAAAAGAGCTTAGCAAATCGCAAGTTGAAAGTAATTTAGCTGATTTGGGGTCGCATTCTGGAATTTGCCCACATGCTTAGGGTATCCTGGTGAAAAAAGGTTTGAAAGGGGCCCTTGAAGTACTTCGAGCAGTAAATTTCAAGGAGAACCCTCGGATTGGGGTACTTTTTTCTGAACGACGAGCAGTACAACCATAACGAAAGTGGCAACCATGTAATTGTTGAAATTTTTTCGTCTAGCTTTGTGGCCAGTTGATGCTGCTCTCTTAAAAGTGGCGTTGGTCAGAGTCACTTTATGACTCTTCTTCCAAGTTCGGCCATTTGTTAACAAACTTACACCGGAAGTGGTATCCGTCGCCAGAGGTTGATCGTCAGAAGCTTTGCAGGCTGCGGAACAGCTGTTGAAGTATTGAAGATGCCAACGCTGAGAGGTTCAATCGTGCATTGGAGCGCTCGCATGAGCGCCGTCGTGCACGAGTCAGTCTGTAGCTCAGTAGACACCACCATATCATATGAAGACATAGTAATCTGTACATTACTATAGCTAACAATCGCATGTAATGTTTGCTGGCAATCAGAGAATGGAAGATGCATAGGGAGCAGTACTGCACGAGAGATATCATTACCGTACTGTGGTGTCCACAGCCTGTCAATTTTGGAAGTACTGATTGTCCTTTTATCCTTTTGGTAACGATGCGCCAAGCCACTGAGGCTCCCACATTCTTGGAGGATGACTGTTTAGACATCTGCCTATGCATATGTTGCAACTCCGTCCGTTTCAATCACTCCCTATCCCTTCCCTTCTCAAAATCACATAAATGCGCCTCGTTAGTTAACTGCGCCGAAATTTTGACACCCCATTTTGGAGAACTCTGCAGGCATAATCTGTTTCCCCCATTGCCATTCCTCTATAGACCCCAATTTGATAAACCACGATTTGCAAGTCTCGCTCTGGAGTTTTGCATAGATACAACATCATATCGAATCCCCTAACGAGACATTTTCTCAAGTTCGCCAGGCTCGCTTATCGATAAGAACTTCCCATCCTAGAGCGGCTGGCACGCTCTGCCCACATCCTCCTCAAACCCATCCCAGCAGCCTATGATTCGCCGCCTAGCAAGATAATTCACCCCTTCTAACGTTGCGATCAACTCTTACAGTATTTTCAGCTATTAAGATCCGGCACGATGCTAGGCAAGTTGCTAGCGCTGCTGACTTCGCTGGTATATATAAGCTTTAGAAGTTTCAGCGGAGGGCAATTTGCTCTTTTTTCTCAACCAGTATGGTTGTTTCCCCCGCCTTCGTAGTCAGACCCAGCTTCTCCATAACAAGCACAAACACTTACCGCCTGATTTGTGGCGGTGGCGGTATCCTGGTTCATCTGGATACGGCACAATGGTCTATGGTCGTAGAATTTTCACCTCTCTTTTTCCTCTTCATACGATCAAACTCACCATTAACCATGTGTTCATTCTTCGTTGTTCTCTTGAATGCCCCACGTCCTTGATCTTTGTAAGTGTCGGCGTAAGAAAGACCATCCATCTGTATGACGACATCGAGCTCTAATAGAGGGTTTCCGTTGAGCTGTAAGGTGAGTGACGGTTGCACGACCAGTGGGTTCATGTTGGGAGCTTGGTTTTATTGAAGGATGGGATACAGGGTTTGCAACGTGAACTAAAGGAGGTCATGAGTGAGGGACGACAGTTTAGGTTTGGCTGGTGGCCGCTATAGCGCGGAAGTGGTGGAAGGAATCGGGTAGCTGAGCAGAATGCGTTACTAAGACTGAGGGTTGGGCGGAAAAGGTACAGGCGAGACAAAGCGGTTGGATTAATGCCGACAGAATGAGTCTAGAGAAGGTGCGTTAAGATGGTTCGGTATGCAGGTACTGAATGAACTGGGCCGGGTTTATGCCAACAGCAGGAGAATTGGCTGCAGAAGTTTCTTACAGGGATCAGCCATCTTCATTCAGTCCGTGCGCAAAAGGTACATACAGTGCGGAACTTTAGGATAGCACTACCCCTGAAATAGACGTTCAAACGCAATAAAAGGACCGTTTTCAATTATTACTACGTTTACATAACGGGAACATGAACTGACAGAAAGGGCCGACCGCCCATTGGTAAATGGCGACTAAAGTGTAAGTAAATAATAAAAAAAGGTGGGACATTACAATAGCACCACTTAGCTAGCTCCACATAACAAGCCAGAGTAAAACTGTCGTTTCCTTGTAAAGTAGTTCAAATAGCATATTCGAACACTCCCTTCACTCCTGCACTCAAATAGCATCAGATAGGATGGTTGAGGGGAAGCAACTTGGAATAAGGAGCAATCCTCGCTTTGGCGAAGGAGGGACTGAGCAATCGGGAAATTTGCCAAAGGTTTAATAGAGGCAAGAATGTTATTTCAAGGTTTCTCAGCAATCCGAACTGCTACGGAAAGAACTATGACACCAAAACTAACAAAAAATATCGCCAGCCGGTGTCAAGTCACTTCTCAGGAACGCCTCCGACACTGCTGCGTCAGCATCTCAACTCAAAAGTGAAATGGATTTGCCGGTCATAAAGCGCCAGGTTCAGAAGGTTTTATCCATTTCAGAGGGCTTCCTCTACTCCAAGGTAAGAAGGGGATTGTTTTTCTGGCTACGGATTTTCAAAATTGGCTGTGCTACAAGTGAATCAAGATTTTATGAAGTAGTTGTCTAGTTTGGAAGACTGTCTACTACCCTACAATGACAAGTTTACGCCGTTAAGGTGGGATTTTGTGCAGGATAATGATTCTATTTATACCTCACACATTTCATCCGAATGGATCGGGAACATTGTGGGCCGCGTAATGTCTTGACCAGGAAGATACCTAGACTTTAATCCTATAGAGAAAGTCTGGGGATACTTGCCTGGGTTGTTTAAGCCAATAGTCGTCAGTTTAACTCTGTCGAAGAGCTTAAACGTACAAAAAGGAGGAGTGGGGAAAATTGGATCAAAATTTGATCAAGAAGCTTCTTAGAAGCATGCCGAAACGATGTGTTCAAGTAATGGAGAGGCAAGGTGCGAAAAAAGACTACTGAGATGTTTTTAATTAAATTATATGCGAAACCGAACAGTAAATATCGGAAAAAGGTTGGAATATTTAATATTTGGAAGATGTGGGCGGCTGTGTCCCAGTATATTCCGTCAGGTAGCTGATATTCGTACTGATATCTACACTTTAACCTTCTCTAAAGTAGCGTCTCAAAACCAGTAATCAAGCATGCTGCGTTGGACATTTCAGCAGTTGCAGCGTGCCTTTTGAAGTGGTGCCCTCCTAAAGTTGCATCCTAAATTTATTTTTTGACATTTTATTTTTTTGTAGCTTGTGTACAGGAACGGGCTTTGTAACTTCTATATGGTTTGGAATTTTGGTTCTAATGGCATTAAATTCATGTAATAATGTCCGTCTTAATAATGTGCAGAATCAAATCCAGGCGTGGTGCTATCCTGTAGAGAACGCATATACTGTAGTACGGTAAAGGACTACTCAAATACTAAATTTGGCCGCTACTGACAAATTTTGGTCTTTAACAATCACTTTCGATGCCGAGTTTGATAGTCACATTTTGATAAACTTCTTGTTTTTGCAAAATCGCAAAGATACCGAAACTAGTCCCTTTGTCAGTTTATCGCCATTTTTTCAACATATATTCGTTTTCATGCACTCAAACCCCCTTCCGCTGCACGTTAGTCAATCGCATGAGCACGGGAGCAACTTTACCGCTCCGCTTTGCCCTTTCATCAATCAAACCGTATCTCAGCCCACACTTCAAGCCAGCTTCCTTCGGCGTTTCCAACCCGAGTTCCAGCCCTCAGTCTTCCATTTGTTTGCGTTATGAGTGATCATATCTCCGTCGATAGCTTGCAAAAAAGCAATAGGGATTCAGAAAACGACAATTCTGAAGCGATTCTTGATGCTTCAGTTCAGGCAGCCGGAATGATTCTGGAAGCATGCACACTATTGTTGCTTTGCAGCTGGCCGATCCGAATTCTGGCCTGATGAAAACTCCTCGTTTTAATCCGAGCACTTCCACACAATCACCGAACCGCAGTATTATGAAGTCAAGATCGCCCGGTGTCGCACAGAGCAGTCCAAAGATAAAAAAGCGCCGAAACGTCATTAGAGCTGAGGCACTAGTTGTGCTGACCAGTAGCTATGGTAAGCACTTTGATATTTACTGACGTAATCGAAAGCATTCAGTCCTGCAGAAAGTGCCCGCTGCTGTATGGAAAGAAGTTTATAAGGATTTTATTCTCTCTTATAAGCAACAGTGCACATCTAGTGGAACTATGTTTGATCCCAAGCGGTTTTCGCAGAATAGAAAACTGCGGAACGCACTCCGAAGCGCTTTGGGAGACATTAGCACCGGCGTATCAGACGATGCAGGTGCTCGCCGACATACGGTTGACGATGAGTCTCTTCTGCAACGTTTGAAAGAATCGGACATGTAAAAACAGAAAAAAATGTGTGACTTTCTTGATTCCCTTATTAGTAATGGATTTGAGACGTCAAGTGTTCAGCGAGATTTTAGGACACCCGCAACTGCCCAAATTAATACGGCAGGACGTTCTACAGAAGGATCGGCCATTCAAAGTGCTATTTTATAGATAATAAAAGCGGTGAACAAGAGCATGGGGCTATGCCGACGGGTTGACCTACAAAGAAGGATCTACTTGAAGACACTGTGAATGCAATTTCAACTATGGTGAGTGTTGTCGAGATGCAGTCCGGTAATTTATGTAAGATGGTGAGGGACCAAATAAAGGTACAACAAGATGATATTGAAAATCGGCAAGACTTGCGTCAGAGAGAGATAGGTAAACTTGAGAGTCAGGAAATTGATCGAAAGATCAATCGCTTTTTTGTTCTACGTGACCAGAGAGTCATTTCAGAGGATGTCTTCAAGGAGCGAATGAAGAAATTGGTGGAGCTTTAAGAAAACCATTCACCAGAATTCTGGTCATTACTTGGATGCAAAAATACGCTATGGTCACTTCTTCTGCCATGTAAAACAGTACTGAGTATGGCGGCAGTTGTAAACATGTGCGTGAATGCATTGCGCCGATTTGGGCATCTATCTAGAAACTGTCTAAAGCGTTGCTTCAAACCACCAATTCCCCACTCAACCATCACTCTGAAGCCAGAGTGCAACTTATTAAATGCACGAAGAACGGGATCTTCATCAACATTTGCGACTTCAAGAGCGTCTATCCTTCGCAGAATAAAATGTTCCATACTCAGAGACCCCGGATCGCCCAATAAGTACTCAAGAGAATGTGGCAAGTTGTTTTCAACAGAAAAGTATTGCTTCTAGTTCCGCGCCAAATGAGTGTCAAGAAGCACAGTTACTTCATGAAAAGATCCGGTATAACCTGGGTCAAAGAATATGAATAGTCCATCATGGTCGATGACAACTGTCGTATTCACGCAGTAAATTTTCTTCCACCCATTGAAGTACGCCTGATGATGTTTTGAGGATGGTTTTCTGATCTCGCAAAAAGTTCCGTCGATGAAACCGAGACATGTCTAAAAGAAATGGTTCCTGCTTCGGCTCTGTTGGCGTTGAATAGTATCAGGCAAAGATATTTCAGAAGCCAAGACCTCATTGATCAATCCATAGACAAACATAGAATCGTCAAGAAAAGAGGTTCTACTGCAGTTAAAACACGCAGCTTCGTTTCTAATGCCATTGCACCCTCGAAAGTACATAATGCCGGCTTGCAAGCGCTCTGAGGGGCTTAGCTTCGTTGATCTTCCAGCAGTAACGCGAGTGGAATTTGTATGCCTACTGCGACTGACAATTGTAGTACATACTAGTTGACAGAGCTCCTCCAAGTCGACAGGACATAAGCCCGTATTAGACTTAAACAAGGATAAGTGGCCGTGCATGAGGTTGTCCAGCCGACTAATCTTGGAAACCAAAATGTTAACTGAATGATCTCCCACATAATCATCATCAAGTTCCAAGATAACTGTCACTGCTGCCTGTACAGCGATAAGACTTGACTTATAGAGGCATAGAGAATGACCAGCAATAACCGTAGAGCTGGACATATCATCAAAATTCGACGATTCGCCTTCCAAATCGTGCTCGCTAAATGGGAAACTGGTCATGACGCTGGACGGGAACGCTTACCAAGGGATACGCTCAGTAACGAGCGTAGCATCAAATGATAATGAGGTGAGAAGTAGTCAGCGGGTGAGAGTAAAGATGCGTTGTGGGATTATGTTGAGGACCTTCGTGTCGTAGATCTGGACTCGCCACCATGGAAAGGCAGGAAGGTGAGTCCTGAATCTGGTCAAAAACGAATTCCACGTAAATGTTTGCTGCAACTTTTTCCTCTGCGACTCGACATTACAGCCGAATTTTGATTACGGCCAACTTCACTGTAAATATTTGGATTAAACACAGGTTTTTGAAAATGTCCAGGGGTGGCCGTTGATTTTCCAAGTTTCTGAATTATTTGTTGAGTAAATTTATAATGTAGTAGTTTTTGGGTGCATAACTTTTTTTATTTTGAGAAAATTTAGGGGCAGAAGTGCAAACTGCAGTCTTGAACTTCAATGTACAGTACCTAGCATTACTGAATGGATTATACTTACAGTACAGTATTTCCGTCCGCTATTTGATACCCAAGGGTACTGTTGCCTAGCTAGTGTGACCGCAATTAGACAAGCATTGTAGCGTGGACAGATTTTCCGGGCCAAGTTGTACAATATTGTACTACCCATACGTTGACCTCACTCTTTGACCTCACTCTTTGTGCTGCTCTGAGTACCGCTAGGATGGGGGGGAAATTTGGTTGCTTTACTAATTAGGGATGCAGGACGGCTATTTTCCAAAGACTAGGTGGGGCAGGTCTGCTAGGATGGTGTGGTGATCTTTTTTTCACTTCACGAAGAGCCGACTATAGGGCCATATGGGCAGGGTACTTGGGCTAAACAGTTGTACGCATTTTTCTTTGAGGGGTGGATATAATGTACAGTGCAGTGTAGTGGAACAATTAACTTGCAGTAGGCAGAGGTGGCCCAGTTGCGTTGTTGGTGACGAAAGGTTTACATCAAATGGTTTCTTGAAGAGAGCTGGTTGGTTTAGAGCATGAGCTCCCAGCGGGCGAATCTATTTATAGAAAGGAAAGTGCGAATGTGGGCGAATTGTATAGTACTGTATTGTAAGTAGCGGCCTCTCGCATGGACTGGTTTTGAAATCAATTCACAGTTGGAATTGAATAGGATCAAAATTGACACTTACTACAGTTATGGCTAGTACCGAACAGCACTAATATATATGTATATATATGGACGGCGAAGACGTCCGTGATGTCGCTGCCGATCTGGAGGGGTTAGAGGCTGGTGGGGAGAAGGATGAGTAAGGGGCGGGCATATCTCGTGGTATGCTCCAGGTAACTTTGCTGGCAGATAGGACTTTCCATCATCGGTAACCCCCTAAGATACCCCGGGCCCCAACCGCCCACATTTTTCAAAAATTAAAGCACCCAGACATTTCCCCCCTAATATATATATCCTGTATTGCCTTGTGTACTGCATAATACTGCGCAACAAGGTATTTTGCATACCAAAGTTCAGAACATACCACTGGGGCAGTGACAGGCAGACAATATTTTTGCCGGACAAGCAGAGGAGTGGAGCAGAATGGAGCTGATTAGGGTTCAAAGTTTATTTGGGGAAAAGCTAGTTGGACAGAAAGCGATAAAAGCGGATGGACTAGCATACGGTTGGCCCCATCGTTTGATAGTACCTGGACAACCTACTGCGTTATGTAAAGCGTTGCTGCTCTGCTGAGCCAACTTTGAGACAAAGCCTTGTTTCTTGTAAGGTATTCCAAAAATGGATAGAGACGACGGAGTGGTACAGGCCGCAAGGCGGTGCCAAATATGGTTGGCACGAGACACAACCCCTCAAGCCAGTGGAGGGCGGGATGAAGAGCGGCATCTACGTATGGGGAAAAATTGGGGTGTTTTAATGATTGAAAAATAGGTTAGTCTACGTATGTAAACGGAGAACTCATGTGGTCCTCTGTAATTTCGGGCCACGACAATTCGTGAGTGTAATGCGCAGGAGTCTCATATGCCGCACATTAGGGGTTAGGAGCACGCTCTCGAATCACCACAAGGTAAGATAATTTTGTATCTCGCCAGTTGAGGGCGTCAAGACGGCTGGCCTTGATTTCATGACGCACCTCTTGTGTGCCGCATGATGCAACCTGCACAAGAGGTTGTCAAGAAATTGTGATGAGCGCGATAAAGACTGGGGTAGTCTTGTATGCAGCTGTTTTCTTCATGGACGAGAGGTCGTCAGACATGGGGCAGATTTATTTGTTACTTGGTTTGATTCGGACGCGAAAACTTAGTGCACATTGCCTCCAGAGGCATGATGGTAGTGTAGGAATTTTACCATGTGCTTTGGTGACGGTGGATTTTTGATAACGGCTATGAAGAAGATTGGATTTGTTACGAATTGTACGGGTACCATGGAACAGTACGCATGCTTACGAAAATTTTGTGCTATGCTTTACGGGGCGCATGTTGGAAACCACGAGAGCGAGATGCGGCAGTAAAGAAGAGTCCCTCGATTTTAGCAGAGAAAAAGTTGCGGTGAAAGCCGCTTGTGAGAGGGCGTATGGTTGGCGGGAAAGCAAGTGGGGAGGTGTCGAGACAGGGGTTGAGTGGTTAAAAGCATTATGTAACATGCTTTTTTTAAAAAACAAGTATTTTGGGATTATTCTTGTTTAATGACCCGCAATGGCCATGACCTTTGCGAAGTCGGTGATGTTAACATGAGGTGATTTTCAAACAGAGATTTTCATAGACAGAACCGAATTTACAGCTATAATAATTATTGTGGAGCACACAGTTGAAAAATCTCCTCACTTTTTAATAGAAAAACTCACGTGAGTAAAATGGACAGTAGCTGGGCTGCTTGGGAAAAGTCAAACCGAATCTATAGAACAGATGGAGAGATGAGATGAGATGTGTTCCTTTTCAGCTCAGTGGGGCGCTGGGCGAGTGATGGAAATCGCGCACATTTTGAAGACTGATGGCCTGTGGCAGGTCGTGCCACTGACTTTACCAATCGTATATTTCAGTGTACGGCACGCTGCCGCGGCCGACATGTCTAGCGCGGCATACCTGCTCGCTGGCATTGAGCCGGCCCTGCAAAGAATGTTATTTATCATTACCCAGCAGTGACGATTTATCCCGCTCAACGCACCAGCGGCGTGGATACAACCGACCACATCTTCCATACATTAAAATAACCCCAAATTTTCCCCTGCAAGTGAGCCCCGCGAAATCGCACTTCCTTACCTTGAATTCATTTACCAATTGATAGAGAAAAGTCTGGTAATAAATTTTCTGTGTCACTACAGTGTGCTGTACTGTGCTGTAGTGCACAATACAATACAGTACTGCGACCACTACTGTACTGTACATATTGCACTGCGCATTCTACAATTTGGAGGGCGCAGAAAGTAGAGTACTGTACAGTACTACTGTACAGTATATTTGAATCTACAGACGAGTGGCAACAAATGGCTCGCATTCTGAAAGTCGCTGAGTGTTTTCTTCTTGAATTAGTGCTGTAGATCACTAGCTCGGCAATCAAGGGTGCCATTCATGCAATAAAATATGACACAATTTCTAGTTTAGGGTCCGCTACTTGCTTCGCACACACCCCAGAATTTTAGTACACAATACCGTAGGTAGATAAACTCCTTGTGTGGGACGACCAAGGCTTCGGATAATCCAATTGAATGATTGGATTGCTGACACCCTCCAATTAGGTTGTTTCTACCCTTAAAACACTGGGTACATGTTGATCCTGAATCAAGAAAGTAGGGAGCTTGGTGTTTCCCAACGTTACGCATTGCTTGAAGATCTACAGTACCCTAAAGGCAGGCACCAGGAAATAAAGCAACATCAGGAGTTCGCTGTTCGCCCTTTCTTGCGTATCGATTAAGTACGTGAAGGAAGAAGCTCGAGTACAAGCTCGTTCCAAAATTCGACCAATGGGATTACGAAAAACGAAAATAGAAGACGGCACTGGGGCTCCAGAACGTGAGGGGCTTGGCAGCTCAGTCCTTGTTGATGGTAACAAGCTTCCAGCGCAATTAGATTTCCTTGAATGGCACGTTGTTACCCTTCCAGAAAAGTAAAATACTGTAGTGTGTAATACAGTTCCAGTAAAAGAATTATATCTTTTTAAGTAAGCCAATTAGAAATCGACCTTAATGTTCAGCAAACAAGATTTTGGCTGAGTGTTAGTCTTATCCCGAATAAATAAATGCTATTCATTTAATTTCAAGTAAGGAGTAATCATACATTACATATGTGTATGATACATGAGAGGCACTGCATAGATTTTTTTGAAATTCAAATAGACCCGTTCGTCAACCAACTGTCAAAGTTTGTAAATCTGCACATGGAAACGAAATATGATAATCAACTAAAAGTACAGTGCTGTACTTTGAGCTGCTCAATTATCATAACGTACCTCTCCCTTCCATCAAATTATTGTTCAACAGCAAAACAATACTTCCCTATTTTCCCTTTTTCCTTTTTCTTACAAAATTTAAACTATCTGCGATTGTACAGTAGGCTTCCCGACACCACCTACCTGCACCCCAACTATCAAAAACCCCGTTTTCTTATTACCGCTGCTCTTTGATTATTCAAACCACCAACCTTTACTCACCCTTTCGTAACGCCCACCCACCTGCTGCCACCAAAACAACAATATATTCATCCCACCTTGCTTTCTTCGATTCTCCGAAAGGTTGCTACCTCTATTGTCCACCCAAGGCTCGACTACAAAACATAGCTCAAACCGCGCTCGAAGTCACATCACCCTACCGTCCTTCCACGGCACAAAGCCAACTCAAAGCATTCACCAATGTCCACGTCTTCTCACTCACCGTCCGACCGCCGTCGTCAATGGCTAATTTCCCGCGGCCTCCTGTCCCCGTCGGGTCCCTCTCGTCGACTTCACGGCCTGTTGCCCTCGGCCCGTCGCAGTCGCTCTGCCGAGGTCGACGTGCGTCTGGAATCCCGCACCACTCCCGTTCTCATCGCCCGCACGTCCGCCGATCGCCCCTCGGCCCCCCGTGCCGTCTCTATGCCCTCTGGCGACAACCTTCCTTTGCCTTCATCTCAAGATTCCCTCTATCGTACAGCAAGTTCTCGCGCTGCAGAGTACCGTGATCGTCCTAGCTCGCCGCCGAGAAGACGCTTTCGTATGAGGAGAGGGAGGAAGCAGCGAGGAAGAGAAGATTATTTCGGTGGGGGCAAGTCGAGGTCCAGGATTACAGTAGTCGATCGTCAGTTGCCGAGGTCCGTGGTCGGAGGATTGTCTGTGGGTTTTGATGGTACTGAATGGGATGAGTATCGTGGAAAGATTGATCGTCTTGCTCAGGATGAAAGCTTTATGAACTACTTGACCGAGCCTGTCGAACGAAGGAATGAGAATGACAGTGAAACCGGTCGTATGGCTGTTAACAAGTTGTATCCCCTAGCTTTCATTCGCCTGTTGGAGGCACATGCGCGTTATGCGAATGAGCGCAATGAAGTCGTCAGCCCGGAGGATGAGTTGCACCGTTATGATGATTTGGATGGCGAAGACGAAGATCGCATTGTTCGAACTGCATCTAGTGGCATGTACGATATGGGCAGGTTCCGCACAGTGGGGTCGGTTGTAAGTACCGGACGGGGAGGTGCGACTGACGCACACGGTGGACGACGATCGGCGGATGTGGTCCGTTTGATCGAGGATCGCAAAGACCGAGAAACTGAGGAACGCAGAATGCAGTACACTACGTATCGTTCGAGGATGAGCCGCGAAGGTCGCGTTGCTTCGGTCCCTGTCTGCTGAGTATCGAAGAACGGTGAGTGGATACGCAGAAGGGGAGGATGGATTACACTAGCGCCATGTATCGTTAGCTTGTGTGTTTGTTTGCCAATATTTGTGCCTTGATTTTTCCTTTGTGGTTTGTACATACCTCGTGATGTTTTTCCCTGAGAAGTAAAGCCAGGGGCTCAACCTTGTGGCTCAATTTGATAACCAGTATTTAGACTGCTGCACTCCATTCTTGCTGCATGTGGAACGCTCCAGACATGATATTCACACTTGGCCATCATAGCCTCCCACCTTTCGCGAGTACGCAGGTAGAGTACGACGGTTAGCGCAACTCTGCTCGGTCATGCACTACTACATATGCTGATTTTGCGACCTCATCTCGCTTCGTTCGACCCTCTGACTGTCTCAGCGGTGCGTTTTTATTCGTTGAACGGGTTGGGATGGGCGACGGATCGCACGATCGCTCCGGAGGCGTAATCCCTTTGCACTGTTGAAATAGCGCAACAAGCAGGTAGCGACGCGAGCTATGTGAAGATTTGGCCGCCATATATCTTCCTACGTATAACCTAAGTTGGCGACAAGTACTGATGGGGCATGGTGTGTAATCACAGGCTGTGCTTAGTTGATGAGAACGTGAAGTTTCCGCATGACCCAGGAGGATAGGCAAACCTAGTCGGTTAGGAGAGCCCTGTCGGACAGACTAACCCAGTCGGGATCTCTGTCTGCACTGGGTCATGTCGATGTGTCGTAGGGTCCGTATGTATAGCGGATGGGCATCTTGTGTCGCTAGCTTGCGAAGAGGTCGAGGGTGGAGACGGATGAGCTTTGAGAGGGAGAGGCACAGAACGTGTGCTTTCACTGCAAACATGAGTAAAAGCGAAGTATACGCTTGTTGTGCCCAACTGCCCGCCTCAATGTTAAGCGTGTCAAGGTCGGAATAGAGATGTGTATAATCGACGACGTAAAAGGCGATTATCCGGGCTTCGCATCGGCTGTGATAGGGTATCGAGCGCTGTCACAACCCAATGTGAGGCGAGCTGATCGGGCAAATCAGAACCCACCCCTGCCCCCTGGTGGCCATTTGCGATTCCGGCAGCCGCAAAGGCGATTCACCTAACGTAAGAGACTGTTTGCAAACTAAGGACGTGATGACATGGTCTTGTGGCTTGTAGTGTATGGCGAAGGGGACAACATATCTGGAGGATACTTGATTGATGCTGGTGGTCGGACGTCTGTCACGCAGGGATGAATCGAAATGTCTACGGGGAAAAAGACATGTCGGGATTAACCTACGTTGTTTGTTCGCCGCGGAGGCAATCGACATCGCACATGCACGGAGAGGCAAGGTGATGCACAACTGTAACTGTGGGATGCCCCATCGCGTTAGCCAAATTTTTCTACCGCGATCGTCGGGCAAGGCGCCACTGCGGGAGGCGTGCGGCTTAAATGTGTAATTTCGATCACTAATTTCCGGCGGTGTCTGGACGCTCTGTGCACTGTGTAGGCTAAAATTGATGAAAAGAAACGCCAAATATTCCAGTTTTCGCTCAAAAGTTCTGTGCAGCACGCAGAGATCGCGAAGTAAGAAACTTTATTTATTTTAACCGACCAAGCAGTGCCACTTGGCCAAATCATTGAACTTCAATTAAACAGTAATGGCAAATTTTCTTACAGTAGACCTATGGAAAGGTCCCGGGCAGTGCTGTAGAAGGCACGCCGAATCCATAGCACCGGCGGCCGCAGCTTGTACAGTATTTGCTGCTAATTTTTCGAACGAATTTTAAACTAATTTACAGTAGAGACAAAATTTTATTCGAATTTCAGGATCGGACTGTGTCCGGTCCGGCGTCGAGTGCTCGATGCCCGCGCTAAAGCGTTCATACATACTGTATTAGCAGGCTGTACATTCTGTAGCAGCCTGGGTTGGAACGTGGCGGCTAAGAGAGGAGTAAACCATCGTTTTGCTCATCTTCGCACGCTGAGGTCTTCCGCTCAGCCCTTCTCCTCCAACCCAACTTCTCTATTACCTCCAATTCCAACTCCTCATAACATCACACTTTTCTTACCGACGAAAGCGTCGCCCCACGACAGATTGTGCTTTCGTGTAATTTTC
This sequence comes from Kappaphycus alvarezii, assembly GCA_002205965.3. Lineage (NCBI taxonomy): Eukaryota > Rhodophyta > Florideophyceae > Gigartinales > Solieriaceae > Kappaphycus > Kappaphycus alvarezii. Next base: position 2,579,305 of record NADL03000599.1, read on the forward strand.
GTAGTCCTATGCCTGGAGTTAGATGACACTGATGGCTGATCTTGAGCAGCAAGTTAGAGCAGGTTACGGAGTAGATATCACTTCTTTTAGTTATGTTAGTTGTGCCCGTGCATCTCCCGACATGGGAAGATATTGTACGATATATCCCCAGGTCACATAGGGTTAGGGACTAGGAACTGTACACTTGCCTCAAGGCACACTAAATAACGTATAGGCGAGCACAGAGCAGAAAAAAGAGGAGAAAAAGAAGTACAAGGAAGGTTCCGCTTGGCCTCTGGACAGGAAAAGTAAAGAACGTGAAATGCATTACGTAGTACTGCATCAAACATTCCACAAAATGATGGACTGTAACCCCTCCGCCACCTTTCCCATTGTAGAACCCATCTTACGATATCGCCCGCTTCCTTTTTGGCGTTCCGGAACATATTTATTCGCGGAGAGACGGCAAACGAGAAAGCCCTTCACACTCTTTGCAATCTGGAGCGGATGCGTTCAAATTCTACCACGAGTCGTTTGCGAAAGGAGATTCTCTTACTAGTGACGCAGAGAAGTACGAAATCGTTAAGATGCAGCTCATCGATGAGTTCGCGAAGAATGCGAAATCCGATGTGGAAGTTCAAGAAGCTGTGACTGCAGGAATGGACGCTGGAGACAAAGGAATATCTCTGACGCGAATGCATGCCCTCTGCAAGAACGCATGTCTCAAAGATACGACTACATTAGGTTTAGTTCGCATATTAGTGGTGGGACACCAAGAGTTGGCTCAAATCGTCATGAATTGGGCCCTGCCGGACTTCAAAGGACTTAAAAAGGCAATTGAAGAATTTCACTTCAGAAAAAGGCATTTTTCGCATGCAAGGAGGCAACTTAAGCGCCTGTGGCTGCGTTGAAATGGATTCTGCAGAGATCTGACGTGCCCGCTGTCGAGCCGCAGCAGCTGGAATAAAATGTTGACCAGCTGGGCGGACAGTGTGACGAGATTCTCTCTTCGTGAGGAAGCAGTTTGAGATGGAGGGACCTTTCGCTACGATTGATGACAACTTTAGTTGCAGTTTCTGGTGGCAAAGGTGGAACCGTGCTACTAAGTGGCCTCAGAACTTCCACAGGCACACTCTATACTCCTCTTGTGAAAAGAGATACCACTTAGAGGAAAACTTAGGGTCAAGGGAACATTACAGAGGAATATGTTGTGTCGGAATCACACGGACAGGTTCAACGTTTAGAAAACGACTTGGGATGAAGGAAAACAACGACAGTGAGCCCGTTGACGTCGTCTTGGAGTCTCTCAAGGGCGATTTGGTGGTCGCAGCAAGAAGATCGCAGGCGGCCAAGCACTTGAAGAGCAGCAAAGAGACAATTTCATCGACATCGTCGCGTTGGTGAGTAGGGTCCCATTAGTTGGCCCATCGATGGTCGTTTCCGAGTCAAGTAGGACGAAAAAGAAGATACGGAAGACAAAGAGGGCATTTGGAGCCCTCCAGGAACACGTCGGGGAAGTACAACGTGGTCGCGGAGCTGCCTTTGGCCTCTTCGGGAATGAACTTTCGGCAGCTTCTCTGAGGATACGCTGATGAGGGGAGAAAGCTGTTGAAGCGTCTGGTCTGCAAGACTATCCCAGTGATTCAGGCCTTCATGGAATGTCACCCGGAGGGCCCTCGTCTGTTGGGAGTCGTGGCCGTGAAGTCCTATGGGAAGCACACTCAGCTCTATTGGAAACGGACACAGTAACAAAACTTATGTATTGGTACTTCTGGGAGAAGATGGCTCTCGTTCCGACGGCTACTGATCTTCATAATACCGTCGCCGATGGAACGGTTGCCCAAGTCATTGGTTTTTTGGAGAAGTTTCCAGTCTCTTTCGAAACCCTGGTGGTGCTATCGGACTTCTTGGTGGTACGGAGCGAGCCGTTGGACGCGATTATAGGCAGCCCCACCTTGGAATCCATGCAGTCAAATCTGGATTATGGCTGCCAGCAAGTCGCTTTGACGGTAGGGAAGAAAGAGGCTCTCCTGTCCCTTCTGAGCGAGCCGCCAGTGGTCGATGGGCCTCGGACAGATGGCGAAGACTTTACCTTGCTCGCTCCCCGGAGGAGTCGGGGAGCGAACAATTCCCACCTTCATCGTCCTCATTGTCAGGTGGTAGTGACAGTAGGTCGGATACAGAGCATTTGTTGGTGCTGGCAATCTTAAGCAAGAAACCGTATGAGGCCAACCTGGTGGGACTAACGTCGGAGGGGGAAGTCACCGGGGAAGATGAGAAGGCGGTTCATGTAGCTTTTCTCGTCTTGAAGGTGAAACATCTCGAGGGGGACAACCAGAGGAATCTATTGAAGTCTACCAAGCATTCGGATGTGAAAGCGTGATAGCGTATATCCATACATGATCTGGAACCGGCTCTATGTGCCAGTGGTACATTCTTCCGAGTTGAAGGACGAGACTCTGTTACATTCGAAAGTCCGACGAACACCGCCGAAGGATGACGACGAGGTGAAGAAAGAGGTATAGGAGAGATTGGAAGCCGGAACTATTACGCCGTCAAGGTCCGCGTGGTCCTTTCCGGTAGTGATAGCCAGGAAGAAAGATGGAAGGCTCCGGTTCTGAGCCGATTATTGTCAGTTGAACGGAGTGATGAATCAATACCGTTAGACTCTTCTGAAAATTGGAGAGCTGTTCGACGAGCTCTTAAGTTCCATTTTTTTCGCGACACTGGAACTTTAAACTTGTTACTGGCAGGTGAGGATGGCCGGGAATTGTAAGGAGAGGACTAATTTGGGTTTCGGTATGGGACATATAAGTTCGAGGTGACACCAATCGGGTTAATGAACGCACCGGCTACTCTCCAGCGCATGACAGACGAAGTTCTCCGCGGACTGCCGTTCGCGATAGTATAACTGGACGACGTCGTGATTTTCTCGAAGACGCTGGAAGAACATACAGAACACTGTAGGCAGGTTTTCGAATGGATAAAAGAGGCAAGACTGAAGCTAAATGTGACTAATTGTATCTTCGGGCAGTCTAAAGTCAAGTTAACTGGTCACGTGATCAACGAAACTGGCGTTAAGGTCGATACGGAAAAATTAAAGGAAGTTTTAGAAGCTCATATGCCGTCGAATGTGACGGATATGGGAGTTTTGTCGGATTAGAGGGCTACTACTGGCTCTTTATATGTAACTTTGCAGATAAGTCAGCAGTACTATACACCGCAACCTTCGTTAAGAAGGCCTTTCGGTGGATCCCGGAGATGCAAGAGGCTTTCGAGTACTTGGAGAAACTGACGATGCCTACAGTACTTGCGTTTCCGGATTTCGAGTCCCCTTTCGTGGTATAAATTGATGCTTCCTCTGCTGCCAAAGGAATAGTTTTATCGCAGAAGAAAGAAAATGGAAAAGTGCACCCGGTACATTTCGCATCTCGGACGATGACGGAGCAGGAGCACCGCTACGATACGAGCGAACGAGAATCACTCGCTGCAGTGTTCGCTCTAACGAAGTCCCGCGTTTATCTCTCGTCTGAAAACCGTTCGCGATATATATATGGACCAGTAAGCCCTGTGAAGGGCATTTAAGAAAAAGAGCATTCACGGGCGGCTTGCCACATGGATGGAACTGATGACCGGGTATAATTTCGAGGTAAGATATCGGCCTCGGGCAGCAAATGGTGCTGTTGCTTATCTTTCGCACAGGCCTCATGGTGGCCAAATGCATAGAGAGGACGAGGAAATGAACCTCAAAGTAGGATTGGTGGCCACAGAATGCTGGGCCGGTCCCAAACGCGCAGGGTTGGAGCAGCAACTACTGGATATGGCAACTATTTTGGCAGGAGAAATGGTCCTACAAAAGGACCCGAAGAAGAAGACAGCGATAAGAAGGAACTTGAAGAAGTTCATGATGTGGAACGATACGTTTTTCTTTCGAAAGAAGGATGTACTACGTATCATATCACTATGAAGGCAGCCTAACGAGATTAAAGCGATATTTTACGAGAAAAAAGACCATTAGGACGTTTGCTCTTAGAGAAAGTTTATCAGGAATCGCTTTTGGTGGCCGGAACATAACCGAAATATCGTGGAATACGTCAAGGCATGTGATAAGTGTCAACACGCACTCATCGACCTTAGGCCTCCCTCCACTGGACTGCTGAATACGTTTTAGATTGACTTCCCAAAACCATTCAAGGGGTCGAAGAAAGGGAAGAAGTTCGTGTTGGTTGCGATGGAGCACATGAATAGTTGGCTGATTGCGTGTGCGACGACGAATTACGCCTACGATATTGTGATTAAGTTAGTCAAGGACGAGATTATAGTGCAATTCGGACCGCCGGAGAGGATCGTGTCGGACAACGAGAAAGCATTTATAGCTGCTTCGGTCCAAAGTTTTATTAAAAAACACGGAGTGGAGTGGAGTGCCGTTTTTCTCTACGCACCAATGGCTAATGAGAGGGCAAAAGGAATGGTGAGAACTATTAAGCACGCCATCAAGAGGTCTTTCGTTGAAAACAGAGGCGACTGAGGCGATAGCTTCCTCGAGTACTGTATGGCTATAGAAGGCGTAATCTAGAGGGCAAGGCTTCGCCGTTCCGGCTGATGCATTGAGTCAACTGGAGGATGTCAGCTAACAATGCGGTGGCTCCATTTCGCGAAGCGAGCCTCTCGAATAGTGTCTTCGAAATACTAGGTTAATCGCGGTTACGCGCGGTGATGGTGGAAAAGTCTGGGATTCTATGGGAACTGAAGGGCCACGTGAGGGAATTAGAAGTAGGGGACAAAGTCCTGACCACTCACAACTTTCAATAAGGCTAAGAAGTGACCGGTGCTCGAGTCGTCCTTCTGTGGGCCATGCAGGGTGATCAAGGCCGATCATCCGCGCTACGAGCTGGTTTCTTCGACGGGTCGGATGACCCGAAAGGCAATCCGCGCTCGCCTTCTAGTGGGTATACAAGATTATCGAACAAGGTTGTGTAAGAAGCTTGAAAGGAGTTCCAAGGGTTCGACTCGCCAACAATGAACCACATTCAAGGCTTTTCATTTTAAAGGGACGCACGAACATTCACTTAATTCAAGTAGAAGCATAGAAAATAAAAGGACGATAAATAGGGGAACAAGGTGGTCGGAAGAGTGTAAAGGGCGGGAAAGAATGAATGGGAATAAAAAAGAGGTAAAGAGGACGATAAATGATCAGAGACCGGCTGGTCGGGCCTGGACCGGAAGGTGGGCGAGACAGTCGGCGCCGTGAGAAGTAGACTGACTCTCGTTCTAATTCCTCCATTCTCTGATCCTTTTGGTCCTTTTTTCATCCTTTCTGTTACGGAGAGATGGCGTCGTGGATGAGAGGGAACGTGGAGGGAGGCACTTACGGGTGGCTGAGTTGGTGAAGTTTGTGTAAGAGCGTTGATGTGGCCTCCGGAAAATGAAGGGCAGCTGTGGAGCATAGTGAGAGTCGGGGTAACCAATGAAGAAAAAAGCGAAAGATGAGGAATCATCTCTGGCCCAGGAAGAGAGAGCCTGTGAGAAGACGGAGGAATTTGCCCATGTGGAGGATATGGGTGAGTGATTAGGTGTGAGCGAGGTGTGGAGATACTGTGTGTGTTCCAGACTGGGATTAAAACAGCAGCCCAGAGCGAGCGCGGAAGGGGCCTTGCCGTGTCTGTCTTGAGAGTGAAGTTAGAAGCGTGAGAGGAAAGTTATTGGAGCGTGCCACAGACTAATATTAGCGGGAGAAGTGTGTTTTGATTAGAAGGCATTCGAGTACCTGGTAAGCCTGTATAGTTGAGAAGGGATCTGGTATAGAGAGCGTAGATGGGCATGATGAGTATTTGGGATGCGAGCGGAGGTACGAGAGATTGAGGAGAAAAATCGGCGGTGGACGGCTAGATACGGTGGGTGGGAGATATCAACAAGGACGAAGCTGCGACGACATGCCAATGGAAGCCCACCCGAGTATACCAGCTGTTCTACAGCACATCGGAACGCCTCAAGAGGCATTTGGGGAAGATTTAGGTAGTTTTACTGTTGTTGAATGGTTGAAAAGTTTGGTGGTAGTTTGGGGCATGGTTTGACGGTGCTAGGGGGTACTACAGCCCGGTGGGGTGTGCTTGCGTGATTTTATGCGTTTGGGGCGCACTTTGAATCCTGGGAAATGTTAGTCATGTTAGTTGTGCCCGTGAACCTCCGGACCTGGGTAGATATCGTACGGTATCTCCCCAGGTCATATAGGGTTAAGGACTAGGTACTGTACACTTGCCCCACCGCACAGTACAGTACAAATATGCGACCAAAGAGGAGAAAAAAGAGAAGAAAGGCTCCGCTTGGCCCCTGGACAGGAAAAAATGCAGACTGTGACATGAATTACAACAACTGATATCAGCTACCTCACGAAATACCCTGGGCCATAGCCACTCGCTTCTTTCAAATATAAAAAACCGAAGCTTCCACCCCTTTTAGAAAAGCTCTTGGCCGCAAAAATTGCATTGCCTCTGAGAAAAAACCCGGTGAGACCGAGATTAAAAAGAAAATTAGACTTCAAACACATATGGCGGCAAACAAAAATAGTGGTAATCCCCATCACTTACAGAATTTTCGGGAAGTCACTTGCGGAAAGGATAGCCAAGTTATATACAGCCCAAACAACTTGATAGTGCCCATACTCGCCAGGTTTTTGCTGAACTTCCTTAGTAAGGCCGTAAAGTGCTTCTGACCGGCCTTCTTTTGAGAGTCTCCGCACAGTATTTCCTGTGTTAAATCCAATTGCACATGTTAAATGTTGTAGGAGCGCAATAACTAGGTTACGGTTTCAATTAACTTTTTCTAAGGTTAAATTAGATTAGAGTTGGACTAGGAAGCACGTGCTATGAGCGGGTATTCTTTGGTTAACTCCAACTTAAGGGTTGATTGCAAACAATCTAAGAGATTGACGAAACTGATTTCAGTGCACGTAGTAAACCGGCTGGGTTATCTCAAACTTGAGATATCCCCAATGGGATATCACCTCCGGGATACAGAGTGAAATCTGAATTTTTGTGTGACTAACGCTTCTAGTTTGGCAGTCTCTTTGCGGATGGGGAACTAAACTATCGTCAAGGGACTAAAAACTCGAAGAGGCTGAAAACAATTCTATCCAGACATAAGAAGGTTTCAAATTAGTGAGTGAGGATTCGTTTGTTCCTTAAAAAAAGTTATCAGGTTTCTTGAGAAGCTGACCATTCTCTGTCGAAAGACTAGTATATCTCTCGTGGTTTCAAAATATTGGTACATTCATTCAAATTATTACACTGTTTGAAAAGATTGAGCTTTTCGAGGTTCGTAAAAGTGAAATGTTACTGGAGGTTCATAAACTTAATTAAAATAGTCCGAAGCTGCTTCAACCATTCCTTTGGAATTTGGTCGAGAATTTCGGTTGCATCTCTCTTCATCTACAGAAAAATCTTTCAAACTGATCAGAATGCCTCAAATTAAACCCAAACGCAAATAGGAAACCTGTGACGAAAGATAACTGGCAGCGATAGTAATAAATGACTGAAAACAGATTATTTTCGCTCCATGGAGTAGGATTTATACATTTCAAATAGAAGAAATAATAGTGGGAATGAAAATAAAAGGAAGAAATATTTCGTGACTGGAACAAAATAATGATTCGGGTACGAAAATTTGATTGATTTCTTTGACTCGGAGAACTGTCTGGTCAATCAGACCAGGCGAATACTCAGTTAAGACCACGAATGTGTTCTTCATGATGATTTACTTAACGGATCTACTTTATTTGAGCGTATTTGGAGTCTGCATCTAAAAGGACAGTGCGAACTCGAAAATCTCCGGAGAAAAATCCAAAAACATCACGTATATTAATGATGATGGCAGCTCCGCGGATGGCTTGACACTAATAGACGTAGTTCTATTATTGAATGGTAGACTGCTTGAAATACCAGTGAAGGTATTGGAGGAAGACTGATGAAATAAAAAAGTGGTTCCAACTGAGTTTCTAGAGAGAGAGAAAACTTCATCTAGTTGAGATTCGGAGCGAGAGCGTCATTTGGTGCCATTTTTGGGAGGTCATCACGAAAAATACATTTGAGATGATTTTCAGAGGAAGGATTAGGAGGATACCAAATCTACTATTCCAATTGAGCTAGATAGAAAACAGAGTATGAAGATCTGTTCGTAATTCCGCTGTATCTTGCCCACAAACCTAAAGTCTATTATCAACGACTGATTGCAATGATAGAGGATCTTTCTATCCTCATAACTGGCTCCGATACTGATAACCATATTGGTGTGTCAAAGTTGTGTGTACAGAAATCTAAACGAATTTTGAAGCATGAATATGTCTTTGACGTATTCCGATTGCTTGAACTTTGCAGTATGGGATAAATGGAAGAATTTGTATTTATGCGATAACTGCAAGGTCACCGGAAAGGTAAAGATAGATGTTATGGCATGGTTTGCCTAGTTGGCTACCAGTTAATCTTTGATTTGATCATGAGATCAAAGTGAGGGACTGAGCAAAGGCACATTTAGACCTCTGTTCAAGTTTTCTCAATCTAAACTAAGGGCGGAGAAAAATAATGTAGAGTCACTTTTAAATAACGGAAAGATAGAATCAAGTAAATTTTCATATGAAAAAAGAATGGTAGGTCCGGAGGTATTGAAGATTACCTTGCTTTTAATTTATCAACAAAAAAAATCATGCTCAGATTACGCGTTCTGATTAGATTTTCAATAGTCTTAGAAATGAAATGTTATTCTTTATACTTGATCTACAAACTGGAATCCATCGGATGGGGATGAGTGGTGTGAAAATTGAAATTACTTTTTTCAACTCAGAATGAAAGGTATAAGAATGTTTTATATGCTTACGGTACTATGAAATGACTTTACTATACTCCTAAATTAATGAAAAAGATATTTCATGACCTTTAAGATTTTTTCTCGTTGACTACATGGATTTTTAAAATCATTAATGATAGTAAGGGAGAACGTTAATGATAAATTTGAACTTTTAAAATCATTAATGATAATAAGGGAGAACGTTAATGATAAATTTGAAATTTTATTGGAGAGACTTAAAAACATGAGCAATTTACTGATACAAAGGAATTAAGTTCCTCTTAGGCTGGGATAGAGGTTTTCTTGTATTTTTGTAGGAAAGAATGGGATTCTTGACAGTAATTACAGAGCTTCAATGCTGTGCAAGTAGATAAAAGCTGAATTTCTTACGAATTTGAGAACATTTTAGGGGACTAATATAATTTTTCCGCAGATTGAAATATAGATTACCAAGTATCGCTTTCTCATAATAATTATGAAGATCAAAGATCAAGGCATAGGTAAAAATGACGATTAATGCGGTAAATATTTCCAAAATCTGAAATAATCTATGCATTTGGCTCCAATGTTATTTTTCATAGTTTGAAAGCCATTAAGTTGTCATTTAATGTATCAAAGATTCTTGTATGTGGATCTCGGACACAATTGGATGAAAACGGAAAGAATAATGTAATTAATTTCTAGTCAAAAATTGTCTGTCTGATTCTGACTGCACTGATGACGAAATGGAGCTACTTGCCTTGATTTGCTTCTTGACAAGATTTAGGTATGAAATTGAAGGAGTGTAGTTAAACATTTTCGCTGACGGGCAAGTGCTGAAGATCTTCTTCAAGAGTTCCAAAGATTTGTCGAAAAGAAGTAAGGTGGGCTAGGACTCCTTGTAATTTCGGTATTTTCCTAAATCACACACAAAAGGCCGGAAAAGTTGGGAGATGCTTCATCGCACGCTCCACAATTGATAAGTGTAAATAATTACACCTAAGCTAACGACGATTAGATTACCCACCTCTATTTTGATCAGATCATTTTAGGGTATGACGATGACTAATTCTAAGGTTCAGCAATCAAAGCGCTGGATACAGAATGTCCACAAGATGAAGTTTAGAAGAAGAAAAGGCTCTATTGTAATTGAAACTGATGTGTACTACGATGGTAATTTTTGGGTGTTCGGCGATTGCTTGCGACTGCAAAGTCGTAGAACAACTTCAAATTTCAAAAAATGCACGAAATATGATATTTTCATTGAGAATATATGGGCCGAAATGCTCACAAATACTGGAAATGGTGTTTTCCGTGTCAGCAGTATTAGAATTGTAGACGGAAAAAGTATCCGGATCCAATTTATCTGTAATTGAAAAATCTAAGATGGAGATCGCTAGGCACAGATTTTATTGCCCGGCTACCAATGACGAAAAGTAGTCATAATGAGTTAGGACACAGTTTGATCTAATTACTTGGCTATTTCATACTAAGAAGTCTAAATCATTAGATAATGCCACGGAAAACGATAGAAAACTCTTGAAAAACAACCTCAAGAACCAAAGTATGCCAGATCATGCAAACTAGAAAAGGGTACCAAATTCATTTTTAAAATTGGACGAATTTAGTGCAACTTTAGTGGCGGAAGAAAACAGCGAATATATGCAAGTTAAAAAACGGACGATTCTTCCCAAATATGAATAGGATGACCGAGAACTGTTTTAGTCGTTATTGGTCGTATCGCCAAAATTGATCAGATGAACTGCTTCTTTCTCTGAGATTGGTCTATAATTCAGCTGCCAGCGAATATTTGGGTGTTTCAAAATAGATCTCGAATTGAGTTGGGCCCTTTAATCTCTTTCAAAATATTATGCTACCCGGGTACTTTCTATCCAGTGAATAAATTTCGTACAAACGAATGTTATAAAGGGAGCCTCAGCATTTTGTAGGATTGTATTTTTCCTAAATCATTTCTGCTGCCATTAGAGCTCAAATTGGAACCCATAAACTAAATAGCTCTCAATAGCAGTCTCTGAAAGGATATTCATATCTTTGGTCCGCAAAGGATGCTTCCCGTGTGATCATCGATTGGTGCGCTGCCTACGCCGTGCCGACAATGCTTAATTCCGATGGGCAGACTCATTTCCGAAATGGGAAGGGTCGGCTTTTTTCAGAAGGACTGTACGTTCCTCAACATTTTTCGATTCCACACCCCGTGGAGCAACGGAGCTGTACAAAAACTATACAGAGAGCGGCTACAGATGTTCCGAGAAGTAACTTCTGAGCTGCAAATGGGCTTGGAGGAGTGACCTGATCTTTTGTCGCTAGTGCAGAGCGCGTTAAATAATACACCGTCTCAGCACCGCGCAAACATTGCCTCAGTTACATTATTCATAGGTATGGAACCCAAAATCCCTGTAGCAACATTTTCCCGCTCCATTTTTTGCCCCTTCGTCACCATTACTGATCTGCAGTGCGATAACAGCTTCAGAATCCCTGTAATAAAAGAAAAGATGAAGGAACTGCAGCAGATTTTGTTAAGAGCACCCAAGGTAAATCGTGCTCAGTCTCGTGCTTCTTCATTAAAGGGAAGCTTGACAAACTTTCCTGAAGGATATTTTCACCTCTTCGCTCGCGAAGAATTTCAATATAGAGATCAACTTGCGCTATGTTGGCGCGTCCCCCGTTGTTTGGTGAAAGCTTTATCTTAATAATTTTATCAAGTGGAGGATCTCCGAAATGGAACTCTGGAGTACATCCACTTATGCCGGCTCAAGTTTTACTCCGATAAGTCTCTTAATCAGGAAGCTGTTATGTCCAGGTGCTGTCATCGCAGCGTAGGATACCAGTCGCCCGATTTATGAAGCTAGTTTACTCACTGCAGGGACTACAAGTGCATGTTCGGTGGCGCGAGCTGTCCAACTCCGAATACCCGTCCGAGCAGTTCGTTGCGATCTTCGAAGGTACCCTCAAAATAATGATCCGTCTTATTGATTGCAAAAATACGCCGCATGATTTAGCATCGAGGTCTCGCCGTATTCTCGGTATTGCGATGGGAGTGTAGCAAATTATTTCTGCCTCGCGCTCGATAAGATTAAGCACTAATTTTTCCAGAGATATTAATTACAGAAAATATCTATGGCGGTACCTCTTTTGGCTATTTATCTTCAAATTAATATATGCATATAACAGAAAAATTATGGAAACGGACGTTTAAGAACATATAATGCATATAAAGTAGACATATGTTACCATTTTCACTTTGTGACCCACGAATATATATTAGCACTTACCATTTCGGGGTTATCCCATGATATGGGTACAAGAACAGTACACAGCTGTGCAAGTGGGCTCGCAAAGGGCTATTTAAATTTGTCTCATTGCATCCATTAAAATCTATCACCATATAATTTGATCAATTGACTCAATAAGTTTTCCCCGACTTCGTCACACCTCGCAATCCATGGCCTCCAATCCCATGAGCATATCCCGGACCTCGTATAGAAAAATTTATCTTCTCCTCCGCCTTTATTTGACCGGAATCGTGCAACTGTCCAAGCATGTTACTGAATATCGAACCAATTTTTAAGGTAAAGAGGAAGTGCAGGATACAAGCGCACAATAATTGCGAAATAAATTGAGCTGTACCGTACCTTGCGAGGAAGGGACAGGAAAATATTTGGTAAATGCCAGAAGAAATGCGCTGCATCCATAGATTAGCTGAATTTTGAACATTTTATTGACACATGGTGAAGAAGCGGATTTGGGGAATGTTTCAAGGGATGAGGACAGTTGTAGGGCATTCTCGCTACAGTTAACGGATAAAAAGAGATTAAATTATTTACCAAAAATAGAGTATAGTAATTAAGTCGTGTGAGATTGTGGCAAAAGGAGATCTGAATATAAAAAGAAAGAAAATTAAACTTAATAAATAAAGGTAAGATATAGACCTTATGTTTATCGTGTTGACTTAAGAAATGAGTACCATGATCTTAGCAAAACCGACATTGAAATGGATCCATCACGAAGACTTACCCGCTAAGGCGAAATTATAGTTCTATTTGGTGAAAAAGCTGGCCCTGCTGGAACATAATAGACGTGAATGCACGAAATGCCACGCACAGCCTGTGAGAAATTTGAAATGATTTTCGTTGATCGTACCTCACTCTAAACCTTAACATAGTAATTTACAGAATATTGAACACTTCAAAAATGAGATATATCGCCCCGAAGCACAAAATGGGGGCCCTTTAACTGATCTAGAGGAAATTGAATTAGAAAAAATTGCTCAAATCTGTCACGAGTACTTTATGTTGGACATTATTTCAAAGTTTTATAGAGAGGAGCGAGATGGATATGAATAAAATTCAACTTCAGAATGAATTACTAAGTTCCAATCTTCTAACATGTCATCACTGACGGGTAGGTGAATAATTTTGAAAAGAACTGCCGCATCCTACTGCACGGGGTCTCTGCATTTTGAAAGTTTTCAGAGCATGTATTTAGCACTCATTTACCTGATGCAAATCAATATCGAGTAAGCTGCTTTTATTTAGAGGCGGCTCGGTATCCAAGGTAATTAAATAATTATCGTAGCGGCTAGTGAGCGCGTATTCCTCCAGAGCATCAAGGGATCAATATTTCACTCCCCTTTAGAGGTGCAAATCCAATTGAGACGACGCTAGTCATGTATTTACCCCCTATGTCTTCCCAGGCTGCTAGTGTTCGGTCATGTTTTAGTGGGCACTTTTCTCTCCACAGTATTGCCAATTTCAGCACTAAGGGAGCACTTGAATACTTTACAAGTTTTTTTCCTCGATGAGCAAATTAAATGAGCTGCATTCATATGCTGTAGTTTACATAGATTTATACTGAGCCCAATTCATTGACTGCGGCTGCAATTGAAAAAATCACAGAACTGGTGCACGCTTTCTCCGCCAAATCAGAAACGATCTTAACGTAATGTCCCTAAATTCGATAATTCATTGAATTAATAATTTTTCTGCTGCAGTATTAGCAAAATTTGCCTAAAACAGTAGAATTAGATGATTTTCTAGCTTCACAGTCGGTGATGAAGGAATTTCTCGATATTTCCTTGAGCTCTTTTTTACACTTTCAAATTGGGCGAGCCTCTTTACACAGGATCAAATAGCAGATGAGGCCGATTGGATACCATTAATATCTTTAATAAATAGTCAAATACAGTCGTTTACGGCAAATTTCACGATCTGGGCTAAAAATCGTACATGGAATAGCCCGGGAGGTTTTCTTGCGGGCAAGTTACAACCTCATCCTAAGACTTTCTGTGACAGAAACAATATGAAATGTGCTATCAGTATTCAGGGATGTAATTTTATTCTCTATTATCCAGAAAAAACAAATTCCTCGATGATCATTGCAAATACATTAACGGTGTGTGGAGTATGAAAGCGAGTGAAACCTAGCACAATGTTTTCACTTCTCATTGCTCGTAAATTTAATGGGCTGTCACTAAGATTTATCTTCTTATCACTACGTACTACAATTCGTCCACGTTCAATTACCACCTTTCCGCCACCATTTGGCTTGATAAAAACCACACATTCATCTTTTCTAGGAAGATTTGGCTACTAGATCTTCTATCTAGCCATTGCAACACATTTTCTTCCAAAAAATATTATTTTTTCAAAGAAGCTACTTTTGACAACAGAAAATTGTTGAAACGTATTGGTAACCCATTTCACAACAGTTTTGATCAAATTATTACTCATTTCTGGTAAGTTATTCGCGAGAATTGGTAAAGATCTCTGTTATAAAGGAAATTAGATTTCTTTTCTTGCAATTGATACCCGCCAGAATGTGCATGTCGGGAGAGAGAACTGGTGCTGCCGCTTGTACTGAATCACTTACTCTACATCATTAAATTTGAGAAAGCCTTAGTCCAATCCAAACTTTTACTGGAACAATCCCAACTGCTACTATATGATTTCGACTTTTTAATTCCTGGAAGGACTGGTTTCAGACTTCGATGCCGATCAAATTGTCTTACTCAACTGCGATACCCGTTGATTCAATCTGAAGTAACATCAAACGGAAGGAACGGTTGGCTTTGACATGATTAATGTGTTATTTTTAGTGTAATTAATTGTGCTTGAACCTGCTTGTGGATTTGCTTCCCTTCAATAACAGCTTCGTAGAGGGGTGTATTTGGATATAATTGAGTCGAAGTGGGTTCTGCTTTATATTGAATCTATTTGAGTTTGCAGTTTCTTCAGGTTTGACACAGTCGGGGCTAGGTCTGCTCGAAGATAAGAACTGCTTGAGATTGGAATAGATCGAGACTGGTCGGTTTTTTATTTTAGTTGGCAAGGTTAATTCGGCTTTATTTTGGAGTGAGTAGGGATAATAATAAAAATAGTGTTACGCTGGAGGACTTCAGAGAGGCGATGCTTAAAAGGAAGTAAACTAAAATTTGGGCGCAATTCTCTTGCAACGGCGTTTTAGAGGAATTTGCGCAGCCATTAGGCTTATGTAGCGGTTAGAGTGAGATCTCACTCAAACTACTAAATAAACCTAAAGAGTTGATTTCATCAAAGTCTACAGACTTTGATAGAATAAAGTACAGTAAAAGTAATAATGAGAAAACAAATACATTGCGTGACCAAAATTGAACGGAAAAGATTCATTACGAGTCACAAACTTTCGACTGACGTACGCTGCGAAACGTCAAACAGGTTCAAGTATCATCAATATTCCTCTCTATTTTTAGCCATAGTTCTTCAATGCGGAATTGGTCTCGGAAATTCTTCAAATGCAAATACAACCATATATTATAGATTCTGATCTGTAGCACATCAGTCAACGGGATTTATTCGTAGTACCATCGGAAAGTTTGATTTTTACATGAATCAAAGTAATCTTTTCAACTTTCCCGACTTGGAATTCAAATCTTACAAAATTAACATCTCCAAGGATCGTTTGACTAGTGGAATTCCGTTGGGTAGATAGAGAAATAAACATATCTTTAGAACTCACACATAGATGAGCACGACCATCAAGTTATTGTAGTTCTGAATATGCATGTGCTACATATTTGAATTTATGAATGGATTCAGCTGATTATAGTATTTCTGCCGCCGGTACACTCTTCACTAGTCTCTTAGATTTGTAAGAATTCCATGAAACCGGATGATACATGGAATTATTTGCCAATGGAGCAAGAAGGAGCACAGTAGTCACACCTACATGACTACATTAGTATGATTTGGATGCATCGGCAAACAAAAAGACGGAAGGTTCTTATTTTTGAGTTACTAATTGGAAGAGGATTTTTCGTCGCAGTAGAAAGCTTCTTAAGCTTACGAAAAAAATTTTTTTGCTCAATTATATTAGACACCATATTGTATGGAGCCCCCTTTCGCAAATATGAAGCTTAGAGCGAGCAAATTGGGAAAGAACAGGTCCCAATATATCCGAGAGAGCTAATTGTATGGGCAAAAAAGGACTTCTCAATCTCATTGAGTGGTTCGGCAAACTGTGTAGGACAAGTACGATATACCAGATACTCTGTTAGAGCATTTAGCTTTTCATCTGCATACTGAGATATTTATACTGTACTATTTTGATGCCGAAGAATATCAGTCGACCAGTCCATTCTGTGCAGCGCAGAGCTTGACGGACTTGTCAAATATCTCAGCACAGGTCTTTGCATAATCACCAACACCGGCTGGTTTGATATAATTTAAAGTATTGGCTGATGTCAGCACTATTTTTCCATCTTCATGCTTGTATAATAGTTTTGTAACTTGCTCGCATGTTGTCAAGCCGAGATCAGCAAAGAATTTGTCAGACTGCCCCTGCCGTCTGTTTGTAGCATTTACTAATCCTTATGCAGCATTTAATAATAGCCACAGGTGGGTAGACCTAAATTTAATTTCCTTGGGCAGTCTCACAAACGTGTCCCTGTCACGACCGGCAGTAGCAGTCTGCGAAGAGGGAGTTTGCGCACCTGCCTTGTAGAGCTTCGAGCCAAACAAAAAGTCAATACACTAAAACATACGGAGATAAGTCTGTGGACACGTCGTACAATCTGATGCAAGTACGTTTTTAGGTAATCTTCATTTCCATGTGGTGCGATCCGTGCCTTTAGTTTCAGGAAGACTAATAGGGCGAAAAGCTTTTAGAAACGTCTCTTTCTCATTTTTATACGATTTTACTAGCGGAAACTGTTCAAAATATTGTGCTTAGTGTCAGATGAAGGATTTACTTCCAAAATTATGTAGGATTCACTGTAGCTCTTTGGGTCCTTGGTCTATATTCGTGAAAAAGGACTAGTGAGTAGAGATATTTGCAGTCTCATATTTCCAATCTTAACTGTCCAGGTTGAGCGTTCTCTTTCACTATCATCATAGAGTACAGTAACAAAGTCGTTGAGATACAGCTTCGTCTCAGTTACACCATAATTTACCTTTTCAGCTGGCCAATATACCATCAATCGATAAAGAAGATTCAAAGAAGATGAATTGAGGTTTCCCTCGTGCGTTGATCATAAAAGCATGCATCTTCATGCGTCAAACTCAAACGAGTTGCGTGAACACCATACTTGTCCGCTTGTTCCTTATTATCCTCCTTTGTCGAGGGTAACACGTCATCAATGATATCGTTACCTGAATAAATTGCTGACTGTAAATTGTTCGCAAAAGACTGGTCGGGTGGAGCATGGCGGGTGTCTTCAAATGAAACAGTAACAAATTTACCACGTATATAAGATATAAGGGCATTACGTTCCGGTGCATTGACTTCCAGTAAAGTTTTGGGCGTTGACCATTTTCCTGGCTTACCCGTACCAATATTGGAATAAACTTCTACCAAACCGCTAGTTGCAACTTGAAGTTCATCAGTGGATTTATATAAATATATAAGCGCCTGTTTGCGTTTTCTTGAATTATATTGCGTGTATCTACAATATCGTTGGATTTGAAGCGATAGATCTATCACTTAGAGGATTTACGTAGCCTTTTAAAAGCTCAGATGATGACATCGCATCTTTTACGTATAGATAATTGGACATAGAAACGGTAACCAGGGAAAGAAGTGCTGGATCCGAGTCAGTTTCAGCAGTGCAAAACTTAATTAAAATGATGGAGTTTACACCACGATTGCTCTCGAACGGGTTCTTACTGCGACGGCGTGGTAGTAAAGGACGAAACAAAATGCTTCATTCGCTAAGAAACGTGCGAAATTCTCCCTCTCCGAAGCCCTCATCACCTCGCATAGAGACAGCAAGCCAAATATATGAGGTCTAACAGGTTAAATCCCACTAAAGCGTGATTTAGAGAGCTAAAGCTGATTAGGAATGCAGCAGAAAGACTTTGGGTGATGTCCAGACAATTAAGCAAGCAGATGGAATCGAGGTGGAAGTGATCGGCCCGTACAATTACATTAAGTCTACGCGATATAGATGAGATTGAAAGCTTTCTGCTAGACTAGGGAGGGGAAGCGAAACGGCATGAGAGAAATTTGTCTATCAGATGCGGTACATATTCTGATACAGCGCTAGTTTACAGTCCGTTGCATACAAAGCGTATAGCATACCAATCAGGTTTGCATGAACGCAGAGATTGCTTACGAACTTTGTCCACAATGGATTTGACTTGACTTCAGGGTCTTTCTTTTGAAATTTTGCCATTGAGGCAAGAGACGGAAGATGACTTGAGTGTTTTATTGCATAAGCTTTACATAGGCAAGTAACTCAACAAACCTTTGTTTATCGTGATAAATTGGTCAATCTAACATCAGCATGAAACTTCAGATCACTGCAGTTAATATGGATAATCTTTGATCTCTCCCATCTCATTTCATCTTTTAAACACCAAAATTCTTCATTGGGGTATATTTTCTTTACGTTATTACCGATGATACATTGACTAGAGCCATACAATATAAGGTGGAGAATCACAAAAGATCCAAGAATAGAACTAGTACCTATAAAAAAACCACCGACGCATACTCTAATGTACGTTTCCGTTACGTGACCATGAAACAGGCTCCAATTCAGGACCAATATCATGTCCAATATGCTCCGACAACATACGAAGCTCAACTTTGCCAATGGATGAATATGGGACACCGTCATCCACGAGTGGCCCAATATCATGGTTGTAAAAGGAGTCACAGGATCCATTAGTCTCATTCTACGAACAGTTTTTGCTCGACAGCAAGGACATGTAGAAAGAAAAATTCTTTCTTTTTACGTTTGAGTGAATAGTACTAGAGCTCGTTGAGCCGTCACCGAAGCCAATCGGCGAGCTAAAATCCTCAACAGTATCGTGGCACTTCCTACAGGATTTAAATGAGCCATCCTTGCTACGGCTGTCCTACCAATGTACAGATTTACAGCAGACATGGAAAGATGACGTTTCAAGGCAGCATTTCAAGGGAGACGAAAACCAATATGCGACCACGTTAAAAATGAGTCATAGTACATGCAGCGCTAGTAGATAATGAAATGTTCGAAGTAGTGGTCAATTACTTCCTACACTGTTTCAAGACCAATGCCAGCTATTTGTAATTCGCGCTTTAAGATAATCATAGTTGCAAAATTGATCCCAAAAGACAGTTTTATTAGGAGCAGCAGCTGCCAATGCAAGGATTCGTTTAAAATGTTTGATGCTTGCATTGTTCAGAATCATCAAGGCAGATATAAATTGATGGAGCCTCTTAGTGCTCGACAGAGACTTAAAATTCATATAAACGGCTGTAAAAGGAGTTTGAAATGTCTTCAACGAATCATTCTGCGAACGATGGGTATTAAAAATTGAGTGAAATCCATCAAATGCATCACTGCTAACAGGTAGTAATTCAGGCTGATAAACAGCATCAACAAACAATTTGACAATGTCTTCGCTCTTGAGCTGCTCATTTGTCAATTCTGCAATAAGATGTGCAGCTTGACCATATAGCTGTGACTTCCTTACTAGGGTCGTGCTATGCTTCGATAAGGGAGATTTACGCCTGGTCTCATAAAGGGGTCGCTTGTATTACGTAAATTGAATCTCAGGTAGAACAAAGTGAGGATTTATTGGGATCGTATGGCACTTCTTAAGGTTTCGGTGAGGCTCAAGTGGGTTCCGGGCGGGGAATGTTAACTGCTATCAAATAATTTGCTGATAGCTTCAAAAAGAAGTTTCGCCCTGGTTGAGGATGCTTTCCTGACCACGATCCATCACGGCGCATTTGATCCTGAAATCCGTTTTCCTCGATGATCTGCATCCTTTCCTCATTCCATTTCCTTGTCTAATATTCTTTAATCTTAACGGTGATGAAGGAATCAGAAGGTTGCACAAGATGCGTTGAGTTGGGTGGAAAGAACCACAGCTTAGCTTAGTATTCAGATAACGCAGCAGTCAGTTCGGGCGTGCAGCCATGCCCAGAATATTTGTCGAGGAAAATAACTAGTTCACATCTGCTTCGCAAAGTACACCGCAAAAGCAGCACGATCTACAAAAGATTTCGTGGAGGTATGATAACTCACTCCTGGAACGTTGTCATGGAAGTTGCGGAGGGGGTAGCTTCGATCTGCATTCTTGAATACTATGAAATGCGGAACAATCATTGCGTTCTGGCCTCCATTTATGCGCACCACCATTGTCATACCTCCACTACCATTCACGACCTCTGCAACACTGAGATTCTTTCCACCCATGAAGCCCAAAGTCCTTCCATTCGACACGTTAATCAGGAAATGGGTTTCATCAATATTTTCCACCAAATTCTCGTCAAGTGAATTTGCGTCGAAAGCCCCTCTCATTTCTCCCAGATGGTACGCCACTAACCTTCTGATTTGTACAGTTTTTGCAGTACTTATTGATCCCTTTCCTGAAGCGGCTCTAGAAACAATGTTGAAGCGTTCCATGAAAGTTTGTATCCACTTAAATGTAATTTTTTCCATTATAGGCTTGTAGTCTTTGGGATCCAAATACTGTCCGGTGAATTCATCTGCGGAGTTTTCCAGAACTTTTCCAGCAAAAAGAGCAGAAGATTGGTTTCAAACTGAGCCCCTGCACATTTCAGATGTTTAAATTCCTCGAGGAGCTGAAACTGGAGAAAATTTACCCATTCAGCTCGTTTTGGTCCTCTGCTTCGAGCTGCTTTGGTGCAAAGAACTCGTCGAATCCCAACCTGGCGTGGAGAAATATATTGGGGGGTTTCGAGATCTCTGCTCGGAATAGAACCCTTTTGATTCCACCAATCGCTGGCTTTCTATAAATTTGCTTTCCAAGAGCCCCGGAAAATGGAGGGAATCTGTCTGACCGCTTTTGAAACCCGATTTTTTGGGCCACTCCCAGCATGTTCTGCCAACATCCAATATACGACCCTTTGTCGATCATATTTTGTGGACACGTGCTGTAGCCGTCAAGTTTTCGGGGGAGGGAGTGCAGTTATTATCGGGCTACTGTGCTCCGAAGATGAAAACGAAGACTACCTTGACTGGGGAGATTGTGGTGCCGAGCTTCGTAAAGACCTGCGGAATGACGTTTTGTATGTTGTGTTGTAGAGAAGCACTGAACTGCTTGTGTCTGGTGATTAGTATCTCTCCTATTTATGCCCAAACAGATTCCATTGCCCATCATTAATCTGAGTGCGGCAAGAACGTCTCGCTTGAAGTAGGTGCAGAGCAGACCGCCGTCATATCTGTACCAAGTCTGCTTTTATCCTACAGAAGTCAACCGCTTGTGGAACCAAAGCCTTGAAACTTCTCCGCAAGACCAATTTGCGTGCTTTTGCTGTAACAAAGACATAAAGAAAATCTTAAGTGGGTTAATTGAGCGTTGTAAATGTTTCATCGTAGAAAACACAGTAGTTCTACGTTTTGCTTCATAATTTTTTCAATGTATATCCGATTATGCATTTCGTTGGGAGTTGCCACACTTTCACACGAAATATAAATGTGCTTATTAAAAACTCGCGCAATACGACGAGGAGGATTTGAATGAGTCTATAAGCTATTTATATCACAATGGAACTGCAGTTCCACTGTAAATTAGAACCGCACCACCTAGGACTGTGGACGAGGCCGTCCCTTCCCGTGGGACCGGAGCCTCAGCGTCACTGAGGGACACCTCAAGAGTAGAAAACCTTTCAAACTAGCTCAGAAATGCCGTTTTCATATTTAGTCTGAGTGGACAAATAGTGTGGGCCCGGGTATTCATAATTTTTGACTCGGAGTTCTCCGTTGACAAGTGATCTGGGCCAGACTAAATAACGATGCAGTGTATTACAATATAAACTTCTTATAACCCGAACAATTTTTTCTGTCCCTTAATCATTTGACCTAATTCCGAAACGAAAAGAATAGGACTAATACTTTCGAGCGAACAAAATTTAAGACCGAAATATAAGTAACTATTTTATTGATGTACAAAGGACCTCCAATACTTGCTATTTATGCTATGAAGCTGTACTCAGTCCAAAAATGGATGCAGTAGAGATTCACGCAGCCTCTTGATTAAAGAAGCTGAATTTCTGTTCCATTCTTCAATGATGGGCTCATGGAGGTCTCTCACGGACTCGAACTATCTGTTTCCTTTGTTTACTGCACTCTCCAGAACGATTCTCATATTTTCAATGATTCCCAGATACGGGGAACTCGCTGGCCAATTTAGAAACTCTCCTTCGTTCTTGGCGCCCCACTTATGAGTAGAATTCCTTCCATACACGTATGCTCCATGTTGCTGAAAAATCCGTTTACCTCTCATAGTATCTGCAGTCCAGGGTACCAATCATTTTCCAGTATATCAAAGTAGTTATTGGATTCTTGTGATACGCTTATATAAATCAAATCTGCGAAATCGTAGTAGGACATGTTAGCCGAAAACCGAACAGATAAAACTACTGGCTTTCGGGTAGAAATACATGCCACTGGCGACTTAAGTGATGCCGGTAATAGCGAAACCCGTCTGGGCCATCCATATTGAATTTAATATCATCTGAAAAGAGGAACTTCCTCCATTTACGCATGTCCCAGTTGCCGTAAATTTGAGCTTCTTCCAACCATTCCTTTTTGTGTTCCTCAGTCATTTACGGAGCCCTTGGAATCCTCTTGTGCATCATATACCCGCGTGAACTCAACACCTGCTGTGATCTAAGGACCGATACGTTCAACTGAAACTGTTGTTTCATATCTGGCGCGGTATACTTGCCCGTTGAAGAGTACCAGAAAAGTGCCCTCAGCCCTGTTTCTGTAATTTGGGCTTGTTGCCCAACTTTTCCCCGGCTTTTTGAGATGCCTTGTTTTCCGATGGTGTTATGTACGGCGGTTTTAGAGCTGTTGAAGGCTAATCCGATCTCCAACTCCTGTATCATTTTCCCTTAGTAGGCCAGTATAGCTCCTTTCTGCTTGCCTTTTAGTGATGGACCCCTCCTATTTCCCACCGTTTTTCTGCTGAATAGTGCTATGGCAAGGGTCACTTTTCTGAGAACATATTGATACTGTTTTCATGGCAAATCTGTCTGCCCATTTCTCCGTTGGGGATGTTGAACTGTTTCGGTCCCTTTTTCGCGCGGAAAAGGTTATGTATTTAAGTATTGCAATGTAGCCTAAGGAAATGATATAATTCTTGTTCAGCTTTAGTTTAGTTTAATGAGGTAATGTGAAAGGGTCTTATTATAGTACAGTTTTTACGTCCATGGATAGTATGGCCGGGGATCATGCTAGACTGCGATTACGTCCTATATTTTTCGGGTAATCATAAACATACTGCCCAGCTCTCAAAAATGACTATTTTTAAGTTCCTTGACTAAACTGATTGATGTAATATACAGGGAGCAATATTATAACTAAACTGCTACAGTACTTCAAATTCGATTTTGAAACAGTAAATTTTTAACATCAATAAAGACTGGACTGATAAATTAAACTACAATTAAAATATAGAATACCATATGAAATAGACTAAGTCTGTAAGAGAATGATTAAAAACGTACTATCTGAATTTTTCGGCGAAAATATGTGGCCGAATGTCATTCTATGGGAGTGCTATCTATTTTTTCCCAGGCCATCCACTTGTCTCTCCAAATTCCGAATAGGCAGATTGATAGCCCGGAGCCATTTTTATTGTATCCGTAAAACAACATCCCGCTAGCAAATGAGAAAATAGTTATGTAGCTCTGCCCGTGGGGCTGCCCAGAGACTTCAGGCGGTGTCCAACTCCAGCCAAAAGATAAAGTCCCCAATCTTCTACATGTATTTCCCGTCAACTAGCACTAGCACCTGTGGTTCATGGTACCAGATTGTAAAATAAAACGAAATGTGAACATTAACGATTGTAGGCTCCCAACGATCATCTCCTCATCACTTGATCAGCAGCGAGGACAAATTACCTTGCTACATGCTGCTGCAACGGGAAAATCTCTAGGCTGAGAATTGTAGCCATCTTATTCTTGCCGGTAGCCTCTCATAACAAACTGACAGAAATTAATACCACTAGAACCGGACAAAAATGAATGACAGAGAATATTCCGGAGTACGCGGATGGCACGGAACCGTAAAAGGGGACGATATCAAGATAGGAAATTATGAAGTGCTTCAGTAAGCATGGCCGTTTGAGTATATCGAAGCAGTCACTTTTCTCGAAACAAAATTCAAATGCCAAAGTAACTACATAAAAATGAGAAGAGCTACGGGAAGTGGAAGAATTGATATAGAGAGTGAATCAGCTCAGATGGAATAAAATGGAAATTTAACTGAGTACTGGTAGGATGCTGAATAAATTGTAGCAGATGTATCTATTTCTATCATTTAGGACCGTAAAGAAAATCAAAGCCTATGGGAAATTAGGGTTTTTTAGGGGGTTTTAATTAAATTCTCCCTATAGGATATCATTAAAGAACGGAGAGAATAACAGAATTGTTTTTTTATTATTTGTTCCATCTCTGCCAAGATGCCAATGCCGAGAAAAAGGTCGCATTTTCACCAAGCTTCCACTTGAATTGCCTTCAGGTATCCCTCCTCTTTGTCGTGGTATTGTCCTTTTGAGCTAGCTGACAGCTCTTTCATTTGATTTT
This sequence comes from Kappaphycus alvarezii, assembly GCA_002205965.3. Taxonomy (NCBI): domain Eukaryota; phylum Rhodophyta; class Florideophyceae; order Gigartinales; family Solieriaceae; genus Kappaphycus; species Kappaphycus alvarezii. The sequence goes on from NADL03000599.1 coordinate 2,604,145, forward strand.
GCAACAATATAACGCACCCACACACACAAAATGTCCGCTTTTCCTATAAATTTGCTCAATGTTTGCTGTTTCTTACATTATTGGCCTCTCATTTGGAGCCATAAATCTGAACGACAAATAGAAAAATTTTCGAAAGTATCCACAGAGTGTTTCTAGCCTCATTCTCGCTTCAACATCCAAATATTCAAGTGAAGCTCCGGTGCTTAGGAGTCGGAAACATGCAAAAAACTTTGCTTCAGATTGTATATCGACTCACCCCACGGCTTTTTAAGAGAACAAAATACATGAGGGAACTTATTTTACAAATCTATGTGCAAAAAGTTGAGTCATAGCTCGAGATACACGGAATCTTTTCCCAAATAAGCGACAACATTAGACAGTATTCTGTCGCAAGTAGTCCCAAATCCAAAACTAATCCCTCTATCTATGTCTTTCGTGTCGGTCAATCTTTCCCGTCTTCACTTTCTCCTATGCTTCTTAATCTGGGATAGAAAATCTCCAGCTCCAGCAAAGGCATATCCTTCTGCTATTCCTGCTTCCACTGGGAGGTCAGCTCGGAAAGCATAGGGTTATTGCCGCCACTAACCCCTCATAATGAATTGTGGAGATGACTAAAGACGGAAGTAGTTTAGAGAGAGTGGACTGTGGTGTATTGCTCAGGTTGGAAAGTGCATCAAAAAGGAGTCGTGTTGGTGTGGGTTTTGCTTTGGTGAGAGGCGCTCGCTTTTTTTTATATGTGACTTTTGTGGAGGTAGAAACTGAGGGATAATGATCTTAGGAGAGTAGCCGGGACCAATTGGAGTGACATACGGAAAATGAATATCTTTAATATTTCGGATAATAGTGAGTGCAAGAATTTGAGGGCCGTTAGAGAAGTTGAATGACAGCGGTGGTGATTGGTGACCAAGGAGATCTTTTAGGATGCGAGAACATGGAAGTTGGAGCCCTCTGTTTTGAATTGGCGAGGGCAGGTGTTTGCAGTCAAGGGCTGGTGGATTTTTCGTCTATTTTTACATACGATATTACTTTTATCACTTGATTTTAAATGATTGGTCATGAATCAGTATTAAATAAAGTGCTAACATACCGTAAAGAACAAAAGTATGAAACTACTCGTAAACTTTTGCGGCTATAACATTTTCCAGGCTATCCATATAATTGCAGGCCTGAAATTCTCGCCACTGGTATTATTCTACCAATAAAACTCAAAATAATAGCCTGACGGCTCTCAATCTTCTCTAAGTATGTACTGAAGGGATACGCAACTGCCAAGATTAAAGACTGAACTGGTAAAAAAATTGGTCCATGAGAACAAACCGTGACAGTATACGTCCACTCTGGGACCGAGCCGATTTAACTCAGTCTGGTTTATCGACCATCGTTCTGCAGACTTTTGCCAGATATACATGAAGCTCTCCGTTTTACATCGCAATTCTATTTTCAATCAGGGAAAAGACACATTTTTCACCAAAGGGCGGACCTGTAAAAAATTTTGAATAGCACGTTTCACTTATTTCTTATGGAACTTTGCAACGCTGTATCATCTGATTCCAGTCACGAGTCCTAATTCCTGATTAACCACTATTGTCAAACCCTTCCACCTAACTATCCCGATCACCAACCAAGTCAAGCTGCCGGAAAATGGCTGAATAAATTATGAAAACAGCCAACAACTCGTACTGATTTCGTGCACAAAACACGGCAAAATTGATAAACAATGGGGCTTCCCCAGTTTCAATCAGGGCTTCTCCTTCTCGTTTTCCGACCAAGCTAGTCTTTTCAAAGTAAATAAGTCTTTTTTAAGGGCGCGACCAAAAACAAACGCCAGGAGTTCGTGAAGTGTCCTCTTACCTTCGAACTTTAAGATGTCTTGGGTCTTTACCTCTTAGCATTCCCCTAATCTCGCCGGATCCAGTACTTGTGCTTTGTTTCCTTTGTTTTCACATTTTAAAACCAAATTTAATTTTTCTTTTACTATTGTCCCGTATCGTTCTGTTCTCATGCTTCTCTACCGTATTATTGGTTTTAGAATATATTACCTTTTTGTGGTCCTAACTTTGGGTTACAATTGTTTCGTGCATGTAAGCAGGAGTTAATATACCAGAAAGAAGAGGTTTTTGTGATTTTTTCTGAAATATTGCTGAAAACTTACTTTTCAAGGGAAGATTTACGCAATTAATTCCGTAATATTTACACAAAAAGCAACCAAAGACCACAATGTTCACGTTTCAAAGATTCAAATGAAAGCTACTGAGTTTTGCAACACGCAAACTGTATTAAACATCATAGAAAATATGGCTAATGTCTATAATAGACATTTTGATTTATTAATTGAGAGAATTGCAGGAATTGAGAGATAACGAAAATTTTTCTGTAGGATATATTGGCATAAATTAAATTAATATATCTCAAGAGGATTAAGAAATAAGAAATGGAAAAGTGCTTTAATAATTTATTTAAAGGCGTCAGTTTAGCTTTCTTGAGAAACTATATAAAATAAAGGCCTTTTTGCTTCTGGGATTTTAATTGTACGTTGAACTAATGTGCTACAGATTCATCAAGTTATAAAATTAGCTGGGTTTCCCACATGTACTTAGATATCGGTTGGAGCTTCCACGACTCTGTTCAGTCAGACTATTTGCTAAGAGATACCCAGATGCAGGCAGTAAATATTTCAGTCGAGTTTTGTTTTTTGGTAGCATTTGTCGTACTCTTTCAGATTCTTTTCAAATGAACCCCAGGATAAAAGCGGTGAGCGAAAATTGCTGTAAACCGATTATGCAAACGATTCTGTTTATCCGTTATTCAAGAAGATGATATAAATCCTGCATTTTTTCAAAAAATCCTGTTCCGCTAGTAATACCCTTTAATCTAGTTTGATAGCTATATAAGGTGAAAAACTTCTAAAGAGAGGGGCACAGTTTATTAGTACCGAGAAATTAATCTGCTGCTTGAGGCGAGTTTAAAGGTATCTTAGGGGATAGTGGTCCGAGTGAGTGGTGAGTGAATTACCATAAAGGTAGGAGCACTACTACTTGAGGGAACCTACAATAGCCGTAAGCTCCCTTTCGTGGGGCACATGGTTTTTTAAGGCATCATTAAGAGTCCTGCACGCAAATGCGAAGGATCTTTTAGCCCCTAATTCTTCCTGTTCCAACACTATACCAATTTCATAATGTGCTGCATCCGTAGTTACGTAAATAGTAAGAGTGGCGTCGAAATTTCTCAGAATTGGTAGACTACAAAGTGTTTGCTTGAGTACGTTGAAAGCCTCTCCTTGGGCTCGGGTCCATTAGAAAATGAAATTTTTTGTTAAATCTGTCATTGAATAACCTTTTATGAATTTCCGGTAGAAATTGACAGAACCGAGGAAAGATTGTACTTGTTTCTTATTTATTGGTACCGGCTATTCCGTTACTGCACTTATCCTATTTGGATCAACAGAAATACCGCTTTGGGAAATGGTGTGTACTAGGTAACCCACTTCAAAATTTTCAAAAACGAATTTACATAATCTGCCAAAAAAGTTTTCTCTTCTGCGGATTTCGAGTACAGCCCGAATATGATCCAAGTAATATTTCCATATCTTACTGTAGATGAAATGTCACCAGATAGATTATCACAAATGCATCGACCTGGTTCTCGAAACTTTCTTTCATTAGTTTCATGAAAGCTGCTGGGGCATTGGTGAGTCCAAATGGCAGAAAAAGAAATTCAAAATGTCGGTATCGTGTTCTGAAGGCGGTAAATGGAATCACGTCTTCAATTAATCTAATATGGTGACAATAAGATCTAAGATGATTTTGCTGAAGTAGGTTGGTAGTTTAGGATAGTGTAAATATCGTCAATTCGCGGTAAAGGATAACTACTTTCCAGACTAATCCCATTTAAGGCTCTGTACTCAACACAAATTCGTAGGCGATTATAGTTCCTGCTCACGAATAGAATACGAGCTCCCCAGGGACTCCTATTCGGTCTGATAAACTCAACTTCCAGTACCTCGGCCAACTGTTTTCGGAGTTCTGACATCTCTCTGTGAGAAATTCCATAGAGACCTTTCTTCTGTGGTTTCCTCCCTCTCTGTAATTCTATTTCAAAGTTACGCTTCCTTCTGGGTGGCAAATCTATTTGTAACCTCTCTTTAAATACATCAGAAAATGTTTCCAAATCTTTTGTTCGTCTCGAGGGTACACTGGTGCTCTTGATTCACTATAATGTAAAGGTCTAAAAACTGCAAATAACTCATTTTCCCATCGAAATAGCTAGCTATAATATTTAAAGAAACAAAAGGACTTAGTACGTAATCATTAGCGATAAATACAGAGTAATTCACCTTATATTCGAATTTCACTTCGTTACTATGGAAATTGATTTTTATTCCATGCGAGGCACACTATTCTTTTCCAAGAATTCTGTCATAACGCTTAAATGGGCTTTCAGCACAGTAGGGCGGTTCAGTATAGGCACTAATATGTACGTTGACACAATTAACCAATTATTGAAGTGTCTGGCCCGGGCCGCTTGCCATTTCAGCAAGCTCTATGGAATCTCTGATCCTTATTTGATGATGCTTGCAAAAAGATTCACCCAGGAAGTTAATCTCACCACCAACATCTATAAGGATCTTCGCTGGCTCACCAGCAATTATAGCTTTTACAGTGAGAATGCCCTTGTGATTTCTCTCAAATGCAGAGGAGAATGTTTCAATGAACGTTTTATTCGATCTGCTCATGGACACGATAGAAATTTTTGTTCGCTTCAATAATATCTCTCGGATTTCTTTGCATAATTCCAGGGATTTTAATAGCTCATCAATGAGAGGAACTGAATGGGGACCTTCAATCAGTTACTCCTGGCTTTTGGGCGGGTTTTCGCCATGTTTCATTATTGTCTACACCTAGGACAGAGAGCTTCGCCCATACATTTTTCTCGTTTTGCTTTGTCAGTCTTCTGTAAATTGTTTGTATTAATTTTAATCCAGGCAATAATTTTATGTTCCCAATTTCCATGGGTGCTGGATCGCTGTTTCCAGCAAAATAGCTTCGATTTTCATTCTTTCTTACCAAAAACTTTGCTAGGTTACCGGGTCCACAAGGCCGATAGGCCGATTCTACTCGCTCTGCATCTCTCATAAGGTCAAAGGGGTTTGTCTACTCCTTGTTGCACAATTATTTCCAGATGTAAGGCTTCGAACCGCAAGAGTAACGATCTATGTGATCTTTCACTCCAATGTCAGGGATGTCCAGTATATATTTTTTTGAAGTCTTCGTTGAAAATAGAAACATCTTTGACTTGTTTTCGGCGGGCGAGCTTGTCTCGCACATTCTTCTCTTTGATCAGTATTTCTAATCGCTGGATTAAAGCACCTTTCACCACATTCCAATAATTTATTTCTTTTTCTTTTTTTTTTGGAGTGAACCATCCACCTCCTATGGGAATTCCCGGAAAATAGCCAAGTGCTATGTTTAGTGGTTCAATGCCATCTCTTGGCCCGATTTATTTTTCCATCTGAACACAAGAGCTGCCAATAAATCCTTTCAAAGAGAAAGTGATAGGCTTGTTTTTCTTTTGGACAGGCGGGCTTTTCAGGGATGCATTGGTTGATGAACGGTCCTGTTTTTACGATTTCAGCAGTTCATTTTCGAAAGAGGATACCCTCTGCGCCACAATAGAAAGCTACGATCTGTGTGCAGCAATCAAGTTGTTTGCATGCTCGAGATTCTGCTACAGCTGCTGTACCATTTGTGTAAGAAACTGTAAGGTTACTTGCGGCTGATCCATAGCGATTAGGTTTACAAGGCAGTAACAGTGCCTCTTACGGCATCTCAGAAGAGTTTTCGGCCTTACACGTGTACACGAGTAGAAACGTGTACATGATTTCTGAAACGCCTGGAGTAGTAGATAGTCGCTTGGATAGAGCTCGGGCTAGCTACCCACGAGGCACAGCTTGCATTAGATCGGTTACAGAATGCCAGTATACATTCTTTAATTTCCCATGATGTTTCTGGAGTGTACACTCCCTGACAGACTATTAAGTTAAGAACTAACTGGATGGCCAACATCTGTCAGATGCAGTGGGGCACGGGAAGTGATGGCCATAGCCAGAGGACCACCGAACACAGCTGAGGCGCAGATAGATTGGAGTGCGAGTAGTGGCGTCGGAGGTGCGATATCTGGTCGCAATCCGCAGAATGAACGTTTCCAGAGGCAGAACAGTGGTTGGAGATGCCATTCCAAGGGATTCGAGAGCAATTTATTGGAAGCAGAAATTCGGCTGGCGAGAAGAGTTCTCAGATGTGGTAAAAGGAGCCTACAGAGGTTACGATCAATGTCCTGGACCTTGTTGCGGTAAGCTTTAAGTAGTGGCGCCTGCTGCGGCATGCGTTTGTTTCGTTACAGAGGGCTATTTGAACGGCGAAATAATAGTAACATCGCAGACAATCGACAGTTCCTTGCGGCCGGTTGCCTATGGAGCAATTTTTTGGGAAATGTGCTTTATTATCTGATTGAGTCTCTTGGAACCTTCAAATTCCGGTCCTGGTCACCTAAAGGTTAAGTGTAAGCAGCTCCTGATGAAGTGGTCGCGGGTTGGTTTCCGCCAAGAGCACTGACAAAATGCTCCTTCTATGACGTAAGGGTTGACGTAAGTCACGTCAGGTGCGTTATAGTAGCCCCTCTTCTGAATCTCGCTTAGCTGTGGTTGTCCTGTTTAGGTCCTGATGGCGATACGGTCTTACAATTTTAAGCCCTACTACAAGGATCTATGGGCAGCAGAGCAAAAATTTCAATCACAGCAGAAGGATGAAGACAACACACACACCATGTCGATTGAAAAACAAACTTATAACTCTTTATCTTTCTCTTGCTGAAAAGGAAAGCTTTTTAAATAGAAAAATAAATTTTTACTGACAGCCCCTGACTGTGAGTCAATGCATGGCGTCGTTCTGATAGCGGACAAAGTCTTGTTCACTGAACACCTCAATATTGCACTCTTTGTGCTTGTACTCCTTCCTGCTTGTACGGCGGATGTGACGACGGGAATGGAGGTGCTTGAAGGACTAAACGCGACCGCTGCAAGTGACTTTGCAATGACGAAAATGAAGCGGAGAGGACTTTGGACTCGTGTTCATTCGCGGTCTTTTCAGGGGCCTAGTCTTGCGGATTCGATGGTTCACCGCCCTTTGGAACGAAACAGAAGCATCGTACAGCAGTGCTTGAAGCCTTCCCGGAGGAGCCCTTGAACATTTAGGTGGCCTCAACGACTTCGGGACGGTCGGACGCGACGGCCTCCTTGGGACTAGGGGTAAAGATTGTAGACCGGCCGATGGGCGTAGAGCAATCGATCGAAAAGGAGTGCAAGGCTCCTCAACTGTAACAGGGGGAGGTGCTCTAGGATCTGAAAGTGCTCTGGGCAATAAGACATCGTTCCCTGGAAGATGAACCGGTATCCTTTTCTTGGGCTCCTCGGGGCTGCTTAGGGAGAAGTCTGCGAGCCGGGTTCCCGGAGTCGATGGATGAGGTGGGGTCTTGGGATCTTCTCCCTCGCCAGTTGATACGAAATACGAGGTGGGCGGAAAGCGAGAGTAGGCGAGGTCTTCTTAGTCGTATTCTGGTGGAGATGGGAAGCAGCACTTTGACTTCTTGTTGTACGACACTGTGTTGTACCGCCTAACGGTGAGAGTAAAGAATCCACCGTCAGTCTCTGTTGGCAATCGGTCACTTAAGATAAACCTAATAGATATTTTATCCCAGCTGTGGGATTGGTAAACGCATAACGAGGCACAACTTATTTGCGATGCTATCACGACGTGGGGAGTTACGCGCACACAAGAAGATCTACGTTGAACTGGTGTTGAAACTTGGGTTGAGGCTGGCCGGGCTAAGTCGACCGCTCTATAGCGGGGTTTATATGGAACTGTAGATAGCTACATACTAAAGGAATATGTATTCTAGCAGTATCTTATGCAAAGATCTCCCCGTAGAACAGCCCTGAAGGTATCGTAAGTAGCGCTTTCGAACATTTACTCGGCATGAGTGACATACTCTGAGAAGATAAAAGACGTATATTGGTCCAGGTGGCATGGGATAGCAAGGCAGCCTATGATTGGTAGGGCACTGATAAAATATCCCAGTGTGCAACTCGCCTGTAACTATTCCAAGTGTAACAATGGGGTAACACGTTGTTTCAAGAACTCTAAGGAAAGGTGTAATGATAGTAAAGTATCCAGTGTCTATCCGCCATAGCGCTGTCCTCATATGAGGCACACTTTGTCACCAGGACATTTTCCGTTACTTTTTAGGAAGGTAAACTTTTCGGAAGCCCGAAAATTTTACTGTAAAAAAGGTTTTTTACACTAAGGTACAGTACAGTAATTCTTACTGTACATGAGCATTCGTTTCTGAAACTCCCCACGATAATAAGAACTATATTTCCTTCCAAAATGAAGTCGTTTTCACAACTTCTTGCGAAGAGCCGACGTTGGTGAGGGAAAATTGCTCTAGCCTTAACCAGAGGTCAAAAATCTTGAAAAGTTTGTTTTGATCGGCCATCTATACTCATGAACTAATGCGGAGGGACAACAAATGCGCTGAGGTAAAAAAATTGTATTGAAAAATAAGTGTTAAAAGTAGTCCTCATATGAGGACAACGGTCCAATAGACACTAGCAGCACTGGCATTCAAACCAACGGACAGGATACCGTTGGTTTGAATATGCAGTACAGTAGATGACTTAAATTCGTGTAAAGCTGTGAGGTCTGTGAAATACCAGGTCACAAAGGAAGGTGATCCCATGGAATATAACAGCAAGGCACTATCTCTTTTCACTACACGGTCAACAAAACTCACCGTTGCACATGCTGAGACCACCATGGCTCTTTCCCGCCACGCTGTCACCTCGGTTACTAACCTTCTCCATACTTTCACCACCTTTACCAAAGATTTTCACGCCCTGCGGGCACAATTAGACATCCTAACTTCCCCAGCAAGTCAAACGTCCGACACTCACTCCATATTAACTGTACTTGAAGTCCAGGTCACAAATATCGCTGCCACAAAATTGCGCGGAAAAACCATCGCACCGTCGCCCCGCTTTCAAGAGTATCATCCATCCAAACCGCGCTCAGTCTCCGTTATTAAATCTTCAGATATAACTGTGGGATTGTTGCCCCTGTAATTGGCGTCCGCCTTAACATTTGCAACCAAAATACAGTTTTTTAGACAAGATATCTATACTAAATACGATGCCTAAGAGATGAAACATCCGCTGTTACAATCTCAATCCGGACGACCTCTAAATCTGGTGCCTTACACACTACAAGCGAGTCACTACGGAATTCCACTAGCACCACCGATTTGTCGTCCGTCGAACCTCTCGAAATGGCCAACTACACCACACCGTTCGCGGCAGACTGTAAGTCATTGGGCACCTCCACGGCCTTCACCTTCAAACCCCGCGACTTGATGTAATCGCCGACTTTGGCACCCAAAACGTGGTCCCACAAACTATCGCTGGCCAAAACTAGCAGTTGATCATCACTCTCAAGTTCGTACTCCAGTTACGTCGGCTCGGATATCACCACCGACACTAATCGTGTTTTCATAAATCTACGTACCTGTCCAAGTTATGGTTATTGGTAGGTGATATTGAGAATATTAGAGATAATTTCATTTTGAATTAGATGCTCCGCTTTAAATTCTTCCATATCATATTTTCCTGCCTGGGAAGCTTCTGTTAGTCACTTTTAATCATTTATTGAGATGCGATGGAACGACGACTCAAAAAGATACGAAAAGTGATAAAAGTGGTACTTTAATAACTTTGTGATTACGCGTATTCTTTACCGTTTATCCTAGAGGTGTAGATACATTGTTCGTTACATCTCAAGTTAAGGATGTAAAAAGCGGGAAATATTATCGATATTTCTTCACGGACCATGAAATGGTTCAACAGAACCCATGGTATTTTTTCAACTTTCTTCAGACTCCTTTTATCCTTTTCTGCGTGGAGGAACTTATTTCAGTCTCCAAAGAAAATTATAATGCACTCTTCAACTTTAAATCTGTTACGGTTACTGATAAAAGCTACAGTTTAGACTCAATACGGTAATCCCAATAAGACAACTCACTTTAGTTGTGAGTAGGGACAAAATTGAGAAAAAAATCTTTAGATATGTCCATTTTAGGCATCATAATTTATTCAACAATTACTTTGGATAGACATTAAAATTTTTCTTCTATAGTTAAATTAGGTAAATAGACCCTGAGCGATGTGATATTTGTATCCAAATTCTGAAAACAGTCGTATTAGTAAGTTACTAATGCAAGTATTTTCTTAGTTACTTAAGGGTAATTCATCGGTCTCAATGTTCGATTTTTATTGAATTAACTTAAAAAGATGAAAAGACCACAAAACTATATTTGATTGACCAAAAAAGGAAAAAATACTTCAAGAATACTACATAGTATTATAACAGCGCCTATTAAATTTGTAATGCTGACATGAAAGTCGTAGTTATTGAAAAAATATTGCCGAATGAAAATATTCAAAACTTTTTTCGAATCTATATCGATAATTGACATAAATTAAACGTGCTGTGATTTAAACTAGTAGCGAATCAACTCTTTGCGTGACTATATTATATTTTGATATTTGGAAAAGAGTTAAAATCATGAGCTATGATCATTTTTTGCATAATTTGAGTTATATTCTACTCCAATTGTTGCGAAATATGGCGTTATTTCTATTTACGTGCCATTCTCTCAAATAAATAGGAATATAGACCACCCTCAATTCAATAGAAAAGACTTAATAAATAGCCTCTTTATATGAAAATATTTTTCTCCCTTATTTTCTTTTCATTATTCTGCTTTTTTCATCTCTTCTTTAAATATCGATGGTGAAAAGTTTATCTCATGATGCTTCTTGCGATTTCCTTTCACGTTGTGTTAGTATTAATACACTTTTCCGGTGTCATTATCCCGCATTGAGAGTAAATTTTATCGAAAATCTTTTTTTTAACTATAAAATACTTGAAAGGTTTATCAAAGGTTATCACTGAAAAATGAGAAATCGAGACAGTAAATTTCATCCTCTAAAGAGCAGTTGAAAATTAAGACTACTATTTGGAGCTTCAATTGCTCTTTTGAAAGTGCGGTTCAACCTGAAACTGTAATATGATGTCTTCTAAGTGTGGTGGTCAATTTTCTACATTCAAAATTCCATATTTGCTACACTAGTTTTAAAAGAAATAAATATTTTCTGAAAAATTGGTAGTAATTTTTTTGTTTCTGACTTATTATTCTATGTTTTAACATTTAATTTTTAAATGTTCTGCAAGGTTTCAATATTTTCCGACCATGCAGAGCCGCCTATGCACTAACAATTTCCATGCCCAAAGATCGATTGATCCGCGCAAGTTGGCCCAAAACCCCTCCAGCCGAAGTATAGATCCGATTTTTCAATATCGAGAGGGTCAGCGGGCCTATTTTCGTTTAGTAAGGTGTGAAAGTGAAACTTTTACATGCAATGAATTATTCAAATTCGAGATAAGAGCATAAACGGTTAAATTGCTGTCAGTAATGGTTTGTTGCGTGTTTCAGTCGCTTTGCATTTATTTTACTGCGTATGAAACATTTTCTACTTGATTCGGAGTCAAATCTTGCGAAGGATACAAGCTGTTTGGTTTTCACTCGTCATTTTATTACTTACATCGGATAGTATTGAGATCGATGGTTTTTTCTGAATGACTGGTGCTAATATCAGTTTAGAGTAAAATTCACCTCCTCGGCTAACCACTGATGGTCAAAGAGTGAAAATGTGGTATGACTCGTTGCTAGCGAGGAGAATCTAGAGATCATACATAATAGAGGTTTACGAAAGTCCCCCTTTATGCCGATTCAATCCTTCATTCATATCTTTTTATCCTGATTGCCTTAAAGTAGATAAAACATAGGTAGATAGCGCAATTGTCCCAGTGACCATTCTCTTTCTGCTCAATTGCCCTTATGCGGTTTAGAGAACTTCTTTGCATAGCTCCGTAATATATATACATAGAACAGACGGTAGCCACCGATATTACCATGCGGACTATATCATAATACTGCCACCTGTGTGGAGACCCTGGGGTCGAGCGCCGACGACCGGCGTTAGCAGCAATCCAAGCGACCAGTATGTTTCTAGCTTGACGTTTCCTTTTACCTCTCCCTGGCTCCTTTTCTGAGTCTGTCTGCAGTTCTTCCTTTTTGGGGTTAAGCAGGACCATTAGCGCATATATATACTCAGTAAGCTCAAATACTTGTTGCGTAATGGTACTCGATGACATGAAGTTAAAATAACTAAAACTAAATAGAAACGAAGAAAAAATGTATCGCGAAAGTGCAACGTGTGCAGTAAAAACCACGAAGGTACAGTCAAATTATCCCCAATACATGCATTCACACCTCCACTACTCTAATTATCACTACGAAATATCCATTGAATGATGGGTGCCTCATCCAGTCCATCGGTGAGCAAAGTCTCGAAAGACATATTTGACGAGCGTTTAGTGAAGGCATCCTCAATATTCAAATTTCCGCTAAAAAGACCGACTTCACATATTTCGAATCGATTGTATGCTTCGAAAGATGCGACAAGGTTTATAATCAGCATTTTTTTTGGCTGTATTCGATGACGTGGTTATAACATCAAACAATTGCTTCGGATCTGCAAGCATTCGAAGCCGGACCTTTTTCCCGTAAAGTTTTTCCAGATCGTGGCGCAGCATATACGTCAAAACCCTCAGTAAATGCACATAATTCCTCACTCAGGATCGACCTAACGAAACGCTTAGAGGCGCGAATCGTGATGTCTCATGTATGTATTTGTTGTTGCCATCACAAAGCATGATAGTATAGCCAATTGGCGACGTCAATTCATCGTTCGTTTAAAACGATTTATCAGTGTAGACGCGTAGATCTAAGGTTTTTTTCTTGTAATCGAGGGTACTTTAGCAACTGTTCCCTTATTTTGAGCCTTTAAATGGCTTCGTTTACGAGAAGAATCGATTCGACGATGTATTGTCCTGAAGTAAATTGAGCAGCTTTGTTAACTAGCCAAATTATTTCTCGACGAGAGTGAATGGCCCATGAGATGGATGCCCTCGCGCTTCGAAAATCCCTGAAGATTGCATCTTCGGCTAAGATTTGCGGGCGATTTATGTATATACGATGGTCGATTTAAATAGATCCAGATTCATCATGGCGAACATTAAGTCTGAAGAAGTTCAAAAGATTCCATCTCGCGGTCTTGACTAAACGTCACGGTTCATCTTCTCGGATAGTGCCTCAAATCGAACATCCCCGGCTCCTAGAGAGTGTTTGACATACATCCCAAGTATACCCTCAGCCACTTTTTTCTCCCTCCCGTGCCATAAATTTACTGAAATATCGCCAGGTAGAGGAGATAGACCAGAACTATCCCTCAGATAGCGATGTATAGTATCCATCCAATAATCTCCACCGTCGCAAAGTCCGTACAGAGGTCGGCGAAGCCGGAATAATTGATTTTAACTGAGCTTAAAATACGTTAGGTCCTTTGGACAAAGCCGCAGGAAAATCTCCCGCTTCAGCAAGTCACTGTCCTGCAAGTATGCCTGCGTCATATCATTGGAGAGCAGTTCGATACCCATGGACTGCGGCAAAGGATACTATCATCCCCGCGGATCTTTTTTACATGAATGGAATATTTTGAACCAGAGTATCTTTCTCGCATTCTTTGTGCTCTTGTATAATATACCTAGCCTTTGCGCGTTCAAGAGGTGTTCCAATATTTTTGGGAGATAGAAAATCTTCCCCCAAAAACTTTGGCTTTCTCGGGTATTTTTTGTTCATCTACAACCTCTAAAGTACCTCGGCCAAGTAGATCGAGTGCCTCGTGTTGTTTTGCATTCTCAAATTCTGTTCTCTTCGCTCTAGGGTCGTTTGGTGTAAGCATGCCCGTGACAAATTCTTCGTGAGTGGCAAATTCTGTTATACCTACAGAACTTCCTTCTGCATTAGGTCCACTCTCATCTTAAAGTTGTCTAATTACTTCATCCAAAGCTTGAAATGTATTATCTACTGCCCTTTGTTGTCTATGCACATCGTTCTTTTTGTACTGCTTGACCCTATCAGTAGAGAATTGAACAGATCCCCTGTTGACATTGAGCTTAAGGGACTTTTCGTTTACATCCAATTCTTTTTATGGACCCTCCTGGGAGTAATAATTATCGCGTTACACTAGTTAGTCGTCATCAATACTCAAATGAGTCATCGTTGCAGTTGGTAGTTTGTTTCGGAGTGCTTTTGAAATCTTGAGAGCCCCGGTAACCCTTACCATCTCTTTCTATGATCGACAAGAGCTATCAATCGTTCTGCTTTGTTTGATAGGTCGGTTGGGGTTAACAGAATATGTGACATGATTCCGGATACAAGAAGTGTCGAAACAAACACTTTCGGCCCATTTGTGTAATTGAGCGCTTTAACCGCAGCATCCAGCACTTCTTGGCTGGACATGTTCGGATGTTCGACCCTGACCTTACGGTATAACTGTCGTAGAAAAGAATGGTACCTTGCACCGATGCCCAGAGAATTGTGACTTTCGACTCCGGCTAGTATAAGCTAAACCTCGGCTAAACGACATATGTTCTTGAATTGGAGGGAGAAAAGCTATGGCCCTTCGTCTGCATGAAATTCAATTGGAATTCCGGTGTAAAGAGTGACCCAGGCACTGACATAGATTCTCCAAACCTCTTCCGTAGTAAAAATGTTGCTGCATTGAACTTCATGCCCTTGTCTACGATATAGAGGGCAGTATCACCCTCGAGCGAGAAGAGGTCACAGGTAACGGCGCGGTTGAACAAAAAGTCATCATTCGATAGGCTAACTCGGAAACGACACTCTTTACTACTAGTCCATTGGCAGACGTCACAAGATTCCCCAATATTCTGTAAAGTTTCCAGGGTGTGATGTGAGCACTCTTTAGGTCTAGCCCGTCGCAAGACGGAGAAAATTTGCTGTGAGTCTGGGTGGTAAAAGTGCCGATGCGCCTTGCGGAGCACATCTTCAGTGAATAGAATTTCTCCGTCTAAATACCAGCCGATAAAAGTGTTTACATGCTTCATAATGGGTTCAAGTTCCCATTTTGTATTCCGAGGAATGCTTTTGTTTCTTGCAATGGCAACGGAAGCTTCGTAATCATCGAGGAACTCCAGCCTAACCAAAAAAACCTTCTCTGAAGCTTTAAAGACTTCCATTCCTTCCGCGGCATACTTACTCATCCTGAGGGACTTCAAGAAAATGTTAACTTCTTTCTGGCGGACAACCGAATTGTACACACTTTCAGTTTGGTCGACAGCCTGTTGAAACCTTTGCGCGTATCCATCCACATAATCCAGATACAATCGCTTGGCGTCTCCACGCAAAATATTGTGAAGGTAATGGAGTCTCCGCGTAGGACCCAGGTTATAATCAAAGGAGTTCTGGCGATAATCATCGAAAAATTCTTGCCAGCATTCACCTACGTCCCCTGAAAATTTCTTGTCGGTCTCTCGAGGTCTCACAGACATACTTTGTACGATTGTTTCTGAACTGGTCGTACTTGACTTATTTTGTGGATTCTGTGGGGATATATATGTAGGCAATTCCATATTTTGATTCAGTCTCTCAGCAGAGATGATTAACTTCACAATTTCAACAGCCGCATTCTTATCTTCCTCATCTGGTGTAGATATTAGTGGCCAGAGTCATAAAATCTCTCCTTGACGAATGCTGAACGAGTTCCCCCCTCGACTGTCTAAGAAATTTCATAACTCTGTATGTAAGGCTGGAACCGTTCGGAGGCTCGTCCCAAACATGAATGCTGGTGGAAAAAGTTCTGCAACTGTTTGCACTAGTGTGGTCCCTGTCATATAATCGTCCAACTCCAGAATGCGAATAGTTGTCACGAATCAATTCTATATGTTTTCCATTGTGTCGAGGGTTGATTGCGGTAAAGCTCCCATAAATGCAGTATTAGTTTGATTTGAATTCCCAGCTCGATCCCCACTACTCGACCAAGACAACAAATCCCCCGTTCAAGCTTGAGAGTCCATGACTGAAATTGGTGCAGTGGTGATAGTTCGCTCCTTGAAACTTGGGATTTCTAGGCGATTGAATGCAAAACTGAGTAAACTGCGATGTAGCACCCTCTCTCAAAAGCCGCCCCGTTGACATAAAGTATTTACCCGGTTATTCTAAGGTATGTGTTCAGCAGCGTCAGACTGAGCAGCAAGACAGGAGTAGAGACAGTACCCAGTCTTCCGGTTTTACGCGCAGGCTTCTAGATAGCACTACTCCAGATGGTGTAGTACCCAGGCCCCCACGCAACTCATAATAATTCTAGACAGCACTGTAACCACCAGGTCGACTATCCCTTGCGTACTAGGTACAAAAATCCACTCCAAATTAGTTCAAGCTACCAATCTTCTTCAGAACCAGTCCCAATTATCTGACAGATTTGCATGCCAACCGAAGATTCAGCCAGCTTTTTTCGATTTCAGGCATGTTTCGATTGTTGAAATGAAATATGACCCCAGCGGCATATTTCGGGATGTGGTAAAACTGGGGTCGAGTGCAGACGACGGCTGCTAATAGCAATCCTGACTATCGGGATGTTTCCAGCTTGACGTTTAGTATTACCTCTCCCTGTCTCCTCTGATTCTGGCTCCTATTCTTCCCTTTCGGGAACAGGCAAGACCAGCAGTGCATATACAGAATATTCAGCAAACGCAAATACTTAAAGCGTAATGGTACTCGATGATATGACATTAAAGGGGGAATTCGGGGTGTTTTTAATCCATCAAAATGAGTTCAGCTGTTCCCTGAGGGATGTCGTGATGTGAGTAAAATAACTAAAAGTAGAAACACTGAAATGATATCGCGAAAGTGTAACGTATGCATTAAAAGCCACGAAGCCACTCTAAAATTATCCACGATACATGCATTCACAACCTGGCACTTTAGGGCCCGGAGGCACCGCATCAGCCCTTTGAGGTCGTACCTCATGACTGTCCCATTTTCAGACTCTAATACACTGACCTGCCTGCTCCTCTGCTTATAAAAATGTCATCAATTGATGAAATTTGTCGAATATTCACTAGATCTCGGAAAGTAACTGTCCTGCATCCCAAATCAATAAAGCACCCAAATTTTTGGGCGAGGAGAACTCGACGATATGACCGTCAAATCGTCCTCTTCGCGCAAGACCTGCAGAAAACGGCCCGCCACCCTCGCTGTTGACTCGCGGGACAGGGGCTATCGCAAGAGGCCTGACAACCGGCGATGGGAAGCAATGGAGGTACGGACTTCTTTGATGTGACGTTCTTCAACACGCTGGCGCGCTCCCATATGAGTTTCTACACGTTCAATCCGCCCACGTTCCTAAATACGGCCGTCTCCGCGAAGCATTGAATGTATGAATCTTTTATTGAACCTCCACGAGAGGTAGGCTCGTGTCTATCCCTGTATCCACTCTCGGAGGTTGGCACACACACGCCTATAGGGTGCTAACCGGAGTCGCGCGGAACGTGGCAGTTAGGGCGATGGAGGCCTACGGCTAGGTCCAATCTGTGTTTAGTCAAATCCATGCTGTCGCGGCCGTAATATCCAACGCAGCCTGACTCCTAGCCGGCATTGAGCCTGCTATTTGGGGAAAATTAAGAGATAGCACTAGTAACCATGTAGGATATTCCGGGCCACAACCAGGCTATATCTTTCAAGTATCAAATTACCGCACATTTCCTGCTCCCATGGATCTCCCCGATGCGAAAGCATAGGTGTACTGTGCCCCATCTCCAGGACTTAAGACAAATAATGAACCAAGATAATTTTCGTTGCCTCTCCAGTATCATTGCCAAGTCCCACTTTTCGCTCAGGAGACACCATGGCCAAAGGTAAGCTGCCCCGAAATGCTCGTTTGTTTCTGCTACCAGCTCCTTCATTGAATTCATGGAAGCGAGAGGGCGAGGCGCCACGACTGTCCGGTTTGTATGATGTCCAGTGGTTTGAAAAAGGCATCTCGACGCTCGGTGGTGGAACCGCGAGAATACCTTCACCGCACCAGACCCAAAATTAGCGCGATGGGTCATACTGGCGGTACGAACTTTTTCGACATCACCTTCGTGAATCCCTTGGCATTCTCCCGCAGAATAGTTTGCAGCTTCAACCCGCTGAGGTCAGTCAATGCTGCGAAATACGCGAAAGTGAGGAGATGCGAGTCATTCATCACGAATTCTGCCAGAGGTAGACTCATTCCTGTCCCCATCTCCACTCCCAGAGGTTGGCACCCAGATGTCTACGCGCTACTGGGCGACGTCGCACGAAATGTGGCGGTAAGGACAATGGAGACGTACGGAACGGTTAAAGAAGTCCTCACTTAAAGGCAAGCCGCAACGGCATCAATGTCGAAAATCTGCCTGCGTGATAGCGGGACTCTGGCCAGATTTTTTAGGGTGACGCCTTCACGCCGCTAACCTTGACCTCTGTAACAGCAAACCTAGTAGTCTCTATTTTGATTCTATTGCGTCAGTGCAAACCTACTCCGTATCCAAACGACCATTTTGGACCCATAATTTTAGCGCCACCGCAAAAAGTGTCTCATCCCCGGAACATTTTTGAGACACTTTTAGCGCCGGTGCTATCACGTTTCTCAGTCCTTTAATCGTAAAAAAGCTGTTAAGATAGCCAATGAGTTGTAGCCGGCTATCTTGCGCACCAAATGTTGGCTCTGCACCGCTCACTTTGCAAAACTGCGATTCGTTCGCAGCGGTTTTTCGGGCACGTTCACGCCAGCATCATTTTCCGCACCGCCGTTGTCTCGCCAGATCTCGAGTACTTTTCACTCCTCCACTGCCATTGCCTCGCTGCATGTTCGAGTACCTTTCGCCCCTACACGGCCATTGCCTCGCCACATCTCCAACTACCTTTGGTCGCCCTGTCTTGTTCCTCTTTCTTCTTGTTCCTACCTCAAATTACTCTACAACAGACACCATGCAGCCTCAGAATCCGGGAAATCGAAGCAACTCGCACCCAGCTACGGCCAACACTGCAATAACGAACGATTGAAAAGGCCAATAGGAATTAAGAAGCGGAAAGTGGTAAAAAACAATAAAATGCTGACGAGGAGCTTGCGGGTATGATCAAGACGATGTAGGGCACAATTGAGCGAACACGCTCTTTCATGGAAATGTTTTTCAAGCAAACGTAGATACAAAATTGGAAATAAAATGACTTTTAGCTCCAGCAAGTACTTTTGGACTATAGCGAGGAGCGTAAACTGGTGTTGAAGAGGATATTGGAAAAGCCATATGATTCTTCGGCGGTGCTAGTGGAGAAAACAAAGGCGGAGAACACAGAGATAAGCAGTATAAGTGCGAAAACCGCCAAGAGCTCCAGTTTTGTCAAAAGTGAAAGAGGCGAACCCCAGGATCATAAAGAGGAGGGGGGCCTCGATGGTGATATCGTTTCTTCGGAATTCGCGCTGAAGGGGAGCTGAAAGGTCTCCCTCCCCGTAACACACACGGCCCACATTTGGAACCATCTAGGGCTAAAACTACTCCCGATAAGTTCCCTTTACTTATCGGAATAGTAAATGAGATTCTCTACAATAAACTAATCTTATCCTAGTCGTTCAACAATATCTGCTTTGAGTGTGTCGTGTCCAATTGATCCTCACAAAGTCCTGGCGCACAATAATGTCTTCCCATTCTCCAAGCTCATTTGCTCCAGTTTCATCAGCGCTGGTGTGCAACTCAAGCACTGGCTGCGATTATTCGAGGTTAATATCGTCATTATCCAGTAGCTCTGTCAGAATATTGTAGTGTGCAACCTCAGAATCATGGTCTTCCGCTCACACTCCATCTTTCTGCATGCGAGTGATCATGTTTTTAGTACTACACAAGTTTGAGAAACCCGAATGATTTCGTCGATGAATCAAAGTCGGATATCCTCTCGTAGAATCCGAAATCGGGATTGCAATACCCCAAAGAGCCTCTCAATGTTCTTACGTCGTGCCTCCTGTCCTGTTGTGTATCTACTCTACCTATTGGATATGGGGTGATGAATTGTTCCAATGAATATGGGACACTGTGGGTAGATCCCATCCACAAGAAAGTATGGTAAGTCGCGGTCAGTAGAGTTTAATAGAATCTTGTACGGTGTGTTAAACTTAAAATTGAACTTTTTAAGCAGAATATCATTAATGAGTGGAGAGTTATCGACTATCTTTAGGTCTTTATTCGTTGCCGGATGCCCGGCAAACCAATGCCATATATGTAAATCCCTATCGCACCACACTTCAACAGATATCTTCGCCATCTTGCAATATTTTCCATTCTGGGACTGTCCTTTAAGCACGATTGAACATTTTTTTCCAAGTTTAACGGCAACAAGGTAATTCCCCTACGCATCCTTTGAATCGGACTTCCTTGTACTGCTCAGAAATTTTATCCAGTTCTGCAGAAATAGGTCGTTTATTGGGGTATGTCGTGCCGTAGATTTACAGAATACATCTACAAAATTCCCTTACGTAGAACCTAGTTGATTCCGCTGACATTCTAGAGCCATCATCAAGGTCGTCGTGGCTCCTGTGCGTACTCAGAAACCTTACACATGCTAGTACTTTGATCTCCGATTTGTAACCTACCTTGCCATATGAACTCGTTTTCTGCTTAGAAGAGTGTGTGTAGTGAGATACAAAATCATCATGTAGCCTCCAAAAGAGGGTTCCTGGAAGGCTGAACTTTCTTCGTAATTGCCTCAATGTGTACAAACAGTTCGGCTCGAGATAGTCTTTTATCCTCGAAGACTCGCCTCGACGAATGTTCTGAGATCCCAACTGCCTGTCTCTTTGCTTGTATTTTGAACCATTTTGGCGAAAATTTCTGATTGTCAGTGGAGCGACTAGTGACATCTGGCCGAGAAGTTGGTGGGCCTGAAGTAAAATGTAGTAAAATGTGATGCTGTTGTTGTAGATGATTTGAATTGTAGAAAAAGAGGTCAACTACGTCTCAGATCGTGGAGAAAATGAAGCAACGTTGAAATCAGTGGAAGGGGTGTCATTCAAACACCCTACAAAACCACCTCCTATGGTGGTTAGATTCCAATGCCTTGCCGTGCTACTCAGCTGTATGAACTCGTACTCAGTGCTTTGTGGTATGAGCTGATTACTAGGTTTTCCAACGTCTGCGCTAAATATTTTGTCTCAAACTCGATGTTTCAGAGACATTGGTTTAGAGTCTGACTAGGTATTGTGGTTTCGCCCCTCTTCAAGCTGGGGGAGGATTGAGGACCAACTGCAAGAGCTGTACCGAGCTCTATTGATGAGGAGTCACGCTACCTACGTGCCTATGGTGGTATTTATCAGCTTACGTCTGATCTCGGGGAGTTTCTGTTAGGTGTCTGAGTGTTGTTGTTGATGTTGTTGTTGGTGGTGATGGTGTGTGAGATGCAACACCATCACTCTCTTTATACTGTAGATTCCCCTGCCTAAGGTGCCCAGGCCAGGAGTATACTGTAGACTAGCTGAAAAAATGCAGTACAGTTGCATATCCTAACTGACTGTATAAATCAGAGTAAAATAATCTAAAATATATCAATTCGAGTCATCGTGCGTAGTAAATTGGAACTACTGTCGGTTGACATTGGACGACTCCTGAAATTGTAAATTTTATTTTGAGAGCACATAAATCCACATTTGCGTACACTCAAATCCTGATTTTTGTGTGCAAAAATTGAAATTTTGCTCGACGTGGTCACCCCTGCTAGGTTAAAAAATATGCCACACAAATCTCTTTTTGGCGCCAAGTGCGACTAGCATGCTAACTCGAATATACTTTTGCGCTGCCAAGCGCGGGGAACATCACAACAGCAAGTCCGTCTTTACAAAGCCAACTGAGCAGCAAAACCCTCCTCTTTCACATTCGCAGATCCCCGATACCGCCTCTAGCCGCAGACAGACAACTGTCACATCAAGGGATGAGTACAGTGCGACAGAATACATCCCCGCTGAGAACGTTCTTTTAATTCCCTCTATGCAAAGACGACAAGTCCCAAGCGGGGCTTTAGTAACTCCAACAGATGAAGATACGTTGAATAGTAACGATCAACACGACTCTATTCCACTGCCGAATATGACTACAAATCGTCAACCGGTTTCCCCCCTAAGGGCAATGACGTTGTTGACCACATCAACCCGTCAGCTCGTGAAGCGCTTGTTGCACCTAGATCTACTATGCCGCCTTCAAGGCTTTCCCAAACAAATCCAACTGCAGGCGCCCGCAATGTTGCTCGTCTTCCGATTCGCAGAACCATACGAAAGAGAAACGTTCACACAAACACGCAAAGAGGAAATTCGGCAACTGGCGGGCGCGGTACTGGGTTCACAAAGATGGAAACGGACGCACTTCTAGATCCTCTTGACGAGAATCTGCCTCTTGGCCGAGATGAGTGGGAATATGTCTCATCGAAACATTATCTACGGTTTCCCGAAATGGAGCGAACTGCTGGTTCTTTGCGAAGGAAGTTCGCTACACTATACCGTAAACGTGTACCAACTGGTGACCCGATGATTCCCCCCGATGTTCTTAGTGCTAAAGAGATTCGTGAACGTATGACAAGCAGATCAGGTATGGGCGATGGTGAAGAAGCTGCAGATGAAATTGAAGATATGCGTATTGAGCCATCATCAACAGGCGAGACGCATCCAACACCAGAGACGGTTGATTTTCCGACTTATAACGATCTATATCAACGAGATGTCCCCGGTCCGGTTGAAATCGGTCCTGCGCATAACGAGTTTCGTAGGCGATCTCCATCTGTGACGCCATCTCCGCCTCCACTTGTTAGCAAACGGGGTCCTCGACGTAGTACGGACGGTACAGAAGATGAGTTAATGTGTGTTTTTAAATTGTCGATGCTGCAAGAGCAGCAGAGACGCGAACAAGACTACCAGTTGAGGCTTGAAGAGCGAGAGGAAGAACGAAAAAGGAGACAGGAGGAACGGGAGGAACGGGAGAAAGATCGTGCTGAGGAACGCTTGTGTCGCGAATGGGAGGAGAAGAGACATGATCAGATGATGCAATCCATGATGATGATATTACTAGGCAGCCAGAATTCTCAACAAAACCGTCCAGCTTATGGAGGTCCCAATAAGCAATAGATGCCAGAGAAAACATCTCTGGCTAAACGATACATTTAGTATAGTACATTAGAGTATCGAAGTTACAGTAAACAAATCTCGGTGGCAAGGAAGTGGTTTGCTTTAACACTTAAATGAGGCATAAATGTTGTAAGCATTTGGTTGATACCGAAGAGCCTGGCGCGAAGATTAAACAGCATTACAACGGTTAGTAGAACGATTTTACGCTCTCCGCGCTCTTCGTATACAAATCTGTCTTTGATCCTGGGAAAGGAGCCCTTCGACGCGCGCATGCCCCACTCGGATGCTTGTCGCACAGACGTTGCTTGTGAATATAGGGCTCGAAGTGACGGATTTCCGTCACTTGACAGAAATGGATCTTGCGATGATTTGATAAGAAATAGATATGATGACTTGCAGAACGCGGAATCTACAACACACTGTCCTCCAGAACGGTTGAATACATCTTCAAGCTTAGCGTTAATACCACCCCAGTCAGAAATGAGAGATTCATGCATGGATCCGGGGGCATTAACTGCGTAAGCTATAATAGCGCCGTTGGGAGCGAAGACGAAAATTTTTCCGACATAGTGATCATGCGTCCAGCCATTATAGAAAATATTTTGTATAATGGAGTCACTAGACTGCTCCAAGTAGAGTTTAAGGCCATCAGAAACGCAGTAAACATTTTCAAGCATAGAGTACTTAGAAGAAATTGCTACCTGAAAAGAGGCAATTTCATCTTCTGTTGGCATTCTGACAGCTGCTTGGGGTCTCTACATAACACATGAAGTATTATGCGACGCCATAAGCAAAGAAAAAGTGAGCAAACGGACGAAGTGATTCCGAAAAGCATGCATAGGACCATAGTAGATCCCCTAGTTCTCCCCCACGCAAGTACGAGTCCTAAACAGGTCTTAGCCGACATTGATCTTGGTCTTCCACGCGTACGTTTTCTTACTGGTAAGCGACGTATATAACCATCTCTAGAATAAGGACAGAATTGGTTAAAATAAAGTTCGAATCGCTTGAGAACATAGTGGAAGGCTCGAAAGTCAAACCCAGTTAGTGTTATTAGTGACTGATCACACCCTGATCCAAAGTTGCGAAAGCAGACATTGCTGGATTCTGAAGAGCACGCCTTTCTATTCTTCTATCTCGACCTCGTCGTCCTTCCGCGGTGAGGGTACAACGTAAGGATTCATTGGCAATCTGTCTTCGGCGTCGACGTAAAATAAGGAGCAGTAAGAGCGATCTGAGCGGCATTATCAAAGCATCAGTCTCTTGACAATTGTGGATTTCCGTGCAGGTTGAGCGGATGGCACGGAAGCTTAGACTATGAGCACTACACATGCTCATACTGTTCTGCAAAGGCGTTAGAGCACAAAATGATGCAATTATTTCCGTGTCGAATTTGGATTTGCTACTACCATTTACTTTTTTTCCTAGCAGTTTGTGAGTGTCATAATTAGTATTTCAGGAGTCGTCCATTGTCTGCTTGACAAAATCATCATCTAATTCTAATGGTATGCTCAAAGCCCTCACCCACGCACCTCAATCGCTGATAGAATATGAAGCCTCACTTCAAGAAATGACATTTCTTTCCAAATAATAAATTACCCAAAATTTTCCCCATTTTTCCCCCTTTAAGGCAGAAGGTACTTCATCTGCCAGGTCATCTCAGTCGCGGCCCGTGATTGGCCAGTGTACACTGTACAACGGGAATCTGGTCTTCCAATACAATGCGGTATACAGTACTGTAGTAACGTACTGTAATGCGCGTGTACTGTACCACGGCATACCATAATTCAGAACACTGCATGCACAGTACAGTATAGTTCAGTATAGTAGGGTACGGTTCTGTACTACCGCACACAACACGTTTTATGCTCTTTGGTTGACCAACTGCAACGCAGTACAGTACTGTAGAGTACAGTACAGTACAGTACTATACATATTGTATAAATCAGGTTGCAGTTTCGTGCAGAATACAGTACTGCAGGATAAAAAAATTGCTCTACACCGTACAGTAATGTAGAGAAACGCAACATGAGGTACGGCAATCGCAATTGACAATTTTTGACAATCGTGAGATATCTTCAACATTTCTCCTCTAATGCTTCGCCGATTCACATAGATGAGATATTTTTAACTTTTGAGCAAGGCGCCAATCTGAAGGGCCCAGTTATCTACTGCCATTTGATTCCCTCCACTAGCAACCTGTTGTAATTAACACGATAACGTCCCCGCGTAACGAGACAACGCTTCGATCCCGCAGGCTTGCTTAGCAATCCCCGTTACCGTCTTGCTGCCTCCAACAAACCTGCAACAGAAATGCTTTCCCAGCTCAAGCGTATTGTCTGCCTTTGAAACCCTTACTATCACAATTCCCCACCCTGCCATATACATAAAGCGACCGGTAGCCAATGATTCTCACCCATAACTCATTCATCCCGACCACAACTCGTTCAACATTCGCGGCTACACTCCTCTCATTCCTCCTCACTGCCACCCGTCGCCCATACGGCCCATTGGGTGCCGAAACGGCATACGCCGCCGTCGGCGTAGTCATGGTGCTAGGCCTCCGTTCCTTTTTCGACCCCCCAACTCCTACCCCTTCGCCCCCCGTTCAACTTTTTTTTCAGCATCTCTTGGTCCATATGCTCCCCTTGGCGACGGCGTGGAAAACGGTTCCGACACCGACCCTCCGCCCTTCTGTTTCGGTAGTTTCAGACCAAGCCCCTTTCCAATTTTTTTCCTCTCGGTACCCTTGCTCCCTTGTCTCTTGAGATTTTCCGGCTCCGAATCATCCTCGTTTGCACGGTTGATGATTCCACGATTTATTTTGCCGAGATTTGTGTTACCCAGTTTTGCTCTCGGAAACGCATCCGCCTCCAAAGCACGTCTCATTAAGGCGCTTCGGTCTTTGCGAGTGGGATGGTCAAAGCGCGTGGTGCTAGAAACCGAAAGAGGTTCACCTTTTCGAGCACGTGAGTAGTCCAGATAGGTGACAGAGGTAGAAATGCGGACCGATTTGGACGATCTCCTCTCTGCGCCAGTTATAGTCTTGGCTTGTGAAGTGAGTGAAAAGTCGGCCTCAACACCATTCAAAATGGGTGCTGTTGCGGCCGTAGAACGACGTTCCAACCTGCCATCAAACAACGAATCTTCGGTAGCCGGCTCGATTGCAAAGTCGTCGTCATGTTGATCTTCGGCGGTATCCTGCCGAGAGGGCGGGGATAAGTCAAGATCCGGAGGCGCGGTAGATGGCGTGGGATCCGCGGCAGCGGTGGGAGTGACCTCTTGGAAAGTAGGATTATCTGATGTTTGCTGTGGAGAGGCCTCGACGGAACCGTCTGGGTTGACGACAGGGACCGGGGTGAGGGCGGTGCGACGGGTTAGATGAATATCAACGGCGATATTGTCCAATTTTCGATAGACCCGTTCGAGTTGAGAACGAAGCCTGCCACGACGGGTGCCGAGATTCTTTCGTGTGTTGGAGCGGGTGAGACGGATGAGTTGGGCATCGGTGAGAGTCTCGAGGGGTTGACTTGCAGGGTCGACATGGTTTCGGGGGGCGGAGGGTGGGGAAACTGGCGAGAAGGGGTTTGAGGGGGGGAATTTGAGTCACGGATATGACGGCGTGTAGGGGAGGTGGGAGGTGAGGAGGATGTTGACAGAGTCATTGGGAGAGATAGATTGGTTGGTGGGAAGCATGGGTACGCGAAAGGCGCATGGTTGAAGGGGTGCAAGGAAGGGGCAACCAGAGCGGGGAGGATGGGTAGAATGTGGAGCAGGAAGGTGAGGGGAGAGGGGTATGGGCGGTGTGGATGGTATGTCGAGTGGTTCGGAACCAAGTGATGGTGAAATGGGCCCGAAAAATCTCTGCATAAGAGAGGAGAAAATGAAATTCGGGAGACCTTCTGTAAAGGATGTAAAAAACAAGTGCGTCATCGCGGTCGTTCACGGCATACCAAAATTTTTTGCCAGTGGAGGATTAGGAAAACAAGGTGGCCCTCTCCTGTCACATTTTCATTTTATTATATTGCACTGTCCTCTACAATGTTACTATAGTGCAGTCTAGTACACAGAAATGTCATTGTGCTGTAGGAACCTCCCAATCAAACATTTGCTTGTTATTTTTTCTGAAAAAATAGCCCACTTATTACCAAGTGCAAGCGATACACTGGTCGCTGGGCAACATCTTTGACAATAAATTTCTAGGGTTCATTTCAACAATTTGTAACACTATTTCCCGTGACTGCGTGGCAAGTTAATTTATTTCAGTAATCTCCTCTACAGTGGCCGACCATTTTTCGCCATGTGTCACCAATTCATTCATGTTGGACAATTTCTATAGCATTTTTGCATATCTTTGTATCACTATTACTATCTTCACATACTTGAACAATAGAAGGATCAGTTTTCTCCCCGGGCCAGCATTTTCACTTTTCAATCCACATAAGTTACATTGGTTTCGTTATCGCCATCCCCTCGCCACACCAACCAGTGCAATGCAACTGCCAATAATCCCGCTGCAATACAGTGCAGTTGCTTTAAAAAACGACAATGTCAGCATAATATCAAAGGATTTGATCCTGTCCTTAAAGGACCATTGCCCTTCCTCTCTTGGAGCTAGTCCCAGATGTTCCAGAATTAGTTTCATGACATACAGTTCCGTGTATAACATACATCCTGCCACCTCTTCCTGCCGTCACCTGGGAAGTAAACAACATGAAAGAATTACGGACAAGAATAGTTTCAATACCTGCCTTGCCAATCCCAAATGAAAAAGGTAAAAAACCAGGTATTGAGTAAGGTTCTGTATTACATTCGGTTGTACTTGTTTTATGCAATAGACAGCGGTCATAGAGGGCGGCGCTTCGATACGGTATAACCTATTGTCGTGTGTTCACTCCCGGCAAAATCCCTCTGCCCAAATGCCAGCCCACCGCTCTGCTAACCTTTTTCGGATATCACTGTCACTGGCTTCAGCGGTAAAGACTAGTTTCGAATCTGAACATTATTGAACAGCTCGTGAAATGCTTGCTTCAGTGCCTATTTTTTGGAAAGCAAGTCACTGCTTTTGGTTGTACTATACAGTACAGTACTGTACGGTAAAACCACTGCCTTCTCCTCGGTGGTTCACTGTACTGTTATGTTTAACTTGTGTACTGTACTACGCTACCGTACAATATTTCCATACCGTACAGTATGTTTTCAACGCATGTTCTACTGTATAGTACATGCAATTCTGAACTGCACTGTACAGTATGTTATATTCAAGTTTATAAAGGCATTGGCACTCTTAGAATCTGACTCAATCACTATTTAGGCCAATTATTCCGTAGTTGTATTGCCACCACCAGCCTGTTATTTGCCAGCAACCCCAAACTGTCACCTTGTTCTATAATAAAACGCTCCGTACAATATTCGCCAGTATCTTTGTCTTTCCCCCACCGATTCACTGCATTACGGAACCTCGTAATTCTGTCGACTTTAGCCAGTTTACTTTTCTCCACGCATCTTAATCCGCGTTGTCGACCATTCCAATGCAGTTGCGCAATCATCGCATCAGCATCTTTCGAAGCTCTGCACTGCATCCCGTGTTGATCGAACTGATCGAAAGGGCAACCCAGCGTTGGTCTGTGTGCTCATCACCTTCGCTAACTGTAAACGCTACATTCTGGCGAAGGGCTGTGATTAACAGTTCGGCAGCAGCTCAATCTAATTCTCAGCATCTGCAGCAATCCTTCACAGCTGTCCAACTTCGCACAATCACTCAGGCATTCTACGCAATGCTCGCAAGAAATGCCAGCCTGAGCCAATTCTTATGCCCCCAACCATTAGATTGCCCTTGGCGAACGTGGTGTGCGTTTGCCTTGCTAGAATTTTTTCCGTACCAACAGGATATCACCTCCAATAATAACGTATGCGCTGCACTTGAACCAACAAATCCGCTCACGCGCGGCATGCCCCCAGGCAATTGTACAGTACCATTAAACCCAATGATGTTAGCTGCGTGTTGGAACGACGGATGCCCCAACCTTCCTTCCTCGTTTCTTTCATGACATGACTATTGTGGTTGCTGCTCCGTTTCAAAACTTGCCTCAGGTGCAAAACACCAAACTGAATGACCTTTATTGGACACCAGGCGTATTATCCTGCATCCTCCTCGCTTACCACTCGTAGTACATTTGAGCGATCCACACGCCATTACGCAGACTGCAATTCAAATCTTGCGGCAACTTAGGAGCGCAAATTTGATTGCTTGCGGTCGTCGGGGGCCAATCTCATTCACCCGTACAGTTAATCGAATAATTAATCGCGTTGTACATTGCGCTTCGGCAACACCACTCACAGCCCTTCCTGCCATCACTTTCCTTGAAAGCATTCGGAGCTCAGCTCATATTCCTTTCGCCGCCACAACCTGTGAATTTCTTTTTAACAGTCATATCGTGACGTTACTAATATTGATCACCGTCTTTGATGAAAAAGCACCGTTTTGTACTAGCCCGCTTCTTCTTCTTTTAGCTGCCTGCGACATGTAATGTAATGTAATGGCGTTTAATGGGAGCTTGGTATAAACAGATATTTAACCACGGTGTCAAGCTGTGCGATCCAGATCGCGTAGTAATGATTATCGAAGTGACGTGTGTGGGGAGCGACAATAATATAGACGGTGGACGGCTCGAAGAAAAGACTACAGGGGACTCATTCCAGAGAGGCATCATCGTGAGAGAAGACTTGACACGCCATTCTTGCATGTTCTGTCCGTTAGAGCGTGTCCATAGCAGTGTGCGGAAGATTTCGTCTGCGAGAAACTTAGCACGGTCCTAGATGGGGCGATCCAGTGTCTTCCCTCGCAGGACTTTCCAGCACCGCTTAAACGAATATTATACTGCGATCAGTCGTGGTCGTGATAATTCTGTTGTGGACCTCGGCTCTTACGCAGTGTTACCAACCATCCTACAGTCACCAGCTTTACTAAGAGCGTGAGGTTTGAGGAAAAAGAATGGGGCAGGATTTGATTGAGATTTACCAACGCAGTGCACGCTAGCTGAGGCAACGAACGGCATCTTTTACAGTGCTTGACAACTCAATATAAATACCTGCCGACTGGAAACAAAGGTCAAAGGAGAAGCAGTACGAAGGTACTGTATCTTTAAATGCAGAATCCGTGCCAACGCAGGAGCGCAGCTTGACTGCAACGGCGTTGTTATAAGCCATTACAGTACGGTTCTGTAATGTAAAGTGATTCACTTTCGGCTTCTGAAAGGGGGTTGCACGAGGATTTGGCTCAGATATCTAGAATACCGTACACGGCATTGGGCAGCCAATGCAAAGTACATATATATCATTGCAAAACAGGACCAGCTCCGTAAAGCACTGGACATCTTCTCATCACAAGAGGCCGCAGCTCGGGGACTGCATCTGCAGTACCCGAAACTCAATTACGACATCCCCCAAAAGTGTCATAAGAGCCAAAAAATAGGCGGTGAAAAACGAAATTTCGTCAATCACCTCCACTCATAACGGTGATTAACGGGCCAAACCTTTGTGGAAATTGAAACATTTTTACTTTATTTGCCGCGCAAACGGCTACTTGAGAGGGTGAAATACTCTTACGACAGTAACCATGAAACACGACATTCCCGCCTACACTTGCTCCAAAAACCCCAAACGACATTCTCTATCTCTTCCCCGAGATCTCCCCTATTACCTAGATGGGCCGAAAGTCCTCTTTGACTGAGGAGCGAGGCAGAATTGATGAACTTTGTGTCGCCAAGGTATCAGTCGGAGAGATTTCCCGTCGCCTGAGACGATCGCGTGACGCGATTACGAGGTATCTAAACAATATAAAAACATATGGGATACGTAAGAAGACTACCGGATCAACAAAACTAACGGCAACAGCTCGCCGAGCCATCCTCAGGGAGGGGCGGAAGGGCTCCTCGTCCGCCAATAACATCAAGAAAGACCTCAACTTGCCCGTTTCTACACGCAGAGTGCAGCAAATACTCTCCGCAGACAAGAACCTGAGCTTTAAGAAGCCGAAACGTAAGACGCCTTTGACATTATCACACTGTCAGCATCGTTTTCAGTGGGCCAGAGAACGCTATGCTTGGTCACGTACAGAATGGGGTCGTGTGGTATTCTCAGATGAAAAAGTGGATCTTAGACGGCCCTGATGGCCATTAGAGTTACTGGCATGACCTTCGGAATGCAGAAAGGATCTTATCCGAGCGAAAGAATGGTAGTGGAAGCGTCATGATATGGATGGCCTTTTCAGAGAAAGGATACCTTGATATTGCTTTTCCGTGTGGTCGGCAGAACTCCAAGAAGTACTGTGAAACCCTAAACGAGTAGTTATTACCGTTTATAGAGAAACATCATTATGGAACATACATTTACAGCAGGAAAATGCATCAATTCATGCAAGTAGGGAGGCAATGTCGTGGTTTTCAGAGAATAATATCAGTTTCATGGACTGGCCTGCGCGAAGTCCTGATTTAAATCCAATAGAGAATCTTTGGGGAATCTTTTCGCGCCGGGTTTACCAATGTGGAGGGCAGTTTAACTCTGTATTGGACCTTAAAGAGATTATTATCGTAGTATTGCGTAAACTGGACTATAATACTGGCTACAAGCTACAAAGCATGCGAGACAGTTGTGCAGCTGTGTTGGAAGGTCAAGGAAAGAGGAAAAAGTACTGAGCTTGTTCGTTCCGATGATATGGCAACTTGTACAGTGGCAGTGGTGAAATCCCGAATCTGGTGGCGAACTCCACCACAGGATTCAGTGCAACGCCTCTATCCAAGAGAACTCGCACAGGAGTACAGCGAGGGTACAGTGGTACTGAACGCTCCTGTTGGCATCAATGGCGTCACCCAACAGCACTTCACTTGCCCTGTGAAGTCTCTGAAGCTGTTTCTCGACACTATCATAGCCTTGGAGAATACACAAATCGCGTTGCAGCTCCTGCGCAACTGTTTCGGGGTCTGTAAGCTCTGATACCTGTTAGTAGTGGTGCCACTAGCTTGCACTCCGGAAGGCTCCGCAACGTCTGATGCGATGATGGAGAAATGTGTGCGGAAACTGGCTGGTGGCGTCCTCGACCCCTAAATATTTCGATAACTGCAGTTGCCTGTGAAACCAATTAACGCCAAGAACCCATCACTGGGAGTTGGACTCACCTCGGCCATGTTTATTGCATCTACAGCCTTTCCCGCTTCCAGCGCAGCGTCCAACAGGCTGTGCACAGCCCTCTTTCCATGTCCAACAGGCTGTGCACAACCCTCCTTCCATCGACAATTACGGATCTCGCAGCGTACAGAGACATCGTGGAGGGGCACCAAATTTGGTCCCTCTCTTGCTCCTGATCCAGGATTCTCCCCTCCAATGCCCTCTGTTCAGACAAAAAACCATCACAGAAGACATTAACGGACGCCATCCAGGAGCGGGTGCAGGAAGAGATCG
The DNA here is from genome assembly GCA_002205965.3 of Kappaphycus alvarezii. Taxonomy (NCBI): domain Eukaryota; phylum Rhodophyta; class Florideophyceae; order Gigartinales; family Solieriaceae; genus Kappaphycus; species Kappaphycus alvarezii. Next base: position 2,636,816 of record NADL03000599.1, read on the forward strand.
ATGTTGGCGAAAACAGACGACAGGCCTTCCGTGCCTCTATAGGGCCTGGGGCGAAAGATTCGGTTTACTGCGCCTCATCTCCGGGCCTTGAGACAAATATTGAACCAAGAGAATTCCCGATATGGTTCAAATACTACTGCCAAGTCCCGTTTTTCCCTCCAGAAACACCATGCCTCAAGCGGAACTGCTCCGAAACTCTCGACTGATTCGGCAACTATCTGTTGCACTGCTTGCACGGGGGCGAAAGGACGCGAAGACACCACCGTCAGGTCAGTTTATTGGCGAGCGATCTCGGGAAAGCTGCGCGACATCCAGTCATCGAGCCGCGGGAAGGGCGCCACCGCACCAGCCCTGATATTCGGGCAATGGGATGCACTGGCGGGACAGACTTCTTCGATATCACCTTTGCCAACTCCCTAGCCCCCTCGAACAGGAGAGTAAGGAATTTCAACTTCCTTTTCTCGCTCAACCCAGTAAGAACGGCGAAACACAAAAGATACGAGTCTTTCATCGCGTCCCCAGCCAGAAGTAGGCTGGTCCACCTCCCCATCTCTACCTTCGGAGGATGGGACCCAGACGCTCACGCGTTGCTAACCGACGTTGCACACAACGTCACCTCGAGGGCAAGAGAGACCTACGCAAAGGTCCAAAAAGTCTTAACACCGCTTCATGCAGCAGCGGCAGCGACTTTCAATGCAGCGTACCTGTTGACTGGCCTCCAGATATTTTCCTAGCGTTTTGACGGCTTCCCGCCAATCCTTTACATGCTAAGCTTTTACCTATATCACGAAATCCCTCAGAGAACAGCTGACCTCATTTTCCATGTATTAAAAACACCCCAAATTCCCCCTTTGTAATTTGTTGAAGGGTTTTGATGCACGGTACAGTACTTTTGTAGCCCACGGCAACCTTCCGTCAGACGTTTGTGACCTGAAGCACTAGTGCAAAGGATGCGTGCCTAGACCTTTGGAGTGCTTACGTTTTGGCCCACGGATATCGTCCGTCCGACGCTTGCGGCCCGCAGTACTTGTACAGAGGAGCCTAGAAAAGAGCTTAGCAATTGATTCGGGCCAAGGTCCGTGCTGAAGAATAGAATGGTCCCGTCATGGATAGAGATAGATACCTCTACAATAGTTGAGTCAATATAAGGGCTTGAGAAGATAATTTTTCAAGAAAAGGAAAGATCTGCTGAAATAATCTCAAATTGCATCCTGAGATTACTCTTGGAAAGTTTGCCAGTGTGGGATTAATTACTCTGGCTTAAATGTATGTGATAACTCTCGATGATGTCGCGAAGCACAGAATGACTCATCGGCTTCGCTAAACTTTCTCTGGCCCTTTTTGAGCTGCAAAGAAATCCTATCTCAGGGATGAGCATGACTCAACATATTTTCAGATCAGCAGTGTCATCATGTGCTTCTCTGATGTGCCTGATCCTTTACTGATCGCAATAAACCAACACTTTAGTTCGTACAAGGCCGCACTGTTCTGTAATAGTCTTTTGAACGACTGTCTACAAGAAATTTGGGTTGTTTTAATCATTGAAAAATAGGTCAGCCTAGTGTCTATCTGTCATAGGGTTGTCCTCATATGAGGAAATGCCTCTTTATCATACAAAAATGTACATTAACTAATTTTTTCTGGGCCGTAAATATTTACCAAAAAAAATACTCTGAAATATATAAAATTACAGTAAAGAGGTGTTTAGTGGATTCACCTCTACTCCACCTCGGCTAAAGCATTCGCCTGCTGAGCAAAACGTGGCAAATTGGCATCAAATCGAAGGTTATCAAGAGCAGTTAAGTGGTTCATATCCTGACTAGCGCTAAAACTACCAAAAAGTTTGTTTTGATCGAGCTTCAATACTGTTGAAAGTATAGGTTACCATAAAAAGAAAGAAAAACAACTTTTTACTTTAAAATATGCCCAAATTTGTCCCTATATGACGACAATGGTCCTCTACCGTAGATACTAGCTAGTGTACATCCGCCGTAGCACTGTCCTCATATAAGGATAAATCCCTTTGTCATACAAATATTTGGAGTAAGGAGATTAAACTATTTTTGGGGCCTATAAATATTCACTGGAAAAGATACTCTAGAAAATACAATTGCAATAAACAGTTTCTCAAAAGCTTAAAACTCTACATCACTTCGGTTAAAGAATCCACCTAGAGGTACTGAAAATTAAGATGTGGCCAATTAGCACTACAATTGAAGGCTATCAAGTCGGAAAAAGCAAGGCGTACTCTTAGCCTCGTTCAAATTACCGAAAACTTTGCTTTCATCTAGCTTCAATACTGTTAAAGGTATAGATTAGTACAAAAAATAGAAGAAAAAAAATTTACTTAAAAATTATCCTTAAACTTTGTCTTCTTATGAGAAAATATGCGTAAAATGGTCGGATTGTCACTAGGTGTCGAGAAAGTAGACCACAACAAGGTCAAAATTATATGTTAAGGCAAGAAATTCTCCGAAAGAAACGATGCGGCCTAAGCGGCGAACCATATGGTACTCAAAAGGGTTTAAGGCTGCTATTCCCCTTTCAATTTACAACAAAATACATGTCCTAATTGAGCAGGTCGGTTCTTTTTGTAAGCTGGGGGTGAGAGTATTAAGTCTGCGTAAAAGTGAACAAAATTCATGATTTATAATAAGCTGACTCTTTTACTTTGCGACGTTCTTGTGGTCGCATTTCTGGTCGCGGTGACAATTGGGATGCTCATCCCTATATTCCACGGTTATAATTTTCAAGGCCAGCCAAGGGCCATATCGCCCCCTGATTGGCCTCAACTTTGGCTCACTCAGGAATCAACATGTAAATTGAAGCCGAGATCTATTATCAATTTCAAGGGTAAGCATCTGAATCCGAAGATAGTGCTGGGAGTATTCGCTTAAAGAGGTGAAGAAGTTATTAAATGGAAGTAAAAAGGTGGAGTAGCTCGTAAAGGGGGGTCAGAACATTCCAGTAACCCTGAATCAGTGACATGTTTCTCGAGCTAGTCAATATCTTAAGCACCATGTCTAAACGCCTAAGATTAATGAGGATAGAGCTCATTGATAACAAAACCCCCTCTTGCGAGCCCTTCAACGGCACATTTTATTCCTTTATAATTCATAAAAGGACGAATATGAATCTTTTCAAATTTATTTTGAGGCATATTTACTTAGCATCACTAAAACATTTGTCGAGTTTAATTTTATATTTTGCATTGTAGATCATTTTGGGCGTGAGTTTGTTGAAGTTATACATGCGAGCGGGGCTATACAGACGTGCATTAGATTATAAGCCTTTCGCCTGTTTGAAAAATTATTACGTTTTGCGCATGTCTCGTAGCTCGCTTAATCACCGTTAGGTTATCATTCGATGAATCGATTGAAGTCATTGTCCTTGAATATATTGAAGATAAAAATAGCCTTGCGATTGTAGTCTACATCAGATCCATGAGTGTTTATGTTGGAAACTCTTAGTCTGATTTGAAAAATTCCAGATTTCTTAAAATACTAAGGCCGATTATTTGTAAGAAAATGAAGGGTTGCACAGGACAATTTACAGAAAAGTTGGCAGAAGTGGTGAACATTGGTTCTTTCACGCGTTGAATTTTTTTTACTGACTCCTATGTCGCATCTTAAGAAATATTCTATCTAAAAGAGAATCTCTGCCCGCATATATGTCAATTTTACAGTGTATTTATAGCAATGCTACATGTATCATCCAGGAACGTGGTGGAAGATGGGCAAAATAGCAATGTCCTACGTAATATAAAGGTCTAATAACAGCTTTGGGAAACAATCTGGGGTAAATGTGTACCTTGGCAGCAATAAAAGTTTTTCGAGATGGTTCTGGACGTCTTCTGCTTCCCGTATCCGTATTGTGCCTTCCTACTCTCATTTCTAGGCGTACAAAAGCTTGCTTTCCGGGCCTTTTACATGAAAATTGTTCGCCTATCTAGGGTGCTCAATGAAAAATTCGTCGATGAAAATTCTTCGGCGTAAAGATACTTCATGGGTTTTTAATGAGTCAGTCCTTCCTAATCTTTAGTGCCTGAATTTTACATACTTTTTTCTTTAACTAGAACTTTTTTATCTGTGTAACTAGAACTGGATGTTTTCAAGCCATTATTTCGGCCTTTTTGGCCAAATTAAAGTGTATCTCGCGGGTCGATCTGCTCTAGTTACTAAGAAAAGAATTTTTGTTGCGTGTTTTTATACTAAAATAAATGCTTTTTCTTGTTTTAGTTTCTTAATTTCAACGACAGAGATACTAAGGCCTCGAATTGATGTACAAATTCATCTTTAGTAACAGTTTTGCCTCTTCCTTTGGGCATTCAAGCAGGGTCAGAGATCTGTTTGCGTAGCTCAATTCATCTTAGCCTAACGGAAAGGTCTCTACTTTCAACTTTTTGTACGAACTAGTCTTTTCTGCCGCGAGTGCTGTAAAGTTGGGCCTAGGATCGATAAGAGGATGAAAAGATAATTTAAAATCAGGTTAAAGTTGATTTAGCTCGATACCGTCCCTTGTCAACTGCGAGGTAGAAATAGGGACGAGAGTGCTTTTTTTTTGTTGAGTAGCTACGTACTCGGTAAAAATAAAGGAGTATTGGATAGTATATAAGACGTTATTGGCGATGATTTGTCTGCGGATGGCAGTGGAACATGTGGGGTCATTTATTTGGACTTCAGGACTTTGGAAGACTGATTAAGACGGCAGAGTTCTAAGGGATATACAAAGAGACTAATAACATTCAAAAAATAGCGCTACTGTATTTATTCAGTTATTGGTGATTGCTGAGTTGGATATATCGTAAAGGAATTCCGGAAGGGGGACGGAGATGGCATGGTAGCCAGAGTGATTTCAAAAAGGGCACCAAGTTTTTTTTGCGCGAAGGGTGGCTTCAAGTCTTCAAAAAGGAACAGGGGGTTCGCAATGTTTTAATTGGACCCGCGATTATATTTTGGTATTTAAAATAAATTGATTGTTAGCTATCTAGTGGGCGGTCCAGAAATTCCGATAGGGTGCTCGATAGCTGACGGCGAAAAATTTGGCTACGTAAAAATGGGATTGCTCGCTACTGGTGATTCGCCCAGCTAAAGAATTTACCCATAAGAGAGATACAGCGCTTTTTAGACGTGCCTCCATTTTTCGGTTCAATTTTTACCTCATCGTTATAATGCGAATTAATATTTAAAAATGAACTATATAATGATTACAGTAATGTGATTTTTATGTTCGACTATCACTACACGTTTTGCCCCGGGACGTTTTTAGTTTACTGAGGCGACTGATATCATACGGAAAACCCTATCTGGAAAACTGTCAACCCAAACAAGCAGTAAATTTAAAATATGATTTGAACAATAGATTTATCAGCACTTCGCACTCTCTGGCGTTATTTATCTGTATTCAGGACCAAAAAGTATATTGAATAGCTAATAATTCCATCAGGAGTTACTGCAAATCTTAAGAATGCTTACAAAAGCCTAGGCTGGCTGAAAATAAAACATTCGCGGTATAATATAAATCATCACGAGTCATTAAACGCTATAACTCGGCCGTTTCAGATCTTTTGTTGTGAATTACTTCCCCAAGCCGAGAAAATTTCTGTCCTAAACAGCTTTACAGAATTTTGATTTTATAGTCAGGTAGAATTTGATGGGAAGGTGATAATAACCCAAGTATTCGCTGCTAAAAAATTACAGACCACGGTATACTCACAAATATATATTTTTTAAAAAATGGTTTATTATGTAAGTGAAGAACTGATGTAGCTGAAAGATAACTTTCTGCTGTGTAATTACAATAGAATTCAATAAATTTATGTTGATAGGATCCATAAACAATCAAGAGTCGCGATAATAGCAGAATAGATTTATGCAGACACCTTTATTGTGTTTAAATTTTAGTATTCGAATACACAGAAAAGTTAAAAGTGAGTATATAACTAATGCTTAGTGGCCATTTTGAGGTTTTTGAGCTGAGGTTCACAACTGTGGGCTGTTTGGGGTTCAAAAGCACACTTCTGAAATGGAAGAAAGGCCATTAGATGCATAGACACACGTCTCTGGTGAGTGGATTTATGAAGGCTATCAATGACCAATGTAAGCAATATGTCACGCCATCTTCTTGTAGGTACGGTCTTGGCGGGGATTGGATCAAGAAATAACTTCCGCATTATGTTGCATATGACAGTAAGCCCGAAAATTACTGTGAATTGAAAGCTTCTGCGTGTGGTCAGTTTGAAAAATGTTGAGAATGGGGCTTGTAATGGAAAACACGGGTGGATCGGCGTGACTTTTCAGAAGAATTATGTTACAATACCGCTTTTACGCTTCTCCTCCTTCGGCCGTGTCGTAATAAAGATCTCGTTCTATGCGGGGACTCATCTTTTTGCACCGGTCTAAACCGCAGAAGCCTTGATGAGATATGTGTGGTCAAAATGCTGTAATTTCCAATGCAATAAGTTTCCTCAAAGGAGTTCATGGAGTACAGAGATCATATCTCGATCTTCTCTAGGAATTTTGACACCTACAAATCTTCAATGGCTGTTTTGTGGATGGTTAGACAATGAAGATATTTCATAAGCAGCTGCCGTACAACCGATCAAGGGACTCTAATTTGCAGGGAAAGATGGATAACTGCGGGGGGTGAAGCAAAGAAAGTGGAATTTTGATATTGCAGTCCCAGATGTTGTAGAGAGGTACTATGAAAAGTGTGCTCAAATTGATCATTCACAAAAGATGCAGGCAAGATAATATTGGAATTGACAAGAAATTGGAAGTGAGAGATTGGTCGCTCAGGGTCAGTTCCTCTCTTCTACAGACCATAGTAGTTGACTCATGTTTACTTCACAAGAACTATTTTGCACCAATACTCTCGTTTCACAGTCCAATTTTTATGAGATTCTTGCTGATTCACTCATTAAAAACATGTTTGATTCCATATATCGTCGAGCGTCTAATTGTGTAGGCGACGAGGATGATGAAACATAATGGAATACCGTTACAGTTACTAGAAACTGTCTTGCAGCGACAAAAAACAAACGGAAGTAAGGTAATAGGGAGTACACGAACGCATTTAACCAGGGTCGCAGTCGGGTCTGTAAGGTCAGTAAATCGAAATCCCTTTGCTGTACTTTCCGGGACTATTGCCTTGGCGATATTTATATGTGTCACACTAGCACAGATACGTGTTGCTTTATAGATCTTTTTTTGCCTGCAAAGCACCATATGGACCTAAACTAGCATTCAAATAAGAAGCGACTTAGTGTGACTTTCTGAAGTAAAAGTATAAATTTGTCTGAGTTCTATTTCTATAGCCCCTTACTTATTTTACTTGCGTTACATGATATGCGAAGATAACTGCTGTCTATAGCGTACTGAATGATCCCTTTATGAGATGCCACTGTATTGTGTCTCACGTTTGAGTGGATGCCTAATGGCGCACTGAGACAGCAGCTTTTCCACAACCAGTCGAGTTTCCAACGGAATTTTCGAGCCGCTGATAGAGACCCAGCGAGGAATAAACCCGCAATCTCTAGGACAGCAACCTACGATTCGCACCATAGGCCACCGTGCCATTGATGAAAGAGAGAAGTTGTCATGAAGTATTTAAAGTTGGATGCTATTGCATCTTATTGAAAAGGATAGAAACTGGAGGATAGGTGTCTACTGTACTTATTACTCTACAGAGTAACTTTTTTTGCTACAAGTATGGGGCCTGAAAATATTCTGACTACCACAGTACAGTACGGCAAAAAAATTGTCCTCATATGAGGACAAATGTCTTTGTTATACAAACATTTATAGTGAGAAAAAATTGTTTTGAGTCCGTAAATATTTATTAGAAAAGGCACTCTGGAACTGTAGAATTACAATAAATTGTTGATCAGTAGCCTAAAACTCTACAATACTTTGGCTAAAGCATCCACCTGCAGGTACTGAAAGGCTAAAATGTGGCAAATTTTCCCTAAAATCGAAGCTTTTCGAGTAGCGGGAGTTGACCGTACTCGTACGAAAGTTAAAATTACCGACATTTTGTTTCGATCGAGCTTCACTACTGTCTACGATATAGCATAGCACAAAAGACAAAAAATTTTTACTTAAAAAGTAAGCCCAAGAATTTGTCCTCGTATGAGGACAATTTTCCGGTAGACACAAAAGACATAAACAAATGAGTTGAATGATATTTTTAGTTTCACTAAAAAGAAATATCGGATATATGCAAGAAAATTTTTTCGAGGTAATGAAGTATGTTGAAAAACACCTCAGAGCTCTTAAAACTTCAACTGTTTTCGCCAACTATTCTGAATTTACATATATTGTCAATGTTTTGTCTAAAATCAATTTATAAGAAAATATTATTCACAAAATATAATTTCATGCAATCCCTGTTTTAGATTGAAGATGAAATTTTATTTATTTGAAATTTTAGACCCATTAATTCAACAATTCGTGAAATACTTCTTGATTTTTCAGTAGAATGTTTATTTAATTCAAGATTTGTTATTTGTATTTGTTATTTGTTATTTGTATACCTACCATTACATCTTTCTTTAGAGTAAATGATACAAGCTTTTTTTCGAAATTTTTTCTTTGGGAAAACATTTGAATCAATTCTCAATTTTTTTATATCCTACCTGCTAGTTACATATGAAATATGTTTTAAAAGGGTCAATTTGGCGCGTTTTCGTATATATTTCCTCATCGAAATCACTATCTTTGGTCATGAGAAATATTTCTTCTGGAATGTAATATTTAAACTATTAAAAAATGAATTTCATCCGCTGTTTCTATCCAGGAGCTCCTCTGTCTTGGCTGCAAATATCTTTTATTTTTCTAATCTCTTTGTAAATATCAAATCATTACATCGCTATTTTTGTTTTAATTACACGTCAATTACCACATACATGTGGTAAATGTGCGTATTTACTTCGGTGTATATTTTATAGGAGGTCATAAAGATAAGCATATCTTCTCTCAAGAGTCCCTGAATCTAAAGATGTATGCTCATTTAAAATAAGACCACTCAGGAAAACGAGGGTTGATTCGTGAATGAATGAAATGTTTCTAGATCATTCACAGTATCAATTTTTCGGTTTCGTTTCTTTAGGGCTAAAATAGTATTGACTAAACTATTTTTCATCAATGCAAAGGTTAACTTTTTATTTTTTAAATATTTTTAAAGACAAAATCGCTTATTTCTGATGAAATAGTCATAGACACTCCCTTACACTATTCTAAAGAGCTACTGATTAATTAATCCGCCGCCACACAGCAGAAAATCCATCAAAAGAGTCATATGTTCTCCTTTTTCCTCTTCATCATCGTCCTACAAATGAAGCTCGGGTTACAAATCCTGGGAATAAGTCCGTTTCACGCACTCATTGCAAAGGAGGCTGCGATACGACAACATAACCTCTGGATTCCCAAATATACATGAATAAGGCATACGTCCCCGCATATCGCCAAATTATCAGAAAAGATTTTGGACTCATTTTCATCCACATGGTCACGTCAATGATAAAAGAATGACTTCTTCCCGTGATTGTCCGAAAATTTGATGACTGTACTCAGAAAAGAAGTTTATCCTAATCAGTCTCGCCCAAGGTTCTGTATTCTCGCTTCTTCTTTCCGATGTATTGTTTTTTTGACTTTTCGAGGCCCTAAAGAGCTTCGGCACTCCCTTTTTCACCCTATCCATATTAAAAAGTTTCGAAGAAGACACAACCCTTCTCTCTCATAATCCTTCTAATATTCAAAAGCTCCGGGACGAATTTCAATGTTGGGAATACGACAGAATCATATACTTGACCCCCTACAAAGGCGTTTGGATCTCTTTTGACTCTGCCCAAAAACCATCCACGAATAAAGATCAAGTTTGGAGAAAGTTCTTTCATCAAAGAAGCACTATTACCCATGGATGATTACCTCAAGCCAGGAGATATGCCGCGGGAAGACCAACACAAGAGACTGTTGTAGACTCGAAGCCAAAACACCCTCATACATGAAACTAATCTCACTTTTAATGTGGTGTTCGCCCGCCCGGTTCGTGTAATTTACATCATTTATTCGCTGTATTTACTATTACGGAGACAGAATGCTAATTGAAATTCATTTCCTAAGAAAAAAAGTTCTCCGTAAGAAAAGATCTATAGAATTCTTTGAATCAGTGCTTCATATAAATTTTCAGAAAGCAGTTCAAAGCAACAAATTACTAATGTTACGATTAAAAGAAAGGGACCATTTAAATTGTAAATTTTACAGGAGTTTCACATAACCTCCCATTTCAGCATAGTAGGCACCATAGGTAATGAACCGTTCCTGATGTTTAGCGATTTTCATCCATATCCGTTATTGTTGTGTCTGTTGACTATATCGGTGAAAAGTTTACAATTTTTGTGGAATTATGACTCACTGCTCTTTCCCATTCATATCCTGTTAAATATTTGAATAGTAGATATAATCGAAAAGTGAGCTGCTCGAGTTAGATTTCTCTTCTGTTTTGACGCTTTTCGAATAGCCAAAATCCTCCCGCTCTCCATTTATTCTAATTTGCGCTTCGACAAATAACTTCAGTGCATTATAAGCATAAACAGATGGGGGAGTGACACAGGGGCTGTTTTAGTGAAGTGTGAGACTGGGAAGAAAATACCACTAGTCTTTTTTGACATACCTATTTATTTGATACTTTGAGGAAGATGCTACTGTGTACTTATGTAATATTTCAGTTGCTACGGAATAAGCCGTATTTTTTATTTGTTCAAAGGTATCTCCATATTTAATCTATGGTTCCCTGGTAGTTGGACCGTTTTGCAGACTTTAAACGATATATGTCTCTATATGTCTAATTTTTTTCTGTGTAATTATTTTCCTGCTCATATTAATTACAGAAAATATTAAATTCTATGAAATATTCAGATATTTACTTCATGATATCTTATTCATGGGGAGACTTCTTGAAGAAACAAACGATTCAATTTAAAGTCCACTGCCGGATTGAAATCAGAATTACATGATAAGCCTAGGATCAGACTATACGAAATTCATTCAGTGCTATCTCAAATAAGCGGAGACTCAAAATTTACTATTCTTACGTTAATAAAAGTAATAAATTATTCCTTTCGACAAGAATACTGTGAAGCGGTTCAATTCAAGTTCTGATCTCTTTATCTTTATTTTCATCTGTTATGAAAAAATAATTTTATACAGCTATATTCCCATCTCTCTTACTGAGGATGACCTCAAAAAGATTGTATATTTTACAAGGCGGAACTCTTAGCTGATTTTCATTACATCATTCTCCTCATTTTTCCTGAAATAGAAGGTTTTAAGCATAAATTTCAACGTTATTCTTCAAATTATTCTATTTTTCGCACTTATAATAAATTTTAATCGCCTCTTAAATCTTATTCAAGTATCCTTTTACTATTGGTGAAAAGTTTTCAAATTGTTTTAGTAATTTATTCTTCATACGCGTGTATCGGCTGTACACGTATTTTTCCCTAGTTTAAGCTCATTTTGCGGCCTCTTTAATGCCGTTTTTGGTGATATATCTTTACGCACATAATGAGTTGAAATTATCTGGATAAGATTTTCATTTTGGTATTCATTAAAATTTTTCATTTTTTAATGAAATAGGTCATAAATCAAACTCGTTACTCTTATCTTGCATTGTAATGGTACCTCGTCAACTGACAAGGTTATCGAATATATTTGCACCAGCCTAAAGAGTTTTTCGGTGGATTTTGCAATCACTATTGAAGTTACTCTCTGAAACCTATAAATTTAATAAAATATTCGTACAGCTCTAGATAAATGAAAATTTCCTTAAAACTGAAGGAAAAAATCAGAAACTTTTCTTGTAGTCATCCCTCTGCAGCTTTACAATTTTTCGCAAATAGAAAAGTCTTTTCGTGCGATTAACTGAAATGATAGAGATTAAAAATATTTCAACAGATGAATCCTTTAAATTATAATAACGTCACGAAATCAAATATTAAGTGATTTTGAATTAAAATCACTGAATTACATATAAAGGGTGCATATCCATAATTTTCGGATTCGAAGTTAATGGCGGTATCAATTGAAAACTTTTCGAGAATTTGAAGTTAGCTTCAAAAATTGATTCGGAAATATATTAAATTGTTGATTCTCTTAATTCAATCAATGGATGGCAGTGAATGCGTTGTGTTTTTCTGTGTAGTGAATAATTTGGGCCCCCGTAGTGGTTCAACTCGCTTCGTCCGTTTCTTCATTTGCTGAATACTCAACGTAGCTGGCTGTTAGTGAAATAGAATCAATCTTAGTTTTGAACGCAATGAAGGATTAAAACGCTTTGTTTCTTTCTTTAAGCTTTTATCAATCTGTTCCCATTTTTCCTTTTTAAATCTCTGCAATTCACCAAATTATGGTGATTACTGGTGCATATATCTCCTATGACTTCTGGTGGTCCCAATTATACCCAAATTTCATTGCAAGGGTATTTGTGCTCCCAATAATGTAGAATCATTCTATTTTTCGCCTTAAATTTTTTTGAAAGCTGATGGAATATTATTTTCATACCTCTGAGATAGTCGGTTCTTTTTTTGTATCTAGTTATCTGCCTATGTGAATCTTACTTCAAATCATCTTGATACGAAACTTCGCACATTTTAAAGGTCATTCTCATCAAAAAGAGATAAGAATAGATTTATTCTGTTACTGTGTTTTCAATCCTACGGTACTCAACCAAGAAATTAACTCGCTCTGTCGACGATTCATGCTTAAAAGCATTTTCCGAAGTGTAAAACTAATCATTTACGTTGATTGTCGGCTTGGTAAATTTAGTTTCCCGTTATGAAGATATTGTCTTTAAAACACCCTTATTGTTTAATATTTGAGGTAGTGGTTGCCATTATAATTATTTTACTTCACAAAATTCCAATATAATTCTCCTGTCGTCACAAATTCCTCTCGAGTGATTATTGGAGGTATAATTGAAGCTAATAAAGGGCTTTACCTAAGATTAATGCTTACCACGGGAATATAAGTCAGTATTGCTTCTCTTCCTTTGAGTGTAGTCATCAGAAGTCCGCTCCCCATTAATTTAAAATTTATAAAAATAGTACGTTTCGCCATCTGAAATTTGCTTTTGAGGTTATTTTCTTATAGATATGTTCTGTCCTAGGTTGATCTAAAAACATACAGCTCTTTCATGCCCAAAAAACTTTCAAACATAGGGCTACGGAAAGTACAAGCAATTAGTATGTTTGATTTAGGTCATTTTTCTTCTAAATTAGATCGAATTAAGAGGAGTCTCGAAGTAAAAACGCGCCAAATACTGGAAATATACAATTTACTACAGCGAGTTTGATCTAGGTTACGTTGCTAGTTTTAGTTCAACTTGCCCCACATAAAACTTCTAAATTCTACAAAAAATTAAAAATGATGGTTTTCGACTAGTTACAGAAAAATTACTGTAGTAATCAGCCGCTCGGGTGTGCTACAGGATTTTTTCACTATTCACTAAATTTAACCTTGAGGAATCTTCCAACTGCTCCAGCCCGACTTATCCAAGTGTACAGCTAGGTTTGTAAATTCGTATCAGTTCTTTATGCACAGCGGAATTTGATTGAGTAAGCGCTTTTCTAAAACTTAGGAGTCGTAGATGGTTACATACTACACTTGTGATAGCTAACTATTTTCCCCAAATGGTAAAATGTGCATATTTACCACCATGAAAACCTTTGGTTCAATCTGTAATCACATATCATGAGTGCATTTGCCAAAGTCGCTAATATCACACCGTTCCTCTCGGAATCGGACTCCGAGTGCATCCCATAATATTTCAATGAATTTTTAATTCCGTTTTGTGTTCTCCCACGAAGCTCCCTAAAAAATTATTTCAGTAAAATGAGTAATCGACGCATTATAAACTATGATAATACAGTTACATAAATGCACTTATTCAGTGTATTTTGAAAGTACACTAGTGATAGACTTTATCCGTACCCAATTATCAATCCAGAAGGGATAAAAATTTGGCGGAGTTCATAACCTGTACCTTGTGCATCTAAATTTACCAAATGTACTAACATAAAAATGAAGGAAGAAATTTGCAACAGGTAGCGATGAGATATGTGTAAATATGCTTTTGAATAAAATGAAGATATTTATTTTGCATTTGAAAAGCACCTACAAGGAACTGGATATAGATTAAAAACAAATCAAAATGCTTCCAGCAGTTAAGTTTGGCGGGTACTTTATCACAAAAATGATACAGCTACATGAAAACGAGAGAGAAGGACACGCCTCCCGCACCTCGCGAATTTAAATATTAGGAATACGATATAGATAGGATCAATCAAGCGCAGTTATTAGTGCTGCTCTTGGTTCTCTAATATGAATGCCTCTTAAACAATGCTCTGGGTGATGTAGCTTCACGGGATGCATACAAACAGAATCTCTTCGAAAACTCAAGAATATTATAACTGACAACCAAACCGTTACCTGATTCGCTAGAGGCCAAGCATCAAGATTTCTTGCTCTGAAATTTCGTAATGTCATTTTTTCCAATTTGAATGTAAACTATAACAGCGTGAAATACGTACAACCTGTCGGCAGGCGGCGAGAAAATAATCAAATTTTGGAATCGAGTCGATAAAAACACCAATTTTACGCAACAAAGAATTCATGTAATGCAGACTCGACGAACTTAGTTGTTCGAGAGTGTGCAAACTTTCAAAATATAAGGGTTTCGAAAATCTGTAACCATTCCAAATCCACCGCAATAACCACCTAAACAGAAACATTGACTGACGCCAGTCTAAGACTTGAGGGAACACAGTTCAGTCAGATACCTTTTCGAAAACTGGAACTTACGATTAATAATGAAACAGCTAGATAGTGATGTTCATGCGATGATATCATAATTGAAAATTTTATTATTTGCTACATTACTTTTTTTACTATGCTCATTAAATGAGAGATTCCTGTAGTGCAATGCGCGGTGCGCAGTTGTTCCCATCTATATACGTAATCTCTTCATATAACGAGGAAACCGACACACACAGCGAGACTCACGGGTGGTTTGCTGTCCCTCTTTATCTGTAAGCTCCTTGCGATTTAATAGCAAAATCTGCCGATGTCGAGGAGAAATGAGTAGGGCAGAGCGCGGTTGATTCTTTTTTTTCGGATGGACGGTATAATTGTCCTCCTGGTTGTAAGGCCGGACTGGGATCCAAGGAATAGTAGAATTTGAGAGTAATCGTGTCAAAAAAGCCGAAAACACCAGGTGTGCAAGATTGGATAGTAAGATATGTAGTAGTGGGTCAGAAGTGCTGAGAATCTCCTTGGAGATAAGTATGATGTTACAACCTTGAAGTTTATATTTTTGTGTAGACGCAGGAGTCTTGGGCGCCAGGTGGGAGGAAATATCACAAACGAGCAAAGAAAAGGTTAGTATAATATAGGATAGAGAGGGGCAAAAAGTAGTGGAATTCAGGCGGACAAACGTGTCTATTCCAAATTTGGCGTTAGCAAGCTTGCTTTAAAGATGAAAGTTGGGAATCAAGTTCAGAACAAACACCGGGTGTTTGTTTAATCTGGGGCCCTAGTGGCCAGGTAGATACAAATAATAGTTAGCTAGGTGAGTACTATCGACTGTGCGTTATGTTAATTCGATTTCAGCCAAGCAATAAATGTACAAGTTAGAGGTGATCAAAGTCAAAAATTAGCGCAATAAGTGCCTTGCTCCTGCGAAAATATCAGGTACGAGTTAGGACCTTTTCGTCCGCAACAATCGCCCTAGGGCCTACTCGGGTATGTATAGAGTACCGATACAGATGATAGTCGAGAGTCGACAGACATGCCCTTATTGTACTACTGTACAGTACAGAACCTGCTGATAGAGGTGCATTCACGAGAATACAGAAACAACATTCCAGGTTGCTATGTAAAAATCGTACTTTCTCCACGTATGATGAAATCTAATGGGGTCAGATCCAAGGTCCCAAAAATACTGGATATTCTCTGCATAAAATGAGTATTTTGCATGTTGTTGGCCTTTTAAGAAATTTGAGTCAGTAGCTCCAATAAAGTGGAACCTACACAGTGTAATTTTCTGTTTTTGCCGACATTTACTGAATAAATTCCACTTTACAGTCATGATAATGAATTTTGACGGTGATTCCATGGTTTTTGTGTAAGTAGTGTGAGCAGTTGAAAATTGTTACAGCAGTGGAATTTGTGCACTGTTATTGGACATCAAGCTGAAATTTTCATTAAAATACATACAGCATTTCATCAAATTTTGAACAATAGTGCACCTAAATTCGGAATTTTGTAACGAAATTCAGAATGATCACAATTGTGAAAGGCAACAGAACTTAATATTTGTACAATAATCGTAACATATTATCTTAAGAATATCATAATATTCCGTTTTGCATAAAAGGACTTTACTAAAGATTTTAAACAAAAACGTTGCTCACAGCATTATAAATTTTGTGCATATTTTTATTTAACATACTGTAATCAATACTGCCTTCCCTGTCTCAAGTCCTCTGTCGCAATGGATTGACGTCTACTTATGACTCCACCAACTTTGTGTCAAAAATATAATGCTGCCACCACAGCTCCCGCAGGCCCCGTTGCATCCCTCCCCCTGAAGGCTCATCCGAAAGCTATTATCGTCCTTAGCGGCTTACATTTTCGAAGATATGAAAAGTTGCTATTGTGCGTGGCCAGGATGCTCCACAAGTACAGAGGATTAGAAGGGTCCCACACTGCCTCTTGTGTCCGCAATTTGTGATGTCGCGATAGTCGGCTGTTTTGTGGATTTAGTCTGCTTATTGGTTTAAAGAAGCAAACGGCGAGCATAAAGGGAGTAAGCCCTTGGAGTTGAGCAATCGTTGAGGATTTACACAAGCATACTTGCTGCCTTTTGCAAGGGCGCGGAGATTCCGCACCCTCCGTGGCTGGGCAGGCGTCCCAAGTTTCTGGCTGATAGTAGGTGGAGGGCAACACTTCGGAGAGAAATGCATGGCTTGTGGTTGAAGGAAGAATGTGTATCACAGCAGCCATGTAACAGGCGGCTGGTATGAAACAGAAAACGTTAGTTCATTTGTAAACTAACGATGTAGGAGTTTGAGCTTGAAGGGTTCGCGTGTAAGGATAGTAAGAAGGAGAAGTCGAGGATCCAGGGTATTTTGGGGATTCGAGGGGTCCTTAGCCGTCGAGAGGAGCTCGGTCGTAGGCGGGAGGGTCTCTAGAACTGTTAAGGCTACTTATCTTCCAGAACCTATTAGCATTTTCAAGAGGAAGTTGTTAAAGAAGTTTATCCGCGCATCAATGCGAAATCAATGCCTGATATTCCATGGCTTTGTTGAGATGTGTTTCCTATAGGTCCTAATGGTGGTTCGTCAAAAAGAAGTAGCTGTAGATGACTTTGAAGCACTTTACTATATGTTCGAGGAAAAAATAAGTACATTACAAGGGGTGCTCGTTGATGAGGCCGGTCACTTGCATTTAGGCCGGAGAGTTGTTCGGGGCACGACTACAGAAATACCTGTAGTCCTTGCCGCTTTGACGTTTGGCGTTGACCTTATTATCCCATGAACAAGATTAATCGCACCAGTAGGCGTCGGTGACCGCATCGTTGACCGCCTTTGGTACTTTTTTTTTGTTGTGAATCAGTTTTCGGTGAGAGCGACGGATCTGAATCAGGGTTCTCCCATATTTTATGTATTTCGGTGGCGGGAAGGTTGACGTAACAAGGGAGATTGTCAAAGAATTTCCTTTGTGAAGGGCAAGTACAGCGTGTGTGATCGCTTGAGAGGTCCGGCAGGAGACAGTGGTGAGGTAAATAGGGGATGTACTTAGGATTAAAGCCAATATTTAATTTTCTTGAATCAGGTGATTCAGTTGATGAGCCTCATAATGGGTAGTACCTGGATACAGGACCAGGACTCTAAATCGGAGACAGTCGATTAGCTTAGCTTTAACGCAGCCCCTAAGCATAGTGGGGAAACTGTGGAGGAACTTTTATAATAATGGTTAACGGACCAGCAATGAATAGGCCCACATGTTGATTTACAATTTCCAATTTCAAATATCAGACTACTGCGACAAATACGCACTAAAATGGTACCTCCATGTTGGCAATATCAAGAGTTGGAATCCGACGCTCTGTTATGGTTCCAGAGCCTAGTGCAGATGAGAAAAAGGTGGTATCGAATTCATATCGGAAATCATTCCAACGATTCAGGACCTCTTTGCAACTTCAGGATGACTGCGGACAATTATTGTGTCGAACACCAGAAACCAAGAAGATCTCTGAACTGCAGAGACTTCTATGTTTCTAACCTAGGAGAAAAAAATGACACGACTGAAGCTCAAAAATAGGGCTACTGCTAGTCGCGAGTATAACTCCCGTATTGATAAGCAAAGGAGGATTTCTCATGACCACTCTTTTACCTGTTTTTTTATTGGGAGGCAAAGAGGATTGGGTACCCTTATCCGATAGCTCCGACCCCTAATTAATTTTAGCTGAGTCGCTCTTTAGACCAATATTCTTGCATAGGAGGAGGGAGAGAGCAAAAAATTGAAAGGCATCAAGAAATAGGCTTTGGCACCTCCCTTGAATTATTGAAAATTCAAAGGTTACGTACGTGGGACGCGAGCAAAGCAAGTGGCCCTATATTCCGAATTAAGGCGTACAAAGTACGGCGGCTACCCTTTGTCGACAGAAGGACAGAGGAAGTAGAAGTTGTGGAAAACTGGGTGCGGAAGGCCTTTAAAGATCGACAGTTTCGCCAAAGTTCTGCCGAGGAATCCCCACAGATTTGTGTGAATGTGATTCGCAGCTATAAGACAGTGAATGGTAAGAGGGGATACGTCGGATACCCAAGGATAAAGGAAGTAACCAATTGGAACGGCAATGAAAATAGTGCGGTGAACAACAGTGGCAGTGCATGCCCTCTGCTGTTCGCACAGACAGCCGGACGGGACGAGACCTTACTGAAAAAAACTGATAGTGTGGAAAATAAATTGCAGATTGTTACAACCGACAATGAAGTAGCGGAGTGAAACTTATCTGAGACTGAGCATGGCTCTTTATATCTTTAAACACGCAAATTCATAGAAACTAACTAGATGGCAATAACTTCCTTCCCCTGAATATACTATTTGACAAAAAAATCGGAAAAACAGTTTGACTTCTTTGCTGGTGCATACTACAGCATGCACAAAGATAGCGAGCCGGACATCACGCCATTGATGAAAGACGTGCTATTGTTTTTCATGTGGCGATTTCAATGGATCAGGAACTCCACTGAACACTTTGCTTGAGAGAAGAGACTCTGAGATAAGCTGCAGTTATAATTGTGAGTTTTTGCACACCTCTCGCCCTACCCACCACTTTTTTCTCCCCAAAAGGCGCCTCATACCCTTCAAACTCAAAATAAACACCCTATGTAGACAACACACACCGTGCAATCCAGCCGCCCATAACTAACCCAAATCAGCGGTATCTGCGGGTCCATCTACCTTGCCGCCGCTCACGATGTTCCTTTGAAGCTCATTCTGGATTTCAACCTCTCGTGATCGATAATATTATGTTGAATCCAATTATAAACTCGGGCTTTGTCCAGTGAAAACTGCAGATTGGGAACGAAGTAGGTTGTTCTCTTCGTCGAAAATTCTTTGAGTTTACCGGAAATCCTTGAGCTATTCGCTAAATCTTTCTAAATATTTGTCCTCTAGATTTTGAAAGCGTTCCGAAGCACAGCTAACGTGCTAAAGCTCACTAATCATATTACTGAAAATACTAGTACGTTGTTTTTGTTACTTTAAGGTATGCCTTTCTGCGATATTAGCAGATGAGCTTCTTTGCGCACCTTTGCGTCATTTCGTTAAGTATTCTTTAGAGTAAGTGGGGCTGGATGGTATCCCATTTCTTTCTTCGCATAAATTTTCAAGCTCTCCGTAAAATGTTTCAATAGCATTCTGGTTGGGGTTCTTCACTAGTCTGTGCAATCATCGGCCGCAACTGGGACCTCTGTTACCTATGGTCTCAAATACGGTCGCCAATAAGTTTAGAATGATTAACAGACAATAAATATTTCCGTAACGTGCTTCCAAACATCCCAGTGCTCCTCTACATGCCGTTCCAATGATAAAGGGAGCCCTTAATATGTGGCAGTTTGGATCCAACAATTTTCTTCCTGGGGCCCTCTCTTTGGCTAATGCATTACGTAAATTCCTAGGAGGATAGCGAGCCTCCCAATAATCTCGACCAAAATTAGAATGGCCTACCTGCTTCTTAGCAATCCAGGTATTCTGGGGCATATTTTGTGGCTTCAAGTCTGTACTCAACCGGATTACACAAAATTTGCCGACTAGAAACGATTTCGCAATCCTGGAGGCCAGTATTTTCGCACGATCATGCTGTCATTCATGTCTAGTTCGAGAAAAGCCCTCGGTTCTCTAAATGCAAAACCTTTGAATCCAACGTGCACTGCAGTACAGTGTGAGTCCACATGTGTTCCACCCGATGAGTATGTCGGGTTTTTGGTCACGCGAAGAGAGAAATATTTTAAGCGCAGACTGTCCAACGGCTGTGAGGCTTGCTCATGGACTGAAGAATTTCTCTGCCATTGAACTTCGATCGCGTTGCCATGGGAATATCAATACATCTCTTCATAAGGAAGCCTCCCCTTGAGTCTCTTTGCCTGGAGCAATTTTAGTAATGCGTAACTTTCCAAGTTCATTTGGAAGTACCTCCCCAATTATTTCTCTTAGATTCACTGGAAGATTTTTTGCATACTTGAAACATGATCTAACAAAATGAATATTTCGTTTGGCAAATCCAAATATCCTGATTGGTTTAGTTTCCCAGTCCAGTGACTCAAATACAACGCAAAAGAGACACTGGACAACGAATTCAACGCAAAATCGCGCAAAGCTCCGTACTTTTCCTTTATATATTCAAATTGCGACAGAAGATCATAAACGCTAAGGAAAAATGAGCGTTTTCGGCGAGATTGAAGCTGGCCAAATAAAATATCATATAACAACTTTCCGTGATTATTCTCAAGAAATACCATAAGTACCACATCTGCAAACCTCTGATCAACCAAGTACAGTGGTAAGGCCACGTCATTCAGCAATTTTTTGCCTACTGACGCATTATCTGAAACAGCGATCTCAACACACTCACCACGGCATGTCAACAACGTGTTTTAGAGTTCTTCTTCAATGATTAAGGATTCATTCTTAGGCCCCCCTCCCTGCTCACGATGAAATACAGTAGCTTCATTGCTGACGGAGTTCACATGAGCTTTAATATCAAATCGCAATCTCGTTATGTCAGCCGAGGCGCCGACTACTGAAATAGGGTAGGTCCACCTTGGTCATGTCATCTTGATGATTAATTGCGGCGAACAACTGGGCGAGTTTTCTTAAGCGTAAGGGAAGCGGAGAATCAGCGACAGAATTGAACAAATTCAATAGATCCTCTTGTCTGGATGTTTCTTGAAAACGCCCTAATTTATCCTCACTTTGTTCACGTGAAGCGATAACAAATGTCATATGAGATCTGCCCACACCGCAACGCCTCACTGTCACATACTTGGCCACATTTTCGACGGCAGAATGGACACGATTCCCAACAGCTCCCTTTGGAATAAAACATTAGAGGGATTTGTAGCGATGGCAACGAAACCTAAAATGCCGCAGAAGTTCCATACATCGCTTGGAAAATCGTTCTTGTGCTTTCGATATGCAAAATCGGCCATACTTTCAATATATTGGATCCGCCTCGTTTCTTCTGGGGAGATCAGTTTCCCCGAGCCGTTAGGTCGCGCCGAATTTTCAAGGTGTGATCGTAAAGGCCCTGGGTGCTCTATTTTGATTATTGTACGATGCAATTCCATTATGTTTCTTTTCGTTTTGTAACCAATTTCCTGTCCAAAGTAAATGCTTCTGTCTTCAGAACTCATATGTTCACCAAGTTTCTGAAAGTACTCTTCCGCATGTACTGAACCTCTCTCGTGGAAAGAAGGTGAGATGAACTTTTCGTCCCAAGTAAACGGCTCCTGAAAGAAAGGGGTGGTCGTCCTGGTTGATGCAGATCGATGAACAGGAGAGATCCGGAACAGTCTTTACTTGATAAGGATGCAAGAGGACCCACTGAAGCCTGTTGAAGTCATGAGATCAGCTTCAACAGAATTATCAAGAATCAAGATTACTTAAGAGTCATCACTCTGAGATTTTTGAGTGGACATTATTTAGAGAGAATGTGCTGTGATTTCTGTAAATAGTGAAAACGGTACCATATTTTTCGAATATTTTTTTGCAAAACATCATTATGGTATTATTCAAACTACTGTACTGTTTACAGTAGCCCAGGGCAGGGACGGGAGTGCTTGCTAAGGCAGCTAAATCGGAGACGGCAGTGGTGGGAGTGGAAACGAGGGAGACGGAAGATGTCCACGCTGTCGCATTATGTAACTATTTACTTAAAAATTAAAATATCCATACATAAGGACCGTTGCAGTATCGATTCGGGCAGCTTAAATTCCCGGTGCTGCCTTTTCGCTTCTCCTCCATCCCTCGAAGCCACAGAGAAGTTTAGAAAGTATCGACACTTCACACTACATACCTTTCCGTATACACTGCTTCCGCTTTCACTGCTCACTTTCCAACATGTATTTATTCAGCAGAAAAACGCATCTATCTCAGCTGAGCAAGGCATTGGCGCTGGTAATGCGAGAAAAAAACACTCGAGCCTACCCTCAAGAGGGAAATCGAAAAACAAGGCGTCGATGTCGACTTGGAATCAGTTGACCTCCGCAGTGTTTTGTACTACTTGCTTCCCTGTCTGACGTTTATCCAAGGAATAACTGATCCTGTTGATTAGTAATAACATATTTTTGCATCTCCTGACTTTCTCATCACGAAGGTTCTTCATGTACCTGCGCGAACCAATCGAAACCATCCATTTTCTCATTGCGAAAGTTCTCCACAACCTTGGGCGACCCAGTTGGGGCACCGAAGAGGTCAATGCCTCCTACGAAGGAGCTCCCTTTTGGTACGTGGTTTATTTTCATTTATGTTTATTTTCTGGTTTACAGGCTAGCGAAGACATCGGTCCATTGCTGACCAAGTTCAAGACAAAAAATAATGACGGTACCTTAGCCAACAAAAGTTCTATCATTTCGTGTATGGAGAACCGTCTGAAGGCATTTCGCGCATCCGTCGAGGCTAGTGTGTACTTCTAGTTGTACCATTTGTTTTAGACCTGTCCGCTAACCTTGCGTGCAATGGAATAGGCTCCACAGTGTATTGCGTTGACTATTTACAGGGGTGCGAGATATTCCATCATGTCTTCTAGAGCTTGAGGTAGGAGCAACGTTATCATCAGTCGCTGAAATGCTGTCCCGAATGCTATGGGGCGGATCTTATCACTGGGGCTCGACGAGCATCAGCGTCACACTAGGTCATCTGCTGTGCAAAAACCGGCCTCTGGGCGTTTCTCAATTTTTCATTTCATTTGAATTGAAAATTCAAATTTCGTTGAAAATCAAACGTTTCAAAAAATATTCGCAAAAAATTCCCATTAAACTCCGTGACTACCTTCTTCCCCAAAGTTTCAATCTTTGAAATTGTATTGTTTTCATTCCTTTATTGAAACAAGATGAATTTATCACTAGACCTCGCGAAAATACTCAATTTTCTCAATATGATAAGAGAGAGTACAAAAATGTAGTGTTAAATACGAAACAGAAGTGCGCTAACGTGACATCTAAGTATTTCATAGTGCAAAAATTTTGTAACAGAAAAGATTATTTTTTGCTAAAATTCTATGGTATTCAAAAAATGAGCTAATAAAAGAGCAAAGAGTACAGCCAAATTGTAAATATTGGGATACTTCTGTAACGACCCTGTCTTTAGTCATAAACTAGTACGACTACAGTATTACTCTCCGAAAAGCTGTAGTTGACTTTACAGCGAACTAAAATTAGGCAATACAGTACCACGAACGGCCATTCTGAAAAGTGAACGATCAAGGTTAGGGTCGAGAGGCATCTTCATGACCTGAAAAACACGATTTGCGCTTAATTTAGAGAGTTGTACATGATCCCGCCAAGCGCATTAATAACAGGGGAAAAAATATCGCCAACCACTTCGAAAATTATAAAATTAAAAGATTCTTTACTGTAACCCCCCTGTAAAGTTAAAAGACAAACATAACATAAATAACCCGCCAATGATAAAACATGTAAAACTGAAACTCCATGCCGTCCAAATCTCTCATTGCTACAATTACAACAAACACGAAATAAAACTTTGCCTATAAAAGAGTTAAGCTATATGATCCTAGGCAAAAATAGGGATAGAAGCAGAAAGATGGGAGGAGCACCTTCAGCGGCAAGATTTTTACAACTTTTGGCAGAAAAAAGAGCAGAACAGCATGAAAGAATGCAACAACTGCTACAAGACTTAGAAGAGACAGACTTGGATTCGGAACATGAGGAGTCGGACTGCCCGGTTATGGACGCTTTTATAGAATCTGCAGGATCTGGGGCAGTAATGGAAGTGAAAAACTTTTCTCTTTTTGGAATTTGATACTCTATGGCGAATTATAGAGCAACCGGTCCGTACTCAGTATGAAGGACGTCGAGGTCGAAAGCCTTGTTCAGAACCTAAGGATGTCCTCTCCTTGGTTCTTTCAACACTCAAGCATGGTGGAAACTAGGATTTTAATGGACGAATGGTTGGGATAAAAGGCCCCACATTCAAACCCATGATGATTGGATCGTCAATAAGGTTTCACTGCTTTTGTTCAAAAAAGCAGTACAGAAGTATGAAAGTTCGTTTACAATGCCCCGATTGGTTAAAGAAGGAGCTAATTTTAAGAGTTAAAAGTTTGAGCTCTATGCTGCAGATATGACTTTACACAGCACAAATCAACCAAGTTGATATTATGACGAAGCAAAGAAATACTTCATCAATAATTACAAGCTCTACGGCTACAAGATTCAGGTTTCTGTCCTTCCCAATTGCTTAGCCATTGGTTGTCCCCCATCGTGCTGGCTCAGTCGCTGACATTACAATTTTTAATGACAATCTTACATTCCATGGATATGAAACCTCCAAGACGGAAGAAGAGCTTTAAAAAATTAATTCTTTGTGAATACTTGCCAGTGGGATATATTGGTAGATAACGGATACCAGGGAGCATCGAGCGTACCAAGGGGGTTTTCATCCAAAGAAGAAGCCTAAATGTGGTTTATTATCATCTGAAGAGATTTGGGTCAATAAGGAGATCAGTTCGGACCGCATCATTGTCGAGAATTTCTTTGGTCGTTTATTGTCGCTGTTGTCTGTAATGGCAAACCGCTGAAGAAGGGACGAGAAGTGACATGACACTGTTTTACGCTTTTTTTAGCTTTGACAAATTTGAATGTGAAGTATTATCCGCTACGTGATGAAGATGCTAAGATGGCTAGATCGTATGGGAAAAAATTGAGGGATGTGGGCTTGAAGAAAATAGAAAAACGCAGACTGGCCCAGCAGCTCTATAGTTCGAAACGCAGGGTAAGGGTTTCGGCAGATATAGGAAGTAGGGCTCTTTGTATGGAGAAAGGGGCTTCTGCAATGCTTGATTTACTCAATAGGTGAGTCAGTAGTATGTCATTTGGAAATTTTGGTTTTTCTGTATCTCTAAAAAAAACTGTATTACGTTTTGTGGAAAAGTTCGTGTTTGGGTATATTCTTTCTCTTCTGTGTGTTAATTACGGTCATTAGTCAAAAGGACTGTCATTTCTGTAATTTCGGTCATCCCAGGTATCCACTCAGTATCTGAATTGTAGATCCATTGCAAAGGTTGCAGCGGGTGGATGCTGGTACTTTATAGATAGTTCTCTTTCTGGTTTCCGATAGTAAGTCCCAATCATTAACAAAAACCCACGAGAACAACCTTGACACCCAGCTTGAGCTCTCCCTTTGCTGGCAAAAAAATCCTCCATCTGTTTCTCTACGCTTAACCTTCCTCGGCTAGCCTATCACATATCTCGTCTCATTATTTGTCTACCCTGTGTTGAACTCCATTTCAAGTCATTCACAAATTCTTCGTCGAAAGAAAGTTCCAAAGAGCTGCTGCCTCGGCCTTTTTCTACGGTTGATTCATCCAGATTTTAAAATTTTCGGTTTGAGACCATGGATATCTGCCAACGCTCTTCAGTACTTCCTAACTCGTTTTGTCGAGAGCTCTTTGAGGAGATGAGTCCAAATAAGGAGAGAGGCGATTCCCGGCGGCTTGTTGCTTGTTGAACTCCTTCGCGTAAGCTTGAGAGGTTTCTCGAACTTTTTGAGCTTACCGGTGGAGGCGTAAGCTCTCCAAGTAGCGAAGGTTTCGCCCACCTGGTCGGCACTTGGGGGCGGCAGTGAAAACTGCAGTTGCCCAACCTTGAAGGCCTCTGCGGCGGCCGTGGCTTGATCGGCGGGATCTGACGGCGGATCTGCAGCAGCGGAGGGCCCAACGGCGGGAGCGGCTTGGGCGGAAGGACCGGCACCACCCTTGAGCAAATTGACGACTTCAGAGAGTTGATTCTCGAGGGTTGAAAACTTGTTTTCAAGGGCGTCGATACAGGAACCGGTTGATGCAGCAGAGGAGGATTCGGCATTAGACATGGTAAGGGTGTTGTGTTGTGAATGTCGGCCTAGACGGTGATTCGTCTGGAGCTGGTCGAGGGATGCGAACAAGCGACGACTTGAGGGATCAGAAGTTGTGGCAAAGGTTTCCAAGTTGTCGGTTATATATAGAAATGTTCGACGAGTTCTGATCGCACATCAAGTCCCTCAGCAACGGTAAGCTGCCAACGTGGCCATATCTCGAGTGGCTTACAGTCCGGTGGATGCAAATGCAACCGAGATGCGGACGTGACAGTGTGACTTGCTTCCAGTTGTGGATCACAGCCACGTCGAAGCCCCCTTATCATATTCACCCATAATTTTCCAGTCATTCCACCAAAAATTTCGGGCTTCCAAAAACATTTACCTTTGCAAAATGTAACGGAAACTGTCCTCAGATGAGGACAAAGTGTGCCTCATATGAGGACAGTGCTTGGACGAATAGACACTAGCTAGCGTTGTCCATGCATACTGTAGTGTACAATATTGTTCAGTGCTGTATATGTCCATGTACAGTACTGTACTGTACCGAACTGTACTGACGCCTGCAGCAGCGTTCCTGACTGCGCATCCGTCTGCGGTCAACCGAACGTACGACGAGATGTGGACAGTAATGCTCCGTCGCCATCTGGGAGTGCCCGTATTTGATGACACTGCTCCGCTGCGGTGCGCGGAGTGCCACAGGCCCATGGACGCTCAAGGAGACCATGCAGCAGACTTATGCAACAAAGGTCTCGGATGGACCAACCGTCACACAGCGGTGGTAAAGGTACTTGGCCGAGAGCTGTTCAAGGCAGCAGGAGTCAGCGTTCAATACGAAGTGAAGTACCTACTTCCTGGACGGTACGCGCGACCCGCGGACATTCTGGTGTACCCAAGGTCTGATGCAACAAACACCCAGTCCCCTCTCCCAGTGGCGTATGACGTGACTGTATCATCCCCGTTCCAAGAGAGCTATAAGTCAATGGCAGCACGAGAAGCGCGAGCTGTTGCAACGCAGCAGGAAAGCGGAAGAAGAGAGACTCAGCTACGAAAGTGGCAGCGATTCCAGTAGAGGCAATGCCGGGACGATCAAGGCTAGGATGGGATTCTGTACCACTAGCCTTCGACTCGTTAGGAACACCCTCTTTAGAAACATCCAAGGTTGTAGAGACATATGCGGCAGCAGTAGCGTCTCGTAGCGAATGCTCGACTTGGGGAGTGAAGACTCGCCTGTATCAGAAGCTTAGCTACTCAATCTGGTCAACATGTGCAGCATCCGTAATTTGTCGCGCACCGCAACACTCAGAGTTTAGTCACCCAATTCCAACTTAATTATTAGTACTTTGCAACGTTGCACATTTGGACTGTACACCAATGATAATAAAAGACGAACGAACTGTACTGAGCAAACTTGACACTTGCAGATAGAATGGGTCATTCGCGGACCAGATTCAAGTTGAATCTTGTGGCAAAATTGCCCAGTTTGCCAGTGGCTGCTCGACAACTCGATCGTGAGCCACTCATTTCTTTGCACAATACTGTACTTGAACCCCCAAACTACGGTACTCATTTGTAGCCTGTGAGCTACTTTATCTATCCCTTGCGCACCTGAGCCCGAACGGCAATGCGCATTGCACATCTGTAATTTGCCAACCTCGAGCTATAGTGGCTATTCGCTCTGCAGCTCATCTAGGCAAAGTAATCGCATCGCGAGCCACTCCACTCAGCCCACTCTCGATCCAACATGGTCGCGTTCGCACATTTGACATCTGCACCTCTCACTCACAATGGCCTGCCACTTCGAAACGTTTGCGCTCGCCCAAATCCACTTTCTACCTCCCGTCGCTCGCGCGTCTTCACAAAGATGATGTCAAGTGACTCTCCAGGATCTACATCTCCGGAATCTACCTCAGAGGTCCCTCCAGAATCCTCTGTTCCCCCAGTGCCACGGAGGAACCCGAGTCGATTCCTAAAGAGCCTTACCCTGGTTTTTTTGCCGATATGAAACGCATGGGTTTGTCCGAGGAGCAAGCATATGCGCAGGCTGCAAAGGCTGCAAAGCAGAAGGAACCGGTTAAAAGTAGCAAGGTAGGTGGAAAAAAGAACCTGCTCAAGCCGGACGGCACCCCGTACGCGCCCTGGATGGGTCCTGTAGCAGATTACGACGCGACTGTAATTAAGAAGCGCACAGACGCCACTGGAAAATTAGCCGCAGATCCTCAAATGGCGGAACTAAGCGGTGTAGGATTGACTTGGAAGATGCTGGGGGACGAGTTGGAATTGAAGTGGGCTACTGGGGGTGAAGAGGGGAACATGGGGTTTGTCGTTTACCGAAGAGCTGGGAAAGATACAAAATGGGAAA
This sequence comes from Kappaphycus alvarezii, assembly GCA_002205965.3. Lineage (NCBI taxonomy): Eukaryota > Rhodophyta > Florideophyceae > Gigartinales > Solieriaceae > Kappaphycus > Kappaphycus alvarezii. The sequence goes on from NADL03000599.1 coordinate 2,665,832, forward strand.
AGGTATCCGATTATCGAGATAAACCGGCTGAGTTGGCCAGTAAAGGTCCCGAAGGGGGGCAGTACAGTTTTTTGGTCCCGGATGCGAAACCTGGGAGTTGGGTGTACAGAGTGTCGGATGTCGACGCAAATAATATGGTGACAGATTTGTCACAAATCTTGGTGGAGATAGAAAGTGCGGAGGATAGCCGGGCTCAGAAGATTGCGTTGGCAGTTTTGTTAGTTGTCTTGGCGGTGTCGGTGTGGTTGGGATTATCCTTGGATCCCCTATCGAGTACGTAAACCGCTTTTTTGAAGGGCTTGTAGCTGGGTATCGCTCAAAAGAAAACAGGGCTACTCAAAATCATTCGAGGGCGATTTTGTCAAGATGAAAACATGAAATCAGCAGTCGATCGCGCGCGAGGACAACTGCTCCGCTGCTCGATGACAGAGAGAAGTCCCCATCTCTCCTTCACTGCTGCGCCTATCGCCCCATGGACAAGCTTATTTTACCACCTCTCTAGTTTCCCATTGTTCCACTTCCTCAGCCCAGGTGTTTGGACCTCACAGTTCGACCTCCGCAAAATACTTTCACCTTGCACGCACCCCGGGAAGGCTTCCACAACGGCCGAGGTTGCTGATGCCAACATTCTCCGGGCTTTTCGGAGAATAGGGCCCGGCGCACTCCGACTTCCCGAAGATGCTGATTTGTGATTTAGTTTGCTGTGATACTTTGTGAATCTCGCGTTTGATGACCTTGCTCCATTTTGTTCGCGTTCGCAAAGTGCCATCATGGGACACCTAAAGGTATTGCATCCCGGTCTTTATGCCGTCATTGCACGACCTCCCACCGGCGCAGCCGACCCGGCAAACCCTCGCCCCATCTTCCATCCTACCCGTTGTGTGGCCCTTTTCAGTGATCCTGCCCCTAACACCCCATATCCCCACGACTACCACCACATGCAGACTTTCTACGTGTCGTTGAGGAATATTTGTCCTCTTCACCCCAGAACTGGTTGCCCAAAATCGACCATGCTGCAACCCCTGCGAACGACCCACCCCTCTTCAGACCCCAAGAACCCTGCTCCTGGCGGTACCCCTCTCTCCCATTCTACGTCTATGGGCACCCCTTTAACCAACTCTTCCCCAGTTTATCCCCCATCGACCAACCGCAACCCCCCGCTGCTATCGTTGGTACCTCTTGCGCCCACACTTCGCCGGGAGGTCTGCCTCCTCCGCTACCTTCGCAGCCTCTCCGGACGCTGTGCAGACTAAGCATGTCAACACCTTCCCTTCACTTGGTGACCATCGCGCAGATCCTGCTCCCGCTACTGCCGCGCCCCGTAAGGGCATTGCTGCTCGCCACACTCGTCTTCTTCATCTTCCGTCAATGGTTGCTCGGCCACGCCGCTTCAAGCGTCCCAAATCCGTGCCAACCTGCACTCTCCCCGCTTCAACACCCATCTCCAAATCACACAAACATCCCCGCAACACCGGACCCAGCGACCTTCACGTGGCCCCCGCTCAGGACTCTCCTGCGCCGCTGCTCCGGCACAGCTCAGCGGCACCACATCGCACCCCCAAAACGCCCCAGCGTCGGACTCCTCTGCTGCCGTCAGCTTCGCAAGGGATGCGGCTATGTCAGTCATCCCGAAAGCCGCCTCCCACCCAATCCTGCCCACGGGTAACTCTACTGGTGACGCTGCCCCCCCTGCCCTTCCCACAAAATACCCAACAACTCGTAATGACCATGCCGAGCACTCAACCTCGTCCTACCTCTATCCTCCCCCCGATCCGGCCTCGGCCTTTATCCCTCCTCTATTGATCATGCATGACCCGCAAAACCACATTGACTTCCTCCGCACGCCATACAGTCGCCCTTCGCCGCACACTCTGACACGAACCTGACCGGCTTCACCAAGAAAACCAGCAAGTGGCCTTAACGGAGCGGATCCGACGTGCCCATAATGCTACTCAATGGACAGCGCTGTGGTCCGAGGCCCTCACCGACAGCGCCAGACTGCTCAAATGGGTCCAGACCCACCATCCTCCAGCCCCCGCCGTCTCCACTTCCCAGCGGTCGCGCCTTGCCCAGACGCTTTGCGCCGACACTCGCTCCAAAAAGTCATGCGGTCTCTGCACAATGCCCTACCATCTGACGTGAACCAACCGCAAATGCTACAAGTGCTCCGTGAGCTTCACCCAATTCCCAAGCGGGCCATCATCCCTCTCCCGGCCTCCAGCCTGCCCGCTGTCCCGCATCACCAATCCCACAGTCGCCCGCCCTGCGCGGACAATCTCAAGTGACACCGCTGGCCTGATCGGGCCCCTTCCTGGTAGTTCCACCCATCTTTTGGTCAAGACCTCTGTCGATTCGTAGCCTGCTCTCGCGGGGCTCTCTGTTCTCACCAAACAGGCCAACTGCATCGCTACGGGTTACCTACCTGACCCCGTCCTTCCCGGTAATCGCCATTGCCACGCTGCTACCACCCCAACCGCGCCTGCATAAGATCAGGCTAATTGCCGTCGGCTAAATTCTCCGCGGAATTCTCACTAAAGCTTTGACGCCTACTGCAATCGATGATACGAGGGGTTACCTCTCACCGTACCAAATAGCGAATGGCATCAAAGACGGCATGAACGCCATAGTGCATGATACGCGCGCCCTCCTCCAAAAGTCCTCCCACCTTCGAAACATTGCAGGTATACTCGTCGATGCCCGCAATGCCTTCAATCGTGTCGATAAACAGAAAACGCTGAACCTTCTTCCCACCAAAAATCCTACTCTGGCGTGTGATTTGAGCATGCTACACGGTCGTTCTCAACCACATCTGTTGTTTCCGATCCACAAACGCACTCCGATTCCCAGCGCCCAGGGCACCTGGCAGACAGTCCCTGTCAGTATGATCTTGTTTTCCCAAACAATCCACTCCTTCTCCGCCGGATCGCGGACTCCACTAACAGTATCCTCAACAAATGGTTCGCAGATGATGGTAACCTAATCGGGCCGCTTGACGAATTTCGCACTGCTCTAAGGTTGATGCGGTGTCACGGCCCCGCCGTTTGTCTCTTTCTTGACCTTCGCAAACCCAGATCTTCTCCCCTTCCAATCCCTCCCCAGCCCGTTCCGCCTTCCCCTTGAACTCCCCCTCGAAGATTGTACGGGTCAAGGCTTTGAACAATCAGGTGCCCCCCTTGGCGCCTTTACTTCACGGAATCCTTCCTTCAAGCCAAAATATGGGCTTAGCGGAACACCCTTCACCTGCTGCATGGCATTCGCCACCCGTGTGCCCGTTTCCATATGCATGCTGTTCCGCATTGGCCTGCCTCGTGGCCTAGGCTTCCTGTCTGTTTTACCCGCAACACTCTTCAAGCGCTGCTCTCCAATTTGACGATCTGCAAAGGACCTTCGACGAGTCCCTGAACGGCGTCACCCTAACTGACCAAGTAGTGGTGCAGGCGTCCCTCCCAATACGTCGCGGTGGTTAGGGTTTCTCCGCACTTCATCTCTCTTTTCAAGCCGCTGCCGCCACCAGCATCATCGATTTCTACTTCCTTTTTCAATCAGACAAATATAAAAAGAAATAAAATAGATGAAGAAATATTTTATTCATTGAATTAGCCTTCTTTATATTCATATCGATAAAGTAGGGCTATTAGATCAGCTGGATCCAAAATATTTAAAAATTACCTACTTTGAGCTAAGTTTTGGGCTGTAGTCGGAAATGGCCTCTTTTCTTTAAAAACCGGTTCTTAGATCCTGTAGATACCGTAACCTTTAGTTAGTCAAAAGGAATTCATTTCCTCCGGGTCCTTTTGTACCGCTTAAATAAATACATGTATCCGCAAAACATCTGTAACACATGTTTTTCTCAAAAAAAAATTGTTTGGCTTGAAAAGTTTCAAATTAACCAATTGAAGTCCACATTTTAACCGCAAAATTAATCTATCCAAACGATGGCCGTGCTTTGGAACCGAAATTCCAGAGAGTAAAAGGGCACAAATAAGCAGCCTTGTGGACCATGAAACCTGCAATTCAGCTATTCAGGATAGATTCTCTTCAAATGAAGTAAAATGTAATGAATTTTCTTCGTATTACTAAAAAATGATGTACGTCTCAGGGTCAAGTGCAAGGACATGTACGGAAGTACGATCATGTAGTCTAATTGTAACATATTTAGATCGTTCTTGGATGAGCACTTAGCAGCAATAAGCTATATTGCGATTATTCCTAGTAGCTATCTTAGATCTCGATTTACGGACAATAGACATCAAACAGGCGTACTAAAGTATATTGAACACCCAGCTCAAAACATTTACACAATGAGAATGAGAAGTAACATTTTCAATTTTCGCTTGGCCCTCAGCAATATCTTCAATTTCTCAATCCCCTTTATATACTATAAAAAGCTCGATATCTATTCCATATTGCCACCTACATGCAAAATTTCTGAATGAGTCAGCATAAAACAAACGTGGATGGGTCTAGTGTTCTACTTTCTTCTAGAGTATTTTATTTTAAGCTGAAACAGCTGGGCAGGCCTAAATAATATATTACGCCTTAGAATTGAATTTTTGTAGCACTGCAAATTTGCTCCAAATGTCAATGAACATCGCAGCATCACTATACTATGATTTCACCAATTTCTTTCAATAACATACAGAAAGTTATAATATGCACCGACCAGAATATTTATTTCTTTAAATATCAGGCGATTCCCATCCTTACTGCAGGTACACATGACTTATCCTGGCCTTACTCTCTAAATCGATGTCCTTTTTTCTTTTCTGAATATCTCAGCTATAATAAGTAACCACATATGTACACAGGGAACGACAGGGATTTTTACCCAGACTCAAAAAAGGCGCCAAACATTAAAAGTAATCGCTTAATCATTCTCGTAAGTAAATTATACACATAATCATTCCGTTGAAGGGCTTTTTTGTTTCATCTTTACATAAAACCCGTTAAGATACGCCTAAATTCGTTAGCGATTAATTCCAATAGGCAAATAATCCATTTTTGAATTCCCCGGACTTTCTTACAGTAATTGTCTACGCCACTTCAGAAAAACTCATACCACTTTTTAACATCTTACACTATTTTATGGCATTATGGTATAATCTTAAGCTCGTTTTAATTCAAAAAAGTACCAATTCAACTTAATAGACCGAAAGTACTCTTCGAATTCATACTAAAAATGTTTTTCTTGGAGAAAAGACTGATGAATGGAATCAAATTAGCCCCAGAAGGGTTCTATAGGATGTTATTTCTTGAAAATTTCCTTTTTCCTGGTAATTTATATTGAAAAATGCTTTATTAGCGAGTTTTCGATCCATTCTCCTGAACCAATCAACAATCGATAATATTGCACTAAAGTCCGAACAGGAAATTTTTAAATGACAATATGACACAAATATACCCCAAAACCAACCATAACACTTCAATCAATTTAAATTTTGGATATTAATCCCGAAAATATTCCTAATTGATCCTTTTTAAGATAATTTTAAGGCACTGCCCTTTCGAGTATGATTTTTCTCGATTTAAAAATTACAACGTCGTGATCAACTCACCGCGATAACCGGTACTTTTGAGCTTAAGTCAATAATATAAAACCGCTTCTATATCAATAAAATCTCTGAAATACAGTTATAAGACTTCCCTTTATACTTTATATACCACTATCAAACAGCATAAATAGTTCTCTCGGCATTTTCGAATTTATTTGATGCCTCCGTCACACTCCGCCTATATCTAAGTAGGTTTATTTATGCTTCAAAATTTTCGTATCGCACCTCTCCTTTTTTCAGCTTTCTGCATGAAATGAGCGTCATAAATAATTTCCCTCTGTTCAAGAACTATGTGAGTTTTCAAATCGCATCTTCTCCGGTTAGACAAGCCGTAGCTGCCGTCATGTCTAACGCGGTATTACTGCTCGCTGGCATTAAGACGGACCTGTAATGAATTTTATTTAGATTTACCCATCAGTGACGATTAATCCCGCACAATGCACTAGCGGCGTGGATACAACAGAACACATCTTCCTTACATTAAAATAACCCAAAAATTTCCCCCTCTTCTCTTTTATAGATAGAATTTCTGACCAAAAATGGAATTAAAGTATTGCATACAGTTTTCATTCAAAAGTTCCTTCCCTCAAGACCATAAAATTTTTCACAGTATTCCCTGTATACAATTGAGTAATATCAATAGATTTGAAGGCTTTAAATTATCTTTTTCTCACTATTAGGCGCTTACTGAAGGAAAAGTAAACCCCGCTTTTCATTTCTTCTTTGTGACGCGATAGCATTTTCTCAATGAATAAGTTCTTAATCTATAGGCAGGAGGAGTAGAGTATCTTCCGGTAAGCATGAAACTAGAAAAATATCACCAATCACGTTAAATGAATCAATGCAACTTTAATTTTCCAAAGTTCTACCTTACATTTTTACCAAATTCATGAATCATTTCTATAACTTTACACTATTTTCACCTATTGTGCACCCAAAAAAATATATATTTCATACTCAAACAGCTAGAGCTATAATTATTTGAGCTCAACGCACATTTCTTTACTGATTTTACTGGTTTCCTCTTATATCCTCATTTTAAAGCTGTTCAATGAAGAAATTTCTTCTTAGATATCCATGAGATAACCATTTTCTTAGATTCGTTTTCAAATTAATTTTCTAAACCATTTTAACGGACTAAAACTTCCCTTTCGAGTTCAACAGTGTTTGATCCTGGTTTAAATCTTCTTCTGTTAAAGCTACCTGTACCGAATTTTTGTTCCTTCATTTCACCTATTCCACATTCTTTTCCTGTTTTTCTTAAAATTGTAAGACAAATGCGTGAGCAACAGAAATCCGATAGGATTTCTTGCGTGTATGAGATGATAATAATATTCGGAAATTACCTTAACTAAGTGAAAGTCGAATATCTAACAGGGTACATCAATTTGAGGCCAAAATTCCGTATATTTTACTTCAATACCTTCATTGCTTCAGAATTCATGATTCGTCCATTTTTCAAGGTTAGCGACGAATTATCAAGTTCCTTTAGAGTCAGTTCTCCAAGGTTGACATAAACCCTTTTTCCAAACCACTGGTGTCTGTAGGTCCGTTGTCGTCATATGAGGACAAAGTTTAGGGCTAGCTTTTGTCCATAAGAATATTATTTTTCTATTGGAGAAAGGAGAAATATATGGGCGACACTTCGAATTTTTGTTAATACAGAATGGTCAAATAATTACTGTAGCAGAAAACAGACGGCGAGGTGACGCATACACACCCTTTTCCCCCTCCAGGTAGCGCAAATCTTGTAAATATAAGCAACGCATTCGAAGTCACCCAAAAAAAACAACAAACAATGGATAAGTTGCAAACACCGTATTAACGATCGCCACATAAACATTCTAATTTATAGTTTCAATCCCTTAAAATTTCCGTGGACGAAATAAAAATGGTAGTCGCAGTAGATGCAGGATACCAAAGATTGATAAAAAAGCAACCCATTAAACTAAACTTTTTGGAAAATGAACAGTTAGTTACAACAGAAAAAAGTTTCGGTATATAAACTAACAAAGAAAGGAAATTTATATTACAAGATTTACCCGCAAGGCTTGTCACATTTCAAAAATTCAAGATGTTTATTGGATAAGTCTTCCTAGATCGGATAGTTGAAAGATTGTATGTCTAATTATAAATATCTGGGGCCACGTAGTTCCGTTTTTTTGAGACAACAATATCAGCTCCTGAGCCCCGGCGCAACATCTTTCTTGTCACACTATAAATCTTCCCGATCTGGGAACATGCAAAAACCTTTCGCAGACATTCGTTTCGCATCATAACTACCATTTGGTACCAAGCATTTTTTATCATCATGTGAACTTACCCGCGCAATATTGGGCAGGCATTGTTTCACTTTGGAACACTTAAGGTGCAAAATTTCGACAACCGCGGCAGAGTCATTATTCCGGGATCCCTGGTAATTGATTTGTTTTATTGCGCACATCCCATCGACCGAAGTGCGAAAACAGAAGATTTGCCGACAATCAAGAACATAAGGTCTCGTTACAAGAAATTGTGTGTCATGATTCGTCCCGACAAACTCAATGGTGACCGATACAGGGAAGCCACTCGAGCCATGAAAATTCTTGTCCGAGCGGAAGAACAAGCTGAAAAGGAAAGGCTGTTTGTAGAAGTAGATAAACTTGTGATCGTGGAAACATCCTTTATTATCGATCGCGCAGTTGTTTAGAATTTAGTTACGACAGAGAAATAGAAACTTTTGCAAGTATTGCTGCGGTAGAGGGAGCGGGAACTTGAGAAACGGGATGAGATGGAGCGTCTGAATCGGGAGAGGTGTGGTGAAAGAGATAAGCCAAAGGAGGGGAGTAGTCACCGTACAACAGGCAATGAGGACCGAGAAGAAGCTAAACGTCGACGTCGGGATGAAATAATGAGGAAAAGGCAGGACGTCTACAGCGCAAGAAGGGGAACATGAGATGGGGAGGAGATTTGAACAGTATGATAGGACTGAGAGGGAAGGGATGGGGAGAATGGAAGGGGTTCCAAGTCCGGCAAGTCGCCAAGCAGGAAGGGGCAGCGGGTGGGGGAGAACAGGGCGGGATTCAGCAGACTAGGGACAGTGAGGGGGGGCGGTACAAATGGGGGGGGATGGAGGGGCCTGAGCGGACGACGGAGGGGGCTGAGCAGACTTTAAGCAGGGAGGGAGGACAAGGAGTTGAGGGGCGGAAGGAGAGGGGGGCTGAGCGATGCACAACTTGGAAAGCTGGACAGAGAAGTGATGAGAGAAGGTCTACTACTAATCAGGGGAGCAGGGAGGCGAGAGGAGAAGGGAAAAGGAGGCTAGACAGCCTACTACGAGCCAGTGAGAGGAAAGAGATGATGGGAAGGGGAGGCTGAGCAGTCTACTACCAGGCAGGAAGAGAAGAGAGGTGATGGGAGAACGAAGAGGGTGGCTGACCAGGAGAGAATGGGTGGAGAGGAGAAGCCCTCAGTCAGGGCTGATTGAGAATTGCCTGCGGAAGGTGAAGGACAGGAGAGGCCGGGCGGGGACGACTGCGTGCTGACCCTTACAACTGAGGGGGAAGGGGTACACAGACGTTCTCAGCAGGCAGCTAAGGGGCGGGCGCAACTAGTGCGATATGAAAAAAGGAAATCGCAAATTCATAGGAGAAATCTACAGCGAGAACAAGAGAGGCGAAGCCAACAACAACGAGTCTAACGGCAGAGAAGGTTTAGCCATCGTCAAAGAGCCCGCAATGTTGAAAGTACAGGGGGGGATACGGCGGCACGCAGGTCAATGGACAATTTGGAGGGAGAATTCGATGCCCGTGGGAATGATGGCGGTGCTGGTCAAGATCATTGTGCCCCTGGAACTGTCCCACTGCATAGACCTGATATCGATATAGATGCGTTTAATTTCGTGAATTTCGGCAGCCCGTACAGAGACGATGACATCGGCAAAACGGGGAGCCTCGATCATGATGACGAAAGTCATGAGGGTGGGAGCAGCGTAGATATTGATGTTGATGTGCACAGCGGAGCTGGGGATGAGGATGTAGATGGTATGCTCAGGGATACTGCTGCTCACCGAAAAGATGCTACCGACGATAGGGAAGAGGAGGGCGTGGAATCTGGACAACATTTTCCTGACGTACAGTTTGTGGGGTGTGCCGTGTAGGACGAAGATGATTATATACATGATTGAGGGGATGCACCACAAGCAAATGTAGAGGAGCCCGTTTTGTATGGTGAAAAAGAAGGTTTCTAAGAGGTACCACCCGAAACTGTACAAGAGGGATTGGAGAGTGACAGTTCCCGATATTCCCTTACTGAGGGGAAAATTCTGTAGACGGGGATTTTGAGGGATTGGATATCAATCCACATATTTACCTTCCCATTCCTGCAGATGACGTTGCAGGATATACTGATGGGGGAGAGTATAGACCACGTACCAGGAAGGATTTATCGGAATGACCCTTTTAGAGAGGAAGAGGCACAGGGCCGAGCAGAAGAGGGCTTGTAAAAAGAGAGCAAGGGAGAGAGCGCAGGCAATGCTTAACGCGGAGAAAGTTTCTGATGTTACATGGAAACCAAGTCGTTGTGTCCCCGTAAATTTGAAGGTGGGTATATCGCTCGATGCGAGATCGAGATGTGAGCAGCTGGTAATGGCACACACGACCAACTAAGGGGTATGGAAAGGTGTTGATATAGAAAAGACCATCGAAACGGTGAGTATGAAGTGTCGTCGGGAAGGATGTCCAGCTGTTGCATCATTTGGGTGGCAACTGAGCGATAGGAGATGGAAACTAAATACTTTTGTGGAGAATTTGAACGAATGTCTCGGTGATAACACGGGGGAAGGAGATGGAAGAGCACGATTTTGACGTTCAGCATAGAAAGCTAAACAGATCGCAAGGGCAATCCTACCGGAGTTCTCTGAGAACCCATACACCGCAATATCAAATTTTGAGGCTGTTGTCAAAGCCAAGGGATTTTATAGACGTCATCCTCCGTATTCTCATTACCTTTCAGTACGGAAATAAATCGAACGATATATGTATATGGCCCGAGCTGTAGATACGGCAGCACTTGAAGGTTACTCGGAGTTGTTGAGGAATGAGGGACATACGGTGAAAATATTTATCTTTGACAGTGTCGAGATGTAGCAGCAACGCATCAAGGCAGCGAAAATTATTCATGGCCAAATGAGGAGGAGATCAACGACTTTTGGAACATTTTATGAGACATCTGTTGATGTGTCAGATATATCTTACAAGGGTAGATACAATGGGTGTTTTTATTTGTTCGTAACGTTGCGGAGGACTACTGCCGGTGTAGTCGAAACACGGCTGCCGCTGATGCCGCAAATTGCGAGGGTATAAGAATGCATTCATACGGGACAATGTTTGAGGTTGTATGTCACGATGCTAATCATCACCTTTTCACCCTAGTCTTCGCTCATTTCGTTCGGCCGGAATGCCTTGACACATGGACTGAGGTCTGTAAAGCTTGCAAGGAAATTCCAGGATTCGATGTCCCATCTAGGACAACTATCGTGGACCAAAAGAAGTCTATTGGCAGTGTGTACAAGAGTGTCATGGAGTTTGCAATGCTTTTTCTTGATCCGGTACATGTAAGAAAAAAATTTTCCCCACACCTCGGAGTGTCGAAAGCAAGTGGCATTTGCCTTTATGACAAGGCCCTCTACGCACCATCCCAGTCCATAGTTGATGATTGCATTGCGCAGTACTGCCGTACTCAGTCTGAATACTTGGGAAAATTTTCGAAGTCAGAATTGTACCGATCCTATTCGTCATTACAGGATTTGGTTTCAACCTCTCAAGGAGCAGAGAGCAGTATTTTCGCTGCGTTCCGTAATTAAGTTAGATGCGTATAACCACAAAAAATTATTTCTAAGGTTGTATTGACACAGCGAGCTTCCTTTTTAAAGCGTCAAACTGCGGCTTTAAATTCCAAGAATCCAGTTCCGCCTGGAATACAGAAGCATTTAGCTTACCATATTCAGAGCTCTCGTTTGCATCAAGTAGCAATTGAATTGGTTGAGGGTACAGAGCAGATGAGGGCTACAGTTGGAAGTGTTGTTAATGGTACTATGCGGAGGTACGTTTATTTGAGCTCAAAACCGCAGATTCCTCCGACCTGCTGCCTGTACTCAAGTGATGGATCGGGGTTCCCATGTTTTCATGGTACTGCGTTTTTATGCGAAAGGTATGAATTTTCAAATTTGTTCAATTTTATTTCAGAGCGTCATCTCACGTCCGCTTGGAAAGTTCAAAATCTGAACGATCATTATCCACTACCGACCGACTATGCTGTAGAGGAGGTGAAAATGGTAGCCAAACGACTGGTAGCTTCAGTCAATAATCTGAGGGTCCCAAAAACCCGCCCCCCCAGCGGGAGAGGCCTGTGAAAGATGCTGGAAAACGTAAAAATGGTTGGTATGAAGAAGACCCAGGTACAGCGAAACGAAGGGTTCACAGTTGTGGGCTTTGCAGTCTACAAGGAGACAATCGATCTCAGTGTCCTTTACGGCAAGTGTATGAAGATGAGGATACTAGGGGTCCTGTTAATGTAGAGTAACCTGATTTCTGCAAGTCAGTGTAAAAGTAGTCTATATTTAGCAATTTTTGCTACTTCGCCCGTAGTTAGTAAAAACTAGTTAGAGTTTTCCATCGATATCAAGCGTGTAATGCAAATACGTCTCTTCCTTTACAGACATGACCCCTCCTGACGTTGCCTCTCCTTTTATGTCGCCCTTGATTAGGTACAGTAAGGTTCGGTCGCTCCTCGTTTACTTATTTATTGCTACGTCGCCTACCAATTGATGCAAAAACAGCTATTGTCGCCCCCCGATTCGTGAAATCTTCACCTTTCTATTTTTTGCTAATCTATACTTTCAACAGTAGTGAAGCCCAACTAAAACAAAGTTTTACGCAATTTTGGCCCTAGTCAGGGTACGAACTGCTTTATTCCACTTGATAACCTTCAATTATAGTGCCAATTTGTCACATTTTATCCTGTAAGTACTTGCAGGTGAATGCTTCAGCCGAAGTGGTGTAGAGATGAAGCCACTGAAAACGTCTTCACTATAATTATACATTACATTGAAGAGGTTATCAGTACAAAGTTTTTTATTGCTGTACATTTTTGTATGATAAAGAGGTTTTCTTCATATGAGGACAAAGTGTGCCTAATATTGCAGAAATACACTAGGCAATACTGTTATTTTACTCGAATTTGAATATTAAAATCTATCGTACGAATATAAGTCGCATTGATCCAAACGAAATTTGTGTAATCACAGAAAGTAAGAGCGCTTTTGCAAGAAATTTTTGTCAGCTACTGTACTTTGTTGGAGTAACTTTAGAAAATTTCGCCAGCGCCAGCACATGCTCACGACATAGGTTTTTGTAGCCTCTCAATCAGGTCACAGAAATTTAATTTTTATAGCATGGCCACTGATTATTTTACTATACGTATTATTAGCATTTAGTCCAATAAATTGATGAGGCGCCAAATTGGACCCCTCTTTATTACACTAACTATGCCTACCGAATCCGCAGACTGTCAGCACTCGCAGCGAGCCTGAAAATAACTACAAAGTTTTTTTGAGAAAGTAGGTTTGTTGATTAGGTTGAAACAAAATTATTCATGTTCCCATTGTGCTTCTATTTTCGAGACAGCGAGGCATTTTATAAGCACTAGATTCCGCAACATATGCTATCTACTTTGGACAATATCGTGAGGATAGTTCTTGAAGGACAACTACTGTAAAGCATACAGCCTTAGAGTTATGAACAGGGTCCAGTAGACGCTATCGTGACGCAGATTTGTTTGATAGCTTAAATTATGTATTTGTTAGCCGTCTCTGACAATAAAGACTTCACTACAACTATTTTACGTGATTTCGTAGTGTCCTGTCCATTGCGGTGGTTTGAAAATTTCACGATAGACTAAAAACTGTTGTCCCTCATTTGACGTATGTTCAACTGCGTTTTTGATATGTCAGTTGAGTGCAGTTCGAAGCCCAAGCCCTGATGTGATTATTTTCATCTCATTTGTTGGCATTTGGAGAGCTATTACTCTATCCATTCGATTCGGAAGTTTATTATTCATATACATAATTTCCGCAAAAATGCAATGAAAAGCAAAGAAGGGTTCATTCCATCTGGTTTCTTTTTATCTTTCACACCCCAATCGGCGAGATCTAGACCTAGTTCGGTTTCAAATGTATACCCTGAACGGAATTTAATACGGCGTTACAGATCATGATAACATTCCCCTTAGCCAGTAGAGTTGTGCCTTTCAATTCTTGATAGGCTAAGTTTGATTCCGTATTATTTGGCCCAGTCCTCCCATACTTTGTATGAAAAGTTATAATTTAGTCTTCCTTAACCCTGCCAGGAAATCCAGTGTTAATTGTAGCTGATCAATCCAGAAAAGAGATCCAAATAGATTCATAAGCTTTGCGTATTTGGAGATACAGCTTTTCCAAAATTCTCCTGCGGGTCAACAATTTGAATCACAGGAAATTGAACAAGAAAATTATATGAAATGCTACTTCTTTATTGAATCATATACAACAGGGATCAAGAAATTGGAACTATCTAGATTTTAGCCCAAATTGCTGATAAAGCAGTATTTTTTAAGATAATTCTGCAATTAATTTGCTTCAGATTGTTCACTCTCTGGTCTAGCTTTTCTAATTATACTGATTGTGTTAAATCAGTTGGATGAAAAATTTTCACCGAGGCACTTTAATTGAGATTTGGTAAAAATAATTTCAGAAAAATTCCATGCAACGTAACGATCACCGTTTTCCGTGTAATTGGTAGATTAAGTGAATTTCTTCCGCAAAAATTAGGTTTCAACGTTTAATTCAACAAGCCAGAATATTCCTAGAGCTTCTAAACCAATTACAAACTAAATGGAGTCCTCGAAAACATCTACATGTAGTGGCACAATACTACCATCTGGTGCTGGAATACGAAAAGGAATAGGGGAAGAATTAGAACGATTCCATCACTAAGCCTGCAAAAAAAATTTTACGTGCTTTCGTTTGTTTATAACCCCATTGTTCGAAACATTCCCGTGCTTCTTATTTTTTAATAACTGATTTATGAGCACCAGTGTTAAGGAATTCCTTGTCATTTTTCAGAACCGAAGTACTTTCGCAATATGCCGCTCTTAAATTTTAAAAAATCATGTATCTTTACATGTTTGCGCTCTATTTTCCTTTCTGTCCGTGGAAAAACAAATATTTTCACATACCTGGTGAGATTATCGTTGCGTTTCGATAAAGCCTTTCCCTGCTAAAGATCATTTGATTTTTTCAGTACACCCAGTTGAAAATAATCGTAATCTAAAAAAGTTTATCCTGAACTGTAATTCGGGAGAATAAATTTTCAGGAACATAAATTGACTAATATTTATCCCTTCCATAATTTTCTGGAACCTCACCATCATGATCACTGCGGAAGTCTTGGAAGAAATCCTGAGAATTAGTACTTATTCATCAACTGATTGATCAGCATGATCTAGTTTCCAATAAATCTCAAACAGGAAACGTTTTGTGTCATCGGAAAGATTATAAAAATTGCTTCTCTGATATCATTTCATCTTTCTAATAACATTTTCAGCCACTGATAGTCGACACTGAGATAGTGGTCGACCCTTTTTACCAAAACCACAACAAATGTATCGTCAAAATGTTTTCTTGGGGCTTATTGTGGATGAATTGGCTAAGTGAGCTACAAAATGGAATACTGAATTTGATAAGACTCGTTTCTTTTGCATACTGAGGTTTTTCAACATGCAATTTACCAAGTAATTCGACTTCGTAGTGTATGGTCTGTACCTGAAATCCATATCATATGTGGATTAATATGATTTGTAAATCGCTCAAATTAAGCGAAATAAATAAGCTGCGTGCTAAATTATTGGAGATTCAACTCAACAGAGTTCGCTCTGCTGCAAAGATCATGAGCCTACAAAAAATTCAATGACAGCGGGCTATAGATATTAAACATTTCTCCTTTTTCGAACGTCAATAAGATGGATCGCTTGAAAATGAAGTTAGACATTTTCTCGTGGAGATTTTAGATTGCTTGATTCACTGTACATGTAGGAAAAATATAATGACTCAGAATATTTCGAGGATTCGCTGCATTTTTACTTTAGCGAGGCAACGATTCATACCCACTTTATAGCTCCTCAAGCGCTTAAGAATAGTGCCAATAAATAACTTCCATATTTATTATGTATAGACATTCCACAGTTCACGTGAGGACGTGATGGAGGTACATAAGAATTTTTCAGTCATTAGGAATGTGATTATGGCAGTTACTCATTTATTATTATTCTACAAAATTGGTCTAGCATTAAGATAGGCAACCAAAAACTTCTCTTTCTACTCGCTGAGGCCCATGGAAATGTGGTGTGAGACTTTATTCCCTGACAGTGCAGAGGGATGGTTGGAGACTGAAGTAAAAATACGGATATTTGAGCCATTCATATGTGTGATGAAGCCATAGACGCAATGGAGTTGAAATAGGCACCAATTTAGGCCAATATCTGTTCAAGTCCACTATTACGGGGAAAATTGAAGAAAAACTCTTTTAGAGCAGAGCAAATTCGTAGAGAAGAATTGAAACGTTTTTTTCAGCAAGTAATACAATCAATTTGTGTATAGCAGATAGACTTCTCAGAATCCGGCCATGTAAATTCATTGAGATAGAGAATTCCTAGAAAAGGCGAGCTTTAATTTTATCACTGGAGAGTTAATTAGCCTTAAAAATCTTTCGACTTATTCGGCAGGAGATCAGGTGATTCAATTTGGTGGTCTGTCTAATAAATTAACCAGGAAACATACTAAGAACACCCTTTTGCAACTTCAAATTAACACCTACTTAGCGATCCGAATTTTGTGACCTTTCAGATTTTTCATCGTCTCCATTTTCGGTACTAGTTTGCGTTCCTTTGTCGACGTCAGGTGGCCTACTGTTTTTTGTTCTTTGTTTATATTGCACTGCAAATTTTTCCCTTTTCTGGTTTTTTCTCTTCTTTGCTCTTCTTTTTCTCGGTGTTTTATCAAGCACTAATAATAATGAATTTAATAAGTCAAATTTAAATTTACTCTGAACAAGATCGGATACATTTACTTAAACTAAATCAATTTGAAACTTTTTGAAGTGGTTCCATTCAGCCTAGTTGTCGCTTAACATCCGAACGGCTTTCAAATATTCGCTTGCACTCCTGAAAGTAAGATAAGTCTTTCTTTTCCGTAAGCAATTCTGATACTTACATATTTTTATGCCTACTTACGCTACCACGCAGCTTTAGCGGTCAAAGAGCGACGTCAAAGGTGGATATTCCTTCCCTCTATTATCGCCAGAAGGCATGACTCTAAGGAAGCGACTCCATGAATCAGTATCCATCTCATTACCTTCTTTCGGCCGATTTCCACAGAGCACCACGAGGGGGCAGTACAAAGTCTCACACAGTTGACTTCCTACATGTCCTCTACTTTGTTTCAATTCGTGTGACAACAACTTCCAGGCCTCGCGTGCCTCCCTCTATTTCGATTCAACCCCGCGTGGATACAGTGCCAATGGTACCAGATATCGGGTGGCCAGCGGAGAGTACGCACACTCAGAACAACAGATATGTAGCGAGTACCATTCTTGCAAATTGCATCGTTCTTCTCCGAGCGGCTTCATCAGCCCGTGTGTGAGATGTGAAACTATTTTTCGGACGACATACGTCTGTCTTAAATTTTCTGGGAAGCGCTGGGGGGTTTTTAGAGAATAAGCTGCGCTAATCTTACCAGGATTGAATGTAGGGTTTTGGAGGGAGTATTTTACTTTTTATGCTTATTCGGTGCATAAAACGATGGAGGGGATGGATAAAACATTTCGGGATTTATTGATGGGGCATTGATAATTATTGGTTGCTCGAGAGGGAGTAATATCAATCTGATTATTGATATTCCTCCCGTCCGGGCGACAGTAATTTGATAGTTAAGGTTATGTGTTGGGTCTGGGCATGGGAGCAATTTATATTTCGTAAATGATATGAGCAATGAAAGCTGGATCAAATGGGTACATAGCAGCAAGCTCTTTTTCGTAGTCAATTTGTTTACGACTTTGGAAGCATTATATGGTTGAAGAGTCTGTTCTTGTAACTGTTCACATTTTTTTGTCGATTTAGAACCTTGTTACAGAAATTCTGCAATCTCTGGCGTGCATGCACCCAGTATTGCTGAGATATGTAAACCTTATCACAAATATTAGCAAGAATATACTCTTAAGTAAAGTACGGCATATGTAGTTATCCAGCTAGAGTTGAGAGGCACTGTAATAACGCTCACTTTGAAGCTGGAGTCTCAAAAATACGCGAGCGTTTTTTGCCACCTACATTATTATCTTTTAACCTCTTAAAAAGGAATATAGCAATATTTGTTCAAACTGTATCTGTATGTTACATTGACTGGTTCGACTACTCGGCCAAGATCTAACCGGTTGTTCCACGTTAGCCACTTGCAGGGGCTGGCTATTGTACTGTGCATTAATAGTCGTGTCTACTGCTTCGCGACTTCAGTACTGTACCCTGGCGCGGCAAGGGGGAGTTATGAGCAGCGCGTAGGTAGGCTAGGTAGGCTAGGGGTAGGGAAAATAAAGGGTACTTTTACTGAGAAGGTCCGGGGCTGAACATCTCGGTGAGACAACGGACAGGTGCGTCGACGCTGTTCAAACTTCTCTCTTTGGCTTTTCCGGAGGTTGAATAGTGTAGCGAGGCGGCGCACTGTAGATATACTGCACGCCAACGGTGCTGTAACTTTCCTTACAGTAGAAACAAGACAACCTCTCAACCATGGCGCGACAGTATTGTTACAGTACAAGAGAGCTCCTCTGCTCCACACGCGTTAGGGAAGATCACCGCCTTCTTCTCCACAAGACGCGGCAATACCGCTGCCGTCGAATACGACCGCATGGTCACTACCCTCTCCTCCCTCGTTCTCCAGCTGACGGCCCATGCCGTATCTCGCCATGCTTTGTCTCTCACATCACCTGATGCATGAGTGATCCTGCTCGGTTTAGTGAAAATCCAACAAACGCGTTCGTTTGTTAAAGTACATGTACTGTACAGTACTGTATTATACAATCCCACGGTATAGTGTACAGTACTAGGTTTACAGAACAGTATACAGTGTGTAGCGCAGGATTAAATTACCGTAGTACAGTGATATAGAGTGCAAAAATTCTTCTCTGCTCATTTACAGTATAGTGCTCTACGGGCACATCGTCCCTCCGCTCGCTGAACCGTAGATGACACTACAGTACATACAGTATTGTATTGGAGTAAGTAGCCATCCGATCATTGATGTATCCTATTAGGATGATCTGCTTCTGTAAGTTACTGTGGCGGGTAACTGTCACGAGAAGGCTCAGTTTCCAGCGACATTTGGAAAGGCTTCGAAAATTTCTGCTACATTGATTGGCAATATCAATAACCTTCGTTTCTGTGTAACACGAGTCGGAGAAAGAAGCAGCTTGGTTTTCAGTACAGTACTGTACATGCTATGCAGTATACAGAAAAGTACTGAGCTTCCGAGCCAGGGACGGTCTTGAGACTCTTGACCGACAGCACTGTAGCTCTGACTACTGCATGGCTCCCTGAAATCGGCATCTGTAAATTTTACGAAATGTTGTACTGTTTGGCTGCAAGCCAGCGCTTTGCTCTGCAAATTCTGTTGAAATCGCTTGTCTGTTTGAAAAAATTCGTCCCAGCGTCCGCAAAGTTCCGGTAGAACAAGCACATTCAGCGTCTTTCTACTCGACCACACTACTTATTTGGTAATTCAGTTGACAGGCAAGAGACGCATCAAGCTACGGATTTTTGATGCTGATCCTCAGCCCACGCGCGGCACTCGGAGTCTAATGCACCCTTTTCCCAAATGTCGCAGCATCGCCACTAAACTCTTAATTTCAAGCGTCGCTCTCTCCAGTTGCGGGATCTTCCTACCCTGTACAAATCTCTCTAGCTAGTTCCTCTACTGCCAGCCATCAGTGCGGCCGCTGCCATAAAACCGCTCCTACCCGCACAGAATGCTTAATAGGTGGAACACTATCCCATACTACTGACAAAGCAGGAGAACTACAGAGATTGCTTTACTAAATCAGAGTTGCGGAGACAAGGGTGACGCGCCCTGAAGCCCTCGAAATCTTTGGACTCCTGTTTACAGCCGAGGTTGCACTTTTGACTCGGTCACTGTTCCTTGAACCTGTGGAGTAGGCTCATACACTGCAACACTCACATCTGACAGGGTTCATTCCTGCCGAACCTCACGATTCGCTTAATTCAAAAATATCAGACTACCCAGAGCGATCTCAACAAGTAAACGAAACGGTAGCGCTGACCGTAGACCCATCACTAGGGCGACATACGATCGTGCCAATGTCAGGGTAGTCAACCCAAGGATTGATTCTTCCGTTGTAATCACCAGCAATGAAGTATGGGATTCGATACTCCGTCCGAATGTATCTGCTGTTGACAAAGAACGAAACGCTTGAGGCGGAAGGGGCATCACACACGATACTGAAGCCACTCGGAAAGTTTTCCGGGCAGATAGTGGTGCCGTCTGTGAGTTCCATGGCGCGAATACCGGTTCTAACGTAGACAACGTAAAGAGAGGGGCCCACGAGAGGATCGACTTGCGGTTCTGGTGATGAGAGGATGGCGCTGTACGTCAAGGGGATTAGAGCAAGCACCAGAGACAGGAGCATGGCAGATCGAGGGATCATGATGCCCAGATAAATTGCTTCTTCGGAGCGATTTCGGGGGTGAAAGTGTCGATAGCACTATCGGAGTGCGTCGAGGAACGAGGAAAATCAATGAAGAATGTTTCAGGTGTGTAGGGTTAGGTCGGATGCACAGACACGGCGAAGTCCTGTCACGGAGAAAAAAAGTGGCGGATTGACGAGCTTTGGCTATCAAAGACGGTGAACGCAGTTGAGTGGTGGTCGACTTGGAAAACAATGTTTTTTGACTACTCGACCCGATTCGGGGACATGAGAAGGCAGATGACACTCAACACAAGACTTCTCAAACGACGTCAGCATGTTTATTCTGAAAAGGCATTCTGTTCTGCCATAGGTCAAAGCGCTTCACATCACACCAGGGCGAGGCGCGGGGGCGGGCTTTATTGAATCCACGGTAGCAAGCAATGCTTTACAGGAGAAAGAGGATTTGTTACTGCAATTTCATCTATCGCTTGTTTTTCCCAAATATCGTTGAAGTATATTCGAGAACTATCCTTTAGCCAAGAGCTGCAGAGCCGTTTCTGTTGGAAATACGTATTTGCGCGTATAGTGTGTCGGGAATGTCAGTTCTCGCGGCCTGGTAAGTGGGGAGGAATATATTAAAGTAGCACATGGTGCCATGAATGGATGGATATGCTCCCGCTTGTTTGGGAATCTAATCTGATTTTTGCTGTATTGCTGTTTTACTCCTCTCATTGCGACACAGTATTATTTGCGGGAACCAGTACCACACATTATGGTACAGTACAAAGCAACAGTTGTATTTCGTCTTCAAAGCAGCTTTGTATTGGACAACTTTTTTGCTCCTCTTGCTTCTCCAGTTTTGTCAAGTTTTAATTTTTCTTGTTTCTCGACTGTTATTTACTGCGAGAGTCCGAGGGCTAAGAACCGTGGGGGTCATGCAGGTTGTCAAATGCATGTCTGTGATCATAGCTGAAGCGCCCGGTTGCGCTATACGAAACGTTTCAGCTTTTCAGTTTTGATACCGTATTCAATACAAACGACAGTTTAAATCCTAACAAAATAAAGATGATATTTACTTATTACTTTTATAGAGTGTGGAGGGTAGTAATAATATTACTACAATAATAATAATACTGTAATACTATTATTATGTATTTAAACGGTGTTCAGAAAATTGAAAACTGCAGTACTGTAAACTATTTTGATCAAGCCAGTATGCCAAGAAATTAATTTCAATTCGAAAAACTATTGCATCACTTTATGCAGTACAGCTCCTACTATACATGAATTATGATTTGAAGTCCACGTTCGTCATTGGGAACATTACTGTCAATTTCTGATTTGCACAGTACACTGCTGTACTGTACATGAGTACTGTACAGTATGTACTATATCCTGTACGTACAGTATACAGATCAGAAATATCTTCCAAAAATAAAACACCCAAACCTTTCCCCTGCAGTACAGTAGTAATTGAAATGGCTTTCATAAATTTTATTACAGCGGTGTACCGTTAGGCCATCATTTGTTCGTGTGATGTACACGTGTAATCTCGGCTAAGTGCATTCTCACGCACTATAGATTACTGTAAGAGGGCCATTCAGGGGAATACGTTTTGGAATCACAGTTACACCAATGGAACTGATTGTCTCGAAAATTCAGGTGTTAGAGTATAAAAGCAGATAGGCGGCGTTAGCGGCGAGTCTTATGAAAACAGTAGACGTTTTTGCGGGTTTAGATAAGCTGCGCAAGTTGATAATGAAATTATTGATACTATTTTAGTGTCCTTTACACTACAATAATCCTAACAGCCATCGCTAAAATACAGTAGCATAGATATTATATAGACTTCGTAGAATAGAAACAGTAGTAAGGGAATAATAGTTACTCTACAGGACTGTAAATTAAACATAAATATAGTATATGTACCCTCGTAATTTTAACACTCCCTCTCTTTCCCCTGATTTATTGTTTTCTCCATCCTTAGTGAACAATTAACCCTTGTTAAACAGACTGATCACAGTTACTTCTTGTGAGGATGTAATTCAGTGCATCACACTTTGCGATCTTCGTGAAGGCGTCTGTTGGATTTTGCAAAGTCTTTACAAACCCAACACTGGGTATTTACTCTTTTGCATATGAATCTCTTACAGAACTAATATCAATCATGGGGAGTTTTTCCAAAGTGTAGGAACACTTGATGATAATATCAAATAAATTCTTGGAGTCCGAGAAAATGAAGGGGGGATTCTGATTCCGAGCAAGGATTCAAAGTCGTACTTGATCATTAGCCGCCATCAGCGAAAGCATAAAATTCGGCTCCTAGAAGAGATATAGTTACTATTCGATCTATAAGACTAGAATAACTCCAAATATTACAAGTTTATGGCTTACTAATGCGCAAAGCAACGTATTGAAGTTGAGAAATATTTTCTTCGTTGTTTGAGAATGATGAGTCAGAAGATACTTTCAAACTTATTGATTTTTGTCCAAATTTTAATACTTAAGCGAAGAAGTATGGTTTTTCTTCACATTCTCCACAATTTTTTTCAACTCTTCTATTGCTTCCACTGAGATTTTGTTTCAGTCACTTGCATGGCCATATTAATGGCACAGTATATTTCAGGCTTTGTATTTGTTAACCAAGCCAATTTATGCCTTCAGTATCTCAACTCAGAGCCGTTAATTAGTGGAGTGTGTAATTAATTAACATACTTTGCCTGACTTAACTCAAATCCATAATCATTTTTCTTTATTCTAAAACCTATATAAACAGTTTCATCGAACTCCCTCTCTCTCGAAGAGTCTTTTGGGACAACTTAACGAATTAATTGTTGCCATAAAGTAGAGAATCTTCTATATATGTTCCAACTAATCCATGAAGTTATCCGTCTACATGCTTTGCAAAGAGCGCGAGATCTCCGTTGGTAGGCGTCGTGCAGAGATCTTTCTTCAGGTGTGAATTCACAGTGTGATTTCAATAGTCTCCAGAATCGGATAGTACGTAGAGAGTTTCAGTAGCTCGAGTAATTTTTTTCTCGGGTAATCCAAAGCCTTTGTTTGGTCTAAGGTAAACTTTGCGCATCAGATTTTGAGCTGACTGTAAGTACGCCTGTTTAACATTTTGAGACCAAATCCTAAAATCTATTATTACAGAAATTACAACTAGAAAGCGTGTGGAACGCTGGCGTATATTCTTGGTGTCATGTAAGAGATCGTTCGTTCCTTCTTCCATATTAACTTGTACTACAAACCGTGCTTCGTATATCTCTTTGTCAGTGTTCTTATTTTTCATTGACAAAACAAATCTTCCAGAGAGGATATTAGCGTTCTTTCAAATGTCTTCTCTAACGACTATTTTCCAGGTATTTCTCTCAATACTTCCTTCTATTCCTTCTACACAGGAATCTATTCTATTTCTTCCTGAGTAGCTTTCAGAAACTCAGTAGTATTGGATCTGGGATCTAGTGGATGTAAACTTTCATTGAGGTTGAGGTCAATGAGTTGAAGATTCTTAGAGTAAACCATTTTCATTGATGAATTCAAAGCTTCTGTGATCGCTTCAATTGGATCATTTAAATACAGCTTTACTTGAGAGCGTGAGCGCTGCAATTCCTCGCCATTTCTGTTAATAAAAAATTGTCTGTCATTATATGCTCGTGATTTTGTAGGGTACTGTCCATTTAGGTTTGGACTTTTCACGATAGAATACAACTTTACTTCCTACTACTACACGTTGGGCTGTATTTGGAAGCTATGAATTCAGAGCAGTTATGAGTTTGAGTTCTGAATTGATAGTCTTCATCTCAGCTCTTTCCATTTGGAGCGCTTTCAACCGTTCCATTTGATTAGGAAATTCGCTAGTCGTGGCCGGAAACCTCGGCAAAACTCCAAAGACGAGTAACGAGGGAAACTGTCATTCTGGGTTCATGGAATCTTTCATAGCCTTAACGGAGAGACGAAGAGCGAGTTATATTTTCAAGGCAGTCTCTGTGTGGCAAATCTCGTGATAAATACGGCGTGAAGGGTCATGGTAACGTTCACCAGAACATATATGATTTTGAATTTCGATTCCAGATAGGCTAAGTTTGGTTTCATTCGATTTAATCAAATCTTTCCTTGCTCTGGAAACGAATTGGCCGGCTTGGTCTACTTTCATTCTGTCAGGAAATGCAGTATAAAATGTAGCCCAGAACTCAATGAAAGAGTTCCAAATAGATTCCGTACTTTGACTGTATAAGAATACAGCATTTCCGAAATAGGTTTGAGTATACACAATATGAAGTACAAGATTCCTATCTAGAAACATAATAAAAAGAGACAACTCTTGATTGAATATGATTGCATTGGCCGTACTAACCTTGAATGATATATTTTCCGGTTCAAAGTGCTGACATTTGCGGTATTGTTTTGATATCCGTAATCAAATCTCGCATCTCGCGCGTTGCTTCCTCTGGTCGCTCTTCTAATCATAATATATAGCTTTGAGAGATTCGGATGGAAAAAGTGTAAATGGAGGCGCTTTTATTATACTTTGTGAACAATATTTTAGAAAAATCCCACACGACGTAAAGATGTCCGTGTTTGCATGTGATTGGCATAGTCTATCCATGTCTTTTGGATACAAATAGGTTGAAAAAGTTGTCAGCAACAAGTTCAAATTTGTCTAAAGCTTTTAGGCTAATCATAAATGGAATATTGGCATCAACTAGATCGACACGTAGCGGGATAAAAATACCATCAGGTGTTTGAGAACGAATTGGGAACTGTTCAATGCTTGGAAAGATTCTATCGCTAAACTTGTACGCAGTTTCATGTACTTACGTTTTATCTTAATCCTGGCTGGGTTGCAATATGACTTAGCTTGTGATTTTCCAATCACTGATTTTTGAGCACCAGTGTCTGAACAAATTCCGTGAAATTTCTCTGAATTGGATTGCTTCGGTAATTTTATGCTCTCGACAGTTAAAATATCATGGATTTTACGTGTTCATTTTCCATTTTTCTTTGATCCCGTGGAAGAGGAACGAGGTTTACGTTAAAGATGGGGGCTCTGTCGCGTTCCCTTACAGCTTACTCTTGATTAAGAGCACTCAGGCTTATTTTGAGTACCTTAGTTAAAAATACTCTTCATTCCGAAACGGTTGGTCCTTAACTGTAATTTGTGAAAATAACTGTTCAGGTACACACGTTGGAACATCTTCATCCATTATTCAATTTTAAAATTCCTTAATGTCATCATGACTGTTGACTTCTCCGAAAAAATCCTGAGCAGGTAGTACTTATTCATTAATTGAGTGATCATCATGATCCAGTTCCTGGCAGAGCTCAAAAAGTACACGTTTCGTGGACTTTACCAGATCTTTAAATGAGGTTCTATGGTAGTTTTGAACCTTCCTAGCATCATACTCAGACATTGACTGGCGACATTGAGAAAGAATATGGCCCTTTTTACCACAACCCCAACAAACGCTATCAGCTTTGTTTTTCCCCATGCCGTAAGAATCATTGCTACGTGAGTTACAATCATGAAGACTGACTTTGGTAGAACGCGGGTCACATTGAGGCTGTCCAGTATACAATATATCATCAAGGCGGCTACGTATTGTAGGGTCTGCATCTGAGATAGATGTCATACTTAGGTTCGTCTGATCCCTAACTCGTCCAACTTTCTCCTGTTGCTCGAATTGAGCGGCAGAAATGAGCTGGCTGTAAAATTATTGATAGCGAAATTCTCTGGAATTTGCTCATCTGCAAAGATCACGAGCCCAGGTGAATCCAGTAACGGCGGAATGAAGGTACTCAATTCTGTGTCTTTCTGAACGTCAATGAGTTGCTGCTTGGGTAGTGGGCCCAGAGATTTACTCGTGGACTTTCTCATTAGCGTCATTCACAGTTTAAGTAGGATATATATACTAACTGACATCAATGTTTCGAAGATACACGGTAATTATTTTTTGCCTTGACACTGGGTTATATTCAATTTCCAGCGATTTTAGAGCTTGAGAGTAAAGCTCATACACAGCTCCAACATTTTTTATGTAGAATCTTTTGGCATTTCCTGTAAGAATGTAGTAGATATACGTAAGCTTTTGTTCGTCATTGAGGATGTAATCCTGACAGGCACACTTGAATTCAGATGTGAACTCGTTCCAAAATTCAGCTTGGCTACCAATGAAATTCCTGTTTACTTCCCTGAAACGCATGTAAATGTAGTGAGAGACCTTATCTTCTGATTATGCTGGAGGTCGCCTGGACAGTTGAGTGGAATTTATGGGATTTGAGGCGAGTCTAATCGCTGATCCGGTTGGTGACGCAAGAGAGTTGAAATATGAATCAATTTGATTTAATGCTTTTTTTAGGTCACCATTGCGGAAAAAAGTTGACGCGAAGGTCTTTGAAAGCACGGAAGATTCATAGCGGACGGTTGGAACATTTCGTTCCGCGAGAAATCCAGTCAACTTGCGAATAATTTATGCATTGCTCAGAATCTGTCCCGAGAAAAGCATTTGGATAGGGTAGTCCTCTATCAGCCCAGGCTTCAATTCATCACCAGAGAGGGAACTATCCTCAACATAAAATTTGACGCAATCCACTAGAGACTTGCAATTCTGTGGTCTGTCTAACTTCTTGACCGAAAACCATATCGATAAAGCCTTTTGCAAGCATAAATTAATGATGATATAATGCTTTGGAATTTTGGCCTTTTTAGTTGATCCCTTTTTTCCGTACTAGTGTACGCCTCATTTTTGGGTCGCCCTATTATTTTTTTCGCTCTTTTTTCCCTTTTGATACCACCATAAACCCATTTCTTTTCTAATTTGACTTTTCAGTTTGATTTTTTTCAATTTTTATACACGAATCACAATTATTCTGAAAACTCAATTTCGTTTTACTCAGAACAAGAGGGGAGACCCAGATCTAAAATGAAACTAGCTCTAGCTTATTACTGACACTTGAAATGATTTTTGTCAGATATATGGCGCCGTAAATGCGAGTGATTGTCAAACTTGCGCTCACAGTCGGTACAGTAAGGGGGGTCTTTTTCGATCTATATTCAGTTGAGGTTTGTTTGCTTCTGACGTGACCATAAAACGTCTTTGTAACGATTATACCACTAAATTACCTCAAATACCCTGACAGCATCCTTCCAGTAACCGTTAACAAGGATTTACACTGTAAGAAGACTCCAGTGCAACTTTTGCACTAAGCCTAGTGTACCAGTGTAAAACACAAGATCATACCACTTTGTGCCAAGCCAGTGACATAAAGCCATCGTGGTTATCTCGCGTAGTTCTTGAAACATTTCGAACCCCACCAGTAAGCAATTACCTTACGTCTCCTACGTCACTTTTCCATGATGATTAGTGTTGTCGATATCACTGATAGGGGCTACATAAGCCTTCATAACCTTGTAGTTTGATACCTCTAGGATCGCTTTTTCTAGAATACCTTTGAGTTCAGTACCGTTTGCTTACAATTTATCTCTGCTGGTGATGAGTACTTCTTCTATATAAATTCTGGTCCGATGGTTCGGTCTGTATACCGGAAGCACCAGCTAACAGTTCAACCATCAATTACCTTTTGCGCGCTCAACACCCCACAGTCTTTGACCTGTTGCACGTGACGTTGCACAATTTTCACGTGTATTTTTTTGCCTCTATCCGTGTGTTTTTAGGCTTAAAACACCTGCCTTGTCAGCCAGTCGTCGGTCGAATTTATCGGCGTAGCCTTAGAGGTCCTTTTTTTCCACTGTCAGCAGATGGAAGAGCTGGGGACACTCTATAGTCAACAACTGACAGTAGACGTCGAGGTAGAGTAGGTAGGCTTGAAACATGAACTTGAGTAGAACCTGAAACGAAGTCGGTAGAACCTGAAACTGAAACCATAGGGACAGCTGTCACTTTCTGATTGGTCGTCGTAGGTGGCCTCCGATTCATCTGGATCGGCGATTTTGAGATGACACGTGTAGTGCTTTGATTGGCTATCTGTCCACTTGGCAAGACATCTTTCGTCCCAGCAGAGGGCGGACTTGGCGAAATCCGTGTGGCTCACGTGTTTCCAGGTGTGACAGTAGGGGTCAGAGGGTATTGTACAGTAGACGTCAACTTACAGAGCGCTAATCTGGATTCCAGTCCTGTTCTGAATCCCCTCGGGCCAGCCTGGCTATGTGGCACGGCGAGGGTATCACTGTTCTTATTGGCCACTGGGTAGAGTTCAAAAAAGAATTAAAAGATACGTATTGTTAGTAATTACAGGCTTACACGTGGCTCTAAACAAAGAGGAAATAGAAATAGTTATTTTTTCAATATCGAATAGCAAATAGACTTAATTTTTAAATCCCCCGAAAACGGCAAACCCGGATAGTCGCGAAAATTCAAGGGTTAGATTAAAAAAAGCAGACGTGCTGCGTTATTAGAGAGTCTGAAAAAAGCGGTAGAGGTTTTTGCTGCTGTAGACAAGTTGCGTAGGTTGAGAATAAAATAATTGATACTGTTTTTACTTGAGTGCCCAAGGACGCGAGGCCTTCTATAGGCAGTAGATGTCGTGGAATATCTCTAGCACATCTACTGACTACTCACTTTACTCCCTAGCGGGTAGTCCTGCGGACGATCCTAGTGACCCTTACACTACAACAATCCTGACAGGCATCGCTTAAGTATAATAGGATTGAGAAAATATAAAATACGTAGGGTATAACTATTACTAAGGGAAAAATAGCTACACTCCAGGACCGTAAATAATACATAAATAAAGTTTATGTACCCTTGTAATTTTAACACCGATCAAGCAACCCATACGGAATCTCATGTTTTTCCGACCATGTTTAGTTTGATGTGGATTTTCTTGCCAATTTCTACAGTACAGAAAAATTCCGAAAAGACGCCCTTATTTGACTGTTTGATATTTTTGAATAGTCGAACTGCGGTTAACTGCAAGAAAAGCGAGGGACATTTGTCTTAGAGATTCAGTTGCGGATGAACGATGATTCTTTTCAACTGAATTTCTTTGATTCCGGATTCAAAATACGAAACTTGACCAGCTCTGGTATTCAATTAAGCGAAAAGTTATTTGTGTGCATTTCTTCCCTGTAGTTCGCAAGTTTTAGTATGGCAAAATATTATAATGATTAAATTAGTGTAGGTGAAACATTTTGTTGAATTATATAATCCCTACTACTGTAAAGCACAACATTTGAAACTGCTGTACGGCACAGTTCTCTATGTTCCCGGCAGCCTTTGCTTATAAACTTTACAAGCGTTGCTCAAATTCCGTTGGAGGCAGATAAGGTGGAGCCGTCCACCTCTGCTACGACGCATACTGCCTCCGCAACAAAGGAATTTGCTCCTAGGGGCCTTCTGATGTCCACGAAGCCCTCTCCATCTTCCACCTGCACGACGTCTGGCTCTATGGGGAGGCTATCCGCTCGTTCTAGTATTCACTTTTTAATTTCAAGCTCTGTTATGCTGTTTCGTGGAGCCAGTAGCGCGTGTTTTAGATGTCATGTTAAATGCTAGTCAACTCGCTAGCGTATTTTGCCATTGGGCATCCGGTGTCTCATGATGGCGTGCCGTGCTTTCCAAAGAACATTGTGCCGGACCTTATCCTTGAGGTCATAAGCGGTAACAGAGGCACGGATGTCGGTCCCAAGGTTCACTAATATGCATTCATTGGTGTCAGGCACTGCGCTGTCGCTGATTTTGTTAGACCTCTTAAACAGAGTCCCAACCGCCGACAACTCGTTCAAATCTACCTTTTGACATCTCAAGGGAATTACGAGACGTAGGAACATGGCCCGGACGACGAATTTTCCATTCCAATTGTTCGAAAGTTCACAGGCTCTGAAATTCCCGCACCATCCTCCCCCACGAAGTATATCAAGGATAGCATTGCAGAAGAAGAAGGGCTTTTGGCGCAAGTATGGGACGAGGTCAAAATAGAGAGGGAAAGGGCTAGAAGGCACAAGAAAGGACTGGGGGACTCAGGGTTACCCGTATAAAGCTCGGATAGGGAAGGTTCATTCTCTAGTCAAAACTGGACAAGACAGACACGATCTCGTCAACGACGCCATTTGTCTGCTCACAAATTTTTATGTCACCATATCCACAACTAGGCCAGCTCTTTTTCAATAACTTGCTCCTGCTAATACCAGCCAACCTGCAACCTTTTCCTTTTCGAATAAATTACGCTCCACACAACCTGATTATATATTGCACACAACCATGCCCGCAGCCGGTCAAGTTGGAATGTAATTTTCCCCGCCAACATGAGCTGCAGTGAGGCAGGCGGGGAAACTGCATGGTGACGATGGTTACGACAAGTGGTCCCCGGCGGGGGCCAAACAACCATTGGTGGGGTTCGATGCACTCCACACCCTTAATGGCCCACGCAATCGACGAACTCTAGGCAGGTAGTGGACGTAGGGGGCCTGTAAGGTTACGCAAGGGCCGGTTCTGTATTTGATGAATAAGATAACGGGGATGGTGGACACTACGAGGGTGTCCACGAAAGCCGAGGGAGTTGTTTCCCCACCCCCGGCCCGCAGAGGTGACGTTTAGATATAGCTGGAGAGGGGCTTAGAGTCCGGAGAGGGGGCAAAGCGGAAGAGGAGATTCCCAGGGGCGGAGGTGATGGCGGCGTGGTGGACGGGACAGCGCTGAGGCGTTGACTGCACCAGGAGTGTAATGTGACTGGGATGGAGGAAGTTTTGGGGGCCTGAGGTGGTGCGGGAGCTCTGTGCCTGTCTTTGAAAGTGAGGGCGAGAAAGGTTGTGGTGGTGGTAACGGTGTATGTGTTGCGTTGCGCAGAGGAAGTGAAATCGACGTTTTTTGCTGAGGTGGTTGGGTTGATCGTGATTTGAGCAGCCGTATGGGTGATTTGTTTGGACGAAGCAGCCTAAGTAGCACGTCTATAGGCGGTGACAGTCTCGCGGAGGGCGTCACGACGACCAATAAGGGCATCGATGAGGGCCCAGAGAGGCCTGATGAGAGGTTAAGAGGGCTTCCAGTGTGTTCGAGGCGCCTAAGCCGAGGATGGTTAAGGCTTTTCGGGCAAAGAAGGCGACTGAGCCTATGATGGTGTGGATTGAAAGGTCGGCGTCGGTGACGAAAATAATTGAGTAGACATTGACGCGGTAAAATGATGTCTGAAACTGCTGTGGTTCATGCAAATTGTGTGGTCTGGTTCCCTCTTAGCCAAATGTGGAGAAAGAAATAGACTTATTACTGCGACATAATTCGTTCAAATCCAGACTACAATAAGATCTTGAGAAACAATACTGGATCTCAGATTCAAAGATTTAAGAGTTGATGTATGAAACGAAAGTATAGATTTCACAACTGCCTCAAGATGGAAACGTACCAGCAATAGTCTTCCAGTTGTGGTATATCATTCTAGCCAATGATGGCGCTCAACCTTAAATATATTGAAAATTGTACAAGCCAGCCACGATAATCGACTTTTTACACCTCAGATACACCGAATATTTTAGCAGGTGTCAATGATCAGTAGTATGAACGTTTTTACCATCCTTTCTAGTTATTCTCCAGTAACGTCCTCAGTCAGAAACCTAATGGATGTTAATTTAGTGCGCCTCCTGACGTTATTCCATATAAAGTGCCCCTGACCTGTTCAGTACCTAAGAGCGGGAATGAAACACAAGTAAATAAATAAATGCCACCCTAACCCATACCTTGCAATTTCCAGTGGATGTTGTAACATAAACTTCAATGAAACAGCACGGTCAACGAAGCCATCTCAATGTTTCAATCAAGGTACCTCAAAAGGCCTTTTGAATCTGCGGATATAATTTCGTTGTTGGAGTAAGTCAGAACCTTCTTCTATAATATATCTCTTCGTATGTCATCCGCGTTATACTGTGCTGATTCCCGGGATTCTGACTTTTGTTAGGACATGAAGAAAGAATTTATGATCTCCAGCTGCTAGACGGGATATCCCCTCAAAAAATTGAGCGATCAAAAGAAATTTCGCTAGAAAAGAAGGAGAAGTCATTGTAGAGAAGTTAGAACCCTTGCAACAAAAATTAGTAAAACGGTAGTAAGGTTCCAACCAGAAGGCTAAGTTTTGGCGGAGAACAAAGAAAAATGGCGCGCACACGAAACAAAGAGGACTGAAGTAAATAAATACATGGACGAGTTATTTATTCAGTAGCCACGAACAAAGTAGAGGCTTAGAACTCGTGACTCCCCAACGGAGAAATAAAACGTCAGTAGCATGAAACGCGATAAGAGCACCGATTACAGAATGTGTCTAGTGGGAAGACGGGATTTCTTGAGGCTTTTATGGGGTAGCTATTCCAGCAAGGTGACGTCGGCTTCAAAACCTGGCTTCTTGGGCCAAAGGGTGATTTCCTCTTCACTTTTTTTTCCCCCGCTCCTTCTGTGGGAACCTGGCCCTTACTTTTCGCGCGCATACTGTATCCACCACAGTATGGACAGTCTGTCCTGTCCAGTTCCACGTGTAGTTGCCACGTTTAATGCCCACGTGTAAGGTCGTTGGCAATTACTTCTTTTCCTTTAATTATCCCTTTATTTTAGTAATTACTGTAGGACTAATTGGCTGACAGTGCCACAGTAGGTGGCACTTCTACTACTTAGGTTCGTTGCCCTTTGCCGCCGCCCAGTAAACCAACGACCAACCCATTCCCTGACCAGCACCACCGCGACTGGAGTAGTCCGGTGCAGTTTGTCTAGGTCTTGCTTAGTCTAGTGACCGGCAAGCCTAGCGCTGCCTGGGATCACTACGGCTAGAATCAACTAGCGTGCGTCCGGAGGAGACCTCGCTGCTCAGTTGCCGGAGTAGTCACGACCCCTTTTTTGGCGCATCCCGGAGTAGGATCGCCTACCCCTTTTCCCTTTCCTCCTCTTTCTTCCTTCCGCTTTCCAATCCTTTCTATCCCCGGAGAAATTCCCGGAGAACCGTAGGGCATCATCCTACCTTCCGAGCTGGACTTACAGTCGCCCTACACTGGTAACCCACTTAGCTGACTAGGACTCCTAGACTGCCCGAAGAAGCTTTGCTTCTAAAACCCAACCACTTAGTGTGTGGTCTCTTTAAGGGTCCATATAACTACACCTTCCGCACTCCTTTTAACTGCAAATAACCTGCTGCAACCGTACTGAAGTGCCACTACAGAAGTAAACGTCGCCCATGTAAGGCCACTAAACTGCTCCACCAATAGGAGTCTAAGCTACTTATACTACTGTAATACAGTGTTCTCGCCCCACCAGCCCGACAACAGGACATCTTGAAGGACCTCAGGGACCCCTGAATCTGTCGCTAATCCAACTGAGTGCAGTACGCTGTCTCTGTTTGCCCGATAGGATTCATAGTAATCTCCTTAGTACAGTGATCTCTCAAGAGTGGTTATTGTGCGTACTACGGAATGGAAAATATTTTTTTGTGTCCCGAAAGCGGTTATCAAAGCCCAAAAGAAGGGACAGAAGTAGTAAAAAAACGATAAAAACACTTCCAGTAATCTTTTTAGAAGATATAGAATTCCCTATAGGCAGAAAGAAATACAGACGGCTACAAAGGAAACTGTACAATTCAAGAATAAGTTTGAACAAATAAATAAATCCTTGCGGTTCAATCCGCAGATAAAAACGCGAAGGGAGCGCATACTGCAGTTGAAATATTTGAATAAGACAGGAAGAGCGACTCCAAATAGGAGTCTCTCAGCTCGTTTCCCGATCATGTTGCTCATAAGATATACGACAGCTCTTTGGAGCACTTCAGTTGTCGTTGGGTCTGAAATGAATCGTTAGTTTGAAGTGAAGCGCACATGGCGCCTTCTTTTGAAATATTTTACCATCCAGTAGGAAAGGGTAAAACAACTTGTTTCTTGCTCCCTTGAAAATTATGCAGCAACATTTATCGATAAAGAGGACCTCACTCACTTAAAATCTTCATTTGATGCACTGTGGAACAAGTCTGAGGCTAGACTATGTCATACACCGCTGCCTAGGGCAATTCAGGACAGGGTCGAAATGAAATGGAGAAAAAAACACAGTCTTTGGTTGCATTTGGAGAGCGCCTGAGGTCTGCCTAGTTAGCTTTACAGATAGTAATTTCCGACGAGATAATGATGAATAGCTTCAAAATAGACCTTTTCGCAAGTATCCAAGATCAGGCCATGCTTTCATTGGGAGACCACTAAACTGTCATTAGCAACTTCTCTAGGCTTTCCAAAGCGTAGAAAGCCAAAGCTAGAGGGTAGTAGGACTCCGAGCTCCTAAATAACTCGTTAGTGAGTCATAATTTTATGAATAACCTTATCTCTCTCGACCCGTTATGGCAATTGCCCCCGCATTGATAAGCTGATCCCTAGGTTTCGGACACTATGGGAAGGTGATAAACTATTCAATGGCTCAGTGGCCTCCATTACGAACCTGACCTAAAAATGGACCATAAAATATACTCAGGATACAAGGGTTCGAGTCTTTGTGTGCCAAAACTTTTTCAAATTCTCAAGGATTTTTCCGGGTGAGCTTATTTTCCGATAATCGAACGAGCTTGAAAGCCAATAATACTGTATGCCTCCCTGCGAAGACATAATTAGGCCCGGAAAGATACAATTAAATGAACAGACAACAGCATTACCCTCTGATTAAGGTTCGGTTTCATCTGCCTTCCGCACCTCTACAAGCACCTGATGAGTGCAATTGATCCTTGAGGGACGTCCAAAAAAATTTAATAACGACAGATCCTGTGCAATCTGCAAAGGAAGTCTCTTTCCGTAAATTGTACGGCCAGTTCGGCAAATTTCAGGGCACAACACCTTTTCTCCCAGCCATACCCACCTGAACTAAACATTATCCGCCCCGAAGGACCAGTGGAGGCGTAAGGATAGTACATCATTCATTCGTTCAATACGCCAGGCTCGAGTGTAATATAAATCACATAAACTACTTTTTGCCCAATAATTTTCGAAACTGATGCTATTAGTTTACCGTGAAGGTTTCGGGAGTACATGGCGATAAATTTGTAGAAAAAAATGACACTTCAGTAAGTGGTACTATAAGCTGATACATTTGCAGTTGTATTATTTCGCGCATGTATTCAAATGTGCAGAAGCAGTGCACCTATGAGCGTTAGGTATTGACTATGTAGCTATAGGTTCAGATGAATTATACACTTGAATAGGTTGTATTTGGTCTGAAATGTTTCGCGATTGATGGTAACTGCGAAATTTTTGAAGTCCTATTTCTGTTGACGGTCTAGTAAAAATGGCTAAAGGAGGAAGAATGGCAGTTTAAATACTAAAGAGACTGCTCAAAACTGAAGCTGTGGATTTGATTATGTTAAATACGAACATAAAGTAGGCCAGGGCAAGGACTAGGTACTTCCTAGTCTGATTTATTTTTTTTGATATTTTTAAAATTTTTTTGAAGGTGCGATACAATTTTTTAATAACGCGAAGATTGCACACGGAACGCGTGCTAGGCCTCAATTTTTATGTGTCCCGTACACGTGTATCTTCTGTTGAGTGCAGTAGTACATACAGTAGTTTAATTTCAGTAGCCTACCTGGTGTGTATCTCATCCCCGTCCTTTCTCCATATCAAGGGCCCCACACCCGATACCCATAAACGGTGCGGCATCATCGATTGCTATAGTTGCCATCCTGATCTGTTCTTCGCAGCTTCAAGAAATTGTAACAATAAACCCCCTGGAGATGTTATCATCGGATTGACAAGTAGAAAGCCTTTCGGTGCGTCCTGACTTCTCGGTCGTATTAACATTTCCTTCTTACCAGTCTATGTATTACATCATGCCCAGTGCACTCCCCACATCATGGCTGAATTGCACTGAATTCCGATTGTTGAGATTCAATCAGATGTTGGAGTCGATTTTTTTGTTGTCACCTTGTATGAGCGCGATATTTTCGCTTCTTTGATTGATCTCGACAGAAATTTATTGTATATATTTAATAGAACAAGATTAATAAAGTAATTTCGAGCTTAAGTTTCGAAGTTCAAATAATTCTTCAAAAAAGCAAGACTCTCTGAATGCTCCACGACATCCATTCCTCTATCAAGCTCAAATTTAGATGGAAACCATCGCGTTTCCGTCTTGGCCGCCACCACCCAAGAAATAGATGGTATGGTCTAGCTTACTCTACAGATAAATTCTTAGAGAAATTTTCTAATAGCTTTGTTGCGGGTTTTAGTCGACAGTGTGACAGGTCGAGGGACGAAAAAGGTTAGGGAAAGCATCCATCATCACTTTTGTGGGAATTCATTTTACGATGATATCAATTTATTCCTGCAGAAGGACGAAATTTGGGATGATGTGTTCCAGGCTACCCCAAAAGTGTGCTTGAAACTTGTGGTATAATTATGCGCAGTAGCCAAAGTGACAACGCCAAATATATCTAAGTTATATGTCTCTTTACTTCAATCGTGCTGTTTATGATATCCATTTCTTTCTTGACAACAACATTCTGATGTTATGGACTCAACTACTCGCTATTCAGTTTGTATGTTTGTACGAAATCTAGCTGTAGAGGCTTCAGTCAATGATTTTGAGGCCCTTGGGTTGACGGTTTTCTGGAATCCGCAAACGATATTATAATATTCGGCCTTATTTAGAGTATATTTTGAAGATTAATTGAAAGGCTTGTGAATAACTGTCTCCCTATATCGCAAAGACGTCCCAATAAGAATTTTATTGAGTCGAATCATTGATTCAATAGAGATATCTATCTTCTGCTGATATCTTCTTCGAGTGACAACGTTTTGCTCAACCCGCGATTTGTAATACAAGCATCTCGAGTACTTTGTGACCTTTCTGGGAATGAAGTATTGTCTGCCAATTAGCTCGGAGAAGAATACACTCACGGAGTTTTCAATTGCCGGCTAACGACGACTGTGTTATAAAATCCATGACGCAAAAAAATTGATTTCAAAACGAAAGTAACCGCTTATCCTCCACTTAAAACAGAGAAAGACGTCTCATTTCATTTTGTAGATCTCGCTGAAGTGTTCATCAGTCTCCGGAATAGAAATCTTGGAAATTGGTTTGAATTAAAACCTGTTCCCTTGTATGATCACCCAGCACATACTGCAGCAGTTCCAGGAAAGATTATAGCTATATTCGTACCGCAGTTAAGGATGTGCGCCCGGCCGTAAGTGTTAAAAGTCTGTCTCTTGCCTTTCAGCAACCTCTCGATGGAATTGATTATTCTGTTTATGGTGCAACCCTTAGTTGCGTGGTATTTAATAATGAAATTTTATTTAATGTAAAAATATACAAATCTTTGATGATTCGGAAACTTGTCCTTTTTGGAGGGCTAATGTATCGAAATGTGAAAAATGCTTGTGTTAATTGATTTTACTGGTCTTCACGAAGAAAAGATGTTGACACACGTAACTCATTAAAATACTCCTCTATTCGATGAACTATATTTTCAATGTTTTAAACGCAAAGAGTTCTTCATCAGCCATACTGAAGGATTTTCATCTTTTTCAATTACCAACCCTTACAGAAGGGGAAGAACAATTTAGGAAGTATGTTATAGATTTTCCCTTCCCTAAGGTCCCCAATAGCTCAAATATAATCTCAAGTCGCTTATTACAAAATATAAGGTAATTATTTGAGTAGTCCCTGACGTTCAATGCTATAGTTTCATGGTAAGATAGAACCTTTCATTTAAAAACTCAAACCTGATACTAAAAGTTGCTTCCCCTTCTTTTGCGCAAATTGTATCGTTATGCTCCATTTTTCATAGGACTATGACCAAAATATACATTAAGTCTGCGTTTATCGAGACAGTCAATGCTGAGAATATCTATGTAGTGCTTCCGAAGTAAATCACAATGCGAATATCTTATTGGCTTCAACTGGTTAAATCTTTTGCCATTTTTAACGTAATTCGAAATGTGGTATAAGCACAGCGATTTAATTAATCTACACTATTTGATTAACACAATTTCTACCTGTACCGCATTTATTTACACTATTTCCATCTTCTTCCTTTGAAATATAATCGAAATGTGGCATAACCACAGCGATTTAAACTATTTGACTAACATAATTTCTACCTGTACACCCTTGTTTTACGGAAACTACTGTTATTATCTCGCTACTCTGTATGTGAAGTTTGTGGGTGATATATTGCTAGAATGGTCGCGGAATTTGATTAGTAAGTTTGTTATGCAAATCTCCAGGAAGAATAATGTTGTAAATCTTGTATCTGGACCTGGATCGTTCAATATATATGGACTATCGATTTAGAAAGACGAAAATAGCTTTTTCAAGATATGCATAAATGAAAAGCTCGAAGTCTTTCAACCTCTTCGACAAAAAAGTTCCGCAGTAGGAATAATGATGATGCATTGAATGCTATTGTGCTGGTTTTGGCAGACAACCCACCAACTTGTGTAGGCAGTGGCAATGTACGAGTTCAAGAGCAGCGTGGCTCTATCACCGATTCGCTGTCATTTTTGTGAACTACTCGATTTTGCTTCAGTAGTTGAAAGTTAGTAGTTGGAAATGTTTTTGCGTATAAAATATGCGGATGGAATTCAATTAAACAAACTCTGAGAAGCCCTAAAACTTGTAAATCTATTCCTTTGTAACACAAGGTCTGCAAGAGATCGACTGTCCGTGAAACAGAGTAGATTCTAATGTTTAGCTACCTAGCAAAGTATGGCAGCAAGGGATACTACATTAGGTGGTACGCTTTGACCCGACAGGATGAGCTTAATAAAGAAAGTGCTGCCTATAATGGGAGCCTAGAAGTTAATCCCATCCTTGAAATCTAGACTGTATTGTTTGCGTGGCTATGTCACTAATAACAGTACTCTGGTACTGTATGGAGCTTACTGTACCTGAGTCGAATCGACTCTAGGTCGCTTACAATATGATGAACATTCTCGAATCATCCCAAAACGAGTGACCATACCCAGAACGCTGATACAATGCCGTTTAGACCGCAACCTGGGTCGCACTAGGTGAATTGCATCGACTGATACGTGTTTACTCATTTGCAGTGCTGCAGCTCCTAGTTTATGGCAGTACTTAACCTTCCTCATGCTTCTTTTCTGGATATAGAAAATGAATAGAACATTCGAAACAGTCGGAGACTGGTTGTAAAGACACATTCACAGTTGCCGTGAGGCCGAACTTTAATTGATTTACTCTTGGAAGAAATGTTTGACTTATTCCCAAAGTCCTCCTAATATATATAACTGATATATATCCAAATAACTGGAATGTATGATGAATTACGGACCCTAAAAGGCCACCTTAAGGCTAGCCATCAAGCAGGCCGCGTTGTACATGACCGCTGCAGCAGCGTGCCTTTGCATCTAAAACCCATGAACCTTTCCAAAGGTCTCTGTTGCCCCTGCGGCCATGTTCGTTTCCAAGTCATTTATCAACGCGCATGCGTCCGAGTGCCAACCTCCGGGGCGGGGATTGGTACAGGCACGAGTCTAACTGTGGTGGAAGTCACGATAAAAGGTTGATACATTCTGTTCTTCTCATTTCGCGCCGCATTCAGAGAGGAAATTGAGTTGAAGGCCCTCACTCTCCTCTTGGATGGAAAGCCGAACCGCACCTTTCAAATACTAAAGAACAAAATCGATTTCCCTTTGGAGGGAATGAGCAAAACTGTGGCACCGGCGAACTTACACATATGCCATGCCGGCAACGTACGAGTGCACTTTACGATCCTAACGGGTTACAGATTTTATTGCGATGTCAATATCTTTTAGTAATAGTTAACTCCTTTCAAGTCAGGGATGTTTCATAGGGACCACTAGCTTTATTTGTGACTGAAGAAATGTAAGTTGAATGATCAGTAAGGGAGATATCTTGGGCTAGCTAGTCTCTTCAATATTTCCCGATTAATTCAAGATATCAGACAAGTGCACTATGCCGATGTATCCTCGGTCGACTAGAGTTAGGACCCTCTGCATTGATCACGGAATTGCCTTGGACCCGATGCCTCTCGGGTTCTGTTGTCTCGCTGTTTCTCCCTTTGTTTCCATTTCTTTGGATTCGAAGATAAGCAATGGCTGAAATCCCGATCAGAGCAGCCAATCCTGCGATGACACTCACGGTCAAAACAGGCACAATCTTTTTTGAATTTTCTTCTTCTTGAACCGGCTCCGGTTTCGGTGCCGGATCTGTTCCTGCTTCCTCTGCAACGCCCCCAAACCCAAGGAAAGGTGGAATATTAGATGGTGGGAGAACTGTTCCAAGTAGCGACTGAGTTCTATCTACTACGTGACTGCGCCCAACGAAAACTACAGCCATTTGACCGTCCCGCTCAGTCATTGTCATACCTGCTGGTATGTCCTCTCCGCTAGTGTTATCAGATATCTTTCTCACGCTCTCATGTAAAATCTTCCCTGTAGGAGCTATTACAAAAAGAGTCAGACTATGCCGAACCGCCGGGGAAGAACTCCTACTGTATCCGAGGACGTAGATGTTACCAGTTTTGGCTGCCATCGCGGAGACAGCAAAATCGTCCTCCTTTTTCTTTTCTGCTCCGTCGATGTAAATTGGAAATCTACTTGTTGTTTCCCTCATCATTGAATACAGATGCAAAAACACATCAGTCTTCCTATCTGGAACTGTCAATGCACCTCCAGTTATTGCGATCGTCATGACACCAGGTTCCAAGCTGGTTGGCCCATAAATAGTTACGTCACTGGGAGTAAATAAGGGTGTCGTACCATAGCTCACAAGGGTCATTGGACCTGATAGAATGGTTAATGTCTCTGCATCTAGTTGATATAATACAGCCTCAGTTCCGCCCGAGTCCAGCATCCTATGCACCGCAATTGCAATAACGGCTGAATCGGCGCTTACTTCTATGGCTCTGCCAAACTCGTCATTAGCTGTTCCGAACTGCACTTTCGCCAGCACCGATCCAGAGGTAGAAATACGGACAGCGATAACATCACTTCGACCTTGCCTAGGGCCGTAAATACTTCCTGTCGATCCTCCTGTTACAAAGATGTCTCCAGTTCGATTGTCCATCACGCATCCAAAAAGTTTAGTATTTCCATCTGGGGACCAAGCGCTAAAATGAATTTGTTCTCCACTACTATCAAGTGTTTTGTCTTGAGTTCCTTCGCTGGAAAGATTTTCAATTGCTACGAGAAAGCCGCTTGAAAATGAAGAAGTTGGCGATGGATGCGATGATATAACCACGTATGCTTTGTCAGCATCCTCATCTACTGCCAAACCGTACAAGTTTCCTTCCACCGACGTTATAGTCCTCTCCCATATTACCTCTCCAAGGAGGGTTACTTTGCAAAGAAAGGGTTGGGTACCACTCGCACTATTTTGGGTCCTCTCTCCAGCGACAAGGAATGAGCCATCTCGAACGGGAGCAACAGCAATAGCTCTATCCGAGAAAGTGCTCGAGCTATCTAGAACTTGTAATGTTGTTGAGTACCATTTGGAATCAATCGAGGTGATTTGATGGACACAAAGCACAAGAAAAAGAAAGACGAAGTCCAAAGGGCGAAGTTGTATCATGTTCTGATCGGAAACCAAACTGCATTTATGAGCTAATGGTGGCGTCATGGCGTGAACAAGGTATCATCCTTAGAGTTGGCCTTACCAACACTGCTCATGATTTTACAAACACAGCGCTTATGCTGAGGAGGACACGTGCAAAAATCATGGATTGAGGGTGGCATAGAGAAGTTGCATCATTTGTCACGAGTTTTGCCTACATCCTCCCTCTCGAACTAACTCGCCTCTGATTTTGTCCTCTCCAACTTTATTTGATTTCCGTGATACAATACTGTATAATATTTACTAGGTTTCTTGAAAAATTAAAGAGAGTTTTAAAAAAGGGGGGGAGTGGGGTTTGTTAACTGCGAGATACAGCATACTGTACAGTACAGTACTACTGTACAGTGCTGTATGTGGCCTGAGTTTTCAAACTAAGCTACAGTATCTCAAACAAGAATTTCCATGCAAAAGAAAAAATTTTAAAACAATGGGAACACGCGGTTCATTTACTGATTTGCACTCTCTGGTCATCCATTGCTCAAGCTATCCTGTCCCGAGCCCCGATGCGCATAGACGACGAGGTACATCCGGTTAGATCTTAGCCGTATAGTTAGGACGTGCGCAGTCTCCAGTAGATACTGAATGCATTAAACTTGTCACTGTACTGTACAATACAGTAACAGATAAGCTGGCTCATTACCCAGTCAACTCGTATGGTGGTAGCCCTGCATAAATCGGGAGATTTCGATAACTTGCCCCCCTTTGCATGTTTTACTGTACTTCTGAGTGGCTCATACAACGTTTTGCTGCTTCACTATCGTTGCTACACTATCGTGCAGATACTCATCGGAGGTCGTCGACCTTCTGCTTGCCGTCCAGGATAATCCAGTTCACTGCAATTTGCTCACAAAAAAACCACCCCGGAAGAAGTTGACGTACGCAATCCGTGAGGCAGTACAAGAACGAATTCCTCGGGATTTCCAGGAGGCAGGCGTTTCGCGCTTCTATGGCCCTCCTGGGTTCTAAAGAGTGGATGCACTGTTCCCCATGCCCCAGATCCCTGACAAGCACTGAACCTAGAGAATTCCCGGTGTGGCTTCAATACTAGTACCAACTCCCACTTTTCCACCCTGGCACGTCATGCCAGAGAAGAAATCGCCTTGAAACACTAGCTAGATGTACACGGCGATCATCTCATGCACTGCCTGCATGGAGGAGCCCACATGATCAACCGACATAATCGCCAAGTCACCCTTCTCGCAAAATACCTCGCAAGAGCTACTCGTCACCGTGTCACAGAGCCGCGCCATGGCCTCCACCGCACAAGACCGGTCATCCAAGCAATGGGAAGCAGCGGAGGGACCGACTTTTTTGATGTTACCTTCGTGAATCCCCTCGCTCGCTCCAACAGGAGAGTGAGGGCCTTCAACCCCATGTCCTCTCTGAATGCGGCGCGAAATGCGAGGCAGAGAAGAGATTAATCTTTTCTCACGACCTCCATCTGAGGAAGGCTCGTGCCTGTGCCAATCTCCACTTTTGGAGGTTGGCACCCGGATGCATGCGCAGTGCTAAAAGACGTGGCAAGGAAAGTGGTCGTCAGGCCAACGGAAACCTACGGAAAGGCTCAGGGGGTTTTGATGCAAAGTCGCGCTGCAGCAGCCGTCAAGTCCAATGCGGCCTGCTTGCTGGCTAGCCTTAATGTGGCCTTTTAGGGAGCGTAGTTCCTCCCCCATTACTGTATCGGCGTACCCTGTTGAGTCGA
The DNA here is from genome assembly GCA_002205965.3 of Kappaphycus alvarezii. Lineage (NCBI taxonomy): Eukaryota > Rhodophyta > Florideophyceae > Gigartinales > Solieriaceae > Kappaphycus > Kappaphycus alvarezii. Next base: position 2,709,411 of record NADL03000599.1, read on the forward strand.
TTGTGGTTGCCTGGAAAACTTTAGGATAGATCGAATATATCTTCCAACAATAAAACACCCGAACCTTTCCCCTTATGCGTCCTCTCACACTGTGTGCGACGTCGCCTAGCAGGGCGTAACCATCCGGGTGCCAACCTCCGAGGGTGAAGATGGGGACATGAACAATCCCACCTCTGGAATAATTCGCGATGAGGGAATCATACCTTCTCAATTTCGCGTTTCTCGCTGCATTACGTGAGGACAGCGGTTTAATGGTGGGCACTGTCCTGCGGAAGGGTGAAAACAGGTTGATGAAAGTTGGTGCCAAAAGTCCGCGCCTCCGGGATGCCCTGTAACGCGATTGTCGGGTCTGATGCAGTGAGGCCCTTCTCGCGGTTCCATGAATGGGTGTTGAGAGGCCTTAAGTCGCCGGTCAGTAGAATGACCTAATATACGTGACGCCGCTTCCTTCTGCTTCCGTGCAAGCAATGCAGGAAATGGTCGCCAAAGTAGTCGAGTTTCTCGCGGCAGTTCCATTTCTGGCATGCTGTATGTGGCGGGAAAAGTAGGACTTGTAGGACTTGACAATAATACTAGAACCCCAACATGAATTCTCCCGGTTCGATACTTGTCCTGGGCCCCGAATATGGGGCACAGTACATGCATGCTTTCGCAACGGGGAGATCCATAAAGACTCGAAAAGCCTGCCTCCTGTTATCGCCAAGGGAGACTTTTTCATGCACTCTTTCGTGGATTGCGTCCGTAAAAGACTTCTGGGATGGAGTTTTGCCGGCAGTGAGACCACTGAAGGAGAGAATCCTGGATTGCGTCCAAGAGAGGGACCACGCAGTGGGCATCCAAGTTGACTTGATACGTTGCGAGATCTTTGACAAAAGCGGCCAGAGGGGCTGCGCACAGCCTGTTTGACGCAGCGCTGGAGAAGAGGAAGGCAGCGGCTACAATTGTTTATGCATCTGAAACCCACCCCCAGCGATGGTTTTCAGTTGTCAGCTTGACTGGGAGCTGCAGTTCTCGAAATATGTCAGAGTCGAGTACTCCCCCGGCTAGTGTCCGGACGCAGCTCTCCATCATCTCATCAAATTTCGCAGCGCCCTCTGCCGTTCAGGATGGTGGTACCACACGTAACAAGTAGCCGATCTTGCAGACTCCGAAGCAGTTGTGCAGGAGGTAGAGAGAGATCCGCGTGTTCTCGAGGTCGATGATGGTGCTGAAGAGCGGCCTCAAGGACTCAAGGTCAGCTGTGAATTACCAACTGAAGTCTTTGTTGCCCTTGGAACGGTTGGAAGACCCGAGTGTTCTGGCCCTAGTCACCTCCTCTCGACGGAGCCACTTTCCTTAAAGAATTCCCACCCACCCAGTGCTCGGAACACGGCTTCGAACTTCTCGGCGCCCCTTTTGGCAACAAGGATCTCACAGACGCCTTCCTCGGGACCAAGATCGAGGCCTGTAGTTGCAAACTCGCCCCCCTTCATAACGTTCGAGACCCACGATCTCGCGTTAACATGCACATGATATGTGCACGCGCTTGTCTATTAACACATACCTTCAAGCTCGCCGACCCTCATCGCGCCAATCCCGTAGCGGATGCCTTTGACGCTCCACAGAAGTCTTCGTACCTGGCGCTCCACGGGATCGCCCACACCAAAGCCGACTGGAATCAAGCATGCCTCCCCTTCCAGCTGCGCGGACACAGCTTTTCACTAATCGGCCCGTCACTCGACGGCGCCGCCGCAAACATCATTCACGCTGCCCTGGCCGCAAAGGGTCAGCCTCGCATGCTGTCTTCGGCTGCTTCGGACTGGTCCGGATCAGATTCTGCGGGGACCGGTCCTTCCTGCTCGCGCAGGCCCGGTCGTCACTATCAACATTCCTGACCAACGTCCCCGGCTACTCTCCCCAGCTCGGCCTCCGCCCACTCGACCCTGAACGACTTGCTGCTGCACCTATCAAAACAAAAACCCTGTTTAACAGTGTGTAGCAAGAGGTCAGGGCTAGGGTGCACTGGCACGGCGATGCTTGCTTGGCCGAAACCAACACAAAGCATAACAGCGCCCACGACATGCGGCGTCGCATCCGCTATCTTGCCTTCCGGCATACTCCTGCACCCGCTTTCCTCCTTCCCAACCCTTGAAGGGCACTGCGGTCTCCAACGCCCACTGGGCCGTCATGCTCCGCCGAAACCTGTGTCTCCCGGTTTTCTCGGACTCGTTACCGCCCCAGTTTTAACATCGCACCCACCAGATGGACGATCCCGGCGACGACGCCGCCGACCTTTGGCCATCTGGCTTCCGGCGCATCCACCAGCCCAATCCTCTACGAAACGCCCTGCCATACCACATCTTCCACGCTGCTGGAGTAGACTGCCGGTTCGAGATCCCACTCCTTATCCCGGGTATGGAACTCAGGCCCGCGGACATACTGGTCCATACTCCTACTATGCCCACTGTTGACCCGCCCCGCCCCACCGCCTTCGATGTGTTACACTTTTTTCTCACTTCGAATGCACTGAACTCCTGAAAGCCCGAGGTTGCTAGTAGGTGTCCTATTGCAACAATCGCCCTATTTTTAGGATTTCAGTCACTTCCCGGAAACATAAAAAAATATAAAAAGGAGCCCTGTTCCTATTTTTTGTGGACCAAGGAAGCCGATTAGGCAGATTTGTTTTTAATTTTGCTGTACGGTTGCCGAGAAATTTGCTCAGAGGGAGGGTGTCCTATGGCATCAGTCGCCACGTACTGTATGTCTATTTTGTCCCGCACCGCACTGCACTTGAATTGGCTTTTTAGGGAAATTTAAGAGGTACCCTTGCCCTCACGCGACCCAGGATTCCGATTCCAGCCTCTGGTTTTCGACTCCCTCGGTGCCCCTTCTCCGGATACCGCATTATTTATCCAAGAGTTTGTGCCACGTGTATCCAGGAAATGCCACACCTCGGACGCTACGATTCGCACACGCATCTACCAGCGTATCAGTTGCACTTTGTGGTTGTCGGTGGCTATGGCCATCATATCGCGGGCCCCACTGCACGTGACCGATGTGGTCCATCCAGTTACAGTAGCTCATAACTGAATAGTCGGTCAGTTGGTGTACACTCAAGATAAGTAAAGAGTAAAGAATATCTCTCCAGAAAGGCTAATTTTTGCCCAGCTGTTTATTTTTGGCCACCGAAATAGTTTGCTCCCGCCAATTTGTGAGAACAGACCGCCTCACCCAGCATTCCCAAACCAAACTTCGCCAATGGCAATACCATTAAAGCATAGTCCTGGGCCATCGAGATGCCATTATGCGGCCTAGTCTCTCGATAGATAGGATTGCCTCGCCGAAACCTGCCCTAGATTTGCCTGTCTCCACTTCAAAGAACATATCCCCTCACAATGCCAAAGACCATTCGCAAACAGACCATAAACAGGTCTAAGTCCATCCAAACACGAGTGGAAAGGACCATAAAACCAAAAAAAAGCAGTAAAGCTCCTTCATATTCGGACAAGCGAAAGTTAATCCTGAGCAATCGCCAAATTGCAGAGCTCACTTCTGTTCCGCATAGTGTTGTCTATGAGCTTGCAAAATCCCTACAGGATAGGAACCAAGCGGCCATTGACGCCCTAACAAGTCCAGATACAAAATCAGGGCGAAAAACTGTGCTCTCCGAAGAAGAAGAGAACATTGTGGTGAGGCGGTTACAGTTCGTGTCTGCAATTGGAGCTGCAATTGGCTACAAGGGACTGAAGTACATGATTGCAAAAGTTGCTGCAGAAGGTCGAAAGGGATTTGCCAGGGGCGTCCCAAGCAACGGGAATATTCGATCCTTTCGTGCGCATCACAGAGAGCTCACTTTTAGGGCTCACGAAAACAAAGAGATATCGAAATTCGCTGCAAAAAGCGAGCCCCATGTCAAACCATTCTTTGAAATGATTTCAGATCTGGAGAGTATGAACCCCTGGCTGCTTTCTAACCCACATAGGATATGGAATTTGGATGAAACAGCGGTGGACGTCACATACGGCAAGAAAGAAAAAGTGTTCAGTTCTGCTTCCACTCACCATTGTGGATCCCGCAAATGCAAAACAAACTATCCCTCACAGAAGCATATTACAACAAACTATCCCTACGGAAGCATATTACTGCCGTAGTTTGCATATCTGCAAGTGGAATCGATACCCCCTTTTTTTATTGTGAAAGGGAAGCGAATTAACTAGCAATGGTTTGACCCAATTGATGGGTTACTTCCCAATGCTGAAGCTGCGTCCGGTATTTGCGCCAAGTTCTCCCTTTCAGGATGGTTCCCTGAGGACAGCGCGGTTGTGAAGGTTAGCGGGGAGGGATCCATGGAAATGGGAATTTTTGAGTCCGCGGTCAAGCATGTTGGCACAACAATACGAGAGAAGGTAGGGAATGCATACGTGCTCCTGATGTTGGACAGGCACGCCTCAAGAAATGGTGTCGGATGGGTGGAAGAATGTCGTAGTCAAAATATTATCGCCGTCATTGCACCCGCTAATACCTCCCATTTTCTTCAACTTGTGACCAGGATGTTAACGCCAAGTTTAAGAGATCTGGTAGAGAGCTGCGAGATTGCTTACTTCGCCAAGATGATTTTGATACCCAAAAAGTAAATTTTAACTTGGCGTGCGGTTTCAAAAAGCTCGGAAAGAACAAATACAGATCCATAAAAAGACTGAAGACATAAAACGCCGTGCTAAAAGGGAATTGCAGAGAGAGACCAAGCGCGTAAAGAAAGCGTCTGCTAAGTTGCTTGCGGAGCAATAGAAGGAGGCTAGAAGAAAAGAGAGTGCTGCAAAAGCAGAGCGGAAGAAGCTCAATCGAGTTCTGATCGCGAGGTTGGTGCAGGGGCCTTTGGTAATGTATCGATTGGGAGGGCTTCGTGAAGGATCCGGATGCCACTCGAGATGCGTAAGAAGGCGCTTGGATGCTCGACGTATGGCAGCTAGTGTTGTGGTCGAGGTTCTGAACAAGTCAATGGTAGGGAACTGGGTGTTTGTCCGGGAAGTGGTGGCCAAAATTAGGCCTTTTTCCTCCCATTTTGGTTGTAGCGACGACGATCAGAAAAATAAAGCCGATCAGTCTTCAGTAGTCCGTTCTTTGCAAAATCGGTGTCTATTGAGACCGTTGTTCAACGCTGAGTCTGTTGGTGTGCTTTTCAGTTGAATTTGAGTAATGTTTCGCTGTTTTATCTTTTAAATTGCGTTAGGCGGCCAAAAATTAGCCTTTCTGGAAGGGTACTAGTGACCAAACGACCATATCTTTCAAATATTAAATCAACCCACATTTCCCCCAGGAGGTGCGGGAAATGTGAAACATACTGTACACCGTAGTTCATCATATGCCATATGTTACAGTGTCAGCACAACTTGCATTTATCCGAATTGACTCTCCAGCATCTGCTATACACCGTATACACAGTACTGTACAGTATATGCGAACCACCAACGGTAGAATCTCTCCCACTCCCAGAGGAAAGCAACCTACCTGAAGTAAATCTACTGGTATCACTCTTGTCTTTCTCGTGGTAGCATCGCTACCACTGAAACATCTGCCGTATTGATGACATCCTGTCATTGCACCACATCGTTCCCCCGGACGTTTATTGTTCGACCCTCATGGACATAAACGCTTTCATTGAAGCGCTTGACGCTCGCGAGGATTCCGTACCACTTATTTATGACGAGGTTATGAAACGTCTACAACTCATTCGCACTCATACCACCACGACATCTACACAAGACCAAATATGCACTGCAGTTAGTCTTGCCGTCGATGAGCTTGACATTGAAACAATTTCCAGTACACAGATTCTAAGGATTGCTACTATCATTCAAAGCATAAGGCGTCCATACCCCGTCAACGTGCATCGTATAACTCGAAAGCAAGTCTTGAACACATATTAGGAAGAATACCACGGAGAGATTTTCGCATTATCCTAAGGTCCATCTCAAAGATCGGAAGTACCCTCAGTCACTCCTCAGCAACCATCTATAGCTAATTCCACAAACGAGCAAGCGCAATCAGTTCAAGCAAAAAGTTCAATCGCAAATTTGGCACGTTACTACATGGAGGATCGCAAGTATTCCGGACTCGACTATTAATCCCTTCCACGTGCCCAAAACAACTCCATTTCTACGTGTGAAAAATTTGGTGCACCCGCTAGTGTACGTCAGCTTTGCATTGATCTCTCCTTAAGACCATCAGTACACAATCTACCTCAACTTATTCAAGAAAATATTCAACGAAAAATCTGAAGAGGAGCTATGGAACCTAGTAAAATGTCAGCAAAACTTGCATTCATCCGAATTGACTCTCCAGAATCTGGCTTTATACCGTACATACGGACCACAAACAGTAGAATCTCTCCCACTCCCAGAGGACAGCAACCTACCTGAAGTTAGTCTACTCATATCACCCTGGTCTTTCTCAGGAAATGCCTGCATTACTATGAAACAGTTCTATTTGTTTTCGTGAGCTGTAAACAGTTTACATCATTGAGCTAAAAAGCCCTACTCGATGTAACTCTTGAAAGCAAATATAAATATACCAGCAATCAATTTACTGTTCATTATTGGTAACAAACCAGATTTACTGTGCCTATAGGACAGTGGAATTCTGAGCAGCATATGAATGGTCCTCAATCGCACGTAACACAACGTACACTATACGTATGGAACTATTGGCCCAAATTAAATAAGGTTGTTCCTCTAAAAAATCATAACATCTAAAGAGCAACTTAATCCTACCCATAGACAAAATTTTCCTTGTACCCGTCCCTGGTGCTCTTTTAGTCTCTAAAAAATTCATAACATCTAAACGGTAACCTAATTCTACCCGTAGACATAAATTTTTATTTTATACCTGTCACAGTGCTCTCGGAGTCTCATGCCGAACCCTGAACCTTTCGCATGGGAGAGAAGGCGCATCACAGGGTCTTCTACCCTGTCTCAGGCCTTCTACAGGAGCTTCGGGCTCAATAATTTAGCGGCCCACGCAACCGTGATCTCAAGCACGTTTCCTCCATCACCAAAGCGAAGCTGTTAGTCTTTCGAACAGAAACCAGTTGCCAGAACAACTGCCACCGACAACGTTTTCATGCCCGTCTCCTCCGCATACAAAACAGAGTATTCATGAATGGGGCAAAAGTCCAACCACCCACTTATTGCACCATCCTTCCCTGAACCCTCGTTCTCCTCGCTATCGTCCGATTCATCCAAAACATTTTCTTCCCCCCACCTTTTCCTCTACGCGAGGCGGTGCAGAAACAATTTGAGAATGTTGAGATGGAAATGAAGTTAGGAAGAGTAAGCCGTAACAGTAGGAAATCAAAAAAATTTACTCTTCCCAGATACCATCGAGGTCTTCAGCTTGTTGCTGCAAACTCAAAAATTAACGCTACCAATGTGTTGAAAAAGGGGATACACTTTTCGGACGACGGCTGCGACGATAAGGCTGAGATTTTACTCGACTCAAACGTCGATTGTCGAATGGCAAAGATACAAAGACGCCCTTTCAGTCCCAGATGCAAGGTAACCTGTTAAAAAGCCCGTTCAGTGAAAGACACCCGTTCAATTTCAAAGGTCGTAATGAGGTAATAGCTTTATACTTGGTCCGCGTAGCGGACATCTCTCTCTGTATCCATAGCGTTATGTCTGTCGAGCGTTTCTAACGAAGGGCACCAAGAAAACTGCGGTACAAGCCAAACACAAGGGTTGTCAATTGTATCAATGGCAGTCGTTTCCGACCCTATAATCTTCCCATTTTCAAGTATTGCCCTTAGGCGTTTCACAAGGCGAGATTTTTTCGTGAGGCAAACCATGTTGCAGTTGAATTGGGAGGGCAACTCGGTGTGGAACCTAAAACTAGTCTATTCTACTCTTTATATACTTTTTTATTTTTTGCTATGCAGCCACTTAGTTGGGAGAGGATTGGTTTTTTTCATTTGCCGCCAATTTTTTGGTTTCTATAGACCGCCAATTTGTGGGGTTTCACCGCCAAAAAATTCTTTTCTGTTTTTAGTCACTTGGTTGATGTGGCGCAAAGTTTTGTCTGAATATTTTGTTTGGCAATTAAAGCCCTTAAGAATTACATTCTTTTAAATGTAAATGGGCTGCTTTCCTTGTGAGGTGCGGTGTGCAGTTGTTTTGTAGCCGTGCAATGCTCATTTTTTGTACTGTACTGCACAGTACTCCCTTAGTGGAGGATTTTTATTGTCTGTGCAAAGTACTGTATTCCATAGTATTTTTAAGGCTGTCCTATGCACTGTTCAGAACTATCTTGTACAGTGGCGACTGATGACATAGGACAACCCCCCTCTGAGCAAATTTCTCGACAACCGCACAGCAAAATTAAAAACAAATCTGCCCAATCGACTTTTATACATTATGCAGTATTACTGAGTACAACAATGAAATATTACTGTATGTAATTTATGCGCAAGTATTGTATATAGTACATATATATATATACTGTACTGTACTGTACAACGCAGTACAGTATCGTACTAAGTACATCGAACAGTTCATTTCTATACTTTATTGTACAGTACTGTAAGTTGTAGTACACAGCCTCCATGCTTCTCGATCACATCTAAACAACGCTCATGCATAGACTGGAGCAGACTTTGAACTAATTCATCAATGATAGAGTTCCAATTTTCGGTAACACAGGTGATCAAGTTCGAGACCGTCTTAAATAGACGATTTTTCTGCATATACTGCCCAAACTAGTAATCTCGAGAGATTCTTAATCGTATCAAGGTCTGTTTATCTCGCTGGCCACTTAATGAGTCAAATATCCTGCGAAGAAAACCACTGTTTAGCCACATTTGAGGTGTGGGCCGGGGCATTATTCTGCTGAAAAACACAGCTAATAGGCAAATGATCGCCAGACCAGGTCAATAGCTTCTTCCCAAGCATCTTGACTTATTTCTGTTCATTCAAAAGCGAGTTTACCGGCACTAATAATGTCTTTACGTGCATAATAAAAGCTGCCCAGACCATGTTTCAATTCCCACCCTACTGACGATTCGAAAGAACCACTTTATCCCTCCTTAAATCGTACCAATAGCACCGCAATCGGTCCTTTCCACCACAATTAAACCTTTTTTCATCGCTGAATACCATTGCGCACCTTTTCCTGGAGTGAAATCGCACCAATTTTACTCCTCATAATCTGTAATGTTTCTTCAGAGGTGGTTGCAGTTTCAATTTGCTGTAGCGAAGATTAAAATTACGATCAAGGTAGGCTTTCGTCTTGGAGACAGATATGGAGAGTTGTAGTTCATCTAGTAACGCCCTAGCGCTTTTTGAAGAATTAGAGGCGGATCGAGTTAGCCTCCTTTCATCATGGAAGGACATTTTTCGGCTATTGTAGGGTTTTTTTCGAGATTAATACCTCCCTGGGTCCTGGTAAGCCTTAACGTCCTTCCGGGACCTCTTAAGCTGCCTTTCGATAGACTGTAGGGATTGGTAGGCAGTTGGAAGTGCGGAGTCCTGTGATCGTCTGCTGGGCGTCAGTTGAGGTCTTCTTGGCTTTTTCAGAGCTCGATAATGTTTGAAAGAGGGTAGAAGGGTTTCCAGGCACGTTTTCTCTCTTTTAAATACACTGAACTCGAGATAACTCGAGGTTTAGAGTATATTTATTATGGCAACAATCGCGCTTTCCAAGGGTTTCAGTGAGCCACTTCTCGGAAACATAATAAATTATAAAAAGGAGCCCTGTTCCCACCGTTTGTAGACTAGAGAAGCCGATTAGGCGGATTTGTTTTTAATTTTGCAGTACAGTTGTCGAGACAGTTGCTCAGAGGGGGGTGTCCTATGGCATCAGTCGCCACTGCACTGAACCGTTTGACCGAATGTGGTAATAAGTACTGCACAGTACAATATATTACACTGTGCAGTATATTGAACAGTATATTATACCGTACTGTACAGTATATTATACTTTACTTTACAGTACTCTACTGTGCAGTACAATACTGTAGGACTGTTCAGTATACTACTGTATTGTACTGTACAGTACCGTACATACATTATAATCCAGTATAGCACGGTAGTAGATACACTATGAGTACAGTACTGCACAGTAACTCAAAGTACAATATGGAGAAACGACTCGTGCCAACCAGTAGTCGTTATATTTCTTACCGTCTTCCAGCTGTTTCTTCTAAGTCGGATACCATACCTTTCCTCTCTATTGTATCCTATACTGGGCCTGATCTATTACATTTAGAAGGCGCAAGCAACCGCCGGTATCTATTCACTGGCTCGCAACAGTTGCTTTGAAGCAGTACAAAGTCGGACCTATCCAATTCCGTTCCCTATCCTACCGGCCCCGACTGTTGCTCCGAAGGCGAATCATGTCTCGGACCTATTTAGTGTATACTACACTGGGCCAGCTCTTTCTAACATAGATGCACGACTGCTGATAACCAACAGTCGTTGTCCATCCTACCGGCCCCGACTGTTGCGCCGAAGGGCAAATCCATGACTCGGACCTATCCGCAGTACCGCATACTGGGCCAACCCTGGTTACACATATTTTTCTGCAATACCCGATTGCATATTCGGTAGTCATAGCTTGACTATGCGACCCACTCGGGAGACATGCTATCCACTGCCCAGCAATGGAGGGATTCCTCCGACGCCACAACCACCTTCGTGACAAACTGTATACCCTCCTCCGACATCCTTCTGTAATGTTGCGCCCGAAGCTCGAATATACCTTCCCCTGCGAAGCCCACCTCCCGTACTCGGAACGCCGCCGAATGGACATCCTCATTGACGACATCGAATTCTCCTCACGTCCCTGCGCACTAGACGTCTTCATTGCAAGCCCCTACACCGCACGGGCCATCTCCCACTCTCGCAAGACCTCCGGAGGGGCTACCGTGCCCATTGAAGCCTCGAAAACTGCGCATTACGCTGCTCTCTGTGGGACGATACAAGCCCAATTCTATCCTCTTGGATTCGATACTCACGGAGCCATCGGCAAACCTGCCCGTGAGGCCCTAGCCAAAGTCGCCTCTTTTTTCGCTCTCCGCCGCGGGAAACCCCCATCTGATGAATACCACCGATTGGTCACCACCCTCGCTTCTCTCGTTCTACAGCTGACGGCTCATGCCGTATCTCGCCGTGCTTTGTCTCTCACATCACCTGATGCTTGAGTGACCCAGCTCGGTTTAGTGACCCTTTAATAAAAGCGTATGTTTGTTTGTTGACTATGCTTTCATGGAAGGGATGTTTACAAATTAGTATTTAAGATAGCTATCTCTGCTGGACTAGCCATCCTCTCTCAATCAACCAATCAATCAACTCATCAACCAAACCTCAACTAATCAACAAATCAACAAGTTTCAGACGTAAATACGTTCTACCCACATTCGCGAATAAGGCTAGACGTGAAAACGTCCTCAAGCTCGTTATTCGGATCTTACCCAAATTGCAGATCAACCCAGGATCCTTCGAATCCAGCCCGGTTTATCAACTGGGAACGTGTTGAACCCGAAAACACCTTACAACAAAATATCGTTCGCTTCTTCCGAACATTCGATGATTTCAATCCTCAAGCTCGTGGAGAAGACCTTCGGACGCTACTCAAGGAAGAGTTCTCTATATGGGATCTCACAAGGGCGGAAATTCTCACCAACAGTAACATATACAAGTGCATAAGAGTGTTTATGGAAGACCGCGGCCTTCGTCCCCCAAACCAACATTTGAATTCTAATCTTCTGTGCATACGCATCGTCAGTGTGATATGGCCGGAACGGAAATTCCACAATGACATAAGCGAGGCATACCACAGGTACCACAACTTAAAACAAGGAAGGCTATAACTGGAAGTCAACACTCCTCCTCCTAGGAATGTGCAAACCCCTCACCGAGAAGGTAGTAATCACCAACCGGTAAATCGCCATCTACATTTCGACCAAGAGAATGGAAACGGGGCAAGCAAAATTTATGCTTTCTATAGTCGAGACTCCTCGAAGTTTGGTGGGACTTCAAGGGAAAACATCATTATGGCTTTGACCCAATTCGACCATCTCTGCAACGTCAACAACATCCAGCAGAGCCAACGTATCTCTCTCAGCCACAATATGTTCCGAAATGAAGCATTGCGTTTCTATTACTCCTCTTTGCGTAACATGCAAATCTGGGATCAAATATTACATGCATTGCAGCAACGCTATTGCAGCACAACTCGTATGCAGTCCATAGAAGACGAGGTGTCACTGCTCAACATCAACAACTTCATGATAGATTCTGCTAACGAAGGCGAAGCACTCCAAAAACTCGCAAGAAAAATTGAGGATCTTGTTCCCCAGTGCTCACCTGGTCGTAACTCGGAAGAATACCAAAAAACACGTGCTCTATCTTTCGGTGCGGATGAAGCCATGGGCCGCTGCCCCTATCAACAGCATGAATAACCGTGGAAGCGATTTTAAAACGTTTCTCGACGCTTTGGACAGAGCGGAACACAACGCACGTATCTGTGCAACCTAAAACCAGCCTATTGCACTACCGTCAAACGCTTTGTCTATCACAAATACTCCTCACAGATCACAGGAACTATCTAGACAAGTACCGCCTCTCAAGTCACCATTGCAACCCCAACTGTTCATGCCACACTCCCAATACAGGGCACCACAAGAATCTTTTCAACCAGAATCTGTTGAAGTTGCTTTCTTAAGCCCAGAAAACGGATACTCTCGCCTCAGCCAAACTAATGGAGCAGTCAACTGGTTCCAATCTCAAGCGCGCTATGGAAGGGATCCACATGCTCGTCACCGCAAGCACATTGCCTCTTCCTCCGACGCAAAATTCTTCATTTGCGGAAGTACCGATCACGTTGAACGTCGATGTACTCAAACACGTGACGCTTATCTCATCGTCAAGAATCGAATTTCATTTATGCTGCGCAACAAGACAACTAAGCAAAAAGTAATCATTTTGAAAAAGATTTTATCGGAACAATCTGAGCACATTAATTTCCTTTCAAGCATGCTTTTTGATATAGTGAAAGATCCTGATGGTTTCACTAAGCCCTCAGATGGTAATAAGGCAGATGAAAATGCGTATCTTGAGGAGTCACTACAAGAAACTGACGATGAGGACTCCGTTGTGGATTCGGAACAAGTGCCAGATCCCCAGTATATTCTATTCACTCAAGCTTCCCAAACACCATCTTCGCAAACGTCGCCTCACACATCATCACTTGCATTTCTAAAGATGAAATCAACTCTAGCATCTTTAAATCTCCGATACTTGAGAACCCACCCTCGACGAAATATTTTGATTCGGTCACTAATGAGAACAATACATCAAGTAACGGTTCAAGTCGCTTCAATTTATCACATATCAATAGCTTCAGTTCTTTTGTAACCTCCAGTAGGTTCATCTCACCTGTATCTGTCGCTAACGCATTACCGCAGGATGGTTCATCGTACTCACCCCCGTCTATTTGGATAAGGAATATAATGCAAGTGCCGTCACCCGAGTATGCGGCAAAGGGGAAACGAACACGGAATGATTTACGTTCTTATCATGTCGATCACCGCCTCTGTCATGATACTCATTTATCCTCATCCCATGACAACCGAAAAGTCATTAATATCAAGTACTGTGACACTCTAACACACCTAAACCGTTCATTGGTGCGTGTCTTGATATCGGCGCACAACGCTCATACATCTAACTGGCACAAGCTAAGGCTTTATACCGTCAGATGAAAAATAAAATGAAGCTATCTTCGTCCGATTACAGCTTCAAGTTCGGCGATAGCATCTATGCTAGCCTAGGAACTGTTAATATGCGTATATCGACTCCAGACGGCGCCTTCCTCGAATTGGACGTTGATGTTGTCGATTCTGACATCCCGTTTTTACTCGGACTGGATATCATGGACAAACAACGGCTTATAGCTGACAATGTGGAAAATGTGTTGCATAGCCGTCAGTACGGCTAGAAACTACCAATAATCCGAAAATTCAACCATCTATACGTTGATTGGAACATCAAGGATACTTTATTCACACGGGTGGAGCTAAGTCGATTACAGAGGCATTACTGGCACCCCTCGGCTTCAAAACTATACAATCTCCTTAAGCGCATACGTCCCATGGACACATCCCCCGAGACTCTCGCAGTGTTAAAGCAGATCAGCAAGGCTTGCCAAACTTGCCAACGCTATAACAAAGGGCCGCATGGTTTCCGAGTCAGTTTTCCTCCATCTGATTGTGTATTCAATCATGAAATTGCTCTTGACCTTGTCTGGCTACAGCGACGCCCAGCACTTCACGTCGTTGACCTCCACACCCATTTCTCTTCTGCTATATTCCTATTTGATAAGACTACCCAAGCAGTCTGGAATGCTTTTATTGTCTGCTGGGCTTCAACATACGTGGGTTATTCGGACAAAATGCGCGTGGATCAAGATAGTATTTTTACTGGCAAGGAATTCGAGACACTCGCGAAGTCCGCTGGTATTCAGTTGAAGATCTCTGGCGTCCACTCTCACAATGCGTTGGGAAACGAATGATACCACCGGACCTGATGGGCTAGTTCCATCTCTATTGGTATTTGGAACAATTTCTAGGTTCGATCCACACTCAACACCTTTACAAAACATGCTGACCGCATGCGAGCTATGGACCTAGCAAGAATTGAAATGGCGGACATCAGTGCGTAGCTCAGCCTCCAACGGGCATTCCGAGAGCGTGTCCCACCTGCCGCTGACTTTATAGTACAAGCTGGAGATCATGTAAATGTATGGCAAGAGAATTCAAGGATTTGGAAGGGAGCTTACTAGCTAGCAAAGGTGCAAAGCAAACAAGTCTGGATTTAGAGACCGGATCGAGAGGCGAAATATAATATATCGAATATCATGCCAGTTTCCAAGGCAGATGGAAACTCATTATTGCACCAGATCAATTACTTAACATCTTTCTTGGCCAATCCATCACCTCCCCTCCGCGTTTATCTTACGGAAGTTCTTCCGCGTTTATCTTACGGAAGTTCTTGAGCAAACTGACCCTCGAAAGTATGACCCCCGCTTTGCCAAAGCAAGGGCAAAAGAAATACGTGGTCTGTTAGACCGGAACATATTCGAGGTTGTACTGCGCGAGGAGCTACCGAAGGATGCCAACATATTGGGTGGGCGCTTTGTGCTAAGCATCATTTATAAGGGCACAAAAGGCGAGCTATACAAAGCACGTTATGTTGTACAAGGTTTCAAGGACAAGGAATTACACAAACTGGTTCATACGGCGACAATGCCTCGACACAGCTCTGTTTGTTTGATCATAGCTCTAGCATCTATATTTGGCTTTCGTATTTGGTCGCAAGATGTGACACAAGCGTACCTACAGTCTGCAGGCGAATTATTGCGGGATGCTTATGTCAAACCACCAGAAGAACTACAGCTCGACAAAAACCACCTACTTAAACTTCTCAAGCCGCTCTATGGATTGACTGATGCGGGAGACTACTGGGACGCCACAATTACGTCTCATCTTCGCAATGAACTCCAGATGAATCAGTGTTCTTTCGACATCCGTTTGTTTTTTAAGCTCCTAGACGGCAAAATAGCAGGCCTGTCGGGGTACTACGTCGATGATAGCTTCCATGCGGGTACAGAAGACTTTCTGATCCGCACAAAGCAGACAGATGAAAGGTTTGAGTCCAAACCAAGAGAGATGGCTAATTTTACATTTGCTGGAATGCAAGTATCGACTACCTCCGACCGTATTTGCTTGTCTCAAACCGAATATCTACGCAGCATCAAGCCGCTACCACTAGACGCTTCACTGATGGAATATCGCTCGCTACGCCAACGACTCCAATGGCTCACGCACACCCGACCTGACACCGCTTGTGCTGTGAACAAGGCTTCTCAGGTAACCGACAATTCCATCGGTCCTCTGGAAATCACCTTTATTAACCGCATCGTACGGTAAGGATACATGTATCCATATCGCGGAATTTTGCAAAGACCAATGGATCAATCCTTCCTTTATCTACGAGTCTACAGCGACGGCAGCTTTGCCGATAACGCCGATCTATCAACTCAACTTGGATTTCTTATTTTATTGTGCGACAAACACGACCAGTGCAACATCTTTCACTTTAGTACACACAAGTCTCGAAGGGTGGTCAGATCCGTTCTAGGTGGAGAAACTTTTGCTTTTGCAGACGCAATGGATTACGCTCTCGCAATCAAAAGCGATATCGACAAAATTCTCAACCGGAACGTTCCCGTCCGTATGTTTACTGATTCAAAATCTCTCTTCGATGTGATTATCAAAAATACAATGACTACAGAGAAACGGTTGATGGTGGACATTAGCTCAGTCCGAGAAGCATACGAAGAAATGAAGATCAGGGATGTGGCATGGATTCGAAGCGAATTCAACCCTGCTGATTCTCTAACAAAGGTGAAGGAGAACTCAGTTCTCAATCGAATCATCGATGAAGGGATATACAAGCACCCTGTAGAACAATGGGTTATTCGCCGCGGAGTCTCTTTCGTCGGCTAAGATCGCAGTCCAGTATTCCTTCAAGAGGGAGGGACTGTAGAGAAACGACTCGTGACAACCAGTAGTCGTTATATTTCTTACCGTCTTCCAGTTGTTTCTTCGAAGTCGGATACCATATCTTTCCTTTCTATGGTATCCTATACTGGGCCTGATCTATTACATTTAGAAGGCGCAAGCAACCGTCGGTATCTATTCACTGGCTCGCAACAGTTGCTTTGAAGCAGTACAAAGTCGGACCTATCCAATTCATGCACCACTGGGCCGGCCCTACCTATCGTAGACACACGACACTCGATAGGCAACAGTCGTTGCCTATCCTACCGGCCCCGACTGTTGCTCCGAAGGCGAATCATGTCTCGGACCTATTTAGTGTATACTACACTGGGCCAGCTCTTTCTAACATAGATGCACGACTGCTGATAACCAACAGTCGTTGTCCATCCTACCGGCCCCGACTGTTGCGCCGAAGGGCAAATCCATGACTCGGACCTATCCGCACTACCGCATACTGGGCCAACCCTGGTTACACATATTTTTCTGCAATACCCGATTGCATATTCGGTAGTCATAGCTTGACTATGCGACCCACTCGGGAGACATGCTATCCACTGCCCAGCAATGGAGGGATTCCTCCGACGCCACAACCACCTTCGTGACAAACTGTATACCCTCCTCCGACATCCTTCTGTAATGTTGCGCCCGAAGCTCGAATATACCTTCCCCTGCGAAGCCCACCTCCCGTACTCGGAACGCCGCCGAATGGACATCCTCATTGACGACATCGAATTCTCCTCACGTCCCTGCGCACTAGACGTCTTCATTGCAAGCCCCTACACCGCACGGGCCATCTCCCACTCTCGCAAGACCTCCGGAGGGGCTACCGTGCCCATTGAAGCCTCGAAAACTGCGCATTACGCTGCTCTCTGTGGGACGATACAAGCCCAATTCTATCCTCTTGGATTCGATACTCACGGAGCCATCGGCAAACCTGCCCGTGAGGCCCTAGCCAAAGTCGCCTCTTTTTTCGCTCTCCGCCGCGGGAAACCCCCATCTGATGAATACCACCGATTGGTCACCACCCTCGCTTCTCTCGTTCTACAGCTGACGGCTCATGCCGTATCTCGCCGTGCTTTGTCTCTCACATCACCTGATGCTTGAGTGACCCAGCTCGGTTTAGTGACCCTTTAATAAAAGCGTATGTTTGTTTGTTGACTATGCTTTCATGGAAGGGATGTTTACAAATTAGTATTTAAGATAGCTATCTCTGCTGGACTAGCCATCCTCTCTCAATCAACCAATCAATCAACTCATCAACCAAACCTCAACTAATCAACAAATCAACAAGTTTCAGACGTAAATACGTTCTACCCACATTCGCGAATAAGGCTAGACGTGAAAACGTCCTCAAGCTCGTTATTCGGATCTTACCCAAATTGCAGATCAACCCAGGATCCTTCGAATCCAGCCCGGTTTATCAACTGGGAACGTGTTGAACCCGAAAACACCTTACAACAAAATATCGTTCGCTTCTTCCGAACATTCGATGATTTCAATCCTCAAGCTCGTGGAGAAGACCTTCGGACGCTACTCAAGGAAGAGTTCTCTATATGGGATCTCACAAGGGCGGAAATTCTCACCAACAGTAACATATACAAGTGCATAAGAGTGTTTATGGAAGACCGCGGCCTTCGTCCCCAAACCAACATTTGAATTCTAATCTTCTGTGCATACGCATCGTCAGTGTGATATGGCCGGAACGGAAATTCCACAATGACATAAGCGAGGCATACCACAGGTACCACAACTTAAAACAAGGAAGGCTATAACTGGAAGTCAACACTCCTCCTCCTAGGAATGTGCAAACCCCTCACCGAGAAGGTAGTAATCACCAACCGGTAAATCGCCATCTACATTTCGACCAAGAGAATGGAAACGGGGCAAGCAAAATTTATGCTTTCTATAGTCGAGACTCCTCGAAGTTTGGTGGGACTTCAAGGGAAAACATCATTATGGCTTTGACCCAATTCGACCATCTCTGCAACGTCAACAACATCCAGCAGAGCCAACGTATCTCTCTCAGCCACAATATGTTCCGAAATGAAGCATTGCGTTTCTATTACTCCTCTTTGCGTAACATGCAAATCTGGGATCAA
The DNA here is from genome assembly GCA_002205965.3 of Kappaphycus alvarezii. Lineage (NCBI taxonomy): Eukaryota > Rhodophyta > Florideophyceae > Gigartinales > Solieriaceae > Kappaphycus > Kappaphycus alvarezii. The sequence continues at coordinate 2,728,101 of NADL03000599.1, forward strand.
ATATTACATGCATTGCAGCAACGCTATTGCAGCACAACTCGTATGCAGTCCATAGAAGACGAGGTGTCACTGCTCAACATCAACAACTTCATGATAGATTCTGCTAACGAAGGCGAAGCACTCCAAAAACTCGCAAGAAAAATTGAGGATCTTGTTCCCCAGTGCTCACCTGGTCGTAACTCGGAAGAATACCAAAAAACACGTGCTCTATCTTTCGGTGCGGATGAAGCCATGGGCCGCTGCCCCTATCAACAGCATGAATAACCGTGGAAGCGATTTTAAAACGTTTCTCGACGCTTTGGACAGAGCGGAACACAACGCACGTATCTGTGCAACCTAAAACCAGCCTATTGCACTACCGTCAAACGCTTTGTCTATCACAAATACTCCTCACAGATCACAGGAACTATCTAGACAAGTACCGCCTCTCAAGTCACCATTGCAACCCCAACTGTTCATGCCACACTCCCAATACAGGGCACCACAAGAATCTTTTCAACCAGAATCTGTTGAAGTTGCTTTCTTAAGCCCAGAAAACGGATACTCTCGCCTCAGCCAAACTAATGGAGCAGTCAACTGGTTCCAATCTCAAGCGCGCTATGGAAGGGATCCACATGCTCGTCACCGCAAGCACATTGCCTCTTCCTCCGACGCAAAATTCTTCATTTGCGGAAGTACCGATCACGTTGAACGTCGATGTACTCAAACACGTGACGCTTATCTCATCGTCAAGAATCGAATTTCATTTATGCTGCGCAACAAGACAACTAAGCAAAAAGTAATCATTTTGAAAAAGATTTTATCGGAACAATCTGAGCACATTAATTTCCTTTCAAGCATGCTTTTTGATATAGTGAAAGATCCTGATGGTTTCACTAAGCCCTCAGATGGTAATAAGGCAGATGAAAATGCGTATCTTGAGGAGTCACTACAAGAAACTGACGATGAGGACTCCGTTGTGGATTCGGAACAAGTGCCAGATCCCCAGTATATTCTATTCACTCAAGCTTCCCAAACACCATCTTCGCAAACGTCGCCTCACACATCATCACTTGCATTTCTAAAGATGAAATCAACTCTAGCATCTTTAAATCTCCGATACTTGAGAACCCACCCTCGACGAAATATTTTGATTCGGTCACTAATGAGAACAATACATCAAGTAACGGTTCAAGTCGCTTCAATTTATCACATATCAATAGCTTCAGTTCTTTTGTAACCTCCAGTAGGTTCATCTCACCTGTATCTGTCGCTAACGCATTACCGCAGGATGGTTCATCGTACTCACCCCGTCTATTTGGATAAGGAATATAATGCAAGTGCCGTCACCCGAGTATGCGGCAAAGGGGAAACGAACACGGAATGATTTACGTTCTTATCATGTCGATCACCGCCTCTGTCATGATACTCATTTATCCTCATCCCATGACAACCGAAAAGTCATTAATATCAAGTACTGTGACACTCTAACACACCTAAACCGTTCATTGGTGCGTGTCTTGATATCGGCGCACAACGCTCATACATCTAACTGGCACAAGCTAAGGCTTTATACCGTCAGATGAAAATAAAATGAAGCTATCTTCGTCCGATTACAGCTTCAAGTTCGGCGATAGCATCTATGCTAGCCTAGGAACTGTTAATATGCGTATATCGACTCCAGACGGCGCCTTCCTCGAATTGGACGTTGATGTTGTCGATTCTGACATCCCGTTTTTACTCGGACTGGATATCATGGACAAACAACGGCTTATAGCTGACAATGTGGAAAATTGTGTTGCATAGCCGTCAGTACGGCTAGAAACTACCAATAATCCGAAAATTCAACCATCTATACGTTGATTGGAACATCAAGGATACTTTATTCACACGGGTGGAGCTAAGTCGATTACAGAGGCATTACTGGCACCCCTCGGCTTCAAAACTATACAATCTCCTTAAGCGCATACGTCCCATGGACACATCCCCCGAGACTCTCGCAGTGTTAAAGCAGATCAGCAAGGCTTGCCAAACTTGCCAACGCTATAACAAAGGGCCGCATGGTTTCCGAGTCAGTTTTCCTCCATCTGATTGTGTATTCAATCATGAAATTGCTCTTGACCTTGTCTGGCTACAGCGACGCCCAGCACTTCACGTCGTTGACCTCCACACCCATTTCTCTTCTGCTATATTCCTATTTGATAAGACTACCCAAGCAGTCTGGAATGCTTTTATTGTCTGCTGGGCTTCAACATACGTGGGTTATTCGGACAAAATGCGCGTGGATCAAGATAGTATTTTTACTGGCAAGGAATTCGAGACACTCGCGAAGTCCGCTGGTATTCAGTTGAAGATCTCTGGCGTCCACTCTCACAATGCGTTGGGAAACGAATGATACCACCGGACCTGATGGGCTAGTTCCATCTCTATTGGTATTTGGAACAATTTCTAGGTTCGATCCACACTCAACACCTTTACAAAACATGCTGACCGCATGCGAGCTATGGACCTAGCAAGAATTGAAATGGCGGACATCAGTGCGTAGCTCAGCCTCCAACGGGCATTCCGAGAGCGTGTCCCACCTGCCGCTGACTTTATAGTACAAGCTGGAGATCATGTAAATGTATGGCAAGAGAATTCAAGGATTTGGAAGGGAGCTTACTAGCTAGCAAAGGTGCAAAGCAAACAAGTCTGGATTTAGAGACCGGATCGAGAGGCGAAATATAATATATCGAATATCATGCCAGTTTCCAAGGCAGATGGAAACTCATTATTGCACCAGATCAATTACTTAACATCTTTCTTGGCCAATCCATCACCTCCCCTCCGCGTTTATCTTACGGAAGTTCTTCCGCGTTTATCTTACGGAAGTTCTTGAGCAAACTGACCCTCGAAAGTATGACCCCCGCTTTGCCAAAGCAAGGGCAAAAGAAATACGTGGTCTGTTAGACCGGAACATATTCGAGGTTGTACTGCGCGAGGAGCTACCGAAGGATGCCAACATATTGGGTGGGCGCTTTGTGCTAAGCATCATTTATAAGGGCACAAAAGGCGAGCTATACAAAGCACGTTATGTTGTACAAGGTTTCAAGGACAAGGAATTACACAAACTGGTTCATACGGCGACAATGCTCGACACAGCTCTGTTGTTTGATCATAGCTCTAGCATCTATATTTGGCTTTCGTATTTGGTCGCAAGATGTGACACAAGCGTACCTACAGTCTGCAGGCGAATTATTGCGGGATGCTTATGTCAAACCACCAGAAGAACTACAGCTCGACAAAAACCACCTACTTAAACTTCTCAAGCCGCTCTATGGATTGACTGATGCGGGAGACTACTGGGACGCCACAATTACGTCTCATCTTCGCAATGAACTCCAGATGAATCAGTGTTCTTTCGACATCCGTTTGTTTTTTAAGCTCCTAGACGGCAAAATAGCAGGCCTGTCGGGTACTACGTCGATGATAGCTTCCATGCGGGTACAGAAGACTTTCTGATCCGCACAAAGCAGACAGATGAAAGGTTTGAGTCCAAACCAAGAGAGATGGCTAATTTTACATTTGCTGGAATGCAAGTATCGACTACCTCCGACCGTATTTGCTTGTCTCAAACCGAATATCTACGCAGCATCAAGCCGCTACCACTAGACGCTTCACTGATGGAATATCGCTCGCTACGCCAACGACTCCAATGGCTCACGCACACCCGACCTGACACCGCTTGTGCTGTGAACAAGGCTTCTCAGGTAACCGACAATTCCATCGGTCCTCTGGAAATCACCTTTATTAACCGCATCGTACGGTAAGGATACATGTATCCATATCGCGGAATTTTGCAAAGACCAATGGATCAATCCTTCCTTTATCTACGAGTCTACAGCGACGGCAGCTTTGCCGATAACGCCGATCTATCAACTCAACTTGGATTTCTTATTTTATTGTGCGACAAACACGACCAGTGCAACATCTTTCACTTTAGTACACACAAGTCTCGAAGGGTGGTCAGATCCGTTCTAGGTGGAGAAACTTTTGCTTTTGCAGACGCAATGGATTACGCTCTCGCAATCAAAAGCGATATCGACAAAATTCTCAACCGGAACGTTCCCGTCCGTATGTTTACTGATTCAAAATCTCTCTTCGATGTGATTATCAAAATACAATGACTACAGAAGAAACGGTTGATGGTGACATTAGCTCAGTCCGAGAAGCATACGAAGAAATGAAGATCAGGGATGTGGCATGGATTCGAAGCGAATTCAACCCTGCTGATTCTCTAACAAAGGTGAAGGAGAACTCAGTTCTCAATCGAATCATCGATGAAGGGATATACAAGCACCCTGTAGAACAATGGGTTATTCGCCGCGGAGTCTCTTTCGTCGGCTAAGATCGCAGTCCAGTATTCCTTCAAGAGGGAGGGACTGTAGAGAAACGACTCGTGACAACCAGTAGTCGTTATATTTCTTACCGTCTTCCAGTTGTTTCTTCGAAGTCGGATACCATATCTTCTCCTTTCTATGGTATCCTATACTGGGCCTGATCTATTACATTTAGAAGGCGCAAGCAACCGTCGGTATCTATTCACTGGCTCGCAACAGTTGCTTTGAAGCAGTACAAAGTCGGACCTATCCAATTCATGCACCACTGCCGGCCCTACCTATCGTAGACACACGACACTCGATAGGCAACAGTCGTTGCCTATCCTACCGGCCCCGACTGTTGCTCCGAAGGCGAATCATGTCTCGGACCTATTTAGTGTATACTACACTGGGCCAGCTCTTTCTAACATAGATGCACGACTGCTGATAACCAACAGTCGTTGTCCATCCTACCGGCCCCGACTGTTGCGCCGAAGGGCAAATCCATGACTCGGACCTATCCGCACTACCGCATACTACGGGCCCTGGTTACACATATTTTCTGCAATACCCGATTGCATATTCGGTATTCATAGCTTGACTATGCTTTCATGGAAGGGATGTTTACAAATTAGTATTTAAGATAGCTATCTCTGCTGGACTAGCCATCCTCTCTCAATCAACCAATCAATCAACTCATCAACCAAACCTCAACTAATCAACAAATCAACAAGTTTCAGACGTAAATACGTTCTACCCACAAATACTGTACCGAAAATGCTTATTCTCGAGTACAGTACAGTGCTTTACATTTCAAAAAACAACTCGCCAAAAGTTTCGCGGAAAATTTTGTGAAAGTTTCGCCCTATAAATAAGATAGGGGTTTGGGTTTGAAAATGGAAATGCACCACGAGCTTTGTGGTGAGGTTAGAGTAAACGGAACTTACACGCACTATAAAGAACATCACAAACAATGCCAGCATTTTTTATTGTACAAAAATCAACTATATAACCTTCTCATGATATCTAAAGTTTAAAAGAGACTAGTTGTGGTCAAATTTCGCCCTCACTTCATTTTCTCTTTAGACCGAGTTTCGCATCTACTCAAGGATTAATAGAAAAACTTATTTCTTTATATATTACCCTTCTCTACCTAAATTTAACCCCTGGTTAGTAAAGAAAGCTGGAAAAGTTCAGCCACGAAACGGTGTCCCCCCAAAATATACCGCTTCAGTTATAATGCTATCAGACCAAGAATTTAGCCGAAAGTTACGGGAAAAAACTATGTCATTGCAAGAAAGATGTAAGTTTAAAAATATGCGAAGAAATTAAAATCAATAGTCAGACTTTCATATACAAAACAAGTACAGTGTTTGGATGATTTTGTTTTTTTGTAATTTTAAGGCTCGTAATACGCAATATCTTTGAGACTTCTCTATGTTGTCAAATTTTCGATTACCCAATTTGTTATGAGATTAAGTAAGAATTACTAACGATAAAAGGCCAATTACATCAAAAATGAGTTTTTTTGACAAAAAATCGCATCAAAGAGTATACTTTATTTCTATATATTAGAATCACCTAAAGCTAAAGTAATTTTCTATGATCTGAGTTCCGATTCTGAAAAAAAAATTCAATTAAATGTGGAGTCAATTTTAGAAACGGTTCGGTTTCAGCTGATACAATTGAGTTCAAAATTACCGCAATAGTTATTTTGAAGAAACGTGAGTCAAAACCTGAGACCATTTCTTTCCCCATTCGTTTTTTTGATGTGATATGTAACGATTGCATTGATAATGTAAATTTGGATATAATTAAGTCCATTGAGGCTATTAGTTTAGTGCATTTATCAAGTAAAGAGTTTCTGTGAACAAATTTGGTATAAAATGTAGTTCATTGCCGTAAACTTGATTTTGATACGATTTTGAACACAAAGACAAGTGTGCCATTGCTATACCATCAAATATTACGGCCTCAACATCTGCTTTGGATGCCCCGCGCCTTATAAGGGAAGTTTCACAAGTTAGTTTATTTCTTCTTTCACATTTAACCGATGATTTATTTCGCTTTTCGGAGCTACCCCTTTGGTTTGTTACAAGGCCTGACTTCGAGTCTCTGAAAAACGGCAGAGAGGTATGGCTCCTGTCCATCCTCTCTGGGCACCATAATTATTGAGAGGATATCAATCTAAATCTATAAATTGCCCATTTGCTGGCTTTGACGAGAAGATGTTTCGTAAGTGGTCATAGAAAGTGATTATTTGTCTCACAGAGATTGATTTGGTAAGTTTAGCTAACCATTTCCCTCGATTTACTTTCAATTCAACCAAAATTTCTTTATATTAGTTGGTCAAATCGACTCCAAAGTCTGCTGTCTCTCGCTGCTAAGCTTCCGTTGATGGCACTGATTGTCCTATCGATGAGCCTGGAGAGTTCGATACCAACTGGTGTTCGCATAAGTTGCAGTCCTTAGGGCTAAGGTATGGAATTGCAGTGAAAATTGTGAATGGAGATATTGTATGGGTCAACGGATCATATCCTTGTGGAAGTCATCCTGATGTCAACATTTATGGTATGAATCTGAAAATGCATTTATTGGATGGCGAAATGGTTGTTGCAGACAAAGGATATCCTGATCTCACATGCCTCCGCGGGCCCACCCACAAATAAGTGCTGAGATGTTTCGAAGGATCCAAGAAAGAAATGAAGTTGCAAATAGTCGTATTAAGCATTTCAAGATTTTGTCGGTTCCATTCAGGCACAAGTTGTCCCTGCATCGAAACTGTTTTATCGTAGTTGCATTTTTTGTCCACATAATGTTCGAAAGTGTGCATCCTTTTTTTGATTTGTAGTGTGATAACACCTGCTTCTTACGATCCAATGTTTTGGATTAGATTTTATAAATTGTGTTCATTGTTCGCAATTTTTCCATTAAATAAGTACTGAGTATTGCAATGTTCTTACTATCCGCTTACATCGAACATCATGCGCTTTTCTGGATTCCCTTCAATGAATCGCTGACTGGAAACTTGGGTTTCTGGTGTTTTTTTATTGTATCGTATGAAGCCATCCAGTTTATTAGAAGGTGAAGATTCGTACGTGGTTGAAACTGGTTGGAATAGCCCAGCGCCAGAAAAGCCCTACTCCGAACGCCATTTCGTGATTTTCCTCGATGTTCCCGCATCCTCCCCGTGACCAGCGTGGAGCGTACGATTAGCCATAGCCGTGTAGTCGAACCAGCCAGTGTACTGCGAATTACCGTACAGACACAGTTGGAAACAAGATATTACGTATTTTCTGGCTGTACTGTAAACGAAATATCTTGTGGTTCGTGACTGTACTCCGTTTTGGCACTGTAATTTACTGTACTAGAGTACTACGGTAGACCTCTCAACGAAATGCGAGGGATACTTCGAAAGAGCTAGTAATGTTTTTTGATATTCTAGAACCAGGGTTGAACACAGCAACACGCATAATTGTTAATAAATTATAAGGATATTAAAAATTTAATGCAGCTTTACTGTAATGACTATCAACCACAAAAACTTCAAAACACTGCCCCGAGAATACAGTACTAACAAAAGTGGACTGCATTTCATTGAGCGAAGCGATCAATTGCGATTTTGCTCAGTCTTTAAATGTTTGAGCGATCTCTTGTCCTGCAAAACAGACACCAGTTGCTTGGTTCACATCCTTTCTCTGCCTAACTATTGCACTGACCAGAAAAGCCCCAAATCCCCCATTCTCTGCAACCACGGATATAGAGTAAATCTAACACTATGCACCGCAGAATTCTTCCATCAGCGCCCTGACCTATCTCTGACACCCAGACCGGTTCTGAACGAGAGGAATGTCCATTATCCACACACCAGGCAACTGGGGGCTTTTTCTCTTAGCGGATGCAGCATCCGAGCGCGATGTAGAACTAAAAAGTTACAACGCGATACTATGTTACGAAAACGATGAGAAAAAGGGCTGTTCATACCCTTTTTAACATTATCTATGATACCGGCGGCACAGGAGCTATTTTGAGGATGAAAAATCTCAGTGCGAAGAAAACTCAGAATCTATAGCATTTTTTTGAGTTTTCATTGACCACAACTATAATATTGAAGAGGGAAGAAAAGGAAACATCACTGGAAAGGATTCTTTTTTTATGATTTTGGCTACTCTAAAGACTGGTGGTTAATGGGACTGGATAGCCCGAATTTTCGGGGAAAAAGGGCCTTTCTTTAGTCAGTTATGAATAAATTTTATTTTAGTTCCCGATTTTATTTTTGAAGTGCAGTCACAGCTGATGGTGCGCAGTGTACAATGGAAAAATTAATTTTAGATAAGAACACATTTCAGTCCTTTCCGTACGCTTTTTACGCAACTGATGTGACTTTTCAGCAGTCATGCCGGCCAAGCGGAAACGTACAGGAAGGTACGAAATATTTCAGGGGGAGGCATAAATTGCACAGATGTAAAGTTGAGGTATCTGTGCTTCCAAACGGTTTTGCGATTGGTTCTCTTTACATTATCCAGGAACTGTTCCTGATTTAAAAATTTTCCAAGGAAATATCGATTTTCGTTTTCATTCAAGGAATCTGGAGAGCCTGAATCTAATGACCAGGGCAAATTGGCCACGCACGACCCAAATATGTGGGCAATACGTATGGATAAGGGTTACACTGGAGCAGTGGAGATTGGCAGAGAAATTATTCCCAAGAAAGAACTACATAATGGAAATCTATCTAGATCAGCTGAGAATAGAAATCTCAAGATTTATAGCGACCGCATTCTTGTTGAAAATGTTTTTGGACGACCCGGGGGTCTCTGTAATGTTGTAAGCGGGAAATGGAAGTGAGCTGAGGAGAATTATGAATATTATTTTAAGCTTTGTGTGGCGCTTACAAATCTTCACATCCGTGGACACCCGTTGCGCTCTGAGGATAATAATCGCTTTCAGTGTATGCGCAATCGCATACACAAAATTGGCTCAAAACAGATCCTGAAGCGGTGCCTAATTCAGAGAGGGCACAGACAGAGGCGTAAGACACGTATGCATCTACATTTTACGAATATTTAGGCCCGTGGGAGGCAGTCCTTTGAAGATTTGCAATTTTATTTACGAGTTACGCGGTTTAAATTAAATGCTTCATATATTTTATTTATGTTTGTTTTTTTAAGTGGTACAGCATAGGTACAAGAATTCTTCTGCGTAGCTCATTCAATCCCTGCTGTGTTTTTATATAGTTCAGTTGTTTGCCATATTCGTTGCTCACTCTAGAATCACTTGGCGTTTGATGAAAATTACACTATTTTGTTTAAAGACCTACTATGCTATTTAAAGCTAAGTTAACATATCTGCGAAGTACACTCAAAACTTTATAGGCAGCGGGTAAGTCGCTATAGAGGTATTTGGAGTAATAATTTAAAAATTATGGGTGAATTATTGGAGAGGCTTCATCATGATTGCCTCTCACCATTTCAAGCAAGTCACGGTTGACAGGCTTCCTTGTCCAATCAAGGCTGTCATAAATACACAAAGCCTGAATTAACTTGTCTACCGGGTAAGGTCCTAGTGTGTAAGGACTTGCGCTAGTACGAAGGCAACCCGTTGAACAGGGCTATGTAACCTTCGACTTTGGTCGCCATCGCTGCTATCTCTTCTTCCCCAAGTTGTCGCTTTTTCTCGCGCCTCCTGCCCTCCATTCTTCCGTCGTGGTCCATTCACAAGCCGTCAGTTGTTCTTGATGATTTCATATTTTGTGCTTAACAACTGTATGCAGGTGAAAAGAGTCCACTATTCGGTACGGTTGGCGTTGCGAACATCCAAATTTCTATGGGTGACGTATCAGCGCTACACTTCTTACAAATCTCGCGGATGCGAACGCACTGATTATGAGATTTTATCCTTCCTAATGTAAGCATATGTGTGGAAACGGAATTACGGAAACGAAAACGGTTGAAAGGATCAAGGCGTCTGGGAAGACACATCTTTCACCTATCCACCATTCCATCTTTTTCAATCACTTCCCTTTTCTCCTTCTGTAATCAGTCGTATCCGTTGTTTACGAGTATCCGAATCAACCTGCGCCTCTCCAGGCCACCCACCGACGCAAGTACTGGTGGGGACTCAGCACGCTGAATCCGGATCTCCCCAGCTACTATGACAAGCTACTGAAATTTAAGTTACCCCTACATGCTGTTAGGATTAGATATCCCTATTTGCTGTGATGCATATTTCTGAATCAAAATTTGGTAAATGTCTGCAGTTATGCTTCTCAATATGTTATTCACAGTGTAATTGCTCTCCACGCTGAAGGTTCGATTTATGGCACTGGTTCCTTCGGCGCGGACCAACATCACGGGCCTGTCATTCCTTTCCTGTCTCTTGCATGTCAAGGAAATCCAAGTACTACGAGTTCCAAGTCTGCAAGCTGTTCTTCGATATGCCACTGCTGTCTACGGATAAAACCATTCTAGCTGCATAGTGTTCTGCATGTACAGTACAAATGGCTACGGTAACACAAGCGCTACTGTAAATGGCATTACTACAATACTTTCCCCGGGCACTGCAATAATGTGCACTGTAAAGCGGCCCCGCCTCTTGCTCGCGCTTTTCGAATTACATTTTGCGCAATGGCTTACAGAATAACGGGATCCGGATAGTACAGTACATGGCGGGAGTCCAGATCAATACCGTACCACAATGCCAAAGTATGGGCGGAATACTTGATTGTAAAGTATTTACAATAGGAATTAAAATGAAAATTGTCCGAAATAATTGCGTTCTAATTTACTTTAAGAATGTTGTCTGTAAGCACATTGAGAAACGGCAACTGTTATTAACAGTCACCACTTGGCGTTTTTCGGTCTGGCTAATACGTTAGGGCAACAAATCAGCTATTGTCTGTCGTCGTCGTGGTCGCGGGAAGCGAGGGGAATGTGCTCATAATCAAAGCTCCAGCAGGGAAGATGCCAATCTTCGGTCTTTATCTCTCTGCTGGTCAACATACGCCCACCCTCACACACGAGGGGTAATCAGAGCCAGATCTTGGAGTTTTCGCAAAAGGTAGGTTTTGATCCAATCTCTTCGTTGCTCCGGCTGAAAGTAACATGGGCGTGACGAAGAAAAGCTAGTCATAGGAAGTGCCGTCTGAAGTGCGAGGCATTGCTAAGGTGAGGATCCCTTCCCTGGTCGAGGTGCCGGGACTTTGAGAGTTCTGCTTTCGGTTCCGAACGTCTCCCAGGTCGAAGGGTGATCTCCGTAGCGTTCAATCGTCGTGATTATTCTAGCACCACCACCTGATCCCTGATTTCCGTCATACAAGTCTTTGCTTGCGTTGAGTGTGATACTAACATTTTGGTCGTGGAGCAGCCTCTTCGGGTTAATTCGTGCGATGTAACTACGTTCTAATGCAAGCAGACGTGAACATGTGCCGTTTGGAAGCGTCAGACTAAAGACCGATTGAATGTAAGTGCAACACATGACCTACTCATTACTCAGGGTCGTGCAATGCTCCTCGTGCGTGATGAACCAAGGAATTATTTCATGCGTGTCATATGAATGCGGTTGCAGTCAGCTAGTGTTGCACCTTACCTAGCGTGTCTTGCGCTGTGGTGGACTGCCTCCCAGCTATCTGTGACTGCCGTGTTTATTTCCGAATTTTCTGATACTACGCCATATCCCACGGATTCGTAGGAGCTGTTTCCATGAGGCCTCCTCTACTACGATCCCGGGAGGACTAACGTGAAGTCTCTTTCCGCGGTAGCTTTCTCGATTCTATATCTTCTGTGCCCCAATGCATTATGTAAGCGAACTTAGCAAGCAACAGTATTAAAGCAATCACTATGCATCTATTGTCGTCACAGGATACTACCCAGAGTCTTGTCTTAGCCACCTTCTGCAGACATCATGGTGAAATCGGAGGGGTCGGAGCTGTCGCCGGTCGCACATGGTGGCGGTTGCACTTGAGCCGGGACCAGCAGGCCATGACAGACGCGACTTCGTTTAATTCGTGACGCAGCCCTTCGGCTGGGTCAAATGCCTGGCGGATTTCCGAAGGGCAATATTGATGATATGTTTTCGAATTAAGTTCGAGACTGTCTCGGCATTTCTCACATCATGGAAGGGGACACGCAATTTTGTTTCTACAGCTTCGCGATCCTTCCAAATGAGGACAGTGAGATAACGCCGTGCGGATATGAAATCCCTCCATGATCTGTTGCGTGTTCTCAATACGACTAAATCATGACAGGGTTAAGTCTGCAATCAATCTAAGGATCCTTACTCTCGATCACACCCCGGCAACGGCAAAACCCATTTTTGAGGTATCTGTCATCAATCCCGCCGCATTCCTCAACGAGAAATCGTAAGTTGAGCAGAAACCCAGTAGTCATTGTTTTCTGAAACTCGGCCTTCAGAGATTCACGCCCATGGTTCAAGCATCTGCGCTTATGTAATATCGTTGGCGGAGGATCTGGTTTCGTCCAAGACATTGACGTGGACGGCATCGTGCACTCTTAAAAGACCTTGCTCTCTAATCTGGTACCCATTGTTGCACCCGAGTGCACATTCCAAGAACACCGGTGTGTAAGAAGCAGAAGTTCTTTGTTCACGTTACTTTGGGACAGTCTTTCAATATGACCAGGGGAGAGAGAGCGGTTGCATTTATTCTTGGGGTCATAACTTGTTCACTGCTGAGCTGTGGCCTTAGTCTAATTGCCAGAGAAAATGACTTAATTCTATCAGGGGCTCATTCAATTGCTGCGCACATGTCGGAGGAATTGGCGCCGTTACAAAATCAAACTTCCTCTCGAACTGCAACCACGCATGGCTCCAACCTATATCCATACAATGGAGCACATCATGACGCAGGTCAAAGAGATGACACGAAAAACGCCATGGAGGGCACCATATCCGAGAACATCCTTCAAGTTGATGGATCAAATCGCTCTTCGCAATTGTGGCAGTCTCTGCAAGAGCGGTTAGGCTTTCGAACCAGGGGTTACCAACCTAATGGGGGATTTGGTGAATTCCTCCGCAGTTTGTTCGCAAGGTTAAATATCGCCTTTCCGATTACAAGAAATGTATCAGGGTCGGGGTTGGTGGGATCCGACGTAGATGGTGCTAAAGCACACTCTTCAGCTCAGAATCATGATGCGCCTAACTTGGAATCTCACTCAATTGTGAGACCCTACCAAAACTTACATGCTTCCCGCTTTCAGGCTGATGGACTCTCACCTATGAAAAAGAGGTTGGGAGCTGGGAATTGGATAACAGCTGTTCTTGGAGGAATCATGGGAATAGTTGCATGTGCGCTGATCGCTACAGGGGCTCTTATGCTCATAACTATTCGACGGAATCATGAAGGGCCAGTGCGACGAACTATATTCAATACCCTGGAGGACAACGGAAATGGCGACACTGGGGACTCTGCTGATGAAATTGTCCCGGAGGAGGCAGTATGAGTCCATCCAAGGGATTAACACCAGATTGATTATGGTGGTGCTTGTTTCTGAACATCTACTGTACTCTACTGTACAGTACAGTACAGTATGTCAACGTACTGTATTTCACACAGGACAACGGGGCCGATCCAAGCACTACATGGTGAGCGGTTTTTCCGTCCGTCCAAGCCAAAGAATCGGAAAAGGCAGTCAATTCAAGGCACTCCAAAGTATCTTCGACGGTACGAAACTCTGTAAGAACTCGCGTTGGTTTTTCTAATGAACGACATTTCTCACTTGAGGATTTACTGTACTGTAAAATATGCTCACGCTGCAGATTCTGCCGGCCCTACAGTCGCAGCCGGCGCCGCTGCCCAAGAATATCCCGGGAAGATTCAGAAGTTGGAACACTAGCAGTCCAGGCTCACCCCTTCCCTGGACCCGTCCGCGATACACGCGACCTTGTTTTCTAGTTTCAGCCCTCGCTTTTGATCTGCTAGGAGCTGCATGCCCTGATACCATCCGTTTCCTCGAACGTTTTATCGACCGAGCTGCGAGCAAATGTCACGTCTCTCCACCATCTTCCGCACACTATATCAACACGCTTGCTGCATCATATGGTCGTCGATCATCATCTCTCCACTGCATGTGACCGATGTGGACCACGATTAGATCTTAGTTTTAATAGGCGGTCAGGCAGTGCACACTCGAAATGACAGATGAGTAAACATTATTGTCACAGTAAGCGTGTAATGTTTCTTTCCTCGACACCTACAAAGTACTGTTGCGGACATCAGAGCTATGGAGAGCACCAGAGGGCTGACTTCTTCGACGTTGCATTCATGAATCCACTTGCTCCCTCGAACACACGGACCCGACGCTTTAAGCCCTTGACATCTCTGAACGCCGAGAAAGTCAATTAGGTATCAAGATTTTATCACTACGCATGCCAAGCCCCGACTGATCCAGTGCCAATACCCAGTCTTGGAGGTAGGGAACCTGACGCATTTGTGGTGCTGACAGACGTCACCACCACCTTGTCCGTGCGACGCATGGAGACCTTCGGACGGGTGCGATCCGTCCTCATGAAAAGACACGCTGCGGCGACGGTTCCTTCCAACGCAGCATGTCTTACGGCTGGTTTTACACCACCCTTGTGAGATAGTCACACCTGCCTCTGACTCCTTTTCAGCCCTCCGATACACAGACCTGCCCTCCCCGGTCAGGGAAATAGCAGTCTTAAGTCCGTACTCTGTAAAGCACCCCAAATTCTCTGTGGTGGATGAGTATCGTACTATACGGTAGTTGACACCAAAGTTGAATCGTGGGTTAATGGTATCTATCTCGCTGTATACGGAGGCAATGCTCTCAGCACGTTGTCTTGGGGGGAAATGTGAGGTGATTTAATATCTGAAAGATATGGTCGGTTGTCTTGGTGGTCTTCTCCCTCGGAGAGAAACGACGTTGGGCTACCATCTAATTATTAGCATCCGCTTAACGCGTAGCCGGGCCCTCAACCTTTCGATCCTCGGATAGCCTATTTTTTTTTATGTTTAAATGTAAAATGGGGGCTAATTTACTGTGGTAGCCTATTGCACTAGCCTCAAGTGAACCTCACGTAATCTTTAAACTAGTCCCTAAGGTACCCGGGACTGTGGGCTCGTAGGTTGCATCCATCCCTATTCTCCACCTGGTATTGCGGCGTACAAGCTTGCATCCTCAAGAGGCCAAACTACTGTACTACAACCCTCTTCACTGCAGGGCGCTCGGATGCAATGAAAGTCGTCTACCTTCCGTACAGGCTAATATTTGGACACATATCATAAAATTAAAATTAAAACAGCTTTTAAGTTGAGCTTTTCTGTGCTTTTTGAACCAATGCGACAGTCATTGAACGGCGATTATACTCAATGAAGTAAAGTTTCTTCTCCAGATTTAGATTGACACCTTTTTCACACAAATCGGCCAAGTGACTGCCAACCAATCGCAATTTACTGTAAATCTATCCTGCACCCAGAATTCTCAATTTCTGGCTTTACTGTACTTTGGACACATTCCGCATCCCCTCGCCAACTTCCATCGCATCCTCAAGAGCTGTGAAGACCATTCCAGCAGCAAACTGGTAGCTCCTGATGGGTGTTTGCCTCACGGCGGGCGCTCGCACTCTCCGCCCTCCAGCTATAGTTTCCTTTCTCCGAGCGGCGGCTTCCCACCTCAACGCAAGGGCCAAAGACTTGCCAAACTCGTTCCCACGCTTTTTTATCTGCGGCTCTCCCTGAGGCGGCGGCCTTTCGTTCTCTCTAGGTCACCTTGTCTGCTTGTTTCTGGGCCTGCTCGGCTCTTCTGTGCTCGGCCTCTTCCTCTCGCTCGACTGGCTGATCATCACGAGCCTGTTGGGCTCTCTCTTGCTTCGACAAATTTCTCCGAACGGCCTCCTTGTGCTGTTCCACAAGCTGGCCGAGCGTCACGCACTCTGCAGCGGCGCCGGCTGAGTACAGAACTATCTTCGAAACGTTCGTGCTCGTCTCCATAGGGCACGATTGTGAGGAGCTGGCAAAGGATCGCTGCACTATGTTTTTCACCGTCTTATGATGCCGGAGAATTGTCAAAACTCTTTGTAACTTCAGAGAGATTGGTTCCGCGGTGTTGAAGATGGAGGCGACCTCGTCGTGTGTTAATTTATCGGATTGCACGCGACGAACGGCACCGACACGCGACGCAATCCCTGCATCCGACAATTTAGCCTTCTCCTTCTCCACCTTCGCTTCGAGCAGTTCATACGTCTTGCGGAATTTTCTGGCAAAGTTTTTGTCAAAGTGGAAGATCCCCGTCACTCTGAAAGAGGAGGAGACGTGTGCAGCCGTGATACTGTCAAAGGCGTGAATAGTTCAAGCCAGTTTAAAGTTGACATGAGTTGTGTCAACGTTGCCTTGTCGTAGAAACTCGTCTGTAATGTTTAGAAGGGATTTTTTAAATGTCTGGTTGACACTTTGGTCACAAGGTTGCAAGAAGTGCGAAGTGATTACCGCATTTACCATAGCCAAACAGTTGCGCGACTGGCACTCTAGTTTCCATCCGATGTCCTTTCTGGGCGCGTGACCATCGAGAATCAGTGCGTAGCTCGTCTCCTTGCCCAACACTAGGTGTACGAATTCATCAATGTGCTTCACACATGCTTGCAAAATTGGGCCCTCCATATAACCGTTCTCACTTACCTTGATAACAGCACCTGAAAACGGGGACCAGTTCTCTTGTGCGTAACGTGAAATGATTCCAGTTGGTGGAGCATGGAAGCTGCCGTACACTGGGGCCCAGCAACTGTTGGAGACTCCATTTGCTGCAATTATAAGGAAGGATGGTGCCACTAGATCCGACGCGGAGCAAGCCATAACTGCAGTGATGTTTTGACTGGAGACACAGGTCGATTTCAAGGACCGATAGCCACCTCCCCTCGAAGTTTCTGGACAGAAGACGCGCTAATGCTTTCCTAAGTTCGCATCTACTGCGGTTTCGTCCATATTCCAAAGACGATTAAAACTGGATAAGAGACCGCTGTTATCCTTCTCCAGGTCCTCCATAATATCGATGAAGGTCTGCACATGCTGTTCATTCTCTGCAGCCAATTTGGCGGTCTCCTTATTCAAGTGTCGTCTATATGTTAGATCTCTGTTACTCGCACGAAAGCCACGAATCGCATCTGCCGACGGCATGCCCTTGGACCACCCTGTGCGACCATCCACAGCTATACGGCCAAGCGAGTAGCGCATGCTACAGAAGTCTGCGGCGAATCCCGCGCGTGCTGCACTGAGCATAGATTGCTTCACGATGGCGGTCTCAGAAGCAGAGATCACGGGTGGGCGCTCTTGCATGGGCTCTACGGAAAGCATCTTTCCCAATTCCTCTTCGTTGTTACTCTTCACGAGTTTCTTTAAGGTTCCCACAGTTGACTTGCCCACTGCTGACATTCTTGCAATTACTCGAACGGAATGCTTGTTTTCTTGAATAATTTGCACACCCCCTCGTCGCTTGGAGGCTTGCTCTTCTGTTCTTGCAAGTTGAAGTTTGCGCTTCACGGCTTGTTGGCGCATAGAGTCCGGCATGAAGATGGAGAAGTGAGAAGGGATGCTAGGGTGGAATGGGAGGTAGTGCAGTAGTCAGAGGCCGAGTTGTGCGAGTGTTAGGATAAAGAACATTGTTCTCTTTATGACAAATTTCGTTTCAAGGTACTTCGGATCGCGGAATTGCGCTGGGGGACCACCTCCGATGGGTCTCGGCAGGGTGTTTCGGGGCGAAATATTTGGCGGGAAGCCGTGCAAAATTTAGCTATTGTGGAAGACACTTGAATATCCTAGCTGGTTTCATACGCTCAAGGGTTTCTTTTTTTGTAGTTTCGCGGCAATGTTACAGTGAATGAAAATTGCTTTTAATTTTTGCCCATGATGGGAAAAGTATTAGCGCATATTGCCACAAAAAAATAAAGATGTTTATAAAACGATTGCTCCAATTGGAGCAATCGTTGAGCTCAGCGTATCAAAAACAAAAAAAAACAAGTCTGAAAGTACTTGTCAAGTTCACAAAGATTCTCTGAATTCTTTATCTTTTTGGCCACCACTGTACATCAAACACAGCAATTCAATTCGTTCACACTAATTGAGGTGCACAATTATTAACAAACCCTTACATTTTTAAAAAGTAATAGTTGAAGAGTTCTTATTTAATGATCGTCCTTTCAAGCGACAAATGTAGAAGTTTTACAACTGTGAAGTGCAATATCGGGGTGTATGGGTGTAAGGTAATTCTATTGCAACCATCAATATTGTGTGAGAAAGACCACCGTCGGAAGCCAAATACTGCACGCTAAACATTCGGTTAGCTTTTCACTACTGACTCTCATTCGTAACTGTGCTGCATATGCTGTAGCGTACCGAACTATAGAATGTGTACTCCTAACTAATAACATATGACACCCCGCTGTCTTGCTGATGTTTGATACGTCAGACCGGCCAATTAAAAATCCGTTTCCACCAATGAAAATTATTTACGAGATAACGGTATGATGAGTATCTCTCAACCGTATCGTCCGCGTGGCATCTATGTAGGACTAAAGAAGGATATTACTGTTATTTATAGGACATGAACACACAATCGTTATGTAAGAGCCTTAATATTATTCCAGGCTTCTCCTCTCGCACTCTTATAGATACCACGTAGTCGTGTGGTCATACTAGAACAACTATCTCAATCAAAAATAGCGAGGAGACCGGAACTGAGCCTGGAACCACAAATTTTTGGCTTTAACGAATCGATTTTATCGATTCACGTCATTGAAAGATAGCTTGAACTTTGGAGGACAGCATTTTCATCCTTTTTGAAGAACTGATTGAGAAACAGGGTCTTATTTCTCGTTTTACTCGACGATAAATGGTTACAAGGGATGAAGGTAGGCTGCTTCGGGCAGCTTCTGACTCAAAAAGGTCAATAACTCTAAGAAATGAGCTCATTCTCCCATGTAGCCGAGACGAACAATGGAATACGTCTATGGATCGGTTTTCCACTGATGCATAAAAAACAGTAGCCTCCTCTCCTGCAAGCTCACCGCGATTCAAGAATAAAATTTGCATGAAATCATTCGCACAAGGGCGAAAATTAATGGAATCAGGTCGTTTAGAGTGACGAAAAGCTGTTCAATTGCGATGGACCCAGTGGTCTACAAAGCTATTAGCACCATTAAAGGAGCAAATAACTTATTTTTCTACCTGCAAGCATGCGAAGAATGTGTTGGTGGTTTTTACAGTTTTTCTGCCCGCACTGGAAGAAACGTTTTGTGGAGGATAACGTAAGGAAAAACGAAGTGAAATAAGAGAAGATTTTATAAGAGTTGGGTGATTGGAGCTATGAATATTTTCCAGTTGGATTTATATTCTAGCAATTTGATAATATCTCTCGTCCAGGGTACCAAAAAATTGGTTCAAAGATAAAGGGCTTTATGTGCTGAAGCGTACTACCCAGTCTGCGGATCTAAATACATTTGGAAACCTTTGTAGATCGCTTTGTAGGGCTTCCCACACAAACTAAAGGTAGTTATTTTCACTTTAGAAGTTTATAGAATGAATTACTAATAATTGGACCAATATTGACCAAAGGCTGATAAAATCAATGCGTAATCGTTGCATTAAGGTCATCGCGCAGCCTGGTGAGATGAATGATTACTAGTTAGGCTCAAAGTTTTAGTTTTTTACCGGTAAAGAATAGATGTCTTATTGAATCAATCAACGCTACAATCAACCCTATAAATAGATATGACTCACTACACTGTATCTGGCCACTTCACTCAAATTTCTAAGTTGTGTAAGTTATTCTATGTTTTAAGCATGAAATAGATTTATACAACTATTTTGAAAGAAATAAAAGGAAGAAAGTATAGCTATAATTACTCATTTATCATGTTGAGCGTAAAGAGTGCACTCCTCCAGTGAGTACATATTGGGGCAACTTTGAACAGCATTTTGAATTCATTAGGTGATGGAAACGCTCATAAAATAAATCTATTTTCACATAAAGTAACTCCACTTGTACACTACAATCTTATCTCAATTTAATAGAATAATATATATCTCTACTGGTAGTAAAATGCCTTATCTGCCGCCGAAATGGTGGAATTTAAGAGCACGTACGTAACGAATCGGAACGGGACAAGTATGAAACTGTAGATGAACGCCAAAAAGACTGAGCAGAGCTTTTCATTGAGCACTTAAATGATTAACGGGAAGCTCGAACCTCCTTAAAATAACAATAGGAGAATTTCGGCCGAGCAAAGAGCGACTGTTATCTCATACTATCTTTAACACAGAAAGCCTTTTTATACCTTCTCTTCCACTACCTTTACAGCAAAAAAGCAAAAAACTGGTCTTCTGAAGATAAATTCACAGAAGAACATGACACGACGAGACTTTCTAACACTGTATTTATCTTTATCTCTTAGATTTTGTCGCTGGATTTTTTTTGTTCCTATACATTTCTCTTCCGACATTTCTTTTCTGCTTTTCTCCTCTACAGAATTACTCCAGAAAGCGACGAAATCTTCACGTGTAAGGTAAACTGCGGAGTATACCAGATAAATCACTTCACAAGTGGGTTCTCTGTGGGTAGACTAGCTGTACGAGGGAGCCCTTTTCGAATGTAGAATCGACTGTAGTTATACATATGACGCTTCTCTGAATTGAAGCATCTAATAAATAGAAGACCGTGAGGCTCGGCTGATTCGACGGCAAGGCGTCGCGAGTTTCCAGGATTATCTGACTGTTTGAGTGGGTTGCGAAAACTTTTGAGCTCTGTTCGACGCTAATTGAAGTGCTCCGAAAACATATAGTACGTAGGTCACATATAAAAATTATGAAAAGAATCCTGACGTACTTTTCTGGTCAGCGAAGTAAACCCAGCCACCCTAAGAATCATTTTCATGTTCATGGAAAAAAGTCCGGCAGAAATTGTTGTTAACTGAAGTGCTGAGCTCATCAGAACCCAGATTGAAAGGCGTTGTTGAATCTTTTGTCATATGTTTGTGGAATACTTTTGTGTTACGAGGTTGTTGTACAACCTCAATATTTGGAGCCGTGACTTGAGCGAGCCATTTCCAACCTCGCCGCCAATTTTGCCCGTCTAACGGAATTATGAGTGGTTGAACGTCGGAAACTATTGCAACTACGTGAGAAAGAATGTTATCAAACATGAAAGAGATTATGGACAGTCTCTCGATGACTAAAACATAAAATACAACTGCCAAATCTCCATAAAAATTCCTAAAGCAATAACTGGTGTACGTTCGACCTTTACAAATACATTAATTTGCTGAGGATTTTATCTATTGCTTTAACCAGTGCCTTATTGGTATTGAAATTTAACGGAGATATCCATATATTATACTCTAATTGACTCCGACTAAGAACGGAGGGCCCTCTCCTCAAATCTTTCCCAGTATCCATTGTGCTTCTATTAGAGACTGAAGCCGAGTGAGAGAAAAATTGAAACGTTTCATTAGCTCCAAAGCTTAACATTCAATGAATAGAGAGGGTATGTCTTTTCCATTTTTACATATTTTGCAATACCAGCCGGGCATGCGCAATCATATGCATGAATGAATTGATTGTAGCGAAGTTAGGAAAGCTTTCAGACTGGTTTGTAAAAGTTGTCCACTATAGCTTTAGAAAAGGAAGAGAGATTGAAGTGGCGAGACGTGATGCCTTTTTGATGATAGCTACAATAAAAATGGGGAATCAATTGACTAAAAAGAGCTTCCTCGAAAAGTAACATCAATTTTATGAGACAGATGAATTATTTCGGTTTGCTTATTTCTGATTTTACCCTTGAGTCATTTTTTTCTTCAGAAGGAATCCGGTGTAAACCCCAGAAAGTGTAGGATATTTATCACCAACTTTCTTCATTTAATTACGCAATACATGATACGGATGAAAAATTTCAGCTTGTGTCCCTTACCAATGGAATAATCCAAGGAGTAAAAATATTTCAATGGAAATCATAATTTTCGTAGGTACATAGTTGAGATTTACGTCATTCCAGATAGAATGGGGATCATTTTCACTCTGCAATACTGTAAGTCTGTTTCATAGCTTGAAAGTCCTCCAGAAGAATCTGATTCTCACACAATGGAGTTTAAAATGTATTATATGTGGTTGAGGCACAAATTAAAGTTGATATGGCACATAATCATCCTTATATGCGGGAGGTATTTATAAAAGTCTACTCCTGTGTATCTAGTGAAATATTTAGAGAGTCAACGACAGCAGCAACATGAAATTATCTATTTCAAGCATTATCGATAAAAATTTATCACAGGGGATTAGAAGGCCCTGAATTGTCGTAGAAGGTAAAGAAAAGTGGGTTAAAGGAGAACTCTAGTAATTATCAATGTCATATCGCTGCTTTGATCAAACCACACGTTCTATTTTATACCTTTCGTATGGAAGAAAATACTTCCTTTCAGTTCATCCTGAAGTGCATAGAAGGTAACAATCGCAAATGGCACCAACGTTGAAAATATGGCCGCCTTCATATCCTTTCGCAACAAATTTTGGGAATATTTAGAAATATGATACGACCCAAGATAATGGGAGGCAGGTTTTTTAAGGCTAAAGTTTCTGTAAATTGCTCCCCTTCCTATTTTTGCCTCTCGTTCGATTATCCTACTGACATTTCGCATTGGATACGTAAAACGTACGAGAAGTGCCGATATTTGGTTTCGACATTAACGAGAGTAATGTAAAGAGAAAAAACTCAACTCGATAGAAAAGGTCATCATGAAGCGGTCCTGACAGAAGATCACCAGGTATTATTGCCAACGTTCGAATGCAGGTCCATTCACGCAGATTTTTTGGCAATAATTACCTATTGTGCATCATTAATTAAAATATTCAACCACATCAGGGGCATATAGTTAGCTGTATTATTCGATTGAAAGCCATTAAATAAGTAATTGTTTTCGTATGTAAGCCCAGAATATGCGTTTCAAACGTTATTGAAAGAAATGACCGATATATACAAATATTTTTCGATTAACTTAGAATTTATAGTGTTCTATGGTATTAATTACCTTATTTTTCTTTTCATTTCACTGCAAAGAAGCTCTCATATTTAAATTTGTACTGAGGAAATTGTCAATGATCAAAACTTAGAATGTAACAGTTTAGTTGTTCCAATGATTATTGCATCGAAACGAAATATTTTCTTATTACTTGTAACTGAGACATTTTGCGATTTATTTGCTTGTTTTATTATTATTTCTGTTGAAATCAGTTTTTTGTTAATTCAAACCCCCTCAATGTCCCTTTTAAAATATTATGTGTCTACTTCCATTCTTAAATATATACCCAAACATCATATCTCAGTTATTCTCAGCGGAAAGTGATTAAATGTATTTCACGAAATAATAAAAATTTTATTTCACTGATTCGATGATTGCATTCCACCAAAAAAACGGTTACGTATAATAGTTACCGAAACATTTCTTTAGTAAGAGCTCTAACATTGAGTTACACCAGTAATCGATGGCTTCTGTGATAATTAGCGTAAAATCTATTAATGCGCGCCCTATCGTTTAGTTACAGTACATTAGCGGTTTGTTTGAAGTCGGCGGTGTATACTAGGGCTTTAAGTATAGTATCGATTACTTTTTAATGTTTTTATCTCACATGAATGCTAGCCCTCTGTCGGGTATTATGCATTGAAGTCGTGAGATTCCGCTAGTAAACTCAACAGCCCGAGCCATCTGCAAGCGCTATTCGGTAATAATTTCGTGTCTCAGCAACTCCATCTAGAAACCGCATTGGACGTTTTTACTTACAAAAAAAAGATACTGAACGCAAAACATACTTTATAAACTCCCTACGCTGCGTAAAAAATGTCATTTCCTTTTGTTCTACAATTTTCCCGAGTTGCATTTCTAAGACAGTTCTCAGCAACAAGTACTGTATAAAAAAAATTTTGATTCACTACATTTTCAGCTCATAGTTCTTCTTCACTTATTTTTGAGTGGAGAGAGCTTTATTTTAATTAGAATATATTTTATTAAAAATTCATTTAACATATAGATGACAACTGCCCCTGCACAATTATTCTCCGGCCCATATCCATACGAAAACATAAATTAAGAATGAAACATAAATTGCAGAATTCCTGCCTCCTAAAGTATCTCTCTATAATAGTATCATGGACGAGATGCTTGACAAATTTCTCACTGATCATCAACTGATTTCAATGCTAAATACAGACATATGAGTAAAATATTTAAACCCATAAATACGGCAGAACAAAATTTCGCGGAATATTCACGTAAAGATAAAACATAAAGATTTCTTTATATGTCAATTTTTTATGATTAAATATAAGGATGAACAGAATAGATTAATAAATATTTTCGAGCTTCTTCATTTTCCATTCACGTATTTCTGAGCTGTTTTTGGGTAATTTTATATTCCCATTTTCATTCCAATCTTTGAAAGAACTTCTATCGGCCAATAATCATAATTAAGTTTCCTTAAAACGGTTACATATGCGTTTTTATAATTCTCAGATTTATCTAGAATTATTTTTTATAAAAATTCCTACGTTATTCATTTTTTAAGGTTTAGTCAGCCTCAAAAGCTCAATGACAGATGAAATGTATGCCATGAAAGACTAGCAGTTTTCTAAAATTATATGCCGTTTTCTCTCACAAAAAAAGTTAGAAACTCTACGTAGTACCGTACATATCTGGGAATGAAAGGTTTATTTATATTATATCTTGATACAAATTTTTTTAATCAGTATTTCCAGCTAGTTAATTTGAGTGAACAGATTTTTATATTTTCTATCATAAGCAACCAATACAATTGCAACAATTTTTTGACATTTCGAGCTTAAAATCACAATCAATTCAAAAATTTCTATTATTTTTTGGTGAATATACCGCTTCAAATTAAATAAGATACTCTTTGTCGAATTGATACAGTATTTGTTGTTCAGTGGTTTCCATCAAATACAAGTATGTTAATCAAAGAACTGTATGTGATTTCTCAGAATTTGTAAATTTCCAGAGGCATTCAAAGTAAAACATAGAACCCATTCAATCAAACTAAAATAATCCTCAGTATTTCAGAGATGCTGTACTTATGATACTTCTTTTAATAAAGATTGTGATAGTTATGCATATGTTTGCCTTGGATGGTGAAAATAGACTAACTATTTTCAGTCAGACTGGTTCTCTATTCGATTGGTACTAACTACTGCTATTTGATAAAAACATAAATAAACTTTCGAATAAAACTTTTCTCGCCCTTTCATCAGATTAGAAGTTTGTTTGTCCATATTTGTATCAATAACATAGATATTTGGCAGAGAAATGAAAAAAAGACATTCAATCATTTCATAATTTTATAATCTTTTATTTTTCAGCAATACTCAAGATATTGGTAAATCATTTTCGTGAATTCTTCATTTTGTAGGCCTCAAATAACCAATCTGCAATATTGAATTATTCGGCGTCCTTTTTGCCCTTCATTTCAATTTTTTTTGTAATTTTTTGCAAAACATTAGAGCATTGGTTTTTACGGGCCCATTAAAGAAATATTTATCAGGATGACACTAAAGTATCTGCAAATTTAGAGGCAGTTTTCTACTTCATTGATAAGAGAATATAATTTTTTATGTGCATTTTACGTAAATCTGTTGCATATCCGCTGCTATTTCTTTCATTTGTAAAAACTACGATGAGCATTTAAAATAAACTTCTGTTCAGTAGGCTAAAGCTGACATATTGTAAGACGTAATTTTTTGTGGGAATACTCTACTATCCCCTCCTCAAATTTTGTCGGTATGATGAATATGTCGGCAGATGGTCCTTTTCAAACAATCACTTTCCTTCTGTCATATTTTTCCTGTATGTGACGTTCACATCAAACTGATATAGTTTAATATTAAAACGTTCAGTTTTCACAGTTTTCAGTTGTCACCCACTTTAAATTGGGTAAAAATCGTCGTTCTTCCGACATGTTCCTAATATTTCACCCAAAATGAATTTAATTTAATTGTATCAGCTTTATTTTTCTAGTTCTGTTCTCCACTCAGTTTTAAAAAATATTGTCATGCCTCTTTTAAACATTCCTCCCACCGGAATAGTTATCAATACTAAGATATGGAAACGTTTCCAGTACTTGTAATTACATTTCTCATTAGTCAGAGCTTACTGCAGAAACTTAAATCCTATCTTGTCTCTATTTTCTGTCCATAACAGATACGCTTTCATATTTTCGAAATATAATAATTCACAGCTCCCTTCTTAAATTGACTACCTACAATATTTTTTTTATGTACTCATAAAATGAACCCTTTTACAATTCTTTAAACAGAATTAATTTGTGCAGATATTCTACCAATGATAAATGTAGACGAAATTAACAATCTTTTTGTTTTCTTGCCTGTTTTTAGATTTTAAACAAGAAAAATTAATTCTGCAAATTGATTTTATACATCAATTCTATTTTATTTTAAATCCGATAGGCAAAATTCTACTGGACTCTACAAATTCTTAGTTACTTAACCTAGTTACTAAACCTCCAAAATTTTCAGAGAACCATCCTTGATGAAAAAACTAAGTGTAGGGGTCTATTAGTGTCAATATTATCTTGTTTTCTTTTAAAATTTTCCCATGAATTTCTCTGAAAACTTAACTTAATCCTAAAAATACGCATTGATCTGCTCAGCTTATTTCTTATTTAAATTTTTGTGATTATTTTTTTATATTTAATCAAATCTGACCGATAATATACATAAGCTTTATTCAGGCTTAATATTTTCAAGCACAGATATAATTTTTTTTCTTATATAAGACAATGATTTGGATGAATACATAACTGTTGCTTTGAAGGAATTTCTATACCGTTACAAGTTATAAGTTAATTCCTTGCTCTTGTGGGTTACATAATAGTTTCATTTGATATGAAGAAGGAGGTAGTGAACATGCAGTTTTACTTGCACTAAATGGAGGTTTTCCCGGCCTTTGGTGTTTGATATTATGTTCAATAAATTTCTTTCTTTAATTAATTTCTTATAATTCAATTTTTAAAGTTCTGAGGCAAATCGCTGAACGACAGCTTTTCGTATACCAGTACACTTTTCTAATGAAAATTTGTTTTCACACGGAACATATCATTGTCCCCGTTCCCAATTTTAAGATCCATTGTTATCGGAAATGTACCAGATTAGATCTAAGAAAGAGAATTTCCATAGCCCCTTATCGAAGCTTGTACTATTTAAATATTCCTTTTGTACATCTATTCCTACCTCTACATCAGAGCAAGCTTATTTTTAGGCACTTTTAAAATGAGACACTTCAAAGTGATCCATTTTGTAATAGAAACCATTTTGTCTTTATAACATAAACACTCATCTTTCCGCTCTCATTTTCTTTAATTTTTTCGCAAGAAAGAATCACTAAAACTTTTTCAACCCCATAAACCCCATCTTATGGCTTCCAAACGGACCATGCAATGCGAATTTTACCCTCCAATGACCTCAGATTGAAAGATAGTTTATGTAGCACTATTTATAAAAAATTGAATGGTGGTATAACCGATCCGACTACTTAGGTAGAAAAACATTTTACACTGTATCTATGTCATAAACAGAGAGGTTTCACTGACAAAAGACGAATTCCTTCCTCTTTAGACTAATTCCTAAATTCTTAATTTATTTGAAACGCTTCATTTCCATTTTGATAATTACAGATCTGTCGAGTAATATTGTCATCGAATGAAAACTACACGCCTTTTTCAACCTTCAAATGAGTAAAAAAATTGGCCACCGCCGAAAATAGTCAAATTAGTCTTCTCGATGTAAAAAAGTAACTACTTTACTCCCACGCTTTTTTCTCTACCAAAAATCTTTAAAGACTTTAAATTGTTTTATTTCAAGTATAATTCATGATTAATCGACAATAATCTTGTTAATACTTAAACATCCTTCTTAATTCTCTCGAAAAATATGAACATGTCTTCAAGTGTAATTCGATCGCTCGTGCTTTCTTACTAACAAACGAAGGTATTTCAGATCTTTGTAAAATCCACTGTGCGATGAAGGGTCAACTATTACTTTTTTTGTGGAAAATAGATACGTAGCACCCTCTCTTGGACCAACTCTGGGGCTGTATCAACGCCCATTCCTTCTCCGCGAGAAGGAACTCTCTATTCATTCTTTTCATCTTTAAACTAAGTTCTGTTCGGGGTTTGTATATTTCCCTATGTGATTTCGTAGGAATTTTTGCGCAGATCGCCAAAATCTTGAACCAACATTGATCCGATATGTAATGGCCTTATTGTCTACTACAGAACTACTGGACTTAAGCGAGGTTTTTATGAACAGAACTACCGCAAAATTCCCCAGATGTCTCTAGAATTTTCCCTTCATTACGCAAGTACATCAGATTGTAATTTTAGGGGACCCGAAGGTGTCCATACAGTATTTGCTCATTTCAAAAATTAAAGAATTGTTTTTAGTGGTTTCTGGGGAACATGATTTTACTTTTGGTGCTATTTTTAGAAATAATATTAATTTTTGGTTAATGCGTACTTGGTGCTTGCTTTGTATTCATGTTTTACATCGATTTTCCAAAGTTATATGTTCCGCCTTATACATTTGCCTACGTAAAGCATCTCGAATTAAACTTAGAGAGCTTCTTGGACGCAGTCTGCCATTCAAATACCGATCGAATCGCTATGCCGATCGCCACGAGTGCCGAGTACTCACAGAATTGCCTGTACCGAGAATTTATACTTGCAAGTCACCTTCGCTTGGTGGGAGCTTCCTTTACAACAAATAATTCCTTGACCGGATCGTCCTTTTTTGCCAATTTGCACACTCTTTTAGCCGCAATGGTCTAGTTGTCACAACTGATACCTAAATTCCCTGAAATTCGTCCCTTCCGATGTGAGTCAGGCGTAAGTCATTGTTTTTACTTTTCCATCCAGTTCCTAGTACTCAAAGTACTCATACAGTACTTGACCTTGCGATAATAATAAAACACAATCCCTTTCTTTCCCTCAGTAATTTGCGTCTAGAAAATTCAGCTAAACCTCTCGATATGGTGTAGACAAGATAATCGTTTCCGTAAACCACTCTAAAATCACCTTCAACTATTAAAAACCATGATCTGTACTTTACATAGGGTGCTCGGTTGTGCGAAAAGCTCTACGTCATCATCACCATTCGTGTAACATATGTTCCCTTCCTCAAGCTTTGACATGAAATCCTATCCGTCTGTATTCCTGGTTGTAATCTGCATCCATTCGCCCCTGTATCACTCCCCCTGCCTCGCAAAAGCAGTTGAGAAAAAATACCTCCATCTCCCTCCTTCGCGTTGCTTCTGGGTGCCATTCTAATTGACGAAGACTGTATCACGTGATATGCTGCGGTTTGATGATAATATCCGCATACACAAGTGGAGAGAGTTATCGTCTCACATGAAGAGCGTAGCTGCCGACGAAAGGGAAAATAGAGCCCTAATAATCCTTCCCTGGACTTCTGTCGTGCTTTAACCTTCACATGATTACTTTCAACACTTTATTTAGAGGCATTATCTGTTACACCTACTCTTGCAGACCACAGAGGCATTTTTAGTCCTCCATGCAGAGTAAATCACTCTATATGTCGTATTTTTCTCCTCTTAAACTTTTTTATTTGCTGTCAGAGGTTATTCCCTAGCCGACGATACTCTTATATCGTTCGGTAGCTATCAGGAAGCCAAGAGTATCATTGCCATGATTCTTATGTTTCACTGACATTTGTAACACCTAACTTAACTACCCCTTTATTCTGCATGCTACATGAATTACATTCTTGATCGACGTTATTTTGCGCCTCATACCTTCGCAAGCGTAACTTACACTCCTCTTCACCACCAACAACGTAACTTGTAGCAGTCATCTAGCCTTAAAATCCCGCTGGGGGCTGCCTCATTTGCGTTTAAAGTTTTGAACAAATTCCTATCCCTACAGATGAGAAACCTGAGCCCTATATATCCAGTGAAACCAGCTGTAAAATGACCAAAAGAAGAATTAGCAGTGCCCTAGTCGCGCCAACTGTATGCTTATATAGCCTTAATAGCACCCATGACCATTAATCTCCATTTTCGACTATTGAATGAATAACGGCACCCTTAATCTTCCGTGTTTTCCTTTCTGACCTACCGTAGGCCATTAGTGCGTGGTAAAGAGCATTATTCCAATATACATCGCTTGTATTTACAAAATCCTGATTCGATGATTAGATATTCCTTTTTGGATGCCGGAGTGAAAGCATGGTTGTTTTGTCTATGAACTTCAAGAAAATGTCTGAGTTGGACTCCCTTTGGGCCAATAGTTGTACTTACAAAAACAGTAAGAGCAAGCATCTTTCCTGCTATTAAAGTCTTATATGGGCATCCAAATGTGGTAGTTTACGATTTAAAAACCTGTGACTATGGCTTTCAGACTTTCAAGATATTTCAGAAGTTCCAAATATGCATTGAACGGTCATATGAATAGATTGAATCTATAATATTGGATTTTCCGCGATACAGACCTCCCAATGACCTATTTAATCATGAAATTTGGCAACATTTCTAAGTTCTGTCCAAATGTATGCTTAGCGCGTATAAACCCTCTTCCCGTGCGGAAAAAGTTTCATGCTGTAACATGAACTTCTTTGCATCTTTCTACTTGCAAATTCCTTCTTCGATTCAACCCTAAGAAATTTTTGTTCTTCTTTCACCCTCTTTATATTTAATAAGTACGCTTTGGACCCGAACATCTTGGTATCAACATAGATTAGTTATCATGGACCCCTGTTTCTAGTTTCTATCTTCGGTTTCTCAATTCATTGAAAGTTTCTGCGAAATTTTATCACCTTCCCAATCAGAAAATTCCGTCCAGGGATTTACATGAGTTTAATACTCTTCTGTTAACGAAATCCACCTCACCAACATCCTGGACTTGACATACTTCTTTAACGCAATCCGTAGGTCATTTTTATAGGTGTATAGCACCCCATAATGTCAATGTTTAGCCAATCAATCTAAATGTACTTCAGATGGAACATCAAAGTAGGGAATTGATTTTCATCGGTTTGTGTAGAGGCTCTAGCTACGTGATGGTACGGGATACGAGCTAGATGGAATTCATCTAGCCTCCTTCTTCTAAATGTACGATTAAAACTTGCATTTTAACACAAGTTAATTAGAATCCCACGACAAGGATAGAAGAGTATTACGAGAACAGCACAACGGGTGTCTATTGCTTCTCCTCTGGGTGCTCAAAGTACTTTCTATTCTCATCTGTCCATTTGAATACCTTCGAGGCAGACAAATCTGCAAAAAAGACCCCTAGACTTTCTTGGAAGTTCTTCATGAATTATTTGTACTGCATTGACATTCCAAGAAGGCTTCTCAAACCTGTAGGGTTCCTTGTGGAGTTCTTATTCACGTTATCATTGGTCTTGGCCGTATCCATATTCCCGTCGGAGTATTTTAAAATTCTTTGAATTTTACCTAAATGGTGTTACCACTAAAATCTTGTTTTTATATCTACTTTCATTTTGACGTATGTAATATTATTTGTAAAGCACTTTATCTGGAGGCAGTAATACTGTATAATGCAGTACAGTGAGTGAAATCCGCTTAGTTTTGCCTTTCTTTTTCTGTAGGGTTCCTCATTTGTTTACGATACAAGCAGTTAAAGTTTCGTATCTGATTGAGTGATTATATGCTCTTTTGAAATCCTTAAACTTACGCTTTATTTAAAGCACCACAAAAATCCTTTTATGATGAACATTCTTCCCCTTTTTGCAAATGAAGAATTATTTTAAAATGTGATGAAGTGGTAGCCCGGCGGTTTGGGAACTCGGGATGAAAATCCTATTTATTTGCTGTAAGACTGGGAGGTTTCTGTAAGGAAGCGTTGCATCACGGGTTTGTACATTGTTGGGCAGTTGCACAGATATTTTGAGGGTGCATAGTAGGTGTACAAGCGAGATCACTGTAAGATATCCGGGATTACGGTGAGTACCTCCTGTTTTTGTACCCAAAAGGGGTGTGTTACGCAATCTCCCGAATGGCAACGGTAACCGTGTGTCTCAGAAGTGCTCGTACCTCATCTCACCCTGTGCGCTCCAGTTGGTTGGCTTAGATCATTTGCTAGGTAGTTAGGACTTTTTAAAGTAGTTAGATATGATAGTGGCTGTTTACCTACTTAGGATAGGAACAAAACTTTGGGACAGTAGTTACCTACCTAAGATAGCAACAAGACTTTGGGACAGTACAGGTAAGCAAGCCTTGGCCCCCAATAGTACGGTCTACTAGTCGCTGGAACATCCCTGGTTCCCCTTTACACTCAGTAGGTTACCCGTCCGCTCATTGAACCCCTCGCAACCCTGTGCTCCCTGGTATCCCATATTAGTACCAGTTTAAATGCGTAAAAGCTTGAGCTATAATTGCACTCTTTGTGTTGACTACAATAAAAATGGGAAAACGCGACTCCACACCCGCTTCAAGAAAGCATATAGTTTCGTACCATCAAGAGCCCAAATAACTCTATCCATCCCATATCTATAACTCTTAACCGTGCGTCAAAGATATACTGGTGTTTTTCAGCAGCGAAATAAAAGGAGGCCCCGTTCGGTCGTAAGGACATTCGAAAAATCTCGGATACTACCAATCGCTCACTGTTCAGTGAAGCTTCTAAAGGATTCAATGAGAATGACGGAATGGCCTCAACCTCAACGTCCCATTTCGTCGGTAACAACGGTTGCTGTCTCCTTGCAGTCACTTGAAGCAAAGGAATGTAAACAAGGTTCAGATTCTCTATTTGGAGCACAAAAAGTCTCTCGTAGGGGCAGCACCGCCTTTATTTTTTCAAACAATACGCATTTTAGATCAAATTTCTTTTCTCTTGCCATAAAAAGTTGGATGTAGATTAGCCAGATGATACTTCTTGCTAATGGAACGATATAAGAAAGAAACCTCGACGTTTTTCGATTCGATGAATAGAGAGTAGATCGATGATGTTGTAGAGTTCTTTTCCTAGTTACACAGAACCCTTTCTATTACTATGAAGGACGGATTCTCGGAGGTACTGCGAGCTTTGTGGCATTCTTCAATGCCTTTTGTCGCTGAAACCTTTGGTTAGCAGCAGGTATAGATCTCTAAACAGGATAACTTCCCCATCTATACATCCCAAAACGGGATTTTCGGCGCCGTTATAGCAATTATGTTTGCATACTTTCCTCGCTTGAGAGTCCTGAGCGTCTCCAGGTCCGAATATTATTGAAATTTTCTTAGTTTTATGGGGAGGAAGGTTTACTCGAGGTTTCGTCAGAACCAAAATGTCATCGAGCTCAAAAATGCAGTGTGCAACGCAGCATGATGCTCTATTAGCCAGACTACCTTCTTCCCTTTATAAAACATTCCGAAGAGGTTTCTTGCTGTAATTGATGGTAAGGGATGTCATATAAAGTAGTACTGGTCATCCTATGCTGTGTACCTTTACGGAGTGTATTCTAAACATTTCGTGCCTTGGTTGTAATGTTTACACCACTTCTCTACTAGTGACGTAATGGCTTTGAATTGAAAAGAAGTGTAGCTCTTGTGTTTTTGAGGGGGGATTTATAGCCACTTCCGTGCATTATTTCCCGTATTGTTTCAATATGAAACGGGTCCGAGTGATAGAAACCGGAATCGATACTTTGGATAAACCACGTTGATTTTCCTTTACATTCTTCTGCAACACTGCCGTAATTTATGGTAAATTACGACAAAGTTGAACACCATAGTCATCCGAAGTTGATTTCGCGCATTGTATTCTTTGAACCCTGGGAGGTGCATCTAGAAACTTCGAACTTCCCAATACTTTACATGGCGCGTATCGTGTCTGCATCCCACCATGTCAGGAGTCAAACAGTAGTTTCACCACGCCATGAAATATCGACGGGCGCCAAAACTGCTCCACCACATGCTGCACTTGTTAGTGTAATTTTGACCATAGGCCATGTAAATGGGCTTACAGGCCTCCGTAGTTTCGCAGTAAACACACCCCTCATTCCTGCCGGTTACAGAAGATACCTTACACACTAAACCGAATCTCTGTCTTCATTCAGGGATCAAGTTTACGGACAGAATGAAATTCAACCTGTTGTCAAACGCTTCCACATGATCTGAACTCGACCCTTCTTTCTTCTAATAGTTTGTAGGATCCCTCAGATTAACCTGAAAGTGAGCGAAAAGGGACTCTGACCTGAGCGCTTCATGCTTACGTTACTATCTGCAACAACACAAATCTTTTAAGAACAACTGCCGATTCAGAACAAGCTGGCCACACAATTGAATACGTCCCACCGGTTTAAAATCGCTGCCGATGTGTCCTGAATCAGGGAAGAAACCCCATGGCTATGTATCATTATTCAATAAAAAGCCTGTGCAGAACTTTTCGTCCCCCGTGTTCACGATGAAATCACTGAATTCTCCTTTCTTGGCAACCTTTTTGTACGAAGGTTTCTATCAATGACCCATCAGAGTTTTATAAGTGGTGATAGAGAACCTCTACTGCTAGAACAAATTGCGTGTGCTTCTGCAAAATATCGAGGACTGAAAAATACGGGTTGGCTGTGTGAAGTAAAACTGCAAGATGCCCTCGGTGACCCTGGCTTTTGTATCTGGCCAAATGACTCATGGTTTGTAATCATATGTTCAGTTGAATGCATATATCATCATATTCCCGATATCCATTTAATCGCAATTTGCTATGATGCGTACCTCGTAAACACTCATGCTTCTGGTATCAGATCGTCCAATCCAATTGATATTCTGGGATCAAGCTCGAGAGCATTTCTGCAAGTTTTTCGGCAGAATAATATTCTCATGACAACGTATTTTCAAATTGCGATAAGCGTACTGCCCTCAGAGTACAAGGATAGAAGCCTTACCAGAAGACTGGCAAGCAGCTCCACTGGTGGGATTCCACTTGACAAGATCTGCATTACACCAAAGCAGTCAAATTTCTTTTCAAAGGTAAAATCCCACTCTAATGGTGCCAGAGTTCTACCCCCAGACCCCCAATTCACAGCTTATGTACATGGCCAGACTAAGGCCCCCAAACTCTAATTTACAGCTTATGATTCTAATGTTACCTGCTAGTCTGCTTGGAGGGCCTTTGAGGTCGAAACCATCTACATAACGTATAAGTCCTTTTGAATCTCGAGATGTTCTTCCCATTTCGACCCTCGTAGCACTATGAAGCCCCAGTAAATTGTTTGTTGCTGACTCTGACCACTAGTTAGTGGTTCGCTATGAACCCACTCCAAAGGAAGAAGTGAATTGTAACATCGCCTGAAACGAAAATTTTTCTGTGTAACTTTGAATTCTCTTTAGATGTCCCGAAATGAGGTCGTGGTTAACAGTAGAAAGGTATTCTCCATGGATGCACTAACCCAAGCTCCCCATTCGATACCTTGGATACAAAATGATATTCGGCCTTGCAAACATCCTGCACAAATGGACCATTCATAATTGGGCAAGCAGGATGAGAGAACAGCGGTGAAGGACACGTCTAGCTCATAATGGACAAGAACTCTTATGGTCTATTAATAAAGCGGCAACTCATGGAAAAATTTTCGGTGGAACCTCTATAGGGCCTAGACCTTTTTCAAGAGGGGCATCTAAGTGGTGAATCAGTTTAGTTGTTGAGGACTTTTCAATTATGGCCAGCATAGCTTATTCGAACGCAGTCAGAATAGAACAGGCTTTCCTCCATTTAGACTTCCATACGGCTCTATGCTTTTATGATTTTGCCACATGTTGTTCAGGGATAAAATCTTTTTAACCATCCACTTTATCAAGCTAAGTTAAAATTGTGCCCATCCTAAGCCTTCGAATTCCACTGAAAGTTTCCTTTTTTAGCACCATATGTTGATTAAACTTCCTCACAGCTCGTATCGTTTCGAGCGCAACTGATTCCTACGCCGGCCCTGCGGCTTTCGTGCTGCTTGTGCATGTTATCTGCCATCATCACGAGGCTTTCCAATGTTCCTTTTCCCATAGTCTCTCGATCTGTCCGGTTTACCAACGTAGGCAGATGATCATCCCCATTCATCTGTGTGTTTCTACCCTGTTGGAGTAACTTTACAGCACCTCTTGTTATAGTCCTGATATTGTTATGGAATCAGTTGCAGAATGTCACATACCTGAGCCATAGCCGCGAGTCTTGTTGCATAAGTTAAGGTCTGTCCTAGTTTTTGTCAAGTCCCCCCTGACATTTTCTCCGAATGTCCCCAAGGTTATTTCAGCTGTTCCGCTAAACGGCCTCTGGTATTGGATACAAAGGGTAGATCTCCCAAGTGAGCGCTCTACGAGCGACATCTTAAAGCACCGTACCAACAGGCTTTGAGTATGTCCCTTGAGATTGGGACCGCACTCTGCAAGCATACTGCCTGACAGGGGACATTGGAGCGACTGATGCATTCATATTTAGGTGTTTCAAATTTATTGGGCTCTCGACTCCCGACACATTACTTGTCATTTTAATTGATTTAAATGAAATGGATATTACTGGGAATTAAGGTACCATAGTGGGGTAATTCCAATAGCTAGCTAGCTAGCTAGTAGCGCCTACAGTATCAATTGAACTAAGATACAGTATTGTACTGTACTGTACTGTACTGTACTGTACACTCCCGTACAGTATTAGTGTACAATACTGTACTGTGGTAGTCCACTCTTCCTCTTCCTATAGAATCCGAGGATAATTCTTTCCATTATCTGCTTCGCAGGCCAAGTGCAAGACACTAGTTCGCTGTATCTCTCAGATTAGGAAAGATTGGGTGAGGGGTCAAGTTCGAAAAGGTGGGAATTTTGGGGTTATTATAATGTTCGAAAATGCTTTCCGGTTAATATTAACATTAATATTAACAAGTATAGAATTAAAATAATCAATTAACAAAAATCAATATAAAATCAATTAACCTTTTATAGAAAAC
Source organism: Kappaphycus alvarezii (assembly GCA_002205965.3). Lineage (NCBI taxonomy): Eukaryota > Rhodophyta > Florideophyceae > Gigartinales > Solieriaceae > Kappaphycus > Kappaphycus alvarezii. The sequence goes on from NADL03000599.1 coordinate 2,765,422, forward strand.
TAAAAACAAGTAATATTGGAATAAATAAAGAAATACGGTTTTTGAGTCCGTTTTAGTTCCGTCCACAAACTGATTCCCACGTAATCTCTAAGTAATCAAAAATCTTTGACCATTCACAATGTCGAAAGGTCATTTTTATCACCCTTCTGCAAAGTCGCATAAAATACGAATGCTATACTGGTATGATAAATCTGCGGTATTCGTGGCTCATCGGCAGCAACGGAAGTCATTCTTTCTTGTCTGGATCAACATCGCAGCCATGACATCCACCTGCTGTGCTACAGGGCATCATCGTGTAGCCCCATCCAGTCTCTTCTCAGCTTTTCCACTAATTTGTTGTCTCATGTCCATGTTAAATCTGCTCTGACAATGGTTCACCTTTAACACAACCTCCCCGCATTTACTTTTTCCACCAATGCCTTCATCTGTAACGGAACTTCAAATAGGACCCCCACACCACACGTCCCCCTCCCACCTTCGTCTCTCAACATCTTTGCCCAATATTCTATTCCCTCATGTCAGGATTTCTCCACCAAACTCAACGTCTGGCAATTCTTGCAATCTTGACTGCGACCTTGATAATATCTTCAATGTGCACTATTTCCGCGATTGACAAGTCCCCATCACGAACATTCATTCTCAATATTCTGTTCTCAGTGAACTCTCCCTCTCAACGGGACAACGTCTCCGCTTTTCTATCATCCGGCTTGCAGGCTATGAGGGATCTGGACAAGGTAACTCGCGATACACACATATGGCACTAAGTATGCTTGGCATCTTGGGCATGTTCGCGGCTATTGTTGGTGCATTCCTCGGCCCCTGTTTGACAGACACAAGCGACCACAACAATGATGAAGAACACTACTTTTTCTGGGCTCAAGAGGATGACTTTTTACGATGTGGCCGAGATCGGGAAAAGTTTTACGCCCGGCTGAGATTAGTTGAGGTTCCTTAAATTTGAGTTTTTGCCAACAGATTAATCTTGAGACATTTTCCCGTGGAACTAAACTGATTCTACATATGCTATATTTTTATAAACCTCCAATCAATAGCGACATCGTCAGGACGTAAACTGGTGGAAAATGTCCCACAACAATTAACTGGATGCCGCTTTGGATTCTGTTACCGCATCGCAACTTACTTTTAATGCCAGGCGATTGCAGAAGACGCTGTCTAGTTTTCCCAGTCTCATAAGTACCGTATAAGGGGTCGAGCTATTTTCGAGGACCCAAGTTTACTGTGTAAGTTGGTTCAAACTCCTCTTTGTACTGCTCACGGGAGCTTCTTTCGGGTCATTCTAGTGTCCAGAGAAGTGCACTATGAGGCTCACATAAAACTATCCGGTATTAAGTTGTCCGTTGCTATGGACACTACTTTCCCCGCCATACTGCCCCGTACCAACATTTGAAAAGTATTCGAGAAATATCATAACCGCAACTTTCGTCAATGCAATATATGATTATAGAGTTGAATGAAGTGGTTCACACAAAATTTTATACCAAGTGAGGAAAGTCGTTTGCAAGAGAGATCCCTCAGTGCATATACAGATTTCGTGCAGAGAAAGGGATTTTTGCACGGAAACGGAATAATTCCTTCAAATTATGAATTGACCTACAACTAATCGATTTGTCGGGGCGAAAGCAGCTGTTCTGATATTGACGGTCTTTGAGATTACTGCAGAAAATCATATCGCCTCGCGGGATCCTAAAAGAATGAGACAGTTTCAGACCGGAATTTTACGGATGAACATTTGCACCCTGGGCTACGCTTTTTGCAATACTGTACTGTACTTGTTTGGATCATAACCCTTGTTAGCCTGGGGGCAATATTTCATGGAAGGACGATGTTTGAGCTTTGATCTGATCTTTTCAACGGGCTAAGTGTTTGGACTTCATGACTCGGTTTTTGAAGTTATTTTTAAAGGCTGCCTCGTGGCGCAAGGTATCATTGTTTTTGCAAAACCAAAACAGGAGATTAATAAAAGATTCCACAGTCGTCGTTATTGCCAGAAACTTTCGAGAGAAACATAGGTGTCTGTCTCAGCAACAAGGCATTGATTTCAAATGCCTCCATAGCTCCAGACCCTTTTTAGCCCTAGGGCCTGTGAGGAAGTCTCTGCTGGGGAATGCAAAGAAATCTTGAAGGTGGAAAATGAGGCAGCAAGACAAGTTTCGTGCCTGCTTTTATTGGACACATTGTACAGGGGACTGAATCAACAGAGGAACATGGCCTTTCATAAACTGGAAAACTGATACCGATAGGCTTAAATCCTCTGATAATACCAAATTCTGAAGTAATCAACTGTTCAAGGGTGCAATGACCTGTCCCTCACAGCCTTTAGACATTCGGATACTGGCAGGTTCAGATTAACCAGTTTGCTTCAGAAAAAGTTTATGAATACAATAGTAAACTGAAAATAGTCAACAGACTTATTTCGCCATAGGTCCTCCCAACAACTAGCTTCTACATCAATGGACTTTGGTGAGCGCACGGGGAAGTAAACCTGCTACTTTGCTCCAAGCTTGAGCCGTTTCCTGTGAAGATGCCAACTTTTTTAAAAATCGGTCTGTCCTAACAAAATTGTCCCAGCAAACCACCAATCTTGATATATCCGAATCTTTTTTTGGCGTCCTTTCCGATTCAGACATCATGGAGGACAGAATGTTGAATGCTCGACAGCTAAATTCCCATCTTTATCCCATTCAGAAGCATTCTGGATCGATCTAATCCTTTATATAGATGTTAACTAGCCATCTCGTCGATCAGAATGATCGCATTTAACACGATTGGCACACCAAGCAGTCGTTATAATTTCTGTCACTTTGGTTCTTGGCTGTATGGTACTTTTCGTAAACTTAATGTTCCAGCAACTTTTTGATTTAATCATCCGAAAACCTCTCCTTAGCAACACCTTCTAGCCTAGTCAAAAACTGCTTCGAACCATAACCCTTGATGTAAACAGACTTCGCATTCTGACTCCTTGCCTTCGCATAGTACCAAATTGTGAAACTAGAAATGAAATCAACGGTAGCAAAGCTATTAGCCGCAGGGCAATGAAATAGTGGTTCTCCTCGCGCAAAGAAGTAATTCGTGGCTATCCAGAGTTAGTGAAACATTTCTCTCCTCGATGAACCTCTAGCTGTCGCCTCTCTCTCATACAGAGCCAGTGCCGTCACTCTTTCTTTCAGTCAGTTGTGAAGCAAGAGCTTTGCAACTATATAAAGCTGTATCGCCGGACCACATCTGCGTCTATCCTTACACGCTTTGAAGGGAATCTTGTCTTCGCCGAATAACGAAAGTCGCCATGCTATCGATGCTGGACACTTCTTGTGAAATGGAGTGTACCTTCCGAGGATCGTTTTGTACAGATTGAATCGGGCATACTTCTTCCAGCTTTCTCGATAGCCTCTGAACTTTTCGCAAGAGACAGGTTTCAGTCACATACCAAATGAGAAATCCGATTAACTAGTTGGTTTCTCCTCTCATTTTCATTCTTTTCTCGCCGTTCGAAATCAGTCTCACTAGTTTCCATGTATTCCGAGTTTTGTCTTTATACCACACACTAGCAACATAGCAAGTATCTCTTGTTCCGTAAGCTCCGTCGTAGAGGGTTATATCCCGTGGTCTTCCTGGGCCCGAACATGCAGTCTAACTGCTTCACCCAGCACACTCTAACCCTTCTCAAAGAGGTGCAACAAGAGGCGCGGGCAAGTGTTCATAGGCGCGACGACGCCTGGGCAACCGCTCCAAACCCGACTGATCATAGCGACCCTGACATCCGAGATCGCATTCGTGGTCTAGCATTCCGCAGCCGCCGCAGCCCCGCTGCGGCTTTCCTCTTCGCCCACCCCACGGCAGCAACAAAGGTACATACAACACACTGGCAGACAATGCTCCGCCGTCACCTCGGACTGCCCGTATATGATGACTCTAAGCCCCTCAACTGCCACCAATGCGACCGCCCCTTGGACACCCTCGGGGATCACGCCGCCGACCTCTGCTGCCCTGGTTTCGGCCGTCGTCACCGCCATGACTCGCTCTGTTCTGCGTTCGCGACATACGTTACCCGCGCCGCGGGTCTGGATACTCGGCAGGAGGTTCCGCTCCTCGTCCCGGGCACTGCGCTCCGGCCCGCCGATACCCTGGTACACGCCCCCAACCCCGGAAGGCACAGCGTCGCGCCCCACTGCATGTGACATCCAGTCGTCTCGCCGTTCAAGGCTGCAGTTCGCACCAAGGCGACCCAGGTTGCCGGTGGCGCTGCTCACGTCGCGGCCCGCGACATGGATACAACTCTGGAACGCAAACTCGCCCGACGCCTCCGCGCTCCCTCAACTGACCCATCTTCTGCGCCATACACGCCGAATTTCACGTTTCGAACCCTGGCGTTTGATTTCCTGGGCGCCCCTTCCCCCGGTACCATAGCGTTCATTGAGGAGTAAGTTCTGCGGATCGCGTCCAAGTGTCACTGGACACCCGGTGTTATCCGCCGCCGTTTCTACCAGCGACTGAGTTGCACCCTCTGGTCATCCATCGCTCAAGCTATCCTCTCACGGGCCCCACGCGCATGGACGACGAGGTACATCCGGTTAGATCTTAGCCGTATCGTTATGACGTGCGCAGTCCCCAGTAGATACTGAATGCATTAAACTTCCTCTTCATACTTCTCCGCATTATTCGAAACAAACATGAAGATCCGGCATTTTGCATCATCAATGAACGAGCTTATCTCGGGGAGATCTATGACCGCTACCATGCGTTGCTTCTGATTGAGTCTAGATCTTCTAAGCGTATCTATACCCCCTCCAAATCCGATAAGTGCCTTGATCTCTCGGCAAGGAAAGCGACGTTACTGGCGATTCATAGCCCACTTCCAACACAGCGCTTTGCTATATAGAAAGAGAATGGATGGCATAAATCATAGATCTCCTTGTATTCCCACTATCCGGTCGACCCGGGACAGCAAAACAGAATTCATTCTTCAAGACGTCTGCTGCATACACACAGCTCCCGCTCTCCGTGCGGGTAATCCCAAACGGGGACTCTTTCGGAGTCGCGATCAGGGGTCGTAACGTTATGCTGAACGCAAACGACATCCCCTAAATGTTCGACGCGGGCGTTTTCCTATTGTGCAACGTGCCCATCATTTGTTGAGGCCAAGTCGTCTAGAAGTGCTTCACGTAGGTTAACGAGCTGGTGCGTAAAGCAAAGCAGATACATTTCGGCTTACAACGCACGCCATCATCGATCTCTTCGCCACGTGCAAACTCTTGAGTCATTTCCACGCCGGCATCCGCTGATGCTGGTAGTCGTCCGTCGGTTACGGACGAATGCGTACGGTAGCGCAAATCTGTTAAAGCGCATTTCGTGTAAAATCTGACCAACCCTCAAAGAGAGTTTTCGCCAACCCTCAAGGAGAGTTTTCGTGCTGCTTTTGTGGATGCGCAGTAACGCGAACAGGTTCCAGCACCTAGAGCAAGCCTTTGGAAGCCTTTTCTGCGCTTCAGAGCGGTGCGATGTGATGCGTATTTGGCTGAAGAGAACCAGGAGCCCGGGATTTCGAGGGTGTTGCATTTCAGCCGTAATCGCCGACGCGTACAGGGAACGGCCATTCGGCAGAAGGCGTCTTTTTTGTAAAATCTCCATACATTTTTTTCTTTTTGTACAGCATGTTTATTATGCAAACTTGCAAAGTGGTACTGTACAGTAATTTAGTAAACCGTTATTAACGAAAGTTCACTGTACTAATCTTCCATACATTAAAATAACCCAAAATTTTCTCCCCCTCTCGCTGTACTGTACAGTACTCAGGTGAAGTCATTCATCTCAGTGCGTGGTACTGTCGTTGTTACACGAGGGATTACAAGTCGCGCCAGTTTGAGACCAACAATCGTCAAGACACGGCATGCCAGCGAGTAGGGCGGTGGCAAAATTGGACAAGGTGGCGTAGTTGAGGCGCTGCAGAATTTGCCTCTTGGCATGATTGGACCGGCGTGCTGACCAAAACGCAATATGTTTGGCGCAATCGTTGATAACTTGTCGCGACCGGGTGGACAAAGCACCAAGTGCATGAAAAGCTTGCGGAACACTTGCGTATTCCATTGGACATGGGGAGACCGATCCGTGGCGCTCGGCAAGAGGAGCGCGTCACGCAGCATCCGGCCATGTGTCCGAAGTTTGGCGCAATCGGCAAGCTCGGCAGCACTACCAGAATTCATCGCTGCATGGCTTATGGAGGTAGGGACGAATGGGTAGCACAACGTAATGTCTTAAACGGGTTGGCTAGAGGAGTACCATGAACTGGGGGCCGAGGTTGAACGACAATATCAGCAGGAGGAAGGGTACCTCCTGGTGGCACGCAAGACCGGCGGGTTTGCGGGTGGTGTTATGGCGGTGGAAAACGCCAAAACAAGACTCGCAGGTGGAGGCGTGGTCACCGCGAGGGTCCATCCGAGCTCGACAATAAAGTGCGGTACGGTACAATACTGCGTAAGATTGATGATCGGTTTTTATCATGGTAGGGAACAAAGCTAGCAAGCGCTTAAAACGATGGTCCCGTTGACTCTTGGTCGGTCGAAAAGTGCCTGCGCAGAGTTCAACTTTTATCGAAGACCCGTTCCAGGCCGTTCACAGGCCAATCCCAAATCGACTTTAGATGGCACCCGGAATCGAGGAAGAATTCTCTGCTATTCTTAGCAACCCAGCGACATTTTCGCAGTTCATCTCTTTCTGGGCTTCTGCACCTTTGTCGTGTAATGAAAGAGCGCGCACAGAGTTTAACCGTTGCTTTCCCTGTTCTCCGACCCTGAATGACCACACTGAACCTTGGACGTGGCTCTTACTGTATGTCTCTCAAATCTGTAGAAAGTTGAGGCCTCTGCTCAGCGCCAGGCTTTTGGGTGTAGCCTGCACATGTATTACGACCCCGAGGAGCTGCAGGAAACGACTCTAAACGGGCATCATCACAGACGCCACTCTGAATGTGTAAACGGGCAGTGCAGCATCTGTAATACTTGCTTGCATGCTGCGCGCCGCACATGACGTCGCAAGGACAGGTCCTGGATCTGTTCTTGCCAATCGGTAACCTGTGTTATCTTCCGAGACTCGTAGCTATGCTTCCAGTGACACAGTAGAGGAACCTGATTTCTAGTCCACCTGAAAACTGATACCAATAGCCGTAGATCCTCTGCCCATGCCTACTTAATCAAATGTTGTAGGGTACCGTACATTGACCCTAGCCCCCAGACATTGAAATACTGCTAGGTGTAAATTACTTTGACTAGAGCTGATGTCCATCGCTCGACAGCAGTAGCTTTTCAAAGCATTTTAACAGTTTGAACAGTTTGCAGTTTACAAAGTTAAAAGGTCAATTTGTTTCACGGTCTTTCACTGTTATTTGTAATTTTATTAAACCGAAGTATTCAAGAGGAGGTACTACATTCCTAGTGCGCGTACAAAATAATCGCAGTCCTGGTTATGTCAGTTAAGGCACCGGGCGACACTGCTCCCATCATGTCATGTATCATGTATCGCTTTCTCAAATTTTCGCAGCCATTTTGTGCCGACTTGTAGATCGGCTCGACAAGATCAATTCAGATTATGTAGCAGCGATATATGGAGCGAGTACTTATCCCACGAAACGACATCTGTCGTGGTACTTATCTGGGTGGGTCTCTACAGTTTTCTCGTGAAGAAAGCCATTTTTTGCGTCCAGAAGCAGAGTGTGACTCTGGGGACCTGATCGAAACCTTTTGTCATGCGTTGGTCACATTTAATATACTAATTCTAGCAAAGACTGTTTCATTCCGCACATCTGAAGTAGGAATGAGGTTGCGTCTTTTCAAGAGCAGAAAGAGCTTTGAACTTTTGACACAAAAGACCAGAAAGGCAGCAAGGGCAATGATACCCCTCGGATACGTCGGTTTCGGACTGGCAACAATTCAGATGAGGCTCCTGGGGAACCTGACTGTAGCGTTGTGAAGTGTCGACTTTCTGGTATTACAACAAGAGGGCGGCCTTATCTACAAGAGCCACGAATGATTTGGTGATTTTCGAGTGCTTTGTACAGTTCATTCAAGAGATGGGGTACCGTGGCGATGTCGTGAGTGTATGACATTGGGCTTCATTAGGATAGCACTTGTAATGTGTGCAGGTAAAATGTCCAGAAAGCAAGTCTCACTGCAGTGAAAATATGCATCCTTAGCCAACTTGGGAGAGGGACCTCAGAAGTGTACTTCTTGCTCAAATGGTTCCTGGTAAATTGGCCAAGTTTCCGAGAGGACTGGCGTGCGGTCAAGTCCAGACATGACCGCACGAGAGGATTACATGTACGAATTTGCGAAGATACTCCTTTGTTGTGTTTTCACTGAGCCGTGTTAGGCCTTACCTGCATCGTCTGGTTTTGCGATTTACGACGGCCTATCGCCGTATCGCGAGTGTGGCTTGTTGGTTGGATTCGGTTTCATTTGAGAGGTTTAAGAAACACAAGCTGGTTAGAGACTGAAACGCGGTACCGGTGATCATAGAATGCATACGTGCAATGACTAGGCACTTTAAATCATAGGGCGTAAGTCGAATCACGTGGAGATGAAGAGAACGAAGTCTCGAAAAACAGACGGACGTCTGCGGACTCGGTAGATATCCAAAGACCAAATTTGTCTTGTGATGCCAACAATTAGCCATATAGCCACGTGTACACGTGGCAAGGGGAGTAGGTTCTGTCCGGATGATGATTACCACATATTTTCAATACTCAAAGCATCTGAAAGGGGTTGAATATCGCAGTTCATGTTGAACCTGACAAGGGTTTCGACGCAAATTTAGATGATGTGGCGATGAAGCAGTCATTGCGGTGTTTGAGTAGGCGGAGGGTTGGGGTGTCTCTTTCTTGAGAGAGCTCATTGCAGGAAAGCCTGTAGACAAGAGGTTGGCGAGCTTTTCAAGGTATCATGATATTGAGGGCGAAGATGGTTTGGTTCAATGTAAAGTATCGCGCTAGAGTCGCGAGTAGGTGAAACTGCAGACTTGGGCAGTTGCTCCTAACGGTGGGTCTTTTGATTCCTTCACTCGAGTTTGCTGGAATTGTCTCATTGCAGATTCGAGTCAAGAATTGAAAAGTGAACAAATTTGTTTCAATTGTTGCAGCGGTATGAAAGCGAGGTGGACTGTGTCGCTGATCCTTGCTTCTGTATGGCAAGGGCAATAAAATTCGGTTCCGCCATGAATTCTTACATTGCGAAAGGATTGCATCAAAGCATTTGTTTTTTATGGAAACCGTTTGACAAGTTTCGCAGAGCGGTATTGAGCACAAGGCCATCATAAGATATCAACACTAGAGTTGCAAATGCATCTGCGGTGTTTGTGTTTTGTGTATTGGAGATGTCAAAAACAGCTCCGATCACTGTTCTCAAGTGAGGAGTTTCAAAGGAAAAAATGGAATTATTTTGTTGTCCAATGCTGACTGTGGAATTGGTTATTGACGTTTTTTTGAAGTGTTGTACTGTAGATGTGCACACCCCCTGAGGTGTTACTGACATACTGTAGTCATTATATTATGTGCTCAAGTCTCAGGAGGGGATGCTGTGGATACTGAAATTTTGACTGTTGTGATGCAGCAGCATTTACAGCACAAGACAGTACTATGGTTTTAGTATCTTGATTTTTTCTGAAAATATTCAAATAATTAGGAATCAGACCAGCTGCTGTTGGTTGGAGTTAATGACTAAAGCATTGCAAAGTACCGCCAGTGGAAACTATTGTACCATATATGGTCAAGTAACTAAAAAGGGCAGTAATGTTGGCCACAAACCTTTTCCACATCAAGCAATAAAAAGGAAATTTCCATATTCTCTGCTTTACATAAATCATTTTTATCGTTGAGGAATATTGCCTCATCTTGAGACAGCGTTATATTTACTGTGCTGTCGTTGGAGTGAGGCTCTTTAGAGAAGGGGGTGACTCTTTTTTCTGCATTTGAAATGAGGATTTTATTGGGGGCAATGTTTGTGGGTGAACAATGATACAAAAAAAGGCCAGTCATCTTTATTTCTCATTTTGTGAAAATTTTCAACACGGAGGACCTCAATGGCTCCAAGTAATGCTCACTCTATCTTTGAATGAAAAGCTAAAAGTATTTGTAACTTACTGCGCAGGAGGTGGTATTTGTTCATACGTGTAGCATGAGAACAAAGAAAAATTCACAAACGGTGCTTGTTGCAAAAGCGACACATTAAGTACCAGAATGCTGTAGTGTTTCCGAAACGGTGTCTGCTATATAGTCAAGGTACAGCAAGCAGGTCGACAAGATTATTTACAGCCACTCATGATAATAAACTGATGTTGTTATTTTGTGTCTTTGTCAATGATTTTTGGTTTTTGGATTCCTCAAACCTGCCTTTGGGAATGTGCTCTCGAATCATGATCATATTTAAAAATAACATCGGAAAATGTATCATTGTTTGCCACTATCCCATGGTCTTGATGAACGGGCCGAATCGGTAGAGTTGAAAACTTTAGATTCTTGATTGGTGTTTTATGTATCTTTTTGTTACAATACAGCTAATTTTCTAAATTGGTCGGCGACAGGGTCCATTAGAATTAATTAAAAATTCTAGTAAATAGAGCAATTTTTTCTGAGAATAGAAGTGTGTTCACAGATGTGAATATGTTTTCAAACCCTTGCCCAAATAATTACATGTTTAAAGGTTTTAGTTTTTATTGATACACTGGAAAATTACGTACGGGGCTTTGGATTTGGCGACCTTATTTGAGGAGGCAATAAGAATGAATCAGAAAATAGAAGACTTTGCAACTTCCACCCTCGATAGGGTCTGCAGTTGTCATTTGCGCATTCTTTTAAAGAGTAAAATTAGTGACGGGGAATCAAGCGCTGCAACAATGGAAAGAAGGGCCTGATATTATTAAAAAATATTAATGCTCATGTACCTCTACTTTTATTAGCAAATCATGCACTGTATGGTGGACGTTATTTATTTATTGCAAAAAAATATTAATAAATAGAACTGGAATGTTATTAATAATATTCATGTGGTATTTTCAGAAAGTTATGAACAGTCTTCATTTCTGGGGGTGCAATCAAACTTGAACGTAACTTGACGAGCACACTCGGGTCTCGGGTAGGGGCAAGATTGGAAAGGCAAACTCAAAGGAATTCAGGCACAAGAAAGTCACCCTCATATAGTGCAAACTATATAGTGCACTCATGAATCATGGTGCAAATGCCCATCGTCCAGCAGGAGACATGACTCATTCCGGGGTACACTCATCAATTCGCTGTTCAAATGAGGAACCCATAGACGGATAGATCCGATCTCTCAATCGAAGTGATCCTGATTTCCAATGGACGTTGTTAGGAGTCGTCTCTTTTCCTGTAGATCAGGAAGTGCTTCACTTTACACATCGGCATGCTAGGTTTGTACGATTCGATCAAAAGGCGCCGGCCTTTGCCTTGGAGACGAGTTTGGTCAGAATTTGTACGGGCAGCGGGTAGCGAGGCAATGAAATCTACTGGCAAACTGCTCTTTGCAATGATATGTTCATTAAGCCGTCGTCGACCTACAACTACGGTACATTGCTGATTACAGTATTAGTGGCATGGCTGTACTCACCTGTTTGGCTTGGTAAACCGGTTAGTGCACGAACTGGTTTAGTGCATTATTCATTAACAGATGGTGGGATGTGTGTAAAATTGTGACCACCCATGGCAAGTAACATATTAATTAATTGATTTGGCCGGAAAGGGGTTCGGAACAGAACATTAATATTATGGGTAACCAAAGTGCACTGTACAGCAGGTCCAACAAAAACGAGGAGTGCTATTTTGGTGTTTGTGATGCCATTCCTGAAATAGAACAAAGGAAGGTGTACCATTGTACAGATTGAAATGGGGACCAGATTGAGGCCAAACTGGGCCCGATAGGTACACTTTAGTGATAGATAGCCTGTGCTGTCTCCTGAAGTGTAACAATGCCTTTTCCCGTCATTCTTTGAACCCTGCCACTGCTATTCAAGTAGTCCCTCTTTTTGGCAACGAGAGAGGGGGCGGAGTGTGTCAACTACTATATCTTACCCCAACCAGTATTCAAATATATTCGAGCTCTGTCCGTCGCTTGCCGTTTCTCCATCCCCCCCTTCTGTCGGAATACTTTTCCTGACAACTTCGTATCCCCCGCCGTGACTTTCTCCTCAGTCCTCAGCCGCCGTTTACTTGGCTATCTTACCCCTCCCCCTCATTCCGTTTATTCGCTACTCCTTGACTGCACACTGTTTCCCTCTCGGTCTTATCGTTAACTGTTTGTCACTCGTGCCTTCCGTCCGCCTCCAGCCACTCTACCTTGCACCGCTACTTTTTCAATTTTTGGCTCAAAAAAAACGTTCGGTTGTTTCAACTTTCCTAACTGTACCTTTGAGACCTGCAATTTTCAACGACAGCATCCATCCTCCCCTCACTCACTTTTTTCGCTCCTCCCATTCTCTTCCCTTCCCCCTCCCTACGCATACCCGCCGCCGTGCGCATGACGTCCACCGCATTGATGTCACCCGCGCCCCGCCGACGTCCGCGGCCCTTCCGCCGCCCCCCTCCCTTCATGTCCCCGCCACCTCCCTTCCCCCCTCATTCTATGAGAGTCAAGCTTCTCGAGAAGCCCCCCACCAATCAATCGTCACTGAAATTTGGCATGGCGATCAACGATCCGCCGCTGCATCCAAGAAGGGTGCTCATCGCAAAAACAATGAAGATCGTGTTTTTGTGGACTCTTTCTTTACATTTTTCGGCGTTTGCGACGGTCATGGAGGCATTGAAGCTTCTGAAAAGGTGGCCAACTTGTTTCCCTTGGCAATGGAACGCGGATGTGAGATGAAGGATGCGTTTGCACGAATGGACGCAGATGTGTGTGCTTTGACGGGTAGACCAGCGTATGTGGGGACTACATTGACTGCGGTGGAGGTGAGGAGGGGAAGCTATTTGAAGGTGGCTCATGTTGGAGACTCAAGAGCAATGTTAATAGACAGTCGAGGGAGGGAAATAACATTGACAAGGGATCATTCGCCTACAAGACCAGACGAGACAAGGAGGATTGAACTTGCAGGTGGCGGGGTCTTGAATGGGCGTGTAAATGGAGTTCTGGCGGTGAGTCGTGCAATTGGTGACACGGCGTTGAAGTCGGTGGTGATATCGGAGCCAGAGGAACTGGAGTACGCACTGGGGAGGGATGATCAGCTGCTCGTTTTGGCTAGTGATGGTTTGTGGGACCACGTTTCGGGTGCCCAAGTCGGCGATTACATCAAGTCGCGCGTTTTGAAGGTGGGGGCCGTGGCGGTGCCGAATGACTTGCAGTCTGCCGCGAACGGTCTGGTGGAGTTGGCCGTTTCGAGAGGCTCTACGGACGACACATCGGTGGTGCTAGTGGACCTTCGTCACTCGCAGTGAGCAGGGCACCGGATGTAGAGGTCGTTCAAATTGAGAATGTAACAGCGGATGGTTCCTCTCGTAGGCATCGTTTGTACTCTAGATATCTTGTCTACAGAAGTGTATGTTGGCTGCGAATGTTGAGGCAGTAGGAAATAACACGGGGTAACAATCCCACAGTTACATCTGAAACTTTAATGACGGAAAATGAGAAGGGTTGCGATAGATGCTAATCTTGCAAGCGTGGCGGCGGTTGCGGCGGTGCGGCGGTTTGTTTGGCGCGATATGCGGCTGCAAGCTTTGTAACCTGAAGCTCAAGTAGCGTTAATGCGGAGCGAACCTCGGACGTTTGACTTGCTAGGGAAGTTAGGATGTCTAATTGGGCACGTAGTGCGTGAACATCTTTGATAAAGGTGTTGACGGTATGGCGCAGGTTAGTAACCGAGGTGACAGCGTGGCGGGAAAGAGCCTCGGTGGTCTCGGCATGTGCGACGGTGAGTTTTGTCGATCGTGCGGTGCGAAGAGATAGGGCCTCGGTGACGTCAATAATTTCTGCGCGAAGCTTGTTGACTTGGGCTTCCACGTTGTACTTGTGTATATCTGTGTTGACAGTTTGAATGGTAGGGGATGGTGGAGATTGTAGGACGGATGACGAGGGTTGGGAATCGGTCATGGTGTGGGTAGGGTGAAGGAGCGGGGGATGACGGGGCCCTTTGGCAGAATTGGGTCGTGGTGATGTGGAGGGACTGATCGGTGTGATAGGGTTTCGATTTTTTTTTCAATGTCTTTGGGCGAAATCTTTTAATAAAAAAACCAATTGTCGAAGCACGTTCTCCAATCGTAGGATATACACTGCATACGATTAAATTGTACAGTATTGTACAATGCACAACAGTAATCTTCTGCTGCCGGGAACGTATTCATACTCTTTCAGTTGTGCGGTCGGTCAATTAGATATAGATTTGGTTGAGAGATTGGAGGTAGCAAACGTTTTTTTCGCCGGCATTGCGCGCCGTTGGCAACGGCTTGAAACGGTGTCGAGTGATCCGCAGTCATCACTCGGCTGCCAAAGAGATTAGCTTCCGAAGAGGCTCCCGACAACATAATTTGGCATTGTTCGTGTGCCAGCGGCAAGGCAATCTGTGCCCGGATATGAAGCAACATTACATGAGTGTGTTACACCGCAGAAAGGAGCAGTCGCCAACCAAATTCTTTCCCATTACTCTGCCTGTAGAGCCGTAATGTTCCAAGTTATTGGCGAGGGCCGACTAGAAACAGTGATTACTGCAATTCTCCAACACTCGCGCCGCACCGTCATCAATGCTGCCTGTGGTAATTCAACTTTTATCAAGTATTGATCCGTACCCAAGAAAGAACGTTAAAAATGAAATAAATTAGTGGCAATTTTAACATATCTCTTCAACGAAATATTAATTTAATGTCAAGGGTGGAACCAAAGTGATAGCGGAACAAAATTTTTTTTCTTCCGGCTCATGGGAGACAACGGTATTCCACGAATAAAATAACATTTTTGATCTGCCATCTGTACACATCAATACGAGATCATGAAAATATTTAGATAAGAATTACAAATAAAATGCCCTTACAGTTATAAATTTCTTTAAAATAAGAAAATTTTACGTTGAAAAACTTACTCTCATATTAACTAAAAAGAAGTTAATCTTCAATAGGTAGGTTTTTTTCATTTAAATTGACGATATCATCACTTTTTATTTTTTACTGATTCTATGATGGTACTACCATTGTTTAGAAATATCATTAATTTGTACAAAAAACGGGGGAAAATGTCGTTCAATATTATATTGGGTACAGTACCTCAGCGCTTTCTCAAGCTTTTTTTGTAATTAGTAAAAAAGATTTCAATGGCTCTTCATGGAAATACCGTAGAGAAGTGAATCATCAGTTTTACTGATACAGTCACCCCCTCAAGACTAAACATCACGACAGTTCGCAGTTTGCAGCCGATATCAACTGTAAGCATTACTCACATTACAGAATTGAAAAACCCACAACATGGTACAAGCGAATAGTTTGACATAAATCCTCTGCAAAAACACCGTCCGTCGTACCCCTCGAGGGAAAATATCAAGGAAAATGAGCAAATTGAAATGGCAACACAAGAGTAAAAATGCGACAGAAACTATACGACACATTCGTTTTCCCCATAGATACTGTACTGTACTTGATTGACAGTATTTACATCCTATCACTATATTTCGGCCTACTGTACAGTATTATCAAGTGAAGCTCTGCGTACAGTACAGTAGAGAGACAGCTTTGCTCGACTTGAAAAGCACGCAATAATTTTCATTGCCACAAACGTACAGTACACAACAGTACAGTACAGTACAGTCTTGTTATCCTCGCTTATCCTAACTACAGTACACAATTATCATCTCATCTTTACACAGTTCAAATTCTCTTGCAAAACAACCCACTACACCGATATGCCAACCACGCCTCGTCCCAGAACTAGTACCACGTCTCATCCCATCCCATCCGAATCAATCCATTGCCTGTACCCACCGACACAAACATCACCCGCACAACGCCGCTTTCCCAGTTTCCAAACGAGTCAACCTTCCTCACCTCCCATTTCCATCATCGATCCCCTTTCATCCGATCAATAGCAGCTTTCTTCCCTATAGCTCTGATCGCCTTACTCGTCATACCTTTTCCAGTTTCCAAACCTTTCCCAAGCCATTTCCCGGCCACGTCTGCAGCCCCCCAACAGGTCCTGCGCACTATCAAGTGCTCGTTGACTCCCCCCATACTGAGACGATGTCCCGGCAGTGCTACTCCCCGCCCCGACCGTTCCATTCTCCTCCGCCTGCAGTCGCTTTGCCAGTTCAAGATCTGCCTCCTCCTGCCGTTTCTTATCTTCCAACATCGGATCCCCTTCCATGTCCACCTGGCGATCCACCACCCCGCCCACCGACCGCACCATATCCCGAACCCTCGCGGCCCAAATCGTCCCCCTCGTAGCTTCGCGAACGCGGCAATCTGAACCCACCTGGCGACCTACTTCGACTGTTGCGTCTCCTGTATGAATCCTCTCGACGAGCTTCATATCGTGGGCTTTCATACTCGTCCACATCGTCAACATAATATCGGGTGATTCTCGGTGCCCCGTTCCTCACGTTCCCTTGAGCGAGAACGAGATCGCGACCTTGAACGTTCCCGACGAGGGGAGTACGTCGACAATGATGATGCATTTGGCGCCACATATCCAAATCCCCCGCTTCCAACTTTTCTCGGCGTCGATGTCGCCCTTGTTGTATTCTCTACATTGGCTTCGCCTGCCTCGATAGCTAGCAACGGCACTTCTGCTGGTGCACTTTCCGAAGCGATTGCAGCATCCTTCAACTTTTCCGTGTTCTGCCGATCTCTCACATCCCCAAACATCTCCTCAGCGTTCGCCAGGTCATTCGCGCCAGCTGGGCCAAGCGGTTGCCACCCAGTCGGCGGCGGGACCCCAAGAAGGATTTGAGCAGCTGACGATGATTCCGCAGCCAACTTCCAAACAAGCTGCAGCCACTTTTTCGACTTATTGCTCCCATCACGTGCAATCCTGTTTCTAGCTCGCGCTTCTGAAAACCGCTCCCGAGAGAAGTAAAGCATGTCGAGGCAGTCTAAAACCTGCTCTGCTGGTGTCTTAAGACCAAGCCCTCTCATCTTCACAAGCTCAACAAGCCGTTCATACGTGCAACATCGGAAGGGCTCCCCAGCCAGCGCTGCAGCCCCACCAAGGGCTCTACTGCGAACGTTCGGCACTCTGCGGATGGTCCCAAAAGTGCCGCATGCCACAGAAGACTGAAGTACTTCTCCATCTCAACCCCGACAGCTCGGGGCAATGGTTCTGTTAGAGCCACACCCGGCACTTGTGATGATCCGACCGTGATAATGGCGAGGTCAAGGGTCCTCCGTCGTAAGAAAATTACAGCCGCCGAACTGATCCGCTCCGCACGGGGTTGGCAGGCAGCGGCGCGAAATATCGATTTGCCTACAGTCTCACCCTGCCCCATGGACAGCGTCTTCTCCCACAGGGCACCAAGTCGCCCACACACTCCCACTGTTGGATGTGCTAGTGCCCACAATTCAGCCATTTCCACAGCAGAAGGTGCTAATTCAGGTGCACAGTCAAGAACCTCGTAAACTAGATGGTCTATTATCTCTGATATCAGCCGCAACCCGATTCCGCTGCCCGCCCCAGCTTGAGTTACCAGACCTCGAAAGTAGCGTAGAAGTAATGGAATATTGTCGAGCTTCGCAGCTTGTGACTTAACTTCCTCGCTTATGCCGATTTCTGACCCATCTGGCTCGAGAACTTTACGACCAGCGCCTGCAGCTATGATGAAAAGCAATGCAACCGCTGCCCGTCCCTTAACATACTGGTTCGGGTCTTCATAAACAATCTCGGCCAAAGGTCTGACAAGCGCCTGAAAAGGGTGCCTCTCCTCATCAAAGCTCGAGAGCCCGGAGGCAATTAGTGCTCCATCAACTTGAGACCCAAGCAGTGTTCGGTTCATGGCACTGGAGGCTGCGCTTCGTGCCTTGTGCAACTTTTCATGATCCTCCCTTGTGTGCCCGTATATCTTCGCCCTCGCGAGAACAACTACGGCATCTGCAGCAGAAAAGCGTCTGATCGGCTCATCATGCAACAGCGCGGCGTTTATCCGCCGAAGTATGACCTCTAGTGCGGGAACCATTCCAGCTCCAGCTTGTCTCAGATAGAACGGAGTTTTATCGTTGATTCGAGTGACTCTCCGCTCATTTCTCTGCTTCTTCAAGCGAGAGAACCAGGTCTCGTTTTCGCCAGATGCCCCGCCTAGGTCATCAAGGCGGGGTCGGAGGCTTCCGCTCCGGGTTGCAAGGAGCCTTTTGAACCACTAGCGTCCTCACCGACCAGGTCGTTTTCGTACGCGCCAAGTTCATTTTCATTATCATCATCTTCAGCTTCATCATCATTGTCATCGTCTATTCCCCATACATCTGCAATGCCTCCGTAAGCTTCCCCATCCTGCAATTCAGGGGAGTTGTATAGCGCTGCTTGCGGTATTGGGGCTTCAAACCACGTCGTCCATCTTCTTCTAGAGAGACCCCGTAATGCCTCAATAAGGACACGGTTAGATGCGTTCTTTAGCAAGTGAATAAGTGCTTCCGCGAAGTCGACCCCAAGAGGATCATCTCTCTTCAAGAGCGCCCGCCTTGCGGGCGGCATGATATGGGCCTTTTCTGCTTTTACACCGTCAATTAGTTCATTGATCCTGTCTTTGTTGAACAAAAATTTGAATAAACCGGTTGCCTTCGCTCGATATGTATCTCCAGACATCGCCTCCTTCCGCGACATTCGTGTCTTTTGAGTGTTACTCGGTCCTGCTTGACTCGATGCTTCATCTGGAATGAGCGCTGAAAGGTCCGGGTCCTCAGCGAGCGCAGCTATTAGCCGGGCGAAGTATACGCGAGCGCTAAGGTCCTCCAAGTGCAAACGCTTTATGGCGGGCGGATTCTTATGTGGCAGACGTCCGACCAAATATCGAGCCACTGCCCCGGCGCGACGGTACATCGCCACTCGAGCAAAGCGATACAGTGACGCACTGTGCTCGGAACAATGCTTAATAACCCAGAATCAAACAGGTAGCTCTCGAGTCGAGCCGTTTTCGTTGCAATTCTGTTTATCCTTCTCATTGCTGCAAAAACAGTGTGAGCGACGAGCATCTTACCGAACTTACTCTTGATGAACTCCGCATCGCCCACAACGGCTTGCATACTGCCTCCTGCACCGTCATCAGGCCTCGTGCCTTGAGCTTCCTCTGTCTTCTCTCTCCGCTTTGATTGCGCATCGTAGCTGTCAGCAGCAATAATTCGCTTTGACATGAATCCCGTAGAGATCGAGGAAGTCAACATTCCTCCGCCTTTCTTCTCCTTCTTCTTGTTCTTGTCGGTTCCTGGGATCTCCAACCCAGCAAACTTCCGCGGCGCTGGTTTCTCGACGTCCTTTACTCGGGCACCGCCTATGCGATTGAATACATCCATCACGAAGTCGATTGCTCGAGAAGTATCCGAGTAATGAAATACCTTGGCCAGAGTTTTCGTTGCAGCCGCTCTCCTAGCTGGAGATGGACGAACTGCTTCGCTCCCAAGGACCTCTATGAGTTCCGTGTACAATCCCGGATCTGTGATGGGAGCATTCTGGCGTATGTGATAATGAGCGAGGCGACAAACGTGGACATTTTCACTTTCCAAGAGAGTGATCAGTTCCGGCAAAATGTCGACGTTCGGCGGGTAGTAAGTTAACAAACGCAAGTGGAGGAGAATTTTGCGGTTCGGGGGGCGATTACCTTCGTAATGGACAAGGCGCTGAAGGCGGTGCACAGATCATCGGATGTTTTGGCGAAAGGAGGCGACGAGAAGTGATGTAGTTAGTGCGTGTCAACTGATTGTGGAGATAATCATTAGGCCGTCCAGTAGGTGCCCGTGTTTCCTGGCGGTGCTTCGCGAGCGGGCACCTTCCTTCGCACGGGGGAGGATCCTGACGCCTCAGCCATGTTACGTGATTTTCGAATAGGAAATTTGGAAACTCCAGTAAGCAATGGTGGTAACGCTAATGGAGAAAACGCAGACCAGTTGACCACCAACTTGTTCGCACGAAATGTACGCGCGGAATTTGTGGCAAATCGTAGGTTAGGTTGATAAAATTCTGGGATTCTTGGGTGATGCGATTTCTCTCTCCCCGAGATTCTGTCGGGATGATCCCAAGAGATTACCACGCGGAGAATATACGAAGTGGATTCCCGGATCTCGTAGCGCTGAAGACTGCTGCTGATCACTTGGGCGCTAGGCCTCCGTCCTTGCTAAGTCGTGATTCGAGACGCTGGGCGAGGGTGAGGTACGAATAATTCGTCGCAAAATCAGAAACAAGGAACAGAAACGTGGAATACCTGGAATTCTTGTGAGTGAGCAGTTCACTGCACGGTTTGGTGTATACACAGTACAGTACAGTGCAGCATAGTCATGTACAGTACAGGTACTGTACTGTACATACGCTGTACCACGTACCACAGTACTACCGCAGCCGTCATGTTTAACGAGGCATGCCTGCTCGCTGGCACTGAGAGGGATACACATGTACAGTACTTACTGTACGTACTTTTACTTCAATGAGCATCCGGCATTGCAAGGTATGTAATTCACTGTACAGTAGTGTTACCAGTGACGACTTGTCCCGCACAACGCATTCACAGCGGCGTTGATAAAATCGACCACATATTCCATATATGAAAGCAACCCAAACATTCCCCTGTACCATGATGTTTGAACAAATGGGTTTCTTTAGATGCATGAACGTTTAAGTCCGTTGCATTACTGGGCTACTATGCGACGTCGCACAGAAGGTGGCGGTAAGGACAATGGAGACATTCGGGGGAGGTTTGGGGTCGTTTTTGGTTTACTTCAATTTCCTGATAACAGATGACAGAATGGGGTACGGGCATGGGTCGGTATACTTGATTTTCCCGATAAGGGTTTGGGGTAAATGGGTGGTTTACTTTAATTTCCTAATAGCAGATGACAGAATTGGGTACTTTAATGGGTTGACATACGTAATTTTCCTGATACGAGCAATCACAGAAGAGGCATATTGTGCAGAAATTTGTGGGCAGCATTGCAATGCGCTGTGGGCCCAAATTTGGGCCACATTAATTCTGTATGGCTACAGTACTGCCGATGGCACGATAAGAAATCGACGATTTCGGTACTATAGTCGCAACTTTTTAATGAAAATACTTTATTGCAGTATTGTTTATTGATGGTTTGAAAACTCGGACTGTCCACATAAAACCCGGTCTGAGGCTCCGGCCTGCTCACCTGGGGCACGAAAAACAACCAGTTCAACCAGCGATTACCTGATGTGCGCCTAAACCTTCACACCCTGTATATCGAAAAAAGTTTGTCTGTGCTGCGAGTTCTTCCAATCCGACTGAAGGTCAAAATCTCTATTAGATTTGCCTCTCTGTCCGATTGCAAGTGGGTAGTAACATTTTGTTTTACCCCAATCCTTCGGGATAACGCCCAGTGCCGAAAAACAAGATTTCCAGGGATTAATCCTTGTGATCAACTCAAGTCAACAAAGTCATCTTCCGAGAAAAGAACGGGTGATCAAGGTTTGTCCGACATCTACAGGAACGGGAGTGCCGTATCCCGTGAAGGTCGTATATGAAAGTGCCTAGGCTCCAGAATTAGGCCTCGTCGAGAGGATTGTAACCAGAGGGGAGGAATATCAAAGCAGCAACGACACAGGGCCCTCGGATTGAAGGAGAGTAACCCGAAGCTTCGTCGCGAAAAATCACACCATACCCCACAAAGCCGTAGCTTACTAGGCCGGTCGGGAGGACGACGACAAAAGGGAAGTTTAGAAACAAAGGACAGACAACGAGGATTAGAATCCAGTGGCTGCGCCCACACACAATTATTTGTGTCATATCAACAGCGCGCCTAGTTTCTCTCTGGAATAAACTTTTCATTTATCAAGAAAAGTTGTTGCATTAAAGGAATCAAAGTTTCCCAAAAAAAGTGAACCCTTCCGAGTCTATCAAAATGTCAGACTCCACAAGGCGAAAGTAGGTTAGCCACTTACTGTAAATTCCCTGGTAATAGAGGTTCTCTGGAATATAAAACTTTCAATTTGTTGCCTTAAGTGTCGCTCAAAATTCCTTCCAACAACCTTCCAACAAACAACTGGCGTTATTCTGGACGAGTCCCGCCGCGTGACGAGCGAACAACGTTTGCCGCCCATCAGCAATTCGGAAAGGCTGCCCATGCGGTAATGCCAGTCGCAACAGGTTGGCAAAGTCGCGAGCAGTTGGGTGCCAGCCTCACCACGGGGAGTGTAAGAGCAGTGAAGCGATGCCCAGGACCCTTCGAACGTATCAAATCGGCAAAAGCGAGTTTCCTTGCCAAGGACAGCATCGTTAAGGGGCTTGAGTGGGCATCGCGCCAGGGGGGGAGGTGGGCGGGGGTCAAGGGATGGATGACGGTTACGTCATAAAAGGGCGTGCCCCCCCTCTCTTCAAGCGCCTTGATGTACGGGCGAACTGCATGGCCGGGTTGCGGGGGCTCGAAAACATGGTGTCGGGGGCTTTGGAGATGTCTACGACAAACAACCGTGTTTACGAATCTTGCCGCCACCCACGGGTGGATTTAAAGCCGCAGCACAACGCGTGGTCACCGTACTGATCCATGAGTGCCGTATATCTCCCTTTGTGGCATTTTGAAGCTGCAGGAAACAATGATATCCGGCAATAGAACTGCAACCATGTCTAGTAATTGCGGTCCGAGATGTAGGTCCCCAGGCCTGGAGCCGGTTGACATGAAAGCCAGTCCTTGCATCCATCCACTGACAACAAAGCTCGGAATGCCATGGTCCTCTCATCCCCCTTTGACATGGCGTCAAAGGCCTTTTGCTCAACTGGGCGAGCGAGTTGCCCTCGGCCAAACCGCTGCCTTGAATCGATAGCCGTGAACTGGAAAACCTTCTCAGGTGCCGCTTTTGTCTTCCACTCATCATGTGCCCGAACTGCGGGTGTGTAAGATTGGAGAGCATTGTTCGGTAGCACAGGGAGAAGGGTAGAGCAAAGGGCACGCGTGAGGGATACGGAGGAAGGGAAAGCAGCCGTCGCGGTGAGCTTAGCGGCGCGGAGCACGATGCCGAATGTTGGCTTGCGGGGCCTTAAAGGCGCAGTAGGAAGTTGTAATTACCGAAAAGTGTCGGTATCCAGAACCACGCCCATCAACCCCGCAGCGTATCTTCAAAAGCTCTGTAAAATTCAGTTGCTCCCTTAAGAGTGGGATGAGGGGGAACTACTCGTAGGAGGTAGTTGATCCGACATACACCAAAGCAGGTCTGCTTGATGGCTGGCCTGAAGGTAGCATTTTAGGAAGCGTAGTTCCTTCCCCATTACGCTGTAGGTATACCCTTTTTGAGTCGATTGCGGTTGTCTGGAAAACCATGGGATAGGTCGGAAATATCTTCCAACAGTAAAACACCCAAACGTTTTCCCAAAGCAGGTCCGCAGTAAGTGTAGAGCCACATGAGTGTCCTCCAGGGTTAACAGGTATTTGAAGAGAGGCTGTAACGAAGCGACATGCTTTTAGAACTCGCGCTCCATGAGGGTTTGGGGTTGGTTTACTGGGAGTGGTGTAATGTTTGGGAGCCCTGCTAAAACGATACTGCTGCTGGGTCTACGGTAAGAGTACGGTTCAGTGAGCTTTTCAGCCAACTATAACGTAGCTGGGAGACCGCTCAGCAAGCACACATCGTTGGAGGTGACCATCAACGCGGTATGTCTCTGAAGGATAATGGCTTGCACCTTGGAGTATTGGTACATGACTCGGCTGGCTACCGAACGTGCCACTTCCGTAATAAGAGAAATGGCATCGGGTGACACCCTCCGAACGTGGAGATTGACAAGGGAACGAGCCTGTTACTGACGTACGGAAATTTTAAAGGAGTACGCACTGCAAAGCACGCCGCAGCAGCATCAATGTCCTATAATGCCTGCCTGATGGCCGGACTCCGGCCTGATTTCTACGGGGGAGAAACTGGGGTGTTTTACTCATTAGGGATGCATGACGGCTATTTCCGAAGACTAAAGGACTTTCTAAGGTGATGCTGCTACGTTGCTAACCTCGTGCTCTGTAAACTCACACCCACCCACCTCGATCCGTAGTGGAATATTTGGCCTCACTTCAGGAATCGTTAACAATTATATGATGCGCTTTGGAACATAGGCTAACATATTATTCAATAATTAGACCACCCAATTTCCCCCTTCAGGAAATGACGCTACTTTCCAAAATTATAAATTACACAGAAGTTTCCCCTATTATTGGGGAGGCGATAAAAACCAAATATTGTATTTTCGCTGAATCATGACAACGCCTCAAGGGAGAAAAATTGGGGTGTTTTAATGATTGAAAAATAGGTTAGACTATGTTCCAAAGCACATAAAACGCCTCAAGTATCACCCATACGATACCAAGGTTGACTGCTGCATGTGTGAGCGAAAAAAAATGACAGTCAACTAAAATCACTTTTTGCACTACAGACCATCAAGTTAAATTGAAATTTTAATTTTTTTGAATGAATTATCGTCATTCAAAAAGGAGTAGGTCTCCTCTATGGCCTTCAAATCAATTGAAAACATTCCTCTGAACTATCTCTCGACCCTTAGTTGTTTTTAGCATGAATATGCGTTTGTACTGGAAAAGAGAGAGAAAATCGAGAGTAAGATTCAACGGTATCAGTAGATCGTTCCCGAAACGATTTGAGAGAGTGCTGAAATACAATAAAACGTGTATGGTAGCGCTTAATATCATTACTATCCGATGCTGAGAGCCATTTACTCTGCGTAACAGCGGGTTCACAAAGTGACATTGGCCACTGAACAGAAAATTGAAGCTCCCGTCCACCATCCAAAACACGGACGTAAAAGTCACCATCCCACTAGGAAGCAGAACAGCTATAGTAAGGAATCTCGTTTTCTTGCCTGGTTCTATCCAGAAAGACATCAAATGCAATGAATGAAAGACTTGAGACGATGTTATTTCTCTAATGATTATAGCTGGATCACCTGAAGGGTTTCACTTCTCTTCATATTCATTCATCTTTGTTTTATTAACCAAAGCTTCATTAACGGAGAAACGAGTCCGCATCATACTAAGATTTGCTTCTGAATGGCAGTCAGTAAGTATTAAAAAACCGAACATGAGAAAATAGTCTCGTCCCAACTTACCATCTGACTCCCTCAAACAGTCCCATATATGCTTAGGATTCGATCCCCTAGAAAGCCCCCATATTACCAGCTTTTTTCGCAATAGAACAACAGAAATCGATGATTAAATGAGTTTCTAGGCCATAAAGATATTTTTGTGTGCACAAACAATGAATATGGCTTTCAAAATAACACTTTTGATAGTCAAATTGCAATGAATTACGCAAATTGAGGCCGGCGACCTTTTATTCAGCGATATCCAAGCGCTATTCACCGACCAATAATTATATGCAAGCAGTACAATCTGGGTATACATAGAGCAAAAAACTGGCAAAATAGTATTTTTCTATAAAATTCGGCGACCCATTGTTGCATAATTTCGATTTTATCTAAAACATCGCTGATGTTGGCTGGGAAGAGATGCTCTATTTTTGATGAAATATAGATCATTTTAGGATGTAAACGAATTTGCGTAGAGCGTTTTATGTATTCTGCTGTAAAGTTTGCCTGCCAAAATTAACTGAGTTCTGCGAGATTTGATTCGAGTAATGAAAAGTTCGAATGTTTCTAAGGGAGTCAGATGCGTTATCTGGTTGTCAAGATGAATGATTATTGTACAAATTTTAGTTTTTAAATTATTTGGTCGTATTAAAAAGACTATTTGGTGGGATATTTTTAATAAATTTTAAAAATTGATTGCAACATAAGTTAGCTAAGTCATTGATAACTGGGTTAAATATTGATTCATTAATTCTCGATTGTTCGGCGATTTTACACTACAGCTCGACACACTAATGGTGCATTAAGTACAAAACCTCATCCATTAGTACATTGAACAAATGCGTCAAGTATAGTTGCTACACTATCAAAAAAGCATCGTAGCTTACCATGCGATCGATACCGAAATTATTTGTTGAGACTAGAGAGATTTTTTTTATTGGTAATGGGAAATACTTCAGTAGCTGTCAGACGTCTTAGGGCCATTTTTGGTGTCAGGACCGTGGTTGCATCCACTGTGTGGAACTTTCCACAAGCAGAAATACCTAAAAAGCCCTTATGATTTATTCTTTGTAGCTTTTACACTTTCTAAAGAGCTAAAACACATGAAACGTGAGTGTTCTACTCTGGAAATGCGACGAAAGACATTCATAAAGTGATCGTGGCTTTTTGTACAGCTTATTTCCGATTTGAATGCGGTATGTCTATCTATTTTATTTTGATTCATTTTATTAATATTGATTAAGTTGTGGCAGATTTTTTTGGATTCAAGTATTGATTGGGAAAATTCTTGGGACGTTGTATACTGTTCAGTTGATGGGACGGATTGTACTATTTATTGAACGACCCCTTTCGACTCCAAGTGGTATTACCCAAAGTTCCGCGTTCCGGGCCTCCAGTATGAATAAGGCTATCAGTTGCATCAGAAGGTATTATCTGGTGTAATGGCCCGTTCCATGCGGTGATTCTCCTGATCTTCGCATATTCAAGAAGATAATGCTTCTGCAGTTAACAAAGAATAAGCAAGTCATTGCTGATAATGGGTATTTCCATTGCATTACGCTGAGCTCTTTTACCCATCCAGAGAAGAATCACTCTCCAATTTAGGGGCTGGTCATGGACCTGTTAACGAAAGAATCAGAAACTTCAATTCCGTGCGTGCAATTTTCAGGCACAAGAAAGAGCTTCATGAGACAGTTTTTCACGAAGTCACTAGATTAACCGCAATAATGATCAGCATAAGTGATCCTTGTTTTTAGTTTAATATAGGTGGTAATCGCTCGAAGGTGATCTTAATTTTTATCCTTTTAATCCACGGAGAAACTCGCCCCGGTTCGGATTTTCCCGCACCCCCCTGTACAAGGGCGTTCCATGAGCTCTACTGGAGCTCTAGACATGCTTACTCACTAGCTCGTTGACACGTGTACACAGGTCAACTTTGTAGAACGTGGCGCACTAGAGCAAAGCACGTAAACCACAAATCCGTTATTGCATAGTAAAGTGAAGGAAAATACCAATTTACAGCATCTC
This sequence comes from Kappaphycus alvarezii, assembly GCA_002205965.3. NCBI lineage: Eukaryota > Rhodophyta > Florideophyceae > Gigartinales > Solieriaceae > Kappaphycus > Kappaphycus alvarezii. Next base: position 2,792,668 of record NADL03000599.1, read on the forward strand.
TGTTTTTCGAGCCTCTTGCGACCCGTGTTTCGGCTACTGTACTACTGCAGTAGTAAACATTGCTGAATAAAATATCAGGATACATAAACTATATTTGTGTCCTATTTACAGTTCTGCAGTGCAGCTATTTTTGCCCTTATTACTGCTTATATCCTACGCAGTATTCATTTTCTCTAGCCAGAAGTCTAATCCCCTCCCGACTTATCGATCAATCAATACTCAGTTGACGAATATATTCGAAAGGTATTCGATCGACTATGCGAGGCCGCTACAAATGAAGAACACGACAAAGAAGTATTTACTCTTCGCCGTTAAGAAATATAACTGCTTTGGTCGCAATTTCCACTGTAAACCAGTCATCGGAAACTGTCATGCGGTTAGCAATGAATGAGGTTACACATCTTCTTCCCCATAAAGATGATTATACCCGACAATGCTGAATACTTCAAACCTGCTTCTGTTTCATATTTTATGAAGGAGAACGGAATCAACAACTGGACTATGTGTTGGCGTACAATCTAATTTCTAATAGTAGATATGAAAGGACAAAACGTACTATTAAGGACGCTGTGAAGAAGGAAGTCGTTGTAAAAGATATAGTTTGGGAGGAATAACTGTCAGGAGTACTATGTGGATGCAGTTGATTCTTATCCCAAGAGCTTCGCCGTTCGAGCTCATTACCTGTGCAATACCACTTATGGAACCTTCTGATACTGTGACATCTATACCAAACGCTACGGAAGAGCATTGCAGACTTGAAATAATCTTATCTTTAGCTTTTCGGGCGGCGAGGAAGAACGTGCAGTTCCAAGTGGCTCCTAGGGCAAACAAAAGAGAGAAACGGAAATGAAATGTGGTGATTGAGTCCTTGTAGCCTACGGAGAAGGCGTGGAGTTTACAGTGAAGTGAACGTTGCTCAAATCGAGCAATTATGGGCCTTTTTGTATCCGGAAAGTCATACCTCCCTGCCATTGGTTAGCTCCCCACTGTGGCCTTCATTCGTACAGCACAATCCATGCGAGGATATTGATACCCTAAGACTTGCGTCGGACTCATATTAAGACTGAAGGAAGCCAAATGTTTGCATTACTGTTCACCGTTATATCTCATGGTTTTGTGATATTCTGTTTTTTGTTTCCTGAGTAATTATCTACCGTGATTAATACAGAAAATTTAAATTAAACTTTCTTTTTATGCTATTTAATGCCAAGCAAATTAGATCATCTTATCCCTGTCTTCGGCTTTAATCCGATCCTGAACTATACCCCGCCTCTGCAGAAAACGCATAAGTGTAAAACCACTATTTCCGTTCCACTGTTTATATCTATGCCGTTTGGTTTATTTTCGCTATCCTAATAGTCCGAAGAGGGATTTTCGGATAGTTACGGGCCGCCTTTACTACGGCCTAACTCATCAAGGATGGGCAGAGTACCGATGACTTTGCTTGATCTTAGTCGACGTGACATCGGCCCGAAGGCAGCGCTTTACTGCTAAGACGGAAGAGCGTTTGAGATGAAGGTTGGATGGATGGCACTGAAAGGAAGGGCAGAAGGAAGAGGAGAGGTTGAAGTTCTATTCTTTAATCGAAAGATCGAGTGCAGAACTGCAGTTAGGACGGTTAAAATATTGTTGGAGAGCTATATAGTTGCCGATATCGCACAGGAATAGTTCTTATAAAATGAAACGGACGCAATTTGGAGGCGGGGAGATTTTAGGAGCTCCCGATGGCATCGGAAGAATCGTACTATTTGGCGACTTGCGTGTGAATTTTTATTTTCTACAGGGATTATCTATTGCAGTATACGTAGTACATATTGTAGATTTTCTTGCTGTTTTCTCGTTACATTGAGAATTTTTGAACGTTGCAGTCAATGGATCTAAAAGCTTATCCATAAAATGCAACGTTAATATTTCAGCCCAGCCCGACAATGAGCAGACACAGAAGGGGGCAACACAAAGCAACGGTCCCTATACCACTACTACGGTTACATCCAACGCGACATATCTTACAGATAATCTTAAAGGAGGTGTGTGAGATATTCTACCCTGACTCTGTCTCCTTTTCAAACTCTCCAAAATACAGAAATCACCTCCTGTCTTTAGAAATAGTCGTCCAACATATCTATTCAACTCAATTTCCCCATCCTTTTTAAATCAAAATGATGTTGTTCAACTGCCATGTTATCCCTCGCGCGCTTAGAGTACCTCGTACTCTTATACCATGGAACTTACAGATGCACGAACTATTAGTCCTCAAAGTTGTAAAGAGAGGACAATGCAGAAAGTGGACCCCTGAAAACATGACAAACCATTGCATACCTGTCCACTCGGGAAATACAGTATCAGTGATAAGCATATAGGCAACAGTTCAATTAAAAACAAACTTACGAAACGAAAAATTTGTCACACGCCCCCGGCCCAATGTCATAGCGCAAATGTGAATTATGAAAAATATATGGATGATAGAAACAACAAGCAATGCCAATAACACTTTACTGTACATATTGGGAGTGAGATTGGTAAATCGAAATCTAGAACATACATGATATAAAAAAATATCAAGGGATGCCTGCTGTTGAGGCCAAAACATGATAGAAAAGAATTGAAAGGTCGAGGAAAACAAAAGGACTCGAGAGAAGTTAAGGATAAAAATTAAACCCCAAAGCATTATCCCACACATAAAGTAAAAAGAAATATGGACAAAATGTCCTGACCAGAGATCGTGACAATTTATTGAGAAATCAAGTGCTAGTAGACAAGCAGCCCAAATTAAAATTAAGAATAGTTTTTCTTGGATGTAAAAAGTTTCGTCAATCTACTTGCATATGCGCTCTTGCAGATCCTATAAATTTATAGGAAGGGAAAGACGCCCCGGAAAAAGGCGATAAGGGGAACACTCAATGAAATTTAATATTACTTTATTACCTTGATTTCATCATAGAAAAAGTATGCTGATTCGTATAGAGACAGGTGGATGTGGCATCTTTTAATATTGTACATTTCAATAATAAAACATAATCTTGATATAAACTAGAAAAGACTTACAGCCTGAAGACGCGAAAACTGACCGAATCGCCATTTCTGAGTAGTTTGGCGAGAAGAAAATAAACAGAGCCGAGATTTTATATATGTGAAGCTCTTGTTACAGATTTATAATTCTGAAAAGCTCATATAATTTTTCAGTGACCTTCCCAGTACTCTTCTTGAACGACTAAGTAAAAAAGCCTACAATCTCTTTAGGGTATGAACTGCTAACATAAACAAGCTTTTTAGGAGGTATGTGTAATTTTTTTAAAGCTTGGCGTGGATTGGAAAAACGCTCGACATAAGATTGGATAAACAACTTAGCATGTGTATGGGCCCTTTTCGACTGCCCCTGCAAGTAAACACCAAACATTTCATACAAAAAGTTCTAAACATTTTCAGCCTTTTCTCGAACGAGTTGAAACTTTATTTTTGCTCTCCAAAATTTTGGAGATCTTAAATCAGTTCGAAAAGGTAGAAAAATTCCAATCTTTCAAATACTAATCCGAGCCCGCATTAATATTACGACACGGGAAGGACAAGTAATTTCTTTAATGTACGATTTTAATTCATAATATGCAGGTATTCATCCTTTCTGTTTCGAGATGATAGATAACAATCCTGTACTATACACGGAAAAAGAACACCTTCAGCATGTCCCAAGGGCAGAGCAGCATAAATGAAACCGCCGCCACTACAGTTTTCTTTTGAGCTGAGCAACGGCTATAAAATATATCTGATAAACAAACAAATATTAGTTTCTTTGAAACCATTTGAAAGTCAATTACGTATAAAAGTTCTTCATCCAGGCATTTGCGGGCATAATAGCCTATGGCCATAGCATAAATTTTGAGAAGTAGAAGAGAAGATCTCCAGATCAGAATTTATTTGGAGGTACCGCAATCGGTACTTAAGTGCAATTCAAAACATACTTCGACCTCTAGCAGTAGGCCCTAACTAACAACTATAGACTTTCTATACTAACAATAACATCCTAACTTAACACGTATATGAGTAAACCAACTCATCACACTATGCTTAAACCACGAACAATAATGTACCAACTCATCCGAACGCACCGTAATCAGTTACGCGCATACAAATACTTTGCATCAAAAATTCAAACGCAAACACACATGTTCCACAATCCAACGCCTGCATGCAAATCAACAATGTAACTCGCCGTTCAACCTTTTCTGTTAGTACTTTGTACCAAGTGGATTCCCAGCATACTGTTCACACTGTGATAACTGCAGAAGATGACTAGATTGGTATGGAAGTCTAGCTAAGTTCTACAAAAGCACTTGTACGCAGTACAGTGCATATGGAAATTTGTAATAACCAGCAAAACGTCAGTTTCATAGTTTGAAGCAACGCGTATATGCGCTTTCGTAGATGTATCTTCCAAAACGGCCCATGTCCTCCGGAAATTTTGGTTTCAGTGACAACAAAGACACTTCAGTCAACTTAAATGTTCTATATCGGATGTGTGTGTAATCTTTACGGGATGTGGAGAAAGCATGTGGGAGAACATGCTGAGGGGGATTACAGAGAAACTAACATGCGAAGGGGGATGAGAGAGAAACTAATCGGAAATGCATCTGGTAAGAACTTGACGAGCTTGCAACCCATGCAAGCAGAACAAAAAGAGCTTGATTAGGAGGTGCAGCTCCCATTGGGGAGTGGTGCCTCGACGGGCGGCAGCGAACGTAGAAAGGCGCCGGAAGAAAGTCGCGTCGTCGGCCCCAAGGGCACCGAACACATCAATACCAACAGGAAGAAGCCGTATATCTTTCGTGTGGCAGACTAGACCGTAGTGCGTGTGTTTCGCACGTTCAGCCATTGAGGCAGCTGCGCCGCCAGATAGGGTACACTGGGAAACGCGAGAAGAGACCTGTGTATGGGCCACTGTGACATCCAAAGCGATATCCTTCGGATATCGGATGGAGAAGCTATGCGCTAGGTTTGAACAGTGATTTAGTCTTCTAAAATAAAACAAATCAAATAAATTTTCCTTGAAATAATCTTCAAAATTATGGCGACATGCATCTTAGAATCGAAAGATGAAAAAATTCTCTCAAGAATTTACGAAATTGTTTGTTCTGCCAAATCAGAAAGTAATCTTTTATCCAATACCGTGTATATTTGTTACCCACCATAGCTTCGATTATCGCTTTAAATGAATATCGCAAGCTGCAAGAGTGGCATTATCAATTACTTTGTGATTGATTCCGGGCGGTAAGTGCGAGTCTGTTCACTAAATGTGCTATTCTTGATATTTTGATTGCAGTGCTTGCAGTGCTTGCACTTCAAAATAATGATTCATAATTCATAATTAGCTTGCGCTTTAATATACCATTTCTATCAAGCGAACCCCCACATGGCTTCACTTTTATTCCACTAAAAATCTATCGCTATTATCTTGAATGATTCAGCTTCCTCTCATAATAATTTAGACAATCTTTTTGTGATTTTCAAGAGGTTAGACAAAGAACAAATCGTGGCCAAGGATATACATATTTCATTGATTCAAAACTTTTACCTTCTAACTCATGAGTATCATTCTGGCCAGAAATTAGCATACTGTACATTCTTTCTGATTCTTGTCTTCAATTTACGTGATTCTATATTGAGATCAACTAACATTTTTGTGTTTTTGAGTGAGGCTTCCGTTCGTCAATTTCTTCTGATTGAGTTCTTACGTTACTTATCGATTCTTCAATTTAATGATATGAAGTCATTTAGCTTTCCTATGGTTTCTTCTTCTTTTTAGTCGACTATCGAAATGCGTTTGCAGAGATTGAGGAAGCAACACAAGGTTTAGAGGTCTGAGATTTTCATGATTGATGCACTTACACAGCAGTGCGTATTATCATGAAGTTTCGCAATACGGAAATAAATAGCTAAAATAAGGAGATAAAAGGGTTTTAAATTATCTCGGTGGACGTCTTAGAATTCACGAATGAGTCTCTTTGGAAGTAATCCCTTTACTTATTCAAGAAGAAAAGCTGTCCTGTGCAGAGGACTACTCAGAGACATTTAGAATTTATGGAATTGAGGATTTCACTTCCACTATTCGTAGATTCCACAGGAACTGATGATGGAAACAAATACAACAAGGAATGAGTCAATTGGAATTTCTGTTAAAATTACCGTTTAACCTTTACTATCACTCTCTCAATCATTCTGAACTTCAATCATCTAAAATTATGCTCCCAGAACCTTTGTTGGACTAAAATATGATAAAATAAATAAACCAATTTCATATGAGTAATACTTGACTGCATAAGGTCATCGGTTAAAATTCAATTCGACATTTTACGGCAGACTGAAAAAGTTTTGTTATCAACAAAAAATTAAATCTTAAAATAAAAGGTAAAGTACCCTATGACTTAATCCTTTCAGCGAAGTTCTTGGACAATAATTTCAAGAGCTGATCAAAATAGAAGTTATCGGAAGGTATGTACTTACTATCGGAAATACGCCCCCATTTCTCCCGAACGTGATGAAAAACATGAGTTGTAGTCAATAAATTAACGTTAAATGTTAGCAATGCGAAGGAGGAATTGAGGGAAGTTGCTTTTTTGCGTTTTTTTAATTTTCCCAATAACAATATATTTGAAAGTAAATGAGCGCAAATTATTTGTAAACGGAATTAACTGGCTTTGAAAATCTCATTTACACTCTATATAAACATATGTATTGTATGAAATGAAATTAATTGAGTCTTCAAATGCAGTTAAGGCAATTTAACCTTCTTCGGAGGATATTTCAAGCTCAAATGTTTTATTCTACTCTTCTTTAAATGATAAAAATCTATTCATTAGAATTTTTAAAGGTTAACTGTTCGTCTATATAGTTTTCAAGCAACTCAGTCGAGTTTAATAGATGCATCGATGAGATAGGGCATCTTATATGTAGATATGACTAATTCAAATTAAATTTCTTGAAAATGATATGTAATGGCTTAGCTGGTTTCGAAAAACTGTAACATTGTCCTATCAGAGAAAGCAAATCGCTTTTCCTATATGGGGACAAAAATTTGTGGTACACTGGACTATACAGTGACTGTAGCAGACAAAAATGTTTCTGAGCCCGCAAGAATTTATTACAATAGGTGCTCTGTAGACACATAATTACTGTTTATAAGTGCTTTATAGTTTTTACTCCACGCATTTAAGGAGAAGGAGTATAACTTTAGTTACTGCTGGGATGGAATCTGAGAAATTAAAAATGACGTAGAACTTAACCAGGTGGGTAAAAGCTGCTTGGACTTCGAGTAGCATAAGAATCCTCAGGACATTTGTTTTGAATGAAAATACCTAGGTTAAATAGTATGGGTTAGAATAGGAACAGACGAAAGAAATTCTCCTTTATGAAAATGTGTTTAACCTAATTTCCCTATGAGAATAGATATAATAGATTAAGGACAGAGGTATGAGAGAGCCTTGCGTTCTGTAAATATTTCGGAACTTTTACACATGTAACGAAAAATTCCAAAGATTTCATTTTTCATTAAACAAGAAAAATGATTTGAAAGAAAGAGTAATTTGTGCCTATAATTTGCAGTATTTGCAGTATTTGTTATGTTGTAGGTTAAAATAATCTTCATGATTCAGAATATGTATAGTAGGATAAGCCTGGATTTGCTGAGAAGTAAGCTGTTTTGTTCAAGGTGCACCTTAACACGATTTGGTTACTATACACAGGGAAGAAAGGAGTTCTTGTTGAGAGTATTTATTATTTTCTTTCCCCTGTACTACAAATATAAGTTTACTTAGATGATTGACAGTTACTATGAAAGAAAATAAGGACATCAATTGTTCAATTATTTCTTGACACCATTCTCAGTAGGTTAAATATATCCGAAAGAAGAAAACTTTCCTCATTTTTTTTCAGTAATCGTAAATATCCGTGCCGTATTAAAAGTTCAACCACAAGGAAATCATCCTTGTAACTACTGAAATCATCTCTGAAATATCAGATCCTCTGTTTCTCTAGGATAAATTCCTATAAATTTACATGTTTTACATGTATTTAAACTGGAAAATTAATTAAAACATTGTAGAGATAAAGTCACATTTTGAAAGTATCCGATAACCTTAAAGTAAAACTTAATGGAATCAAGTAAGAGTCTCTAATCAAGAACGAACTTGGAGGTGCTTGCAGGTGTGGAATTTAAGCCACTATTAGTGTTTTCTGCTTCCACACTATGAGGAAAACTTTTCGTATACTTATTCAAGGCAGATATATATAAAATAAATCAAAAGCACTAGAAATACTTCCTTTTTAACACTAAGTAATTAGTATTTAAATTTAGCTACTGTTATGATAGAAGTTTAGAAGAATTATTTAAATAGCTAAAAGTTTTGAATGTGCACCTTATGATGCATTGGAGTGAAGAATCTTTCAATCAAAGTATTACTACTTTTACAGAGGAATTAATATTGGATTTATTTTCTTCTCTTAATGTCCCCGAGATTTCAACAGAAGAGATTGAGGCTCATATTTTTCTCGATTACAAAAAGGGAGCTAGATTGAGGGCCATATTTTTCTCGATTACAAAAAGGGAGCTAGTTGAATACTACAAAAATCAAATTTTAATACTGAAACGCACAGTAATGATGAGAAACTTCTGCAACTCGAATTTACACAGATGAAATTTTCAAAGTTCTTAAATAAAATATTTTCAATACAATTAACTGCTTGGAGAAGCTTCAAAACACAAATTTTCGATATTGAATGAATATTTAAAATAATGAAAATTGATTCGAATCGAAATATGAATTTTTTGAAGGAAATTATTTTTCGGCATTTTTTTTTATTTTTCGGCATGCGGCCCAAGGGAAGCCCAATGTACTATTTCTTGAATCCAATTTTGCTAAGCATTTGTATTTAAATTAAAACTTCATATTTTAGTTGAGATTGGGAACGCTAGCTAGGTTGCCACACTAACTTTTTAGGTAAAAAAAAACTTTTCGATACGAGCCTTCAAATTTCTCTATACGAACAGAAATGGCGATATACTACCTGAATATGTTTTCAAAAATATTGAGTGAAAATAAGTGATAAAATACAGTTCAGTACAAGAATGTAAAAATGATCCTTGTATCTGGAAAAGCTACCAGTCGAATATTATTTCCATTCAGCATAAATGATATTATCAATCCTCACACCCGTTAATTGTAAATGAAGGAAAATATTTCGATACAGCCATATCATAAATTAATCTGCAAAGGAAAAGGTTTGTAAATCGAATACAGATAGTTGTGGATTCCAAATATTAATTGAGGAGTGAAGTAATATGAAAAAAAGGGTAGATCTAAACATTATCTGGACAATACTATGTGTAGAAATAAACTCTTCCCTCCAAAGAGACGCAGTAAGATGAAACAAAATTTTAGAGAAAAAACATAGGTGCATATTGTTTTGTGATAACAAAACTCCAAATAATTGTGTATAAATATCAAAACATTAAAATATCTCAGTAAAACTTGCTAAGGAGCTTCACAGAAAGAGAAATTTACGTTCCAAAAAAAATGTGGAGAAAACTATTCTATAAAAATTTATAGGCATGTGAGATGTTTTTATGAAAATAAAACATCTTTGGTCACGTTTTGAATAGAAAAGTGTACCCTAGATACAACTGAAAAGTTTTCATTGTGACTCATCAAGTGTGAAACTCATTTTTTATCTTGAGCTACTGGAAATGAAGTAAAAAACAGTAATTAAAATAAATGTTCCATAATTAATGTTTCCTGAATTAATTCTAATAATAAGAACTTAAGTGGACGGAAGTGTACTTATCAGTATTTCTTAGGGATTAAAATTTTACTCAAAGATCCGATGAAAGTATACAATATAGCTCTTCTCAGTTAAAAAAATTTAAATATTTGAGTTTAGCAGGTATATTTGACTGAAGTAGGATGAAAAAATGTGTGATTGAGAGATTGATGGAAAATTTTACACCATAAAGTCAAAAGGATCAGCGCTAACTAGGTAAAAACTAAGAGTGGTAATATAAATAAATACAAATCTCAATAAACATAAGCTATAATCTAAAAAGGCGATCAATAGAAACATTTACCCTCAGAAAAAGCCTTAAGAGCATTTTACGCAGTAAAAGAATTATCTCTGTAAAGTAAATACTTCTCTTCACATTTTAACTATCAACAAATCGTAAAATGTAATCATATAGAGTAAAAGGGTGTCGTTGAGACGTGCCACATCTTTAATTGTGTGTACACACGCGTGGACAGTCCTATGTCAACAGAGTTGTCAACAAGTACATTGCTGGAGTACAGTACTTCCCACTTAACATCTTAAGTATAGAACGAACCCGGTGATGACACTACGTTCAGAAGGCATGACACTCGATCGATTTGCACGCCTTCAGTGTAACAGCGAGAGAGGTGTTCGTGGTGTTGCAACGGGCGTGAGGATGGCGACGGTAGCGAATTGTTGTTTTGTGGGAATTCAGGAAGGTATGGAGACAAGAATGCAAGTCTGCACTAAGCGGGAAGTTGGAACTAGAGGACGAACGGGCGGACAGTTCAGGGTCGCGATACGTATAGACTAATCTGCGAGCGCGTCGTGGACGAAGGAGGCAAGCGTTTTCTTTGAAATGTTCTGTTCTTGGTGCATTCAGTAAACTACTGGGGTGCGCTGCGAACTGGGCACACACGCCAGCTATCATAAACTATGAACTCGGTTATACTGTTCCCTATCTTTCTATCTACTGTTGTGGCGACTATGTTTTGCGGATTCTAAGACGATGCTCGCGTCGCAGGCTTGCAGCTGTGCAATGAAGTTGTCTTAGTTTTAGTCTAACAACATTCCGGCATCGTTAGCTGATGCGTAGACTATTGCTGCATTAATATGTTATCTGAAGAAGCCGCGTCGACGGAGGAGCAAGCAGCACACTCGTGTGGGCCTGAAGCCCAACCGGCAAGCCAGGATGTAAAGTTGAGTTGGTCACCCGATGCAGGTGAGACCAAACAAGAGTATGTTCGTACTTGGATGCAGTGTATCATCGAAGAAGACATTAGCGGAGAAGGAGTTCAGGACCGCTTTCAAGAACTTTTTCCGCCTGAAATACTGTTCTGCCCCCAGAATCTGAATGGTACGCAGGCTCCGATGATGTAAAAGGAATTGCGTGATGTCATTTACTCCAAAGGAGGTGGAATTGATAAACGAAGTGGATTATCTATCAAGAAGGCCCTAGCTATATTTTACTATGATCCTCAGTCACAGCAAGATTCTATCGACATGTGTCGTGAAATGGTCGAGGCGGCTACGCCTACCATGAAAGCTGCGAGAAGGGAAACAGAAAGAGATTCTGATGTTTGGAACAAGTCAGCTCGCTCTGAAGACTTTGTTAACATTCCGACACCAAGGGCTCGAGTACCTGCAGGGCCAGAAATTGAGCAACTGACACAGGATACCCGTCTTGCTCGTCGTTTCCGACCAACTGAACAGAATCAAGCAAAAGTACAGTACGAAACTTACTAGCAGAGAGCACCAGGCACCCGCAGGCTACAGCTGTTCGAGGTCCACAAACTCGTCATGATGTACCGTCGAATCGAGGACCGGACTACGTTCATCCACACCACATTCCCGGGCCGCAAAGAGTGTCAGCTCACGCAGTAAGTATTCTGAGCAAGTCAGCTACTCGCTTTAAGGACCAAACTGATAAGTTTGGCAGCGATGATGGGGAGAATTGGGAAGATGTTTATTCTACCTACATGAACTGTACGACGCAATGGGGAGTGCCCGAGCACGCTGCATTGCGCAACATCGAAACAATTCTGGCTGATGAGGCGAAAACGTATTACAAACGTAAGGTTCAGGCCAATCCAAACGTGTTTAAGTGCTGTGAGGACGTTCGTAAGTTTATCATACAAACGTTTCACGGACTAGAAGCACAGGAGGCGACACTGGAGCACCTTGACGCTTTATCAATGTACGATTTCGTGAAGAAGACGGGATCGATCGTAAGTGGGCTAAAATCAGTGCGCGATGAGATAGTACAGCACGTCAACCTCGTACCCAGGAAGAGGCAGACGGAAAAAGATCAGAAGCGCTGGTTAAAACACGCCGTCAGATCGTTCAAATGGGCTCTTCCGACTACTACACGCGCACATGAACTCAAATTTTGCTCAGATGTATGCGACTCTCAAGGCGCAAGCAATTGAGGAAGGAAGGCACGCGCAACAAGGGGAGATCGTGGCTCATTCAGAGGGAAATTGGATGACAAATCCCTGGGAAAGACTGTTTGGTTTGGAGACATGTATGGCCGCGGTACAGAAGAACCCTAAACACAAACCATTCAGTGGACAGCAGAAAGAGAGGTCATTCAATGGCAGTTGCTATGGGTGCGGCAAAAGAGGCTTTAAGAGGTCAAACTGTCCGGACTGCAAGTCCAATCGCAAGGACTACAGCGCAGAAAGCGCCAAGGCGCTCAAGGCTATCAACGCAGTAGCGACGCTGTCAGAGGCAGCGGATGTGATGGCTGAACTTGAGGTCAGTACGGCGAATATTGGGAGGAGGTTTTGAGAGGTGATGACCCTGGCGATGAATCATCTAGTGAGTCGAACCAAGGCAAGGAAATTGGGTTCGCACTTCCTGATGATGAATCAGACGAGGAGAGTACGGGAGAGGTCAGCATCGACGAGGAGGCTGATGGCAAATTTGTGGACCAATTTGATATTTGCTATCATGGAGATACGGAAACCTCCAATGAGAAGGATACAAGCGTCGAGATCATGGAAGGGTTCCCTGAGATTCCCGTCAATGCCTTTTCACCACGCGCAAAGCCCGATGAGTTTCATGGCGCATGTATGGATACTGGAGCGCCCACATCCCTTTGTGGATTGAAACAAGCCAAGGCTTATGCAGCCTTCTCTGGCTTTAAGTTAAGGCTAAAAGGGTGTAATCGAGCGTTCAAGTTTGGGGGATCAAGGACGGGGAGTGTAGGCACGATCGTTGTTCGTCCGCCAGTGCCTGGGCATGCATTCGTCGAGACAAAAGTGGACGTTGTCAAGCCCAATATTCCTCTCCTTATGGGCCTGGACGCAATATACAATGCAGGAATATACGTTAACTACGTACAGAACTTGCTTGTTCATGATAAGGCTGGCTGGACTCTATCCCTAGAAAGGAAAATGGGCCATCTGTACTACACCTGGGAGAAAGAGATATTGTTCACGATCGGCGAGCTGCAGCGTATGCATTTCGGCTTTTACCACCTTTCTACAGAAAAATTATTCAACCTCATAAAACGTGCAAAGCTAGGAGATCCAAACGAGGAGACTAAAAGGATGTTGGAGAAAGTTGCAACACAGTGCAAAACATGCCAATACCACGCAACGAGGCCGCTACGTTTCTCTGCAACAATCCCGGTAGTCCTCACTTTCAATCGCAAGGTTATTGTTGATCTAATGTGGATAATAGAGAAGCCGTTGTTACATGTCATGGACAAAGATGCACACTATTCATTCGCAAGGTTCCTGCCGGGCGAATCTACAGATGAAGTTTGGGAAACATTCATGCTTTGTTGGGTCTATACGTACATGGGTTTCCCCGATGTAATCAAGGCAGATTCTGATTCGGTCTTCACTTCTAAGAAGTGGAACAAACTTGCTAATAATGCCGGTGTCTCGGTGGAGATATCGCCAGTCGAGAGCTCGAACTCGATGGGGGTTAGTGAGCGGTACCATGATCCGCTAAGGCGAATATTCCACAAGATCCTTCGTGATCATCCCGGATATAGCAAAGAGCTGATCTTGTCCTTGGCGAACAAGGCTATGAATGACAAATGTGGCCCAGAGGGCTTGGTTCTAAGTTTATTGGTGTTTGGTTTGATTCCGCGAGTGCCGTCTGGCTCAATCGGCTTACCGAACCAAGAAGAGCGTATTAATATGCTCCAGACTGCACGCCAGTAAATGGAGTCAATCGTGGCCAAGCTGAGACTTAGAACAGTGCTTAAGAAGAGGGCACCAAGCGGAGCATATGCGATTCTCAAAGAGGTTGATCCAGTTCTCGGTTGGCGCAAACGAAAGAAATACTCAAGGTGGACGGGGCCATATGAAGTGATCAAGATAGAAGGTAAAGTAGTCACGATATCAAACGACAGAGGCGAACTGCAGGAGTTCAACGCATCGAGCGTCAAACTGTACACCACCGCTGACGAGGACCTACACGAGCACACCGATGGGCAGATAGCAAACGAAGGTTACCCTCACCCTCACGAGGACAGCGAAAGCGAAAGCGAGGATGAGTATGACGACCATTTGTCTGATCCCGATTATGTTTACGACACGTCTGATGGGGATTTCTATTGTGACTATGATTCAGGCATCGAACAGTACATTTATCTCACCGAAGTACTGCCAATCGGAGATGGACGCGGGCGAGAAGAGCGTTTCGATCAAGCGCGCCGTAAGGAGGTCGAGGGTCTGGAAAGAATGGGAACCTGGATGAAGGTTAAGGTGGACAGTCTGCCTGAAGATGCTACCGTACTGGGCACGAGGTTCGCACTAGCACTGGAGAATGTCGGGACGCCACAAGAAAGGGCCAAAGCGTAGACTCGTGGTTCAGGGGCATACGGACCGTGAGAAGTACAACGTGGTACAAGACTCAACGACCCTTCATCAACGTTCGATTCGACTCATCGTGTCAATGGCCGCCATGCACAGTTTCAATTTGTGGACGCATGACATAACGCAAGCGTACTTGCAATCAGACAGCCCATTGAAACAAGACGTGTATTTGCGCCCTCCATCAGAGCTAAAGATGGCAAAGGACCTGTGCCTCAAGCTGGTAAAGCCACTCTAAAGGCTAGCAGAAAGCGGCGACTACTGGAGTTCAATGAACTAGAATTATCACCGCGTCTATTTGGGCATGCGTCAGACTTGCCGCGATTTTAGACTGTATTATCTTCGCACCGGAGGGGCACTAATCGGACTATCGGGTATCGTGATTGACGATACGTTGCAGTGCGGCAACTCGCAGTTTTGGCAAGAGACCAGTCGCACCATGAAACGCTTCCAGAGCACAGAGCGCATATTGGATAATGTGAAATTCTCGGATATCAACTTGGACACGAAAGGCGAAGGGTACTACTTGCATCAGATGGACTATTAAAATAAGCTAAAGTTGTAACCAGATGACGCTACATTCCGCAATTTTCGCTCCACAAGGGCACGCCTTTCATGGCTTTGCAATACGAGACCAGACATCAGTTGCTCTGTGGCCAAGCTAGCGCAAGTGAGGTAGGGCGACTTCTGTCTGGAAAGTGTGAAATCCGCAAATAAAGTCATACGACACGTAATGAAGAACATGCAACTGGGTATCGATATCCCGAAGCTGGATATGGAGTCAGAATCCATCGCTGTATACATCGACGCCTCACTCGCTAACAATGCCGACTTGTCGAGTCAGATCGGATACGTCATCATTCTTACAAGCACGGAGTCGCAAATTTGATCGAGTACAGAAGTAAGAAGTGCCAAAGAGTCACTCATTCTTCATTAGCAGGGTAAATAATGGCGTTCCCAGCAGGCTTTGACGCAGGGTTTGTCATCAAAAATGACATAGAAGACATCAAGAAGCACCGTTGTCCACTGTAAATGATGACGGATAGCAAGGGGCTGTTCGACATGGTGACACGCAATGCGTATTCTGCAGAGCGCAGGCTAATGATAGACATATCAGCTATTAGGTAGTCGTATCAGAAGCACGAGATAGACGGGATAGCGCACGCTCAGGGATCGTAGAACGCGGCTGATTCGATGACGAAGATAACGCAGAGCGCTACGCTGTTGGAAATTATGGCTGGACGAACAACGGTGCAAGCACGCAGTAAGTGACAAGGAAAGAGGAGTAGGCTGGATTCGATTGGCGATCATGTTCAGTTGGGAAGTCAAGGGTAGAAGACGGACGCCCGGTGCGTAAGCTGGTATTCGTGCACGGGATGCGATGACGGCGTATCTCGGAACCGCAAGGATGAAAATTCGCGCTACCACTAGCCGAAACTCGAGTGCCGGCAATCGTTCAAAGTTGTTTTGTTTTTTTTTTGTTGTTTTCGCTGCTGATGTTCGAACGCTTCGGAGTTGGCTATAAGGAATCGGTGGCCAAGCACAAGAGCGTCGTAAGTTAGATTTTGTATCTTTTGTTTGTGTGTTTCTCAAATAAGATGATGGGCAGACGCCTCGGAACATTCTAGAAACTGGAACCGATCTCGGACATGAAAAAAATGGTCTCTGTCGTTGAGACGTGCCACATCTTTAATTGTGTGTACACACGCGTGGACAGTCCTATGTCAACAGAGTTGTCAACAAGTACATTGCTGGAGTACAGTACTTCCCACTTAACATCTTAAGTATAGAACGAACCCGGTGATGACACTACGTTCAGAAGGCATGACACTCGATCGATTTGCACGCCTTCAGTGTAACAGCGAGAGAGGTGTTCGTGGTGTTGCAACGGGCGTGAGGATGGCGACGGTAGCGAATTGTTGTTTTGTGGGAATTCAGGAAGGTATGGAGACAAGAATGAAAGTCTGCACTAAGCGGGAAGTTGGAACTAGAGGACGAACGGGCGGACAGTTCAGAGTCGCGATACGTATAGACTAATCTGCGAGCGCGTCGTGGACGAAGGAGGCAAGCGTTTTCTTTGAAATGTTCTGTTCTTGGTGCATTCAGTAAACTACTGGGGTGCGCTGCGAACTGGGCACACACGCCAGCTATCATAAACTATGAACTCGGTTATACTGTTCCCTATCTTTCTATCTACTGTTTGTGGCGACTATGTTTTGCGGATTCTAAGACGATGCTCGCGTCGCAGGCTTGCAGCTGTGCAATGAAGTTGTCTTAGTTTTAGTCTAACAACAATGGGCATATTGGTGCATACTTTAAACCGAACTATTTTTCTAAAAATTATGTGCAGTAAATCAGATATTGTAAGAAGAAAAGTCAAAATAAGGCCTAGTATTATATGGTCGTTAAAGTATGTAAACAGCATTAAAATTAGAGCTATGATACCATCAGGAATCGCTACTTTCCGTAATTCCAAACTTCTGACTAGTTTTCGGCGGAAACGTAAACTTCACCAAATCTGCCTATTCGTGAGTTTTATTACGAAAAATTACTCTACCAAAGAAAATGTGACGGGTTCTCCAACAAAATAAATATTTTTTTATTTTAAAACTTTAGAAGCATCTTTAGAATTGTTAAGAAGCTTTTTTTAGTATTTGAACTGGCATTAGTACTGGAAAGAACATAGAGGGTAATTTACAGCAAATTAAGAAGACTTATGTTCATATAATGGCGATCAGTGATATTTTCTCGAAAAAGTAATTGTCTTATTCAACTTATTTTCAAAATGCGCGTAAAGCTTGAACCATACCTAAATAAGCGCCATACAGGAGCGACACTCTTTTGGAAACGTTCGGAGTTATTGAGCTACTTAAAAACTATAAGAAATATTAAATAGCCCTGTAAATTTCTTCTAGGGTTAAAATAAAGAAAAAGACTATAAAACTATATTAAATTGCCGTACTTTACGGTACTTCCTTCGAGTAGAAAAAATCAACTAAGTACTAATGTTATGTCTGCAATATGTTTAATTTAGCTACTTCAATACTGAATCTCCTGATATTTTTAGATGGGATAGACGAATACAGAGGATGAAATTGCAGTCAGAATAAATGAATCCTGGGGAGGTAACTTCAGACGGTTCAGAGATTATCATAAAACTGGGTATTTCGAAGCGAAAATTTCAAACGGAAAATCCTTCAGGGCGGTTCATAATTTATTAGCGCGTAACAGGATAAGAAATATATTATGATATACAAAGTTTCGGGTTTGAAGTAGTGTTTGAAATTTCTTGGTGCAGTAATCTCTCGATAAATTGCGGCTTTGTGTGCTATGGTGTTGCTTCCAATGAATTAGATTGATTAATTATCAAGTGCAGACGTTTCATATATTTAATTGATCACTTACTGAAAAACTCGCCTATAGTAGCTTGCCTAGCAGCTGTACTACGTTGCAGTAGTAACGACGATTGTAGGGGAAGAAACGAGGAAGTAAAAGCGACATCTAAGAAATCCACTTACTTAAATTTAAAGGACACTACATTTATTTTTACGCAGCATGCTCTGAAATTTCCGAAAGAAGGGGCCAATAATTGCAAATTGGCCGAATATTACTTTTCAGTAATTCTTAAGCACTCCCATACTTCGAAGACTGAAAATGGGGCCATTTATCGAGAGGGGCCATTTACTGAGAGGATCCACTTACCGAACAGTCATTTATCAAGAGACAACTGTATCGAGATAATTTGAATAACATGAATTTATTCTGAAAAAATCACTGAGAATTCCAAATATACAGCTTTAATGGTAGAAAATTTAAGCAATTGTATGAATAGAACGATCTGAAATCTTTGAAATATTTTTATTCTTTTAAAAAAACATAACTCGAATATTTATTCCTTTTCTTTTCAATGGAACTGGTTTCGAAGGTTCGAGGCATTCTTCTACAAAGACACTCGACGTTGGCAGTAACTTCTAACGCTGCTTATCTGCTGGCTGGAATCTAGTTGACTTTTTGGTAGACCGTTGCAGGTGCTAGCATTCGACAGCAATGAATTTTACATTGCTTCTACCATCGGTACATGTATTTAATATGAAATTCAGATTTGCAACGGAAAATGGGTTCGAGACAATCCATACATATCAACAAAGATACTCCTTTCCCCCCTTTTCTTTTTTCTGCAAAAAATGAAGAAAACATTCCCCAGAGAAAATTAATGGTTGCATTGAGAAATAAGTTAGATTTGCACTTTCCGAAGTTAAGAAAGTCCCAAACCATCATTTATAGTGCTATGAGGGGCAAATGATTCCATTCTATTCTTGATAAACTTACCCTATAATCAGGTATATGTCACTTCAAATGATGGAGAAAAACTTTATCACGTGGCCGCTCTAAGAAGTGGTAAACTTCTACAAAATTATCCCGAATAAATAGCAAGGAAGGAAGGTTGCGTATGAATAAATTTGAGGCTAGATATGAAAATAAGAAAAGTTTCCCGAAAATAATTCTCATATCTAAAAAGACCATCCCTGGTGATCGGAGTTCGAATAGATATGAAGCCCAAAAGAGATTATAATGTATGGAGAAACTTTGTAGCTCCAATTGGAGCGTCCAATATTTGATGCAAAGTGTTAAGTAAATACTGAGGAGCTCAATTACTGTTTACTTGGAAGAAAAATTTCAGTCAATCTAAATTTTATCCAAAAAGCCCGAGTTGACCGTGGAAGACTTGACAATATGACGAAATCTCCAAGAGGAGCACCAAAGATACAAAATGGTAAAAGAATAGGCACATTTTTAATGATTATTTTTATTTAGTACGCTTCAATATCTCGAAACCTGACAATATATCAGCTCGAGTAAGAATATTTAAGATATTTATGCGCTCTCTGATTTAAAATATACAGGATCCGATTTTTCAAAGATAACGGGAGTAGAAATTGAAGCCTCGGGACAAGAGCAGACAGTTTTAGAGTGAGATAGAGACCTACAATTCATAACACCAGAGTGATTAACAGATTTATTACGGTATCATGCAGAAAATAAAAGCCAACAAGAGATAATTCTGAGGGATATGCATTCTATTTTGAAACATCTGTTCGGGTGAAATTTGATTGCAAAAATATTGCAAAATATGATGTTCATTGTTAGATTTAATGGTGTCAAAGTGTATAGTTCGTTAACTATTTCTTCTGGTATTAAAGTTAAGTTTGAACATATATTTAGAAAGTATTAAGAGCTACGATGGCCAATTAAACTGTATACTGAAATTTACAGTACATCTAGGGTTTAATTTAGAAGGTAAAATAAGAAATTACTTGGCTAGGTAAAGAAAGCCTTATTCAAAGCAACTACAGCGAATGTTCGTTTGCAGAAATATTATTCTGCACAATTTTGAAAATGTCTTGTGTATAATAAGCTCTTTCCCATACCCCCGCCAAAGAGAGAAAAAAATATTGGTTAGGTCAACCGGGAGCATAAAATTCAATAACATTGACTAAGAACTCTCCATTTGCTTCAGTATATACCGACAGTAGCAGAATGACTTTATTTCATGTAAAATACACAACTAAGTCAAAAATCCCACAAAAATGTTCAATATGTAGTATTTTTTGAAAATAATTGAAGGAGCTAGTTGCGGGAATGTTTCAAGAGCTGTAATTGCATTATTTTTTATTGGAGGATTATTTGATTATAAGCTGGCGTGAACATGGGTAGTAGAGCATTTCAAAGTTATTAAAATAATAAATACGGATTACATTTTTTGTATGGACGAACAATACCCAAATTTCCCTTCATAAACACGCGAACTAAGTTATATTTCTTGTTCTGTTCTATTTTGCTTTTCGAAAAGATTTACATCTGGAGATCACCCCCAAATTTCCTTATTCCCCATTTTCAGAGTACGTCAAATTCTCCAGCAAATGGGAGATAGAGCAGCTTCTTAGTGTTCAATGCAAAAACTGAAGTTTACGGAAGAACATTGGACTCATTTATATACTTTCTGGGTTCTCGTTATCCTTTTGATAGATTCGATACCATAAAATGCTATTAAAAATTTGAAAAATCCTGATTGGTCAAATATGAATAATTTACGTTGTATTACTCAAATTACTTTTCTCCAATTATAGATTAATTGGACGTGGTGACCGTAATTTGAACACCTACAGGGCGAGTTTTTTTCGCGAGAGAGCTCGCATTATAATTGAAACTTGGTCTTTCTTTGTGGTCAATAAGTCAGAACATCAACAGATATCGTGGAAACTGTAGGTAAATGAATTCAGAGCTTCAGAAACTTCACGCTCGTATTTTATTAGCTAGTGCAAAAAATATTTTTTCTTAACACATTACATCAAATTAAAGTATTTGAATATTGGCACAGCAGACTTGAAGATTACTTTCTTCATCACTGCTATGTTCCATGAAGTAAAAAGAGGTTCAACAGAAACTAGGTATTTTTATCCAAAGCCAGAATGCTTACGGCTTATAGAGAAGTTCTTCTACAAAAATGAGGATCACCTTTAGTTAGAAAAAGCAAATTTCTCCATTCTTGAGTTGTTGAAATCCAAATGCTTGTTAAATACTTGCGTAGACGATAATTATAACATGAAAGTCAATCAGAACTATTATACAGAGAAACTTTTCAGTAATATCTGGAAAAAGTTTCCAATCCTGAGTAAGTTGACGTAAAACAATTATAAGATCATGCAATAGTCATTCAATTCTGAATACATTGTATAGAATAAATAAAATGAACGTACAAGGTAAAAATTACGGAATTTAAAGGTAGCATTAGTATAACTTCTCTTTTCATCAACAGGATTCTTTATCATAAGACTTCGTCAAGGAAGGAAAGAAATTAATCGCTTCTAAAGTTTATTGTAAAATTTGTGCTCATAATTGATTTAATCCTTTCCTTTTTTCAAGTTATGAAGTAAGAATGAAAATGACGCAAAGAAGTTATGAGCTCGGGGTGATAAAAAATTTTCAATCTAGTATATATAATACAAATGTAGTACAAGCCATAGTATTTTACATCTTACTCATTACTGAAATCTTCTTTATTCTTTGAAATCACCATTTCTTTCCGCTGATTTTCTGCAGCTAGTTATAAAAACATATAAAATACAATCAATGGAAAAATCATTATGTCATCGATTATAAACGAACTATACTAGACTAATTTCATCCACCCAAAAAATTCAGAAACTACCGCAGCCCATTCCAACTATTACACAACGGTATAAGTATTATGATATCAAAAAGCATGATGCTAAGAGAACAAGGGAAATGAGGAATTTCTAATATGATCGATACCTGGTTTAGAATCTTGCACCTGAAAAGGTCTGAAGGAGCAAAAGATTTCCGTGAGAGGACACTTTTTTCCTGCGATTTGAACTTTGGTGAAACGCGAAAAGTTTTATATAGATACCAATGGAAAGTACTGTAAAATACTTTGGAACTTGTGTTTCCAAATACAAAGAATAAATCCTGTTCATATTGTAGGTCGGTAAGACATTCAAAATTTAAGTAATAAGCATTATAATTAAGATCAAAGACGATTTTTATTATGATAAAACAAAAAATGATTTCATAATTTCGCCAACTTTAATTTTTGACTTTCTCTTCACAGAAACTCATGGTTTAATTTTGATTGATTCCAAAAAGCTCTTTAATTTAATAAATGCACTTTCTTTTCATCATATCAGATTTATAAGGATCTTTTAAATACAAGTTAAGTATTCAATTCAAGAAAATATATCAAGTTGGTCTATATTTTAAATTTTACTCTGGATTGTTATTCAGAAAGCAAGTAATGTCAGTAATTGTGATTCGGTACCCCAGACCCATTCTAATCATATGAAAATCTCAAATCTTGAATTTTATCATGTAAAGTAGTGTAATAATGTTTTCTGGGATTTTTTTGTTTTGAAGTGTTATAGGCGATATAGGTCGGAAAAATTATTCCTAACGTGGAGGTATACAAGGGAATTTAGTTAATCTTGAGCGTCAAAAGGAGATAATTACTTTCTCCAAGAGAAACCATAGGTTGCACTTCTTGTCAGGTAATATTACTCGAATATTAAAGCCGATTGTAGTTTCAGTGCACGCTTCTGGCTCCACGTACATTTTATGTGTACTTTGAAGTTTGTATTACTTGTATAGAAAACTTTTTCTGTGGAATTTTTCTTGGAAGGATAAAAGTCGGCTAGTTTAATAGAAGTCGCTACTTTTATATAGCGCGTGATACGCAGTCAGAGATGTAATGATTATGGATATTTCATATATTTCAAGACTAATCTCGTATATTTTATTTATCCCTACTTTATTTCATCACCGGTAGAGAAAATTTAATATTTAGGAGGCTTTTTTAATCTACTCTACCAATAAATTAGCACTTCTGGGATCAAGATAGGAATAAAATAAGGAAAATTAAACCTGATAGATGCATACGTACTAAATTAATTGAATGAAAGCTTCATGTTCTTCACTTGCCTTCTGTAAATCTAATCACGGAGTTACAACAAGCTTCTGGCTCCTTTTTTCTTTCCATGGCTTTGTGAGCCCTTGCTTGTGATGAATATTTTTCTCTTACACATGTTAATATCGAAACATATAGAAATGAAGTGGTTCGTGCAGAAAATTTGAAGGACCAAGAAGATTTTAACATCAACTAAGATGAGACTTATTGAATCTGGGAACAGAATTACACAGATTTGTCAAAATATCTCCCTGCCTGTTAATGATATTGCAAAAGAGCCGTTCCACCCCTTGAACTGGGCCAAGAATTAGTTTCTTCTATTTAATGACATACACGTGTTCACTACCGTAAGAATTCTCGAACGTTAATGGCAACCTCTGCATAAGAATTAAATAGACGGCAAAAAGGGTAGATTATAATTTTACGAGCAAAAAGAATTACGGAAGAGCTATTCTGCAAGGAAGCATAGGAAATATTTTTCAGAATACAAACTGCGACATAGGTCTTAAGATAATCTCAAGATGATAGTAGTAATAAATTGTAGTTTTAAGCTATTCCTCTTCGACAAGGGATCTGCTAGCGCGAATTACAGCTGTAAATTTTCACTTTTAGATTTTTTTGTGTACAGCACCAAGACTTCTCTCAATTACATATAAGATTGACTTTATCGGTAAGCATTCAGCTGCGGGCACCCTTTCACTTAGTTCTGTAACATTAAGAAAGTTTATTATTTTGTAAGCCACTGTTTTCGGAGCATACGCCGTAAGCAATACTATGTATACCCCTACGTTATTCATTACTTCAATGCTCTTGATACTTGAATCTCTAAAGAACTAGGTTCCACTTCATTAATTATTGAGAATTTAAGTACCCTTTGGTATCATCAATAGATTTCTAGAGCCAGTGACCGTTATTGTGGGTGTATCTATCACATCTCAATGACTCGCAGCATAAAGAAAAATAATTACTAATTGATTTTTTCCAACCACTTAAAATTGTCGCCTTTGGCGAGGGAGCCAAAGGATACACTTTAATAGAAAAAATTTCACTATCGTGAGTAAACTGACGACCATTCCTCCTGCTCATCCGGGGTCTACCTGCAAATGGCTCGAAGGTAGTGTTTGGAACGAACCTATCCCCTAGCCATGTCTTTGAAAATTCGAGACCTGTATTATCAACTTCTTATTGAGCCGCAAAATGTTTTCACTCCTGCTTTAACTCATTTATTTCTTCTACATTCCCTAATTATCTCCTTTAATGCAAGAAAACTTATATATACAGAAGCCAGTTCGGTCGTCTGGTAAATTACGTCAATTGAATTCATTCATCTTCCATCCTAGTTGTAACATTGACTAACCAAAGTCTTTTTTCCAAATTTTGATATTCTATTACGCATCATTGAATGGATTTGGTACGCTACGGACATGTTACCGCCCCATTAAATACGAGCTCCTGTAAACTAAACTATGAACTACAAATATCAAATGTCATTGTATTTCAGTGATATATCATCAATTGAAAATAGAGTCTAAGAGTGAGTACTAGAGTCTTAGAGTGAAAAGGGAAAAATGAATCAGTTGAAAGCGCTGAAAGAGCTAATTTTAATACTAGCACCGCAAAATATAGTACAATGAGGTGCCCCCCATCTTAAAATTTTGTTTTTACTCGAAAAAAAAAATAAATTAAACATAGAATCCATCACAGACTACTATCTGCAAAAATTCATACTGCAAAGCTTCAAGTAGTTGGAGTATAGAATCGGAACTTAGAACTTTCAGCTCTTTTCAATCATTCGGTCCACATAAAACTTCTACAATTTTAATTAGTAATATTAAGGAAAGAGAAGAGAGAGAGTTTCCTAGCCGACCCCAAACTATTTGCATCATACCCTTGAAAATATAGATCGCAGTAACTTTAAAAATTGTTGATAAAAGCTCAAGGGCTTTTCAAGTTCAAATCAGCTATTAATAATCTAGAAATTTTTATATTTAAGTTTACGTAGAGACATGAAACAGACCTCCCCATCTATGCTATTGAAATTACTACGTGTACGGGTAGTAAAAATTGCTTAAACTTTATAATATTTTGGAACGCGTCTGTTCAACGCAAAAATACGATCAAAGGTGTACTCTACGACTATAAATTTAGGAAAGACATAGTTTGGCGCACTGCAACAAACTCATCAAAGCATAATCTCTCACTTGTTTAAGACTGATGAGGCTTTGCATTAACCAGGAGGTCAAAGTATCATCTCAGATAAATATCATTATCTCTAAGCACTTACGCCATATTGCAGCCCGAATCCACATTAACACCTTTTGCATAATAAAATTTTTTCCTTCGATAGCTGGAATTATAGCTTATTCATTTTACTGAGTGCTATTTCAGGGCCTTGAAGGGCCTTTATACCAAACTTTGGTACGAAATCCGGTCAAAGTATGAATTAACAGACGTACACCCAGTCTATTCTACTTTTGAGACCCTGCTTTAAAATGCTGGTATTTCCGAAAACTGTAGTTCTGAAAAAAATTTACAAATATAAAAAATTCATGCCGAAGCATTAAAAAGCTTCTCTCTTCACGCGCGTCTAATGTCAGCCCCCAAAATTCCGTCTGAGTGTTTCCCCTAAATCTTATACTGACGGAGATTTCCGAAGTCAACTTCGAAATATTTAGAATTAGGCTTCGCAAACAAATCGAAGAACAAATACCACTACGGCAAACAATGAGGGCAAAAGGGAACCAGTACCGAGTAACGTGAAAGGTCGTCTTTTAAAGAAAAATTAAACCTAAAATCCGTTTCCGTTTTCTTAAATCCGTTTTCACCATAATATTGAGACACAAGCAAATCATGAAAGAATAACACAAAGAATATAGGAAAAGTGAATGTTATTTTATCTAAATATTCTTTAGTTCAAATGAAACTTTGATATTTTATATGGAAAAAATAGAAGCATCAAATGGTTTCCTGCCGTTTTAGATAAAAATTTACATGCTTTAAGCGTACGGACAAAAATAGAATTTCACTGGAGTTCTGTAAAAAGTAAAAAATTCCATCCCTAGAGTAGAAAACTTAGACATAAAAATGTAATGTATATCTCTTTAGAAACTAGAAGCTCTCGATTTATTTTAATGCCTAGACTCTTATAACTTTTTTTAAAGAGTTGTATTTCACCTTCTAATGCATGTGTGGGTGAAGAGACATCGAGATCAAAGGTCTGCCGCTATTGCATGACTCTTGGCAGCTCGGACGGGAATTCAACTCAGGTATATCAACAGCCGTGCTGAAGCTGCCACAGTGCATTTGGCCACAATTCGGCTGTGTCGTGGCAGATTGACTGTGTCTATCAGTTTAATGCAATCCAACTGTTCTAGATGGATACAAACAGAGCCTTAATACTACCATGAAAGCGATTGTCTACAAATAGAGAGTCTCACTGACAGTAGCACACCTTGAAGAGTCATCGAATCAGTATCACTCAGCTTCGAACCAGTAAACTGCTGGTTTCAGCAGAGTGGTGGGCTGGTATTCATGTTACCGTTGTTGTCACGTTTACTGCCCTAGCACTATTTTACTTCGACCTTTTCCACCACCCCTACTTGCTTTTCCCCTTGTTCAGCTTGAGATCAGTCTAACATCAGCATGAAATTTCTTTTCTTCTAGTGACTAAAATACCTAATTTTAAGGAATAGCATAATTTGATAGACATCACCCTCTGCTGAGGTGATATATAATTGCGAGCTGTAATCATTTTTTTCTCACTCAGTATATAGAATTATTAATAAAAATGGTAATGACGCCCCTGTATACACAGGATTTGTTGTTATTAGCATTTTATTGATAATGGCTACTAATTGTTTGTCCTAAGGTCCCAACATGACAAAATGATGTATTTTTATCTGATAATGAGGGTATGACAATGCTCCATAGCTATTATTTTGTTCAAAAATTTTAATAAGAAAAATCTGAGTGGCTTAATAACTAAGCCTTCATTCATAGTACTTTTTTAACTGAAATTAAACAAGTACCCGTAGATTTAGTGCGGATATTTAGTTGTCCCACCATTAAATATGTAATTTTCTGTTACCAATTAATTTTTCATTGCAATAGATACTAATACAACAGCTATAACCAAAAATTACGGTTTATACCGCCTAGTAATGAAAAATCTAAAACAGGTGCTAATGTTACATACTTTTGAACATTGATTGATGAAAATACACCAGATAGAACCAGAAAATACTGTTTGAAAGGTCGATTTAGTAAATATCATCTTTTGAGTGACACAATTTTTTTCGAGAGAGATTTGAAAAAAAGCGCCATAAAATACATCGCGAATCATCAAAAAAGACTTAGAAAACCATGACATACTATAAAATTAATTTTCTTTGTATGGGAAGTATGTTTTAGAATATCTTTAAAATATCATATCTTTACATGAAAGAGGATCTTGGACTTTAATAATCGATATAAGTGTCGTTAAATCTGGAGGTATGATCACTAAAAAGTTTTTTCTTTTATTTACGTGCCAAATGGCTGAATGTATTTTAAACATAGTAAAATCAATCACGAGAAATTGTTCAATTATTTATGGTTAGTATTGAATCGAAACACACCCAAGTAATGGTGAATTTCATGGAAACGGATGAAAGGAAATTTTAAACCAGTCTTAACTACTATGGAGACCATTCCATATGTACAGACGGGTTCTAGATTTATACAAAGGAAAAAATAATGAAAATATACCCTACACAGTCGATGGTACGCATGCGTAAATTACATTACAATTAGAAATGAGCTTTCATTTTTATGAATTGTTTGGATTGGTTTCGAAAGAAATCAAATCAATCTCTATCGAGATTGATCTACGGCCATTAAAATTATGTATCCCAGTATATCTGTGTGATTTATTGATTTCACAATATAAAAATAAAGCTCTTTAGGTGGCCTTTGGTCAGGATTCAAACCAATATTGCACCAAACCAAGAAATATATAAAATATAAAATAAAATACTATTTTTCTTACAAGACCTGAATGATAATGTTTTTTAAAATGAAAACTTAGATCAATCCAACATATGAACATATCTGGATACGTGATAATCAGTGGTATTATTTACCCCGAAGACTCATTGGATTCCTTTACATCAACGCGTTCGAAACTCATATATATTTATTATGAAATTGTTGTCTTACGTTTGATTTGATCATATTTCCCTTTTAAGATGAAGTTAAATGACAATATCCAACGTGGGGTGAATATTTTGGTTTATAATTATCCAGTAACCACAGATCTGGGTAAGTTATCAGGGAAGGATCTCTTTCTTCAAATGGTAAAATCAAATGTTACCTTCTACTCATTCAAAATCAATTTGTGAAGAATTTACGCTGTAGTACAGTTGTGACTGGTCTGCGAATGAGGTTGATGTTCGATTCCTCTTTTCGAGCTGAGTTACTGAAGTGAGTTTAAGAGTATTCTACAACAGCCGAGTGACATAGAGAAACTTGCGGTGGCTCTGCACTATCAACTATGTTTACTGCGCAATATTGATCTGAAGAGCTTATCCAATTATATCGTATATTTATCTTATTGATCAATCCGATACGTTCTCACTGTGCGATACATTTCACCTGCTACACTTCCATCTCTCAGAGATCGAAGATCTCGCATGCTTTCTCGACAAGCCTGCGGGGCGGGTTATTGCGATCTGAGAGCTGAAGCAGTAACTGGGGCATGTCTTCGAAGATGTTCTGAATCTGCCATAGTGGGTCCCCTGATGCGGGAAGTCCTTTCCATTAGACTTCAACTTTGAGCTTGCCATCTTCTGCAATTATCATCATCAAGTTAGTTACTGTCATATCAGTCTCCAATGAAACGGAGTGTGACGTTACGGGAGTCGCATTTGATAAACTGTCTTCGTAAAAGCTCATTCGGGAGCCCAATACTTCTCGCAAAGAGACGTTTTGAGGGTATCCTATATGAGAGACCTAAACTGATAATGGCTTTTACTACGCGATGTGGGCCTCTCCAACGGAGTAAAATTCTTTCGCCAGATGTTAAACATTCTCGCACAATCAAAACATAGTACCCTATACCGAAGTTTGGAAGCTTTTCATACGACGATGCTTCTCGAGCGGCACGAAAATTGTCGGTAAGGAATGTTTGGACGACAAGATGCAAGTCCGCGACCGCTTGCTGTAAAGCAGCTATTTTCTTTGAGCACTCCTTTCCCACATCTGTTATCGTCACGTCAGAACCTGTTCCAGTGCACATGAATGCCTATATGGCGTTGGTTCTAATCCATTGAATGCGGTGAGTGGTGACATCTGTCCACTCTGCGGTGATGGAGCGTTATTCAACGCACTTTCAACGAAGGGTAATAGGTCGGGCTACTCCGTTTGGCGAAATTCTAATCCAGAGAGCACCTCATGGAATGTTTGAACGAGTTCCTTGCCAAGCCTCTCGACGGTCCCGGTACTCCATGGGGAGTAAGGTCATGTAAATTGGGACAGGGTCTTGAGACCCTTTGACACGAGACGCACATTTTCGTTCTGGAAATTAGTCCGTCCATCTGACATGAGTCCCTTGGGTACTCCGAACGCAGCGCACCATTACACAATTGCACGGGCAGCGTTCTCCGCGGTCTTTTTCGGGAAAACGAAAATCGTTAGTAGCTATAATGGTCGTCTCTGAGAATAAGCACGTACTTACTTACGTCTGAGCTTGGATTAAGCTCCATATAGTCGAACTGTAAGAGTTTATTGGGCTTTGTATCATGCATAGACGGTCTGAAAGGCGAGGGACTCTCTCTATCCCAAAAGAATGCAAACAGTGTAAAAGTGCGCACGAGGGAATGGACGTCTGAAGTCATCGTCGAACAAAGTATGACTGTCGCGTTGTGCATTCAGTTGAGTCGCGTTCAAAGTTTCCGGCGGTCCCATTGTGGGCTATTGCACGCAAAAGTATTTGTGGATCATCGCATGGGGTCCAAGATCCATTTCTCTGCTGCTGGGTTGACCCATTTCATGCTGTTACGGCCATTTAAAGCCCTTGGAAGACACAGACGGCATTTCATAAATGTGAATCAGACGAAAAAATGCGTGAGAAACATACCAGCGACCCAATAGATCTGTCCAGACATTATCCGTGCCTTTGATGTGAATACAAGTGCAATTGTAAAAATACAATCCCAGAGCACAGCGCAGAAACTTACGCACAGAGTTTTTCGAAATATCTTTCACCACAGAAAGTGGATCAAAGGTGAAAACCAAATTATTGTGATCGGGGTAGAGGTCAAATCCTTCAGATTTAGTGCAAGCCAATGAATACAATGCACTGTAGCCATTAAAATATAAGTCTCTTTCTCGAGGACAGACCATTCCAGTTGAGTACGGCTAAATAGACCAGAAATGAAACAGTTCGACTCATGAGACCGCTCAGCATGGTGCTTCGCAAGGTTCAAGTGCGGGACTTGTGTTACAATTATGGACCAGAAAATATCGGAAGCGTCTTTGTAAAATAACAAACACTTTGCGACATCCCGATGCGCAAGCATAATATGTTTGATGAGGGCGGTCTTATAAGCGTGGAAAATGGCGCGCCCAGCGATCCCCAATATGGTGCAGCGGGATATATGCGGCCAGCGGCTCGTCTGGTGTGCTGGCCGGCGCGAGCATAGATGATTTCCAATAAATCGAGTAACGGGCCGATTAATGTTGCAAAGGCCATGATTCCATGCTTTAACTACTGCATAGACCAGACGAACTGCTGCAGATGTGCACTAATCGTTGGATCCTTCATTGAAAGGAGGCCATCCATGTGACCGGGGTTAAAGCGTGTGCCGCTGGATGAGATTACGACCGAACCATCGAATAGACGTCGCGAGCAAAAGAAACTTTGCCGAGTAAAGCTTTTTTTATACTCAGCGTATAACTTAGATAACTCCTGAATAGTCGCGAGTAGTTACGTGATCGTTTTAGCGTAATCTATTATGTCATTTAACCAATAGACGAGAGTAGGGCGGATCGAAGCAGATAAAATGGCAGTAAGGTGTGATTGGTGATACTTTACCGTATTTCTAGTCCCATGCAATACTCGTGTCGGGGTGTACTATTACTTCTTTTGTTATGAATGACTCGCACTATTGCGATGACTCGTGTAAAAGAAGCTTCCAATACCTATGGGACAAATGAAACGTGGCGTACACCGTAGAACCTGCTAGTTTGGAGAGTTCTTGCTCCACGTTCTGCATGGGTACTGGTGTTGTATGGAGTACGTGTTGACCGGGCGGGGTCTACAGTAAAGCGAAACCTTGCAGGTGCAGGCTTCGGAACGATCAAAAAAACTCCAGCCCACGCTGATGTCAGGTTGGCATAGAAGATACCGCAAAAAATTAAGTTCGAAAGAAAGCGTTCTAAGAAGTCCTTTTGGTGTTGCGAATAGTTTCGAAGCCGTACGTGGATGGGATTGGGATGTAGGGCCAGTTCAACTGTGAGGTGCTTTTCTTAGGCGGGCGATACCTAAATTGGCTTGAACTATATCTGCGAGCTTCCTGACGTTCGCATCTGCCATTTCTTTATTATTGCGTCCTCGGCAAGGCCTGCGGTGGCGCAACAGACTTCTTCGTGCTGGAATTCCTCAATTCGGTCAAGGAGGGAAGGACTGCGGAACTGGTCAGGGCCGTTGCGGGCAGTGTAGTAGTCCATTCGCGGTCGATGAACGGATGGCGATATATGCTGCGAGGTTATTTCGTCAGCAACGCGGTTCAGATGGGCAACCTTCATGCGACTGACGCTTCTGGAACCATTGCAAGTGGTTGTGTTACTGAAGAACTGTCAGCGCCATCAATTGCGGCATGGTTAGCCTCAAGCAAGATCTTGGTGTCTACGTCTAGATGAGGGAGGACAGGTAAACCAATCAGTATACATTTACACTAGATATCACCATCAGAAACGTTATATTCACTAAGGCTAGCAGTACAGGACCCAAATGCAGGATGTTAAGCGGGTGATTCCAGGAAAGAAAGAACTTAAACGATTAGGCACTGTCACCGGAGCTAGGAGCAATCTGGAGAAAGACCAGTTCAATTGTTTAAATTGTTCTTTTTGACATTCAGGGAAACTGAAAAAGAATAATTTAAATATTTTCCCTATGCCTTTGGATGTTACTTCTTCTGCTAAAAAGTTTCAACTTTTCTGAAATATCCAGTTCAATCTATACTTCGACAGTTTTTGTGTTACCCTTTTTGAAACAAAACAAAAGGTGAAGCAATATTTTGTCCTTCGCTAACCAAGCTAGGACATCAGTTTATCTTCCAATGATTTTGCAGATGACTGAATAGGTACTAATTCATCATCTAGAGGGTGTAATGAGAGGTATAGAACTATGGGACCATACTGGATACTTTATTTTAGAATTTTACAGTAAAAAAAATCCATTTTGGAGCATGAAAGACTTGTTGGAGGTATAGAAAGTCTCTCATTATGAGAAAGGATTAAATTGCTTTAGATTTTTTATTATTGCGAGTGGTACTCAGAAATTCCATGGTTTTTTTCAGTCCAGACATATTCAAATAATAGTAAATAGTAAAAATTAGCTCTTCAAAGTAAAAGCTAAACCTAAGAATTTCCTATAATCCATTCATCATGATGGAATCATTACGCGGTGGTTAAAATTATTTAGAAGAAATAAACAGGCTGCAGCCTCTTGAGAATCTAGCAGGTCTGAAATATGTGCCCCTACAATTTTGGAAACCCCTAGTTTAAACCATGCAAATCATTCCGATATGTAGACAAGTGGATATATTGTCTTTTTAACGTTTTAAATATGTTTCAAGTTTTCAAATAATACCAAATATATGCTTATATTAAGTTCGAAACAGTTTTCAGCTCAGTAGCTCTCAAACAATTAGATAATCTTTCATTTCTGGATTCTTGACATTTGCATACTTCTTTTATTCGAGCTTCAGAATCATTTTTTAGACACTAGACACGAATTTGGTAACTTGGAAACTAAATTTTACGAATAGTCTAGAGCAAACTTCGTATGTGTAATTTTCAAACGGATGGAATTGGAAATCTGTGCAGGACAGGCGACATGTTTCAAGTAAATTATGCTAGAAAGGCAAACTTTTGATGAAAGATTTCAAAAATCTATATTCCTAAAGATATTTTTGAGAGCCTTTTGTTTTACATTATTTATGTGGTCGATTTATTGGAAACATTTCTGTGTCATCGATCCAGTAATTCTATCCGAATTCTTTTAAATTAGTCCATCGTTAGAGCTATTCACGTGCTGTCATTCTGTATACCAAGCTTTTATTGTAACTACACTTGGTATGTTTTTGTTTTGCAATATCCTTTTTTGATACTGCTAATGAAAAATATGCTGCTTTGTTTAATTTTTCGATACATGTCGGTTTGATGGTACATACTCAAAATTGGAGCCTATATACAGGACATTCACCCCCTGATCTTTACATTTATTTCATATGGGTTCACCTTCAAGCTGAATCGTTTAATCTGGACTCCTGGGAATAATTTATGTTTTCATCACGCCACTAGCCCTCAAATAGGCTAATTACCCTAAACAAATATTGAAGAACAAAATGCTATAATTAAAAACCTATATTTTACAAAGTAAGGCATTTTTCGTTAGAAAAGCCCAATTGAAATATTAAAAATCTCATTTGAAACCCAATCTCTCCACCTACAGTCTTTCATATAACATTGCTCTTCTTTGTTAAATTTCTGTCTAAATAATTACAAAAGATAGAAAATAATGAACGTATGCATGACTTGAAACATTGAGAGTAACCGAAGTGGATCTACAAAATAGAAAAAAAGGAACAGAATCATCTAAATCATAATAAGGATTTTTATGATAAATTTCTACAATAATGAGGGATGAAATCGGTTTCGAAACAATTATGCTTTTTTCAACATATATTGATAAACTAATTGGATAAAATGAAAATCTATGCATTTGATTCCGGAATATTTCCAGGAAATAACAATATTTCAGCCCCATTATTAACATTGTAGTCTTCTGTAGATTTTATGGGAACTTATTTGTAGAAACGAGAAACGAGAAACCGATCTACAAGTATTGAATAGGTCCTGCAGATTTAATCCTCCAAAACTTTCGTTCAAAGTTGTCTTTTCGATTTTGCCGACTTTTGCAAATTTTAAATTTCACCCTCTTCAGGAATTGATAGTTATAGTCAGAAATAAACATATCGTTGAATTAAAATATGTATTAGAATGTACGAAAAATAAAATAAATATGTTTTCATTTTCAGGTAAGCAAAACAGCAAATTAATGTCATATTTTTCTGAAATACTAGCAAGTAAAAGATATACAGAAACTGACGAATACCGAATAAATATTCAAGACCGTTTACAAGTCGCTCAGTTTCAGCTTCATTAGAACTGCTGTTTCAAATGTATAGCTAGTAACTGAAAAAATGTAAGAAACAACAATTACGTAAGATCGTACTCGTTCAAAGAATAACTACTCGCATTTTATCGACAAACATAAAACTTTGGATCAGCAGTAACAATAAAAAAGTATTATTTTTAATATCTACTATGCAATATTGCTATGATTAAAAAACTCTTAAGATAATATAATCGTGTGGTTGGGTCAAAAAACATCGTTTTAAATGATCCTAATTTCACGTTACTTCTACAGATTCTGTTAAAAATAGCTTCTGAAGCTATTTTTCCTTAGACGAAGCCTCTATTCAGCTTTTCGTATTCATTCTATATATTAGAATTCAAAGTGAAGGCAGTAAAATAATTTAACTCAGCTCTTTAAGTATTTGAATCTAGTTAGTACGTTAATACTGATGGGTGAAGGCAAAATAAAAATTAATTCTGCCATACGTTACATTTTATATTGATTTTACAATGTATATAATTCATCTTTTTCCATATGTTTTAAGCGATATATATACTTATGAAATTCCGCTCAAATATTCATATCTATGAGACATCTTAAAAATTATTTTCGAAGATGTTATGAATATTTATATTGGAAAAGTGAAAAAAAGAACTGTACTCTTACATGTCACTATATTTGTCATTATTCTTATTGAAAACACATCTCAGGTCTCAAAAAGTTTCGCAAACAACGTATTTCTGCCGAGCAACAAATCATGGAAAATTGTCAATTTTTCTAATGAGACCTCCACTATTTCCATAGAATTCATTCCATATAGATAAGCCAATAAAAGGTAAACATTTACTGATCCTAACAAACATATTGAATAGTTTCGTATAGAAATATATATGATATCTCTAAATAAGGATTAATAACTTTTCATATTGTAATAGGTTGTAACATAATCTGGTATTGAACCAATTTTTCTTGTAAAAAAACCTCACTGCAATTCTTGTGAATGAATCCACGCCAATTCAAAGCATTTTGCCTGGATTTTTTTTAATTTTAACATCTTTATTTTTCAAATTAAGTTCTGAAGTATATTATGTATTCAAGCCTGTAGTATATTCAAGAATCTATCACCGTAGTTGGATGTTTTAAATAAAAAATATTTGAGGCATACTCTGTATGACCTATTGAGCATAATAGATTATATAAAACAACGTAAGAGTATTTCCGGGTGATTTAAAAATAACGCAGCGATGAAAAGTACCATTTGGCATTTCATTTCCCAAGTTTTCCATTCAATTTGTTTAGACTTTTGGAGCAGAAAGTTTCTCTATTTACCATTTCGTAAAAACAGATGATTGATGTCTTCCAAATTTCAGCATAGGAAACTGCTTGTCACACAATAAATGTTTCCATGTAATTTTCTTTTAAATAATCGTTGAATTCGAAACATTTTTGAAGACTGATAAAAACCAGGAAAAGATACAAACAATTTTTTCCCTCTATGATGAAAAGAATAAATTCGGGAATGGGCATTTTTGAGATCAACCAACATCAACAATTTAAAATGAGGAAGTTTAGTACATTTCTTATCAATACTGAAATGAAAAGTGGCAGTAAGTGTAATAATACTAAATTAATCTCAATTTTTCCAGGATCCCAAAACAGAATCGTCAATTCGCTGCCCATTTTTGGGGACCCATGTTTTTTTAACGATCAATATTCATTAAATAGGCTTGAACGATATCATTTTTTCAGAGTTTCTGAAACATTACGTTAACTCCTCTGCGACAGAACTAGCTGATTTTTTTATTATACAATATTTTGCGAATTGATTTTTCCCTAGTGTCTATTGGACCGTTGTCCTCATATGAGGGCTACTTTTAGCACTTCTTTTTCAATACAAAATTCTTTCACTTCAGCGCATTTCTTGTCCCTCTGCATTAGTTCATGAGTGTAGATGGCCGATCAAAACAAACTTTTCAAGATTGTTGACCTCGGTGAAGGATAGAGCAGTTTTCCCTCACCAGCTTCCGCTCTTCGCAAGAAGTTGTGAAAACGACTTCATTTTGGAAGGTAAAATAGTTCGTATTATCGTGGGGGGGTTTCAGAAACGAGGGCGCATGTACAGTAAAAATTACTGTACTGTAACTAAACATAAAAGACCTTTTTTCCAGTAAAAGTTTCGGGCTTCCAAAACATTTACAATTCCAAAATGTAACGGAAATTGTCCTCATGTGAGGACAAAGCGTGCCTCACATGAGGACAGTGCTTGGTCGGATAGACACTAGACTGCAACAACTTGATATTTCTAAAAATGTTGAAGAACTATAAAGATATTATGAACTGCGTCATTTGCCCTTAAAAAATGAGTAATTGAATCCCTAAGTTATTTAAACACACTAATTTCCGAGAAAAAAAGCAAACTCGTGTATAAATAATCGCGGCAAATGTATCTCTTATTTATTAAATAATAGATACGAAGGAATCAAGCATTTTTTAAAACTGAGTCGTCATTTTTTAAGAAAATAAAGGCAGCATAATATTTAAAAACATCTAAAAGTATGATAATGGCCTCTCTATATCACTGCTTAATTTAAAACGGGAGAGAAGGAAAATTTACTCACATTTTTATAAGAAAAGATCAATATATAGCTACCAATGGGAAAGCAATCTCCCGTCAAATTTTTTAGACGCTTTAAAAACATATTCAAAATGAACCATGCATTTACAAAAAGTACGAAGCAATACATTTATTGGTGGATAAGAAAAGAATCAAAGTTTATACTGTCGCCCTTTTCACCATGTCTAGATCAGTTTGCAGCCCAAGCTCACTTGTCAGCGACAAAAGTAATATTTTAGTCTCATCTAACAGAACTAGCTGGTTCATTCTCTTACTTAGACTTCAAAGCATTGATCTGCAGTATTTTCTGCTGGTGTTGAAATAATGCCATCTACAGGAGTAATTTAAAATTGAAATAGATAAATTACCCCTATTTCCTTTCAAAATATTAAATATCATAATGATACATGTTTTAAGTTTCAAAGATTTGAAATATGATTTTCAACATGCATTACCTCTATTTTTTGTTGAATATTTGGTCCGGTAGACTTCTGATATATTGCCACTCCACTCTAGAAAAATTCAGTTCAGCCAGGGCTTTAAAATTTTCCAATTTGACAAAAAATTTTCTCCTCAAAATATTTCGAGTTTTTGAGTTTAGTTTTACAATTCTTACGATATTTATTAAAATTTAGATTGAACTTTAATTTCGGATCGTTTTTGACAGAAACTTTCTTCCTTACCGAATTTTTCTTGTACCACGATTTTTGAGAGAATTGGACACCATTTATAATTAAAAGTTCTTCATTCTCGTCCTGGGAGAAATACAGTTAGAATGAGAATAGACCATAATTTGCAAAAAATGACATTGATTGAATTCCTCAAAATAACCAGCGTGTTTTCAGAAGTCTACTAGTTAAGTGATCATAAAGGGATTGAGGAACTAGTAATGACTTTAACGTTATTCTTGGACAAACACGAAATCTGAAGAAATGCAGCTTGATCCTCCTTAGAAAAAAACCGGAATATACATTCTTTGAACGAAAATTTTTTTCTGCTTAAGATGGGACTTCATTATAACGTAGTAAATTAAAAAATACTATGATGAAGTTAAGTTGTCAAATAGTTTGAATATTTTTCCAAGAATGTACTTCATACAATATACAATAATTTTATTAGTAAATCCATAGATCAGAATAATTGGCAGCCCATTTTCTCGCCTGTTGATTCCATTAAAAATATTTTGTACGTAATTAGCGGGATTTATTCAAATATGTATGATATGTATGATAATTAAGATGAAGGTCTAATTGTAATCCCAAATATTTGTTGTTAAATTGCACCAGTGTAACTTTTAATTTATTTTCTCGACGTTTAATGATGAGAAGAACTTCATAATATTGAATTTTTACACATTTAGGAGTAATTTAAACTTGTTGTACGGAGAAGTTACGACAATAAAAATTGACATATATTCATCAGTTAATATATACTTTTGAATTCTACTCATTACCTTTTTAATATATATCCATCCTTTTTCTTTCTTTCAATTAATGCTAACAAATATAGCGTAGTATGGTCCAATATTACGTTAATTTGAAGACATAATTAACTTTCAAGAACATACCTATAGCAATCATATCTAAATTAACAGCTAAAGTATAAATTTTCGTAGATATTGAAAAATATTTTCAAGAAATTAGTGTGTAAGACCAGAGAAAGATGAAAATGCATACATTTTTGAGAAATATTATTACTAGTTATAACTTTACTTTTAAAAGCACAAAGAGAAAGAAATTATTAGGACTGTAGATAAATACTATTTTGGAAGATCTCTTAAAGAATTAATGTTTGCATTAATATTTTAAGCAATGTTCTCCTCTTCGCATCAATTTGTGTAAATATATTCATATGAAAAAACTATTTTAATATAAATGAGAAACCTAATATTTAAATTGGGAAAAATTAGGGTTTCAATAGAGTAAATCGTTATCTTCGTGCTTAGTATCACTTCTGTTTCAACGCACAGTAGCTTTCATGAAATAAAAATAAAATTTCTTACATTAGCTACCTTCCAAAATTTTCTTAGGCCTGAGAAAAAGTATAGATTTTTGGAAAATTTATTTAATAAATAATTTTTTTATTTTTGCAAAAATATTTGCAAGCGGTTATTCGTTTTACTTTCGTCGACAAGACATTTTCGTGAAAAATTTGTTCTGAACAATTTAATTTATGAACGAAGTTCTTCCTAGAACTTAAGTTAGGGAGATGATCAAAAGTTCTTACAAAGGATAAGTCATATTTTTGGTGATGCCATTTTTACACTCAATTTAGAATTTATAGGTTTTCGTTTTGTGCTGCCATTTAAATTTAAAATATTTTAATGTATTCATTATAGTTTTTGATTACATATACACTAAACCGAACCCGTCCCATTTATATATTCTTCTAATGTAGTAAATTTCATATGTGCATTACACATTCATAGCTTATATTACTCTGTCCCTTATATCCTTGGCATATTCTGAGGGTATCGTGTATCTACCTTTCATATAAACATAAGATTTATTTTATGAAATAACATTAAGTTCACAAGATTATTAAAAGGCTCGAAGCACTTCGCAAGTTTAGAACTTTCCATCTTATACTGTACAAGATACATAAAATAAAAGTACTGTGCGCGAGGTTATTTAAAAGTTTTGTGTGCCTATTTGAGACATTATAATAACTTTAAAAATTACTGGAGTAAGGTTAAACGTTTTCCTGAAAAAAACAAATAATTCCGATTTACTAATTAGAGATAAAAGAAAAAATCAAATGCCTTCCTGTTTTGCTCGTAGAGCTATTTTTATAAATCATTTATCTATCTATTTATCAGGTTCAAAAAAAACTAACTTCAAACATAAGTAATTAGTTTCTTGGGAGATAGATAAGGAAAATTAGTTATTTCTTGATATATTCCCCTTTAAATTTAAATAATCATGAATAAACACTTAGATATCTTATTTCATCCCCAAAAGTTTAAAAACGAGAAATCAAATACTCGGAAAGCTTTTGAGAAGGGCTTTGTATTATGTCAAATTGAGGCCAAAATATACTATCTGCTGAAATAAAGGGATAACTGTTTCTCAAAATAAACTTTTGGGTATATGAAATATTTTAGATGTCTCACGTTTAGTTTGCGCTAGAAAACTATTTACAATGGAAAAAATATTTGTTTGGTCCTGTATATCACCAAATAAATAGGGTTTAGAATCTTTAAATAATATATCTCTAGGCCCAGACGAAAATATGGTATTCCTTTGGGTACCGAAATATGAAATTGTTTCTTTTTAGCAGCAATCCCATGATATATTTAGAAATTAAAGAATATAAACTAATGATATGAGTATTGTGAAATGTAGCTTGCAAAACATGAACTTTTCATTCTAAAGCCCATTGTAGTTCCTCAAAACCGTAATTAAATCAATTGGAAACATTTTTTTGTTTTTTCATCTAAAATCTTGGATAGAACATGCCGTAATCATATATTAACTTTAAACTATTTACTTCCTATTTCAAATAATCCAATTTAGAACCACTGTTGCCAGTAATTTCCATTCTTTTGTTCATATTGTGGCACTATAAAAGTATTAAGTCAAAAGACAGCAATCCCCGGTTTTATAGTAAAGTACATTCATGAGCATATTTATCCTTTATTTCGTTGCAACTGCGACCATTTAGGTATATAAAAATACGACTTTGCATTACTTAAATGATTAGTCTTTCACGAATTATTTCTTGCTATGAGAATCTTCGGATATTCTTTACATAATAGTGTGCTGGCGTTCCAACTTTATCAGGCTGAGCATCCATTGGCTTGTCTATTTAAGCGGGCAGCTAAAGCAGAAATATTTTGCAGACCGGATAAAGTTAAATCAGTAACGTAAAATATTGTTTCCAAAGACTTTAGAATGTCCAGAGCAATGAAATTCTCGAGTAGAAGAAGAAATAGATCACTTTATCCCGACGAAAGGCCAATTATTGTATGGGATACAGAGACAACTGGATTAAGTCCAAAAAAGAATCACCTTGTCGAAATAGGAATGATGGAACTTCCAATCACTGCGCCAAGTTCCTCCGTGTACACATTTTCATCCTTAATTCACCCTCCTAATACTAAAATGCCTCGTTCGGCTTCAAGGGTTCACGGAATAACTAATTCAATGATGCAGGACGCTCCCTCATTTCAAGCGGTCTGGTCCGAAGTTGTAGAGTATGTAGAGCAAGTTTCATCTGGTCGCGGACGGCCAATATTGATCGCCCATAATTTGCAGTTCGATATTTCCTTTCTTCGTGAAGAACTCAAGAGAATTGGAATGGATATTCCTGATTGGGATTTTGCCTGTTCTCTAAGGGATATCGCTCACGTCCTTTGGCCGGGAGAGAAAGCCAGCCTGGCTGCGTTGGGAGATAAATTCAATATTGTGAACGATGAGGCACATCGTGCTCTTTGTGATGTGGTAGTTACTGCGGAAATTTTGAAATATGCTGACATGGAGCTCAAGGAGACTTCAAGAAGAAAAGGAAATTTAATTACGCGCGATGGAGAATGTATCCGAGAAATGATAGAAAAGGCTGCGATGAGACGAAATAATGGTATTTCTGGTGATTCACACCGATGTTTAAGCCCTAATGGATCCAATAGCGTGACAAAAAAATCCACAGCAGGTTTTTACATAACACCAACAGGAATTCTGTGGCATTATAATAGGGCTTGTGAAAGACTTGACTTTGCAAATACGATTAGAAAAGTTAGCTCATTGCCTTCCGGTAAAATTGCCTGCAAGCAATGCGTTAATAATGAAAATATAGATAGCAGGGACCCTAAGAAATGAAATTCATTTTAATTGTACGTTGAATGCTTCATCACTTTTGGAAAACAGCTACCCAATCACTGGTACTTAGAAGAGGAAATATATTTTGGGTGAGCGAAATTTGCAACCATTGCAGAGGACAATATCATGCCTACCTGGAACATATAGGAAAAATCTGATTATTTGGGCTATTGATTAGTACAGGAATCTTTTCACAGCTCATGTGCAATATTACAAACGGATATAGGACTTTTTCACACCGCTGTGTACTATACCATGAAAGCTATGTAATCTCCTTAACCATATGAATAAATCAATCTGCAATTTCATCATTTTGATCTTTACCATGTCAGTAGTAATCGACAAAAAAAATATAGATTGACGCACGTGTAGACAGTTTTGAAGAGGACCGTTTCGATTAAAGCAGTCCTAATATTTTATTTTTGAATAACTCACTGTTCTTGAATACAACTATTCTGTTTCTATATGGCCAAAATGGTGCTTAAATTTATTTAATTGCCGTTACTGTAAGATTTTTGCGTAGCTAAATATTAAAATTATCTATGTATTTACAATTAAAGATAATTTATTGAAACAAAATAAACACACTGTTCTATCATTTAATATTAAACATAATAAGAGATGTTTCAGTTTCACGGAATTATACTTACACTGAAAGTGTTAAAATTTATTTTTTTACTTCATACGCAGTAATGATATGATAAACAGAAAAATTCAGAAAGGAGGTAAAATTTTTCTTGGTCCTTTTTTCCGACGGTCACATTCATAAAAAACCGTTTGCTTTCCGACGGTGCTCCATACAATCAATACTATACACATATCTTTAGTTAAGATACCATAATTCCTTTATTTTCACTGTATATGCAAAGAATCCAATTTCCTTTCAATTTACGGAAAATTCAACACACTTTTCGACGGATTATGAAATTGAGATTTTTCTCCATGAACATTTCCATATGCCCATGATAATCTTAAAAAAATTAAACTTGTATTTATTTCCAGAATTATCCCCTCGTCCCATGAGTGAGTTTTTGCTTCCTTATTCTTAAGTATTTACATCAAAATCGTTTTATACTGACCTGGATCTCAACTTGAAATGATTGATATCTCCATTTTCGCGCCATACACGCAAAAGAACTGAAATCAGCTGTGCTTCGAATTCGTTTTCCGTCAGGTGAAGTTTCTTATAGTATAGAGCATCAAGAAATGTTCACAGATATTCTAGACACTTGAAGTATTCACGTAGTCTTACTTATGAATAAAAATAAGATATACGCCTAATTTGGACCAAAAATGACGTACACTGAAGCTCTCGCGAACAGAAATAAAATTTCAGAGAGAAAATTTTTCTTAATGGCTTTCATC
Organism: Kappaphycus alvarezii; assembly: GCA_002205965.3. Lineage (NCBI taxonomy): Eukaryota > Rhodophyta > Florideophyceae > Gigartinales > Solieriaceae > Kappaphycus > Kappaphycus alvarezii. The sequence continues at coordinate 2,835,965 of NADL03000599.1, forward strand.
GAGAGTAATGAGGTAATTGATTACGTATTCAGAAATTAACAGGTGGCAGTAATGTAGAAAAATATTTACGTCATTCACTATTGGGTTATTCAAGGTTGTTTTTGACAATATACTGACTAAGACCACTCCTCAGGAATTATTGATTGCTACACATATATGTGACCACGCTAAAATGCTGTTCATTTAATCAGAATCTCCATATCTTCCCTTGCAGGCAAGAGGGAGTATTTGAGAATCTAATCCAACATATTCCTCCTCAATTTTGATTTAAGTGGAAAACAATGTTATGAAATAAATCGTTTCTTTTTTCGTAAGCTTAACTGCTTACAGTAATGATTGAGTATTGAACAGGATCGATTTATCTGTCTTCGTAGAATTTCTAAATATCCTTCTTATTTCAAATGTCACAGAGCAAGGAAAAAGAGGCTCAAGAAACTACACCGCTGACATTGATATCGTGACAAATCTTCCATATTTCTTCATGAAAAGGACGTTTTATCAATACTCAATCCAGTAGAAGTTGTTAAAATAAATAATAATTCGAATATCCTCTCATAAAACATTACTAAACCCGAACTGAATTTTCCATGAAATTCATAACACCGTGTATTATGCTAACTAAATACTCCAAGTAACTGACCTTTTTGATATACCCTGAGATTTTCCTGGGAAATTACCTTCCGCTATATTACTTTACAGCGAAACGGCATCACTTTCAGATTTAGGAAATGGTTATTCTCCTTGAAACTCTTACTTTTTTTGGCTTTGATTAAAACTAGGGTTTTGACGTTGAAGATGCTCTCCTTTGAAATAAAAGCTATAGCTGTAAAATTCATCTCCGTAATGGAAATTTTTTGTATTGCAGAATTTCTTTTCTCGAAAAGAAAACTCCGCAGATTTACCTGCCAATTGATCCGATTGATCTTCTTTCTGCCTTCTTATAACAGCTATAATTTATAATCCTTTGATAATACTCTCTTAAAGAATCGGAAACGTATTAAATTGTCATTGGCGAAAACCTCTTGTCCGGCATCAAAATGTGCTATACTCCTTTCCACCACTAATTATTGTTGAGAGAATTGTATGTACTAATTGCAAATGATGTCCTGCGCTTTTGTTTTGCTCTCCGTCATTTACTATCGAAGTAATAAAAGTTAAGCGGCTTTATTGAATACACCCCTCTTTTAAAGAGTATACGACTGAGCAAGAGATCCATAGATGTCGTTCGAGTCCATTTTCTTAAGGAAATCTAATTTAACTTTTGCATGAAACCTTTTTTTTATTCACACAATTCCTGAGGAGCTTGAAGTTCAAGATCACGTAGTTACCAGATTCTTTTGTTATAAGACAGTAGAGAGTAAACAATTCGGGCTAAAATTCCAACCAGGTGTCTTTCAAATGGAAGAGGATCTTCATTGGATTCTCCTTACAAATTTTCCGCCCATCAAGAAATTTTTGTACACAAGAAAGAGGGGATGACGTTTGAAAGGTAGTTTTGATATAAAATAAATATATGCATTCGTAAATAAGCTCATGATTCAGGACTGACGGTACAGTATCATGGCATACTTCTGACGTGTCCAACCAGAAACTCCGCTTGTTTTCGATATTGTGGCTTTCTTCCTTCCGGAGCTTGGTTTATACATTCCTCCGCGCTTTAACTTTAAAAGCGCTGCTACAGTAAGTTTGAATGGCGCCTTATAGCAGGCATGTTTCCCCACAAAATTTCGACCACTGACCAATATGAACTGTATACCGTGGCTGGAAATAAAATTATTCTGGAGCAGGACTGTAAATTCAGTAACTCGTTCTATTTCAAGTTATGATTACGGCTGCGGCTACATGATTAGATCTGATACACGATCACATTCATCCTGAATAGTGATGATTACGATACGCCTAGTGCGGCACCTTCAAGACAGACTAATGCTTGAGTGTCCTTCAAACTTTTGGGATCCTATATAAAATGATACCCGCAAATAACCATAAGCAAAAGAATAATCAGACCTGCGGCGAAGGAATCTTTTGCATTCGCCTACCACGGCCGACTATTTCAGGCTCTGCCAGCAAAAATGCTGTGGTCATAGTATCTCAGGACCGTCAGGTGGAGAGGTTAACGGGACTCGGTAGCTGCAGTCCGATCGTCGCACAGCCGAGGTTAATGGTATTGTAAAATAGAACAGGTCTAGTTGGCATTAAGGAAACATTTGAGAGATTACTGTGGCCAGGAGAGGGACAATAAGATGATTACCCCGCAGATCTGATCGCAGTCTGGGAGTGGAACCAATTCTTTGTGAACTTTCTCTTGCCCAGCCGAAGGTGGGAATTACTGTGCGTTGGGTAAAGAAGTACATTCGGCTATTACTGAGGCATTCTTCAGGCGGCACAGTCACGCAATGTCGCTTGAAGGGCGTTTCTCGCAATAATCCCGATGTATTCAACCTCACCTCATCGAATATTTTTGCCTCATTGGAGCTTTGGAAGCATCCTTACAGTCTCTTCAAATTTTTAATCAGTTCCAAATGTGTAGTTACCATCCTCCAACAGCAGAAACCAGCCAACTGCTCAAAATCGTGGACGACAAATACAGACCTGCAAATGTAGCTTATCCAAACACCTGCCAGGTCACACCGTGGCTATCCCTTGGAGAGCTCAGCTCCCAATCATGTAGGCGGATTTGAGGCGAGTTTGATATGGATTCTTCGATGATGCTCGCTAAATTTGGTTATGGCACTAATCAAGTCATTGCTGTTTCGGTGAGCACTGATGAATTTAACGGGCAGTTTGGGAAGGGCAGTGTGCATTAATAAGTTTCCATTTAGATTTCAAGAAGCGATGAAGGTTTGCAATCGATGTGGTGCGGTAATATCGATACTGTCAAGGTCCTCTGAATTGTATATGCTCCAGAAAAGGCAAGAAGTTGAAAATTTCTACTTAGGGCCGATGGAGACTTAGGATGATGAGAATCGGTGTAGAGAGCGAGGATGACCTCAAAAGACGTAATATTGAGGCTGCTTTTGGCTTTCGGAACGGTGAATAGATGGGAATCCATGCGTTATTACGAGTCTGATGAGTTTCACTGTGGCGCGTAATTCTTATCTGCATTGATTTTCTAAGGTAGAAGTTAAAACTAGCCCCTCTGATGAAGATAACTGGAGTTCAAAAAAGTCCGACATAGCGTAAGTATTGGAGTATTATGATGCCCCAAGTTTCTCACTCGTTTGTACAGCAGCGAAATGTAATGCGATTAGACTCAATCAACAATTGCTGCATGTCTAACCTGAACTCGTTCCTCACCGAAAATCAACCTGGAAAAATATGTAGCTCATCTGTGACAAACGGTATGCTATTGAGACGCAGCATGACTTCTGTTATCCGTCAAGCGGTGAGTGCCTTCGTACGTCTCTTTCAAATACGATCTACTCGGTAGAAAGGGAGCAGATAACGGGAGCGTTTCTTGCGAAATATTCTGTTCACAGAAAAAGCGTTGGTGCTGCATGGGGACGGATAGAAGGCAGATTTGGTCAATATAATTTAAGCAATGTTGCGAAAAGACATATAAAGACCCTTTTTTAATGGCCTGACGATCAAAAGTCGAGGTCTAACAAGCACGAATCTAATGATTTTAAAATGAATTTGAAAACACCGACTACATTATCGTGGATTAAGCCGAAAATGTTGTCTAGGAATATCAGGGCAGTTTACAAGATATATTTCTAGCTTGTAAACTGCCCTGATATCCCGACATTTTTGACCGCATCGGGGATATTTACCTGAAGATCTTAGAGAAGAAAATTTTTCGATAGAGGAGATGGTTCTCGAAGAATAAATCATAGAAGCGTATACTTATTTGAAAAAGAAATAGAACAAGGAAGCCAAATTCCAAAGTAAACAAATAAATTAGTTACATTTCGGCTTTTTTGGGTGTCTGGACCTCAAACTGGACTCTCTTTTCAGCCGATGGAGGGTTTGAATCCAAGATGTAGGAATTCGGTATATCATTAAGTTTCTTGTACGTCGTTATATTTATCTTTATCGACGCATCGACAATGTTATGGTTGACCGCGATCCATTGCTTCGTTCTAATCTCTCCATTCTGATAGTACTGGATTCTTGCAACTACAGGTCTCAATCTGAAGTAAGAGAATTTGTGCAGCTTTTCTATCGCTGAGTACAGTCCGATGGACTAAATAGTTACGAAAAACTGTATCTTTCATGTAATTCGTGAATGAATTGAGATACCTTTGCAAGAAAAACTTCTCGATCGGAAAAATTTGTTCCGAACTGTAGTATTTCAGCCCCTATGATTTAGATAGATACCCAAGCTTGCTTTGATCTTTATCAATCAATTATTACATCGTATGCGGCCCTATTCCTCGCAGGCAGATGTATCCCTTATACGTAGCCTATCTAACCATACGAAGTTTTTCCTGTGCTTTTGTCTAAGAAGGAAATTTTGGGGAAATTATTAACGTGAACAGGAGCCAGATAGGCCTACGACGGTGATATTTTCTTAAATTTTTGAAAAAATTTGTCGGCAGTAAGTAAGCTTGCGATGGTTAGTCGAGAGACGGATTGGTGCAGGTAGCTGGCAGCGAAAGCAGATGGTGATAAAAGTACGCAATATTGCTGAACAAATTGGGTGATAAAGTCAAGCTTTTGACGGATGTGAACTCCTGCGGTGGAAAAGGCATTGGAATTTGTTTCCAGCGTTCTTTCATTACATGTATCTAATTGATGCCCCTTAAATATTCCTGCGTGCGAATTCATACGGAAAAGTTATTTAGTGTATTTTGAGTCCATCGAAGATGAGATTCCATGGGAAGTTAGTCGAAAAGTTTGAAGGGAGCAGAAATATGACCATTGGACTCAGATAACAACTTTTCATCTCCTTTTAGCAACATTTCGACCTCAACTGTGTAAATGTGTAGGGTAAAGTATCTAAAATAGTCTCTGTGGCGAAAAAGGGTCGTTAAACACCAGGGATTTGACGAAATAAAAGCTCACGAGTTCGACGGTCAACTGTCATAGAATACTGATTTCAAAAATTCTGTTCCCGGTCTTTAACAATTTCCAGATATGCCGTTTAGTCAATACCAGACACAGCGTTCGAAATAATATCGTCCGGTCGAGGGATAGTTTCGCAGACTGGAGGTAGTCACTTTTGGTGTCTATGGATGCCAGTCTGAATCCTAAGAAAACAGCTGTAGATATCAGAAGACGAATCGTCGGTACCTATACTGTAGGTAAATCTTTCCAAATCAAATCCTTATTACGGTAATAGTTTCCATGAGGATCCATATGACACTTTAGTTCCAATGTTTCATTCTCTCCAACAGATTTGAATCAGAAAAATTATTGAAATAGAAAAAGTTTTCTATTCGGGGTAGCTACCAAATATAAACTTATTCAAAGATACATTCGTCATTCGCTATTATATCGCGAATAGCTTTGACCTTGTGGTATCTAATCAAGCTCATAATCAGATAATAGCAATTACAAATAAGTCGCTTGACCCCTTTGAATAATTTTCGGCTCACAAATCTTCAGTTTGTATCCCTAGACTGAATTTTTAGGTGACAAATTTCCTTCCGTCTGTTTTGAGGAGTTTTTCCACGCTTTTTGAATGCATGATTATGAAAGAAACGACTGGAATCTTTGTACCAAACATGTCATTGCAAAACTTCATTTGCTGCATTCTTATGTCCTTCATCGGAAAGTTAACAAGTTTCAACTGCTTATTAGACAAAAAAACGTGTGATATCAGATGAGAGGTTCGCAAATATTGCTCTTCATTAAAAATTTATGAAAATTCTTTTCCTGACGAAGCTAGAGAGTGTCGCAGCCTTTACCAAGGTATCCTGTGTCACTGTCAGGTGGATCAGCAGTGAGCGCCTAATTATGATCCCGATGGATTCTAGAATCTTTTCTTTCATTGTTAATCCTCCCTTGGAGCCTCTCCCACCTCGTTGAACAGCGGTTATTAAACCACTGATGTTTTGATAATGTATGCTCACCATATTCATCCAGGCTTGATGAAGATCGAAGGAAAAAGTACCTTATGTTGTCGAAATCCTCCAGAAGAAAGCCTTTCGAGTCTATAAGAGCATCTTCGTACGCAATCATGATCTGCATTTAATTGTGATCCTGACGACTGGAGAAGAAAATGTAATGCACTTTGGATGACGGGACAAAACCAACTTTCCGCGTTCCCTCTTCTCCTCTGGCTTGGCTTAATACACACCTTCGTACTTCTCCCAAGCAGTCATGGGGTTAAAGTTTGGTGTTTTACTCTCATCGACAAACGTAAGGGCTCCGCGGGCGACCGAGCTTGGTCAATATTTTGCGGTTCGTTCTCTTGAGGAATGTTAAGAATTTCAAGCATATAACCTCTGTCCATTTCAAATCTGCCAATATCTTCCTCTCTTTAAAAATGCTTTTCATGAATGCTCCCCGCAATAAAATCTCCTCCATCTACTTTTTTTCAACCAAAGCTGCGTATCAAGGAATCTAACTTCAATTCCTTGATGCTCAGCATTTTTTGGCCAAGCATGCTTGGCGTCCTAAATGAGTCTCTGAACAATGATTCTAATAACTTCACGATTTCTCTCAACAATTCCTAGCTTTTTGTAGGGTCTAGCCGGGGTTATTTAAGTATCAGAACGGAACTACCGAAGCGCATTCGTAAAAGCCTTGTCGAAGGACTAGATGTCAGCGGAAAACTTTAGAGGAACACAATAGGCACTGATCTTATTCGACCAAAACCATTTGCTGCAATATCCGTATCAGTAGAGGGAATCGTCGTAGCTACCGAAAATCCTATATGTGAATCAATAATATACAGGATTTTTTCATATTCCAACTCAGAGATGAACATGTAATCAACTTGGACTTGTTCGTTGAACTCCTCCAAATCCTTTGATTGAGAACTTACGCAGTTGGAGAATTATTCCTGTTTCTCTACATTATTTTCACTCCTCAAAAGCAAACTTCAATGCTTGAAGAAGGAAAGGGATAATTACTTCTCCTCTTTCTCAAAGCAATAACACATCACTACAGTGCAAGTGTAAATAACCACGCAATTGGTTAGCTTTCCACAATCTTCCAACACCAAAATTTTCAGTAAATGCAGCATAGTTCGCAACATAAGATTTAAGAGCCTATTAATAAGTGCTTAAAGAGGATGAATTATTCGTTACACAACAAGTTACGCACGGATAAGTTCAAATTAAAGCTCAGCAAGTTTATTATTTTAAGCGGTAGACCGTAGTTCCGTTTTGGAGCTGCCAAGAACTCCTGTAGTACGAGGAAGTATTTTCAGACCCAAGCTCGCACGGTTGAAAAAAATATCGTTGCTAAGGAAACTTAATAAGTCACCATTTTTGATAAAGAAGGCTATACAAAATCGTTAGCACAAATATAATAATCAGCATATCCCATATACCATTTGCAACGTTGGCATCACTGTAATTTTTTCAAACCATGCTGGAATGGCTGACAATAAAAGTTAGAGGCACGAATTTAGTATCCAAAGCACTGCGAAGCCCCTTTGCGTACTTGATTCCACTCACAATCCTCTGAAAGCCTTCACCCTCAATCTTGTTTACATTACTTTATCCGAGGGAAACATCCGATTTTCTTCCGCTGGACGAAACAAGACTCATTCGCCTGAAGCGCCATTTGAGCTTCTGTGGAACTCCTTTTTTCTTTCTTTCGCGGCTTTTAGGGTTCCCTTATTATTTTGGTAATGTAGTTCAAGTTAGAAAACTCAAAACTAACTTAAGTATGGCAACGCTCACTACAGCCTTAATAGCAATCATCACTGGAATCATCGCTTTTCCGTTTCTATTTGCGATGATTTGAGCCTTCCTCCGTATTGTTCTTATCCTTCTGGTCGTTCGGAATTTTATCCCTAGCTTTGTACAAACTCAACTGGTATTTTTAATCTTCGAATACCCCTAGTTTATTTTTTTCATTCGTAATCGTGCTACATGAAGGAACGAAGCTGAGATAGCACAGAGTTTAGCCCTTTTTATATTGCTCTCAGTATGGTTATTCGTTCGAGCAAGCTGGTTTATTTTTCTCAATAATGTAACTGCATAACCCAAATGGAGAGAGCAAGGACGAATTTGAGGAAACAAAAGCTTCACAGCCTGCGAAGAGTCTGTTGGTGAAGATTCTTCAGACTCCATTTCGGGAACTCGTACAGTGAGGCGATCAATTGACTCAAAATCCCTTTCACTTCAGGCAGTGGATTTAGTGAACCATCAAATTTATTAAGACATACCAATATAATTTATCGGTTCCCTATAACACTGGTTGGCTATATTATTACTTCAGTACCGTACTTCAGAAACCAAAATCGTACATAGCATGGTACCACTGAATTCATTCACTCAATTTCATCGGTATGGCATGGACAAATATTACTGATATAAATGCAACACTCCAATGTTTTCATTTTTTGCGGGAAATATACAGCTATAAAATAGTACAAAATCTTCTTTAACAGAAGGTAACAATGTTACACCAGTAACATATCAACTTGTTCTAATTGTAAATTGAAATTTGGTATCACTACTTTTTGATTACAAAGATTTTGTTCATAGAGAAAGAAACCAAAATCACTAACTTTCAATATTCATCAACAGATTGCTCATTAAACTCAGAGGCAAGTCATAAGATGTTGCATCCTATTTTTATTGCATCATTGAGGACATGATCGTATTATTGATGGCAGAAGTGATTCTGTCAATAACTTCTTCCAATTCCAACAACAGATGGTATAATTGCGTTCAAAGTCCCGAGCTGGGTACCCTCTGCAGACAAACATTGTAATGTAAAGGCGTTGTATCGCCCGATTTCTCGGTGGGCACTCCAAGAAAGTCGAAATGCATTAAATTCATCCGCAATATCGATATCATCAGGGTTTTTAAGCTGATCAATACCTGAATAAAGGTCTTGAACCGTTAGGTTACACAGAAAATTTCCCACACTGCTATCCCACACAGCTGTGTCATAACTTACACAAGAGCGTTTGCGCCGTTCATTGAAACCTTCCGGTGCTGTTGTGCTACCCTATATTTCTTGCAGCTTGAACCTATGAAAATATTAAGATTTTAAAGCTCATCTGAACCGCACCGCATCCCACCAAGCATCCTCCGTAATGTTGTTCCATTTATCCTTTGCTCGTATAACGCAATTGTCGTCAAATCTTGCATGCCGATCATACGCAACCAAGTGAGGGAGGCAGCTGCTGAAACAAAAACGACATGGGCACTTGCTTACTTCATATTATGCTGTAATATATGTGGGAAGGCGGAAGAAACCGGGCAGAACATCGGGACGTGGGAAATATTTCACCGTCGAAGCAGCTGCTAGCACTCTCTGCTATGTAACCGAGCAAAGATAGGTCACATGGATGCCTAAGTGATACGTCAGCTAAACGAAGCCCTCGCTCGTATGGCTTGCAAATCCTCGCGTTTTTGATTCTTCGAAGCGATTTCCTTGCTTCAGTTTGAAGATCAAATTTCAGTTGTACTCTGACAGCTGTCAACATCTCATCCTTAACCTCTTCATGCGTACAGCGCGTGTTGGTTCTCAAAGTTCTCTCAAACCACTCCAACCTTCTCGTTAGTTTCTCAAGTTGCTCTTGGATAGCTGCTAAGGTCACCATGTTCCCATGATCTCTTCCCTTATTCTCACAACCCTAGTATAGTGAACGCCCAGCTTTGTCTGCCACGTTTCGATTTATGCGGCGAGCACCTCTAAACCTCGGTCTATCTTTCGAAATATGCTCAACCGTATTTTCATCGCCATCAAAATCGATTGGTTCATCAAAGCACCAGCTGGAAAATCCGTCGACTGATCTCAGTATAGATCGATCCAAGATATCCACTTCTGCTTGCTGCTGTGAGTATCCATGTCGAGCGTTATAAATAACTCTAGCGGTTGCAAGCACACGATCATCGACACCTTTTAATTCTTGAATACTTTCCACCGTTGCTCGGAAGTTTGCGATAAGACCATCATCCAGCTGGTACTTCACAAGGATTGCGTCCGAAATAACTGGGAGCGTAGAGGAAATGATACTTCTCTGGGGAATATAATGGATGGGGAAAATTTAAGATGGAACCAGCAGTAGCTTATGTACCAAGCTCTCGAAAGAGCTTTGATAATACAAAGGAAAAGAGTCACTTCAAGTTACATCAACGGAAACATAATTATCGACCAGACGGAGATTCACGTGGCAATCACTACGGACGGAAAGTGGTGGTACGGAACTGAAACTTGATGAAATTTTGAAGAGAATATAAACAATTTAATATTAAAAATAATTTCACATGCGCTACAAGTTATCAATTTCCCGCCATTAATTGTGCTGTAATGATAACTGCACCCAACAAGGGAATGATTGTAAGGAGAGGTGCACATTCTCAAATTGAAATCTCCTGCTCAGAATGAGACAGGAACGAAATGTGAAGGAGATCACCGAGCTTAGGGTCCCCCAAGTTGAGGAAACAAAGCAAGTTAAAGCCGCAAGACAGGGGAAAAGACTGGCGTCTTCTCCTGCAGAGGGTGTTTCCCTATCAAAGAGAACCAGATCGGTCGGCTTGAAATTTCGCAATTCAGGTCCAGCTGGAGCTTCTATTGGAATCTTTGAAGAAAATAGGAGTCTCCGAAGAACACAAGTACAAAGAGGGGCACTTTTCTCAGAAGAATGTGGACATAGAGATGAGCGCAGATCGTCCCACTACACGTGTGATTCATGACTATGCATTACCGCCGCAAGCTCAATCTCGGTCCCCGAAAGGAGAAAATGGAGATAATCAGCTGTTAATTCGTGGTAAGTCATCTGCTCGTAAGGAGACATCGAAACTGCATTTTGAAGAGCAAGACTATTTTGTCCGCAACAAGTATATCAATTTGATAGATAACCCTCTCCAGATGTTTCTGCGAAATCGAATGAAGGTCCCCTTAAGTTCACAGTCGTGAGCCGGAGTCAGATCAATTTTTGAATGAGATTACTCGGGTACCAGCTGGGGCTAGTAATGGGAAAGTATCGCGCCAGTTGAGATCCGTTGAGGCGAGAACTGAAGTAATATAGAAAGCTGTGTTGGGGTTCAAAATAGTGATCAATAGATTCATGCAGAAGCTTTCTGAACACCAGCTGGGTAATCGCGCACCGACGGCAGATGTCAGCTCTGTAGGAAGGTATGATAGCGCACCCAGCAAGGGTGAGTTAGTTGAATATATGTGTGTGTGCCTTCTGAATTATTTCTGATAGGTTGGTAAGACACAGTTTGTATCTCGAGACCTATTACGTTATTGTTTGACAGCTTGTCTGGCTATCTTCTATGAGTCTTTTCTGTCTTCCTGTTTTATGTCACGCATTTGCATGCTCTATCTCTTTTGTGCTTCGGACACGACATGGAGTATCAGTCAGCTGTGGGGTCTGATTTACCTCAGAGGCGGTCAAGAACTGACTGTTTGGCTGCTGACTGCAGTTGAAATAACTTGCGGTGTTGCGCGGGGCTGGTTCGGATGGACAAGAAAGGAAGACGAATCCCTCTGTCGTTTTCTGTGGCCGGGATCGGATTGAGGCTGGAGCTCTGAGTGCTCGTGGTGGATGAGAAGGTTCGTTGGAGCCCAGGGCTCACATATTTGGATAGTAGAGTCCCTCGTCAAGGAGAAATCGGAGCTATACTCAGAGTAAGTAGTGACCGCTTGTGTATTTAAGAGTACACCAAACGACACTTCAGTAAAGTACGAAAGGCAAGTGGGCAACCTTTCTTCGGAACTACCAAGTGAGTTAGCGATGGAAAAATACAAGAATACAATTATGAGACGTCTTCCAAGGATTTAAGTAGCGTTTGCTCCGTATAACCCAGCTAGTAGTATAAACCAGGCGGTAATATTATCTATCATGGAAGAAATCAGGGAGGATGGTGAGCTCACACCAGCTGGACTTTTAAAAATTATGGAAACGTTGCTTTACTCTACCAGAGGTAGTGAGAAGAAAGAAAAACGTAATACAGATATTGGAAAGCTTTAAACCAAAATCAGACGTCTTGTGATGCGGATTGCTGTTCACAATGTTCAGCAAGAGTACATGAGGATCTTTGAAACAGAGGCTAAGCCTTCGAGCTCTAGAGACAGTTCAGCTGAAGAAGAAGCTTTTTTAATACCTACATGGATCGGGAAATGTCAAGATGGATCGGACTAGATAGATCTTCATCACGTCAAGATTGCTGAGCAGGCAAAAGAACGGGTGTCAGATGACAAGAAGTTGTATAACTGTCGCGGCCAAATCAGTAGGAGATCAAAACCGAAGAGATTTGACGATGCTTTTTTGCAATGACTTTCTTGTATTCATTAATAACAGGATTGATGAACTCGACAAGGAAGACAAGTCCTGCAGACTACTGCCAGTTTTTCGGCTACTTCTTCACAGATTGTTCCCAATAAAGTGAGTGTACCGTGAGTCAGGAAGAGGCATAAATCAGCTGGAGTACAGGGTTGGAATCTGATAGGGCTTTGAAATGTGAAGATATTCCATTTGTCATTACTACTTCAGCTGAAGATATATCCGAGCTCGAAAACAATACTAAGACTTGTTGTAAATTTGCTCAAGATCAATCCAGTTTGATTTTCAATGCAGCCCACGAAGCTCTTGTCAGTTTTAATGGTAAAACCAAGAACATTCGAAGTAGAAAGGGAAGTGAGGTACGCATTTGGAAGCGATGTGTGAACATAATGGATGCAGCTGCCTATTTTTTAAAGTCCTTATGGGGTTTTGACAAAGATACTACAATCGTTGAGATGATTGCACATCAAAAGGCTTCAATTGCAGCCATTTACAATATGAGTCGTGTTTTACGCAGAGTCATTGCCCATTGCCACAGTGACATGATGACTGAGGCTTCAGTGGCAGAGTAAGAGGCAGCTGTTACAGAAAACATGAATAGAACAAGCCGTAGTGAAGATCAAGAAATGGTTCCAGCTGCACTGGAAGGTATTCATTGACGACTTGTGCCACCTGCAGCTTTGCAAGGAAGAGTCGTAGTAATGACAACTTGTGCGGTGGGAGAGGAGTACTTCAAATATCAAGACGTCACATCTGATGATGAGAGTGGGGAGAATTCCGAACATGATGACCCAGAAACTTACTTGCAATCTGGTTCGGAATGGATTTCATCGGAAGATGGAGACTACCTTGATGACGAATTAGATACCAAAGCTACGTAGAATTCAGTCCTTTTATCAGATAGATGCTGCGAAGGTACTTTTGTGAAGGTACTTTTGTGGTGATGACACCAGCTGCTTACTTGAAAACTTCGATAGAGCTTTTCTCATGGCCTAATATCAAAGCTCTATCACTTTATTGTCTGAATAAATTCTAAGAAAGCATCACTTCCTCCTACAACTCCTTGACGCCTTCCCTGACGCACTATTTCAAACGCAGACCCCTTTTGACCTCTGTCCTAACTCTGCAACTCACTGTTCATGCCGTCAGTCGCAGAGCCCTTGACCTTATCACTCATTGATAGTGGCCCTTATTCCCTATTAATAAGGTTCCCACCCCATCGAATATGGCTTGTTTAAGATTATCCTTTGAATTTATTTTCTTAAATAAACAATTGAAAATAAGTTTGAGAAACTATTTTTGAAATAAGTTTTTTAGTTTTTAACAAGTGAGATTAAGTAAAATATAATCAAAATCAATATGTTCTACCCAATAATTTCAATGGTACAGTATTGTATCATGGTGGTTTTCATCTTTTATCACTGGTGCACAGTCCAAATGTGTGACGTTGCAAAGTACTTAAAATTAAGTTGGAATTGGGTGACAAAGCTCTGCGTGTTGCGGTGCGCGACAAATTACGGATGCTGCAAATTTTGACCAGATTGAGTAGCTAAGCTTCTGATACAGGCAAGTCTTCACTGCTCCCATGGTGGTACTGTAAATAGGTACAGCCGGTTGGAATCGGGCTATAACGGATGGCAACGTCTGACTTCAATGTCTGTGACTGAGGCGCAACCGCAGACATCAAAGCCCTACGAGCATCTATCCATCCAATCTCAAAAGAACAACCAGGGAGCTGCAGGGCAACATGGCCCTCAACATTCATTTGCGGCGTAGTGAACACGCTCGGAGACCAGGCGCAGGAGATCCGCCGTTTTAGGCACTTCACAAACCCTACCCGCCTTTCCAGGAGACATGCTTGGATCTTGAAACCAGTCGTGCCATCATGGCAGGATGTGTTTAAACGCGAAAGCAGGGAGAGGAGTAGGCATAAAGATCAGAAACGAAGAACGAAGGAAATTATGAAGTGGTTTTACGAGTTTCAGTGCATACACTGGTATTTTAGTACAATATACCGAAAACACTCAAATGTGATCAGAGTTTCGCACACGAAGAAATAGAGCTTAATTATTTGGACGAGATAGATAAGCTTCCTGAATACCTGCCGACAGACATTTCCATCTGGAGTTTGCCCTTGGTTCGGACAAGGGATGCGTTAGTTGGGAGATGTTGAAATTCTCCTAGAGGGAAAGGGAGAACAATTATATAGAGGCCAGCTGGCGATCATTCTACAGTACTTTTATTCCAGCAGATTCTATGGACGTTTTCGTTTGTGATGATACCATATCATGGCTTTCAACTATTTACCCAAAGGTATCAGAGTGGGTTTCGGAGTACTAATCTACAGCTGGAGTTTTGACGCCAACACCCCTATGCGTCTATTACTACCATACGATAATGGTAACTGCAAAAGGAAAGGAAGCTGAGATATGGAACCTGATTCTCCAGCTGGAATTTAGTGTTCTCTTCGAAGCATGTTGGTTGCAGGAGGCAGCCAAAGCAAAACGTACTCACGTTGTGCCTATGGAGACAGCCATTTGGATTTATTCGACAGTTCAGAATGTCCCAATTGATCCAGATATATGCTGTGGAAAGGATACTGGTCAGACTGATGCCCATTACATTTTGGCTCGAATGACTTACGTAGCGAGGAGCACTACTGTTTAGTGGAACACCACGGAGCTCGACTGGATGAATCTACGGCCTACGAACTTCGTTTGGACAGAGAAGGATACAGGATTCATCAATTACACTATGCCATCTGGAAAAAGATTTAGTAGGGCTGCAAAGGACTGCAGGGATGTAGTGGAGTTAGGAATGGGTGTGGATCGGCACAGTTGGTTACTTGGGCTTAATCATAGGCGCGCAAAAATGCCTTTGTACCCTCACTAGTGGGTTTGGGTGAATTAGGGTCGCTTTGCGTAGTTGGACGAAGATTACAAGAACTATACACTACAAAGGATTTTTAAAGGATTCTAGCCTATAAATTACTCGCAGTAAACCAACCACATACTTTTCCGCCTTCCCTCCCTGGCGCGATGCCCACTCAAGCCCCTTAACAATGCTCGCCTGGGCAAGGACACTCGCTTTGCCGAGTTGATACGTTCCAAGGGTCCTGGGCATCGCTTCATTGCCCTTCCACTCTCCACGTTGGGGGGCTGGCACCCTTCGGCTCGGGACTTCGCCAACCGGGTTGCGAATGGCATTGCCGCACGGGCAGCCGTTCCGATTGCTGATGCGCAGCGAACATTGTTCGCTCGTCACGCGGCGAGACTCGTCCAGAATAACGCCAGTTGTTTGTTGGAAGGAGTCTTGAGCGACACTTAGGCTACAACTTGAAATTGTGTATACAGTGTATTCCAGAGAACCTCCGTTCTGAGGGTATGTACAGTAAGTGGTTACCCTACTTACAGTAGTCCTAGTCTGTGATTGCTCCTGGCAGGAAAATTAAGTATACCAACCCATTCGACTGTAAGCCCCATTCACCCATTCAACTAAAACCACATACTTTTCCCCCGTCTAGTGTCTATTGGACCGTTGTCCTCATATGAGGACTGCTTTTAGCACTTCTTTTTCAATACAAAATTGTTTTACCTCAGCGCATTTCTTGTCCCTCCGCATTAGTTCATGAGTGTAGATGGCCGATCAAAACAAACTTTTCAAGGTTGTTGACCTCGGTGAAGGATAGAGCAGTTTTCCCTCACCAGCTTCCGCTCTTCGCAAGAAGTTGTGAAAACGACTTCATTTTGGAAGGTAAAATAGTTCGTATTATCGTGGAGGGTTTCAGAAACGAGGGCGCATGTACAGTAAAAATTACTGTACTGTAACTAAACCTAAAAAACCTTTTTTCCAGTAAAGATTTCCGGCTTCCAAAACATTTACCTTTCCAAAATGTAGCGGAAATTGTCCTCATATGAGGACAAAGCGTGCCTAATATGAGGACAGTGCTTGGTCGTATAGACACTAGAAAATAGCTATCAAAAAGTTGTTTGGAATTATCAAGCCGAAGCTGTAAAGGGAGGGGACGTCTGCGTGCTTTATTTCTTCAATTTATTATTTTTACTTCCCTGAATTAGGAAAGACGATCGCTACCACAGCCTTCGATGGCCTTCGATGTCTACGGTTCTGTTGGGCCTGGGACTGAAGCTGGGCTTGATCTAATCTCAGGGAACCGAGACCACACGGCCAACAGAGAACAAGACCCGACATCAGGGCCATGTGAAGCTGTGGAGGGGCGGACTTCTTTGACGTCATTTTTGTCAATCTTCTGGCACCTTCTAACCGAAGAATTCTGTGCTTCAACCCGCTGAGGTCCTTGAGCGCAGCCAAAGCCGCAAAAAACAAGGTACCAATCTATTTTAGCGGCTACGTCTCGATCCAGGCTCGTGCCAGTCCCGATATCCACAATCGTAGGATGGCACCCGGACGCTTACGCAGTTCTAACCAATGTGGCTAGGAACGTCGCTGTGCGAGCTATGGGGACATATGGACGATTGGGATCCGTCATCATGCAAAGTCATGCTGCTGCAGCTGTTACATCCAACGCAGCATGTCGTAAGGCTGGCCTTAAGGCTTCCTTTTCAGGGAGCGTGAGTATTTCTTCAAGAAACCAGTATAACGATAGCCGCCTAATGCACGTGAAGTAACCGAGTAAAACATTGAAGAAAAAAAATCACCAATGCATTTTACCCCTATTTGAAAGTTATGGTCGCCTTGCCGCAAGTATCTATCGCCCTGACTATTGATGACATGATGGACAACAGACAACAGACCATAACTTTCAAATAGTAAACGACTAAAAATTTCCCCTACAACTGACGGTTGATTGTACTGTACTGTAAACTCACCCTCAGTACTACGAAAGCATCACTTTGCCAAGAAACTAAATGAGAGTCTGCTAAAAATACTGAAACCAGCAACGGCTAGACCGGTGCACTACCAACAGAAAGGGATAGGGGCAATTTCCACCACCATAGCCCGGGCAAACCAAGGCGACGGCAGCTTGAAAAACTCCCATTGGATGAACGATGCAAACAACTACTGAAGATGCACCGTAATGAGTAGTACTGTAGTACAGCGTCCTAGTCCATCGCAAGTTCCACCCTACTGTCCTCTCAGGGGCATGATGTGCGCAAAATTTGCACACGAAAAAAAATCTAGAGGACCAAATTTGGATACAGTATCGGGATTTGCAAGATATTTTTTACAGTTCCTGAATTTGCAAGATATTTTTAATTTGGATGAGTGTGGCAAATTCATGAGTTGATTTTTTATTTTAAGACACAGTGTCATTAATAGATGTCATTACTGTACACGTCCAAGGTCGACATACTTTTCGAAGACGTCGCAGTATTTAAACTTCGAAGTCGACGTCGTTGAGACAACCCCCGCTATCAACTACCCCATCGGCTCACCCCTTCTTTTAGCCCTTAACATGACCAACCTCCGTCCTTCCCTCACCATCACCAAGTCATCCCGAGGCCGTCGTCCACTCAACGCTTTGGCCCTGATGGCAAATGGTCCAACCGACTACGATGATTACTGTAGAAGGTTGGACCGGGAACGCGTTCGGGAGTGGTTCCGCCGTAACTACTTCGCGCAGGCAGAAGAGCAGAGGAGGAGGAGGGGAGAAGAGGAGTAGAAGAGGAGGAAAGAGAGAGGAGATAGAGGAGGAGGAGGATGAGGAGGATGAAGAGGAGGACTGAGTGGATCCGTGGGAACCACTAGTGTATAACGGTGGGGGCTCCCATGGAGAAAGGAGGGGAGACTGAGGGAGTAATTGTGATCTCTGACTCTTCTGACGAGGATGAAGAGAGAAGAGAGAGGAGGAAGGGAGGATGAGGGGAGGGAGACATGGAAAGTGCTGGATTAGTGGGGAAGGGTCCAGAAAATATGGACCAGGTGGTTCCGACTCCGGAACCGAATGGGGACGTCCTCAGTGGCCCAGATATTTCACAGGAGGCAATGGAGAATTCTAAGCCGTTTACGGATATTTGTGTGGACTTCCTGGGTGAAATTGATATTTTGGGGGAACTGTTTGGCTCTGATGTAGAGGACTAAGACATGAAGGAAAGAATCTAGATATTTACCTGATACTATCTGCTGTTAGTCTTTTCGTTCAAACGATTCCATTTGATGCATTTTATGGTTTTTAGTATGTTTCTTTGAGACTTTAGGGATACCCAAAAAGTCTATATAAGCTGAGTATACTGCTTCCTCTTGTGGAGGTCAAGCAAGTTGGCAGACAACTTCAAGTCAAGTCCCGTAGTAGGAAGTTGAGAGTCAACTTCAGACCCAAGAAACCTTTTTCCTACGCTGCTCACAGAGCATCAGTAGTAGACTCTGCCCCTTTCATACTTGCTTGTAGCCCTCTCAACTCTCTTCCATATACACTCCTTCTTGCTCTTTCAACTATACCACGGTAGCACTTTTGTCGCTTGCAACACCTCCTTCTTGGGGTAGTTGGTTCTGAGTATCTCTTCTCCCGACGATTTACCCCTATCACGATGCAAACAACTACTGAAGATGGACCGTAATGAGTAGTACTGTAGTACAGCGTCCTAGTCCATCGCAAGTTCCACCCTACTGTCCTCTCAGGGGCTTTGAACAATTACTGAATAACCCCAACAAGGGGCCGACGCATCGCCAAGCGTGGCCATGGCATTGGCGTATCATTAGAGGTGGAAACTAGCTACAGTAGCGACATTAAGAGCTCAAATCCAAGAACCGTGATGGGCTGCACCAACCTGAAAGATCATTAGCTCAAATACAAAACCATGCCGCATCACGATGCAAGCCATGAAGGTTGTCGAAAATCTCGAGATGACGTCATCTTCAAAATGGCACTGCTGTGCATTGCATTTTTTAATACTTAACTATGGTATTTCGTGTAAAAAACTCACAGTACAGTGTCTAAACATCTGCATCATCATTTACTTGAATGACTCCCAACCTTTCCATTACTCGCAGTAAACCAAACCATTTTTCCCCTTGAATGGGTGAATGGGGCTTACAGTCGAATGGGTTGGTACACTTAATTTTCCTGCCAGGAGCAATCACGGACTAGGAATACTGTAAGTAGGGTAACCACTTACTGTACATACCCTTAAATCACTTAAATATTCGTACTACCTTAGAGTACTACTATATTGGTGTCAAAATAATGTAATGCGCAAAGTACTCATTGATGTTGATGCTAACATTAACATCAACAGATCATCATCCATGGCCTCTGTCACCGACCAATTGAAATCTACCGAAGGTAATTTTATAGTACTTGAACGCTTTTATTCACTCGACAATGGGGATGGTCGCAAGTTCCTTACAGAGCATTACTGTATGACGGCCTGAGCGCCCTGCGTTGCTGGAATGCGAGTAAATGTGGCCGCAGCTGTGCTTGAACAAATTATTGAACTCATCCTTTTGTCTAAACTGCTGCAAAACTGTAGCTGGACAGGAACGAGTGCGGTAGTATATGCGGGTGGCGTGCTCTTGGATACGCTGGATGTTCCGGTAGAGCAAGCGCGAAATGTGTCAAACGCTAACGGGACGAATGTCCAGCCGAGCGGCGGATTGGTCCTGAGAGTTCCAGTTTGAAGGCTCTTCGGATCTGCCGTGCGTGAGCATTCATGTCTTCAAAAATGCAAAGGGAAAAAAAAAGGTTGGTTTACGGCGCGAGCTTGATATGGCTAATGTCCAGTGAATATCAGTTTCGGTTGGTTGGTTGAAGTTTTTTAGAATTATATTTGGAAAATAACAGCGTTCCCAGAGCGGTGAAATTTTATTAAAATGTAGTATTTGACTAACATTCATGTCATGAAGCTGCTGATTCATGTGACTGTGAGCAGTTCAAGTTGAGCGCGGTCCTAATCGAGTTCGTGACCAAAAGCACAATCGCAACCCAATTTCATTCCCTCATTCCTAAATTTACACTCTCCAAACCCCTCTATCCCCACTCTCTCAGGATTCCTTCCTTTAATTACAAATCCCGCTCCCCCTAATCTCTATTCTACCATCCCATTCTCTCCTATCACTCTGCTCCCTATCCACACTACGCACAAACAACAACTCCACCAATTAACAGTCTCTCATAATCGTCTTTTTCATGTCATTTCGGCAACCGAATCAAACCGTGTTGTTCATGATCAAACTGTTTCATGTCCTATTATTTTTGAAATTGAATGCCCAGGGACGGCTGCAACCCTTCATTCATATATAGTCTTCAGAAAGAGAGAAGAACGAAAAGGAAGCTTCCAGTTACTTCTATTCAGAATGCCAAGAATATCCAGAAGTTGGCTAAGATATCAGATCCAAAGTATTCAAAGAAGACTGGAAGCGACACCACATCTGTGAGAAAACTGAAGCTAAAAAGGTTGGTTGCTGATGGCGAGTAAGTAAATCAAGGCCCGGATTATATCAATGAGAATTCATGTGATCTTACACAGCTGTTACACGGAGAATCAAGAAGAAAGATGATAGTATTGCAAGTATTACTATCTCGTTACATAATGACAAAACCCATTCTTCAATCTTATTGCCTGTTATTTTCACACATGAAGAAGCAAGCAGGGATATTATTTTCTTGCGGGATCAGCTGATGGAAGAAGAAAAATCCGAGCATCAGTTGGACCGAATCTCTTAGGATTCAAAGAATGGCCACATAGAGCAGCTGTTTTTGATAATGACTTCTATTACCAACTTTGGAATATATGCACTGGATATTGTCGGTCAGAGGACGCATCAAATTCATGAAATCACGAAACAAGTTCCTTGCGGCTGCTCTAAAAGGTGAAAAAACAAGCCTTAAGCTTCGAACTTACAACAGTTTGAGTAGTGCTTCGATATCATCTTATCTGAAGAAGATTTGCTATCCAAAAAGCGACCTTGTCTTCCTTGCGGTTGTTAAAGGAGATACCAGTGTGTGTAGATCTGAATTCAAAGTTGATTAAAGAAATGGCAGGCCGCAGAATCCTCTTGGATGTATTCGATTAGTACTTCCATCCGAGTGGGCTAAGTTAGATGTGGTGACGTACAGCTTCTACAGGGAGGTATACGAAATACCCTGTCTTGGAAAGGATAGTTATCCCTCAATAGAACGTACCCAGCTGGTCAAGGAAAAAGAATGTGCTGTGGGAAGCAGTGCGCATTGTGGTGATTTATGGAAATAGAGTTTGCGTTGCAAGTATGGGATATAGGATCACTTTTCACTGTCGAAACCTTCCGCGAAAAAAAGGATCAGCTACTTAAGAGTAACATGCTTTTTTCAGTCCCAGGAATATAGGTTGGACCATAAAAGAAATTCTGACTACAGATGGATGCAATACGGCAGTTTACGGATTTAGCGGGGAAGTAGGAGGAATGTGGTTTGTGCGGTGCAAGAGCACTACTCGTGACGACTCCAATGAGGACTTTTCCAGCTGGACGGCAATGGAGAGGAAAACAGCGTCATGTCCGATGAACTCAGAATATGAAAATCTCGTAGTCGATGGAGTCGGTAAAGAGCGGTACCGGTTCCGCGGCGATAATAGAACAAAAAATGTAGCTCGGTTCTCTGGATTACATCAGGTAAGGCAATCAAAAATGAGTTCAAATGGTAAATGCGATATGTTGAAGCTTTTTCCTGGAGATGTTTGCTTGTTTTTTCGACCTGACAATATCATCGCAGATTGTTCACAGCTGTGCATTCTCGTTGCGTCCATGGTTGTATATGCACATAAATATGCGGCAGAATGTTTAATTTGGATCTAGATTCCTTCGGAAGACCATATGAGAGTAGTAAATGTGCGGTAGATCTGCTCTACTTCTGTTAGGAATATACCGACATGGTCCTCCACTAATGAGCCAATCCCAATGGATTCTGCGGATCGATCGATAAGAAACTCAGGGGTTTTGAGAACAGGAAAACGGTACGTAGTATATCGAGTTGCTTTGTATGTAGATGGATTCAAGCAAAAGAAGTCTCTGGTAGACACAAGATCCGTGGACGGTTGCTACCTCCTTCCTATGGGTCTTGGAAAAGAAAACCGGGAAACTTTAGCAGCTGCTCGTATTCCATGCCTGGTATCCTAATCGAAAATGCTCAATGATGCACTGAGAATAATTATAGATGATCTTGTTCAGACGTCTGGTAATGGTGTCGAACGAAAAGATCCTTACGGTCGAGATGTTCGAATATTCATCGATACGCTTTCGTTCTTTGGGGACTATCCTGCCGTAACTACTGTTACAGATTGCATGGAGCATACTGCTGATGTATTTTGCACCTTTCGCAACATTACCCGCCAGAAGGGCTTGGGAAAAGCCAGTATACTTCGTACCACAGATGTTCACAGCAGGAGTCTAGAATTCATGCGATTTGATGAACTTCTTAAAGAATTGCGAAAGGCGGCACCCCACAAAAAGCTTCGGCGGAGGTTAGGTATGCGATGCAATTCACCAAAGGAAGCAAGCCAGCTGTCTTGCGTTTATCTCGCAGAGAAACTGAGGACAGCCGATAGTGTCTACAGGACAGACTCCGGAGAACCGGTAGTACCTTTATGTTTTTGACTCAAGCCTGAGTACAGCTGTTGCACCTGGTCATTGTCTCACAGGTTTCTCCAATAATGTCCTGCAAGCTTGCTTTACTCAGCTTGAAAATTACGAAAGGAGAGCTGAAATCGAGTGAAAAGTTATGGCTCGTACATCCGTGAATGGCTTGGCAGTCAACGGAAACATTCAGAGATTGGATCGATCTGTAAAGTGGCAGGGAGCCCAGAACCTAACTATGTCCGAGCTGTTATGCATGTTACTTTGTGCCGGTCCTATTTTTCAGGACTTAGAGGCAGAGACCGGGGACAGCCTTTTTGCGTTATCTTCGTGCCTACAGAATGTTGTGAAAATAGTGTATTATTTTCAGCAGATCGAGCGCGATAGAGTTAAAGAGGTGAGAGGGATAGAAGGCGCTTCTCCAATGAACTACTACTGGGATCTAATCCATCTGGCAAACGAGTTTGTTCGTTTTTCAGCTGCAATTTTTGCAACTGATAGTGAAGTTGCACAACTGATGGACAAACCGAATGCGCACAGGTTGCTACAGCTTTGCAAACACAATACTAAACTTCGGACACGCACGGAATTGTTTCGAGCTCATACTTGAGAGAGTTCGGCAGGGTTTCAAATCTTGGCTGGAAAAGAATAGCCATGCTGATGCCCATCTAACAGTAATTGAGCAGGTTTTATCTAAATATTGGCTTCCTAGAGTGTATACCGTCTACCGCTGCTGGATATATGGAGAAAGAAAGGATCGAAATCTGGCGTAATATTGCCTGAGGAGACTTTTTCTTGGAGAAGAAGGGTTGGAGTTTGCCGAAGCAAGTTCGGATGGTCAATCATTCTTGAGAGATTTTCGGGACAGTCTTGAAGGTTCATTACTTGAACCAGTCATTACGCATCTGCGAATTTGCGGCCAAGTAACTGTGGCATGGGATAGGACCATTTTTTGGCGCGTATCTGTTATTGAGAAGGGGCCTATCAGAGAGAATGACGTACGGGAGGGTTTCAGAATGATGAGTCACTACCAGGCGACCAATAGCGGTGGAAACGATGTCGATGTACAGCTGTAAAAAGAAGCAAAGTATTTCAGTAAGGAAGCCTACGGGGGTGGAAGGAGAGCTTATCTACACAACGTGGTTCGTAGAGGTGATGCCGTCTAACAATGTGAAAAACATTGATGATGCATCAGGGTATCTACAGTACCTCAAAGTCGTACAGGAAGTATGAATATAAAGAGCACAGATGATGGGAATGGAATCCAGAAGTCGGGTGCTGAAAGGAGTGTTCCAAGAGACAGATCACCCGACCATAATAAACGTTCAACGTATTGAATCCGTTATCTATGCGTTCAAACTGTCCAGCAAAGAAAGCTGCTGAACGTCTTTGAGGGGCGTCCAAAAACGTTGCATACTTCTGGACTACCCACGACTCTGACTTTTGAACGTGAAGACGATCCCAGACTTTCATATTGTCAAACTTTCGATCCATATCCGATGCCTGTCGCCGTGAGACAATCAGATCCTCCTCATAGAATCGCTCTAGTCTTAATCGCACCGAAAAGCCAAAAAGATTGTCTAGAACACTTATGGTCGTTTCTTGACAAGGTCATTTCAGATAGTAGCCCTTGTACATTCCCCGGTTACTTGGTTCTGGCCGGATATCAGCCCGCGTATCTTCGACACCATCAGGGAGAAGCGTTGTCGAGATTGATGTCAGTCTCGAATAAACGAGCAGAGCCTGTTGAAATACCCATCGATTAGCAACAGTTTTCACATACTTCAACTTTGCGTACGTTGCATCCTTCATGATTACAATATAACGCTCGACAGAAAACTGCGAAAGCCAGACGATAGGGCGGAAAAATTATGTCGATAGTGGAATATGCAGTATTAGATGGATTGTGTACTTCATTAAGTGAATGAGTTCCGGCTTACCCTGATAGAAGAATGTTGAGTAGTGATAAAAAAATGCCTGGCAGTTCTCTTCGAGCGACTCCATGCTCTCTTCGTCAATCGTCGGTCTCATTGCGAGCTCACATACACGAACAAATCTCCACCAGCCATTGAGAGCTTTTCTGGGTAAATAGGATTGGAGCACAGGCAACTTGTCGTCAGCACAAATGTTCTCTGCCTTCCACAAGCTACGATAAAATATCCCTCTTGGTCTCCGGAAAGAGTCAACAAGTCCTGAAGCTGCACTTTCCAGAATAGTGTCAAGTCTGCGCAGAACTGCAGCTGAAGGGAGGTAGTCATGATCCTTCTCAGTGTCAACGTCACCAGTCCAGATTCCAACAAGCTGTGGTGCAACATTCTCGAAAAGAAGGTGGATGGGATCGATTGGCATGCTCAGGTACGGACAAATAGAGCTGAAGCGTTTGATAATTTCGGGTTCTCCCAATATCCCAGTATCCTGTGCGAGCTCCTCTTGCTGAATCATGTCAACGGTAGATTTAAGGGCTTGGAGATCCTCAAAGATAGTCTTAATCTTTGAGTCATCTCGCAACGGCAAGTGACCCGGCCTCCAAAATGTCCTCTTTGAGATAGCAGAGCGCCCGTTTCGTGTTCGTTTGCGGACCATAATATGATCTGGATCGTACAAATTTCCGCGTGCTTAGCCCTGTTCCCCTCTTATCTCACAATAGAGGCAAGGTCAATACCCATTAACTCCTTTGATGGGACAAGGTTTCTTCTTTGCCGGCAAATCAGCCAGCTCATGCATGATATGTGGTTTAGCGACCGGCGTTATCTCCGTTCCACAGCTTACGTTCAGTGCCATCTCGCAAAACTTCTAGCTCTGAGAAAAGGGGCTCCAAAAAAGATTCAATATCCTCAGGGTTACCGGGAATGCAGACAACAGGGAGAATGTAGCGTTCTTGATAACGGCGATCAGGTGGAGTATTTCCGATGAACAAAACAACTGACCAGAAGCTTTTGGTGGTCAAGTTAAACGCAGGATCCCATTAGTAGATATGAAAAGGAAAATGTGAACTGTGTTCCAATGGACAGAATTACTGACGTCTGCGTTGAAGTCATCCTGTTGGTCAAAATATTCATGAAAGCCTGCCCCAGAAAATAAGTCTTCAAGTACTCGCTCTTTCGAAGTTTGGGCTCTGAAATACCCATCTATTACATATGAAACCATATGTGGCGTCTGAGGGACATTTAAGCAGGGCGCGGAGCCGTTCCCACACACCAATGTACATATGATAGCTCGCATACAGGGCCCCTTCTCATTGCGCAGCCGCGATGGTCACATGGAGTAAAAATACCTTTTTCAGCGTTGAGCGGAAGCGGTTTGTGGATATCTAAGCAATACGGTAATTTGTGGCAAATAGAGATGCCAACACCTCTGCTTTCGCTCGTACAGATTTCCATGATTTTAAATCATTCGAAAAGTCACGACGTAAAAGATCATCCATTGTAGCAATGGTGGGTCTTTGTCGAAGATAGAATCCACAATGCCACCAATAACAATTGAGAAAGTCAATTATTTCTTCGTATCCATCTCCATGATCGACTAATTCATCGTCTTCTTGCCCCTACCAATGCAATAGTCTGCATCTATCGCATTCCACTCTATGTGACTCTAGTTTGCGATAACTAATTGGGGTAAAACTGTGAGATCTGGTAAGCCAAGGTATGCTGTCGTAGATGATGCAGCTCCATTTGATCCCAAGATAGAATGTTCGTTTGACTGTATAGGAATTGTTTGTGAGTCAGAAATAGAATGATGTTGATCTTTTGAGACGGTATAGCTCTTTGGGGAGCCCTCTTGGTCCGGATGTGAACGCAGACTTGGCGAATCGGAGTCAGAAGATGCATTAGATTGATTACCCAAAAATGAGTTGTACCAGTTGCAATGGTCGGTACGACGGACCCGGGAGGCCTAACACGAGATGTGGATTTTGCTGTTGTGCTCGAAGACGACTTTGAGCAATGTCGCGATGACGACGCAGCGTGGTTTCCGATACAAGACAAAGGGCATTGACATTGATAACTAGATGGGCATCGAAACCGACGAAATGGCATGCCATACATCCCTTACTTTCTAACACAGAAAATATGTTCTTTTCAGAACGCCTGACCTCAGCGGCAGTGAGGTCTAAACGTCAAAGAAGTGCTTGGGGCAATTCAGAGAATCACGAATAGATCTCTGTCAGAACTTGAGCTATTGAATTCTCAGACCGTTTTCATGTCACGTTTGATATAGCTCACATTTTCAAGTCTTTCGAAACAAAAATGGACCCGCAGACATGCTTACTATGAATGTGACATCTCATGTGGCGGGAATCTATTTTCGTTCCGATTGCATTATCTCGACTTAAGTGCCCCTATCGTTTGGACCGCGCACCTCTCTTACCTTCAACTGAGTTATCGAACCACATCTTCCCATCACCAAATCAACTGACTTGAAACCAACACGTCACCTTATCAGTCGCAAAAAAAGGCTCGAAATGAGTGACAGTGAACTGTCCAGCACCGCCCTCTTGCAACGAATGGAGAAAAACCAGTCTCGGACCATATGTTTAATCGAACGACTTGAATAAAAAAAGGGAAGATGTGCACTATCTGCTCTGATAGCAAATGTTGTTTCAGAGTACAAAAACTTTGAATCGGTAGTTCCAGCTCCAAACTCTGGTCGAACCCATAAGAATGGTTCATTTTTTAACGTCTTTTCTTGCCTTAAAGTCGGAATTGAAGCATGAAATGCATCACTGCCAGAAGAAGCACCTAGAATCACTATGGATGAGCTTAGCGGGTCGTTACTGACCTGTAGTAACAGATCGATGGCCTCGATGAGGACTATAATCGGACGAAATCGAGATCTAAACGAAGCACCTGGAGAAAGCACACTTTATGCAGGCAAAATGCCCCCTCAGTACGAGAACAGACCTGCAAAATACAATCGTGACGTCTCAGCTGTGCTACGAGAGGCGAAACGAGTTTCGCCTATTCTCGTTATCGCGAAAAGCGACTGGGCCGGATTTAAATTACTCAAGAATGTCTTCCAAAATGCCGTGAACACCGCAAAGAAACGCAAAAACGAAGAAAAGTGCATCCGATCCCGTCAACACACAGCGCGGTCAGAATGAAGATACGAATGATTCGGAAGGAGACAGCATAGAACCAGTCGATCACAATCGTTTTCGAATTACGAGGAAATTCCGTACCATTAATGAGGAAACTCGTACTAGACGAGTTACTGGAAAGCGACGAAGTTCCTCGACGGTTTGAAGAGGGCCTTCGAGACGAATGAATATAAATGATTCTGACGCAACCTCACCAATTCGGAAAAATTCGCGCTATGGCTCAGGGGCCATAAAAGCTGGAAATAAAACTAGAGCGAGAGACAATACCCTGTCAAAGAAGAGCAATGGATCGACTACACAAAAAGTTAGAAACAAGAATGCCTTTTCTTTGAGTAACTCACGGGCGGCGGCACAACAAAACGATGACTCCGAAAACACTGTGGATGATTGCGACGTTATGGGATCGAGTACTTTACGCAATCGAAAGATCTTAAAATGCCAGCAGCCGGAGACAGATTCTGAGAATGATGATTTAGAAGAAAAGGCGTATGCGAGGAAGAAGGTGATTTGTCAGATGAGGGTGATTACTAGGTTTGAAGGCACCCCGAATGTGAACTAGCCTTTTTGTCGTTGTTAGAGAGTTGATTAGCAACTTACTAAGTTTCCAAAAATTACCGCGACCATCTCAATTTCCATCGCAGGTGAGACTCTTGTTAGCAGAGAATAAATCCGCACGTTTTTGTTGCGAAGGAAAAGTTCATGTCATGCTTAACAACAGTCCATATGGCCACATGACAGACAATCGTTCCGAGCGTACTGGGAGGCGCGCGATGGGGAGTGAGAAGGGAGTGTGAGATTTGGGTGCGTCAGAGAAGAGGTTTGCAGTTGGCGATGAGGTGGATGTGTGTGTGTGTATTGTGTTTTTGCGTGCTCGAGACTTAAACTGTAACTGTAAATGAAGGTGACATGGTATTTTTTTTATGGAGAAAAGCCCCTAAAAAAAAAGATCCACAAGATAGTTTGCGTTGTTCGCTGAACGTTGTGCTACTCCGAAGGCATTGGCATTAATAGAATTCTTTCTGATACTTCCACGGATCATTGAACATTCACTGTGGAGAAATATTCATGGATTAGTTTGTTTAGTTCAGACACTCGCTCTTTGTCCAGGCCAAAGTGAGATAGTGGAGTTTACATGCCCAGCAGTTGATTTGGTAAAACAATCTTGTACCATGGTTCATGGACTTCATAATCCAGTAGTCAGTTTCGGGGCCGCTTGGATGCCAATAGGTTCGTATGGTGTAGCACTAGCAGGCGTAACAGCAACTGAGCTGGGGGCAATTGATATTAAGTGTATGTGAGCGCGTTGGGAGTAAGCAAGCAATACTGTAAAGCAAAGATATGACTATCACAATACGAACATTCGAATGGTAGTCTATGGTTGAGTACTGGTTCGTCTCGGTGGTTGATTAAAACAATCCATTGCCTTCCGCTAGTCTTCCACTATCAACCGCGACTATCCGACACCAGACATCGGTCAAATCGTACAGTAAGGGCTGTCACAGATGTCATATCCGTGACCGTTCATGCTCGTCCACTGTCAGCCGCTGTCAGCCAGTGGTCATCCAATGACTAACCAGTGCCCAACCATGGATTCTGCTAGGGTCAGATATTACTTCAAGGCGACGACCAAAGTACACATAGCATTTACTGGGCAATGTTCTTGGCGGTATTACCACACACAAAGTACCATAAAAACTTATATGTTGAGATTATATTTACTCATTATTTACCTGGAATATTAAAGTTGTCCGCAAACCCCCAAAAGCGTAATAAACAAATAAAACTAGAAGACAGTTTGTTCCGAAATTTGGTTGATAATTACGAGTTTTATCAAACTCTCAAACACCCGAAAACTGGTGGTCTTGAAAGCTAACGACGAGACGACAAGACCCATTGATGTTCTTGACATAAAAAAAGCACAGCCTGTCCTCTGGTCGTGTTGAGCGTCCCACACCGATTTAGCCCCCACAACTTTCTTGCGGGCTTGCTGGTTTACCCTTCCGTTTCTATACAGCTTTTTTAGCCCTTTCAACGCACCAGTCCGTTTGATGTGGAATAGAGCTTCCTCAAGCAAAGGCGAGTTTACGGTTATCTCCAAGCGCGATTCTTGCTCTGGGGCTTGCGGCTTGTCCCATCACAAAACGTGCCTCTGCACCTCTGCACGTATGTCACATCTAGTTTCTATCAACCGTCGTGTAGACGACGTCCTCCAAAAATAATGAGCGATCATTCAGATTGCGACTCACATCCGAACGAACAGGAAGGAACTGCGCAACTTCCTCAAGACGACAACAGCCATGCCGGTCACAATCTTCAGGAAACCCTAGTAGAGTAAAAGCACGTCTCTGTAGCGAAAAACAAACTCTACGTGTCGATGAGCCCATACGCAAACATTAAAAGCGGGTAACGTCATCTGTGTCGAAGCACTTGCCACACTTACATCGAGCTATGGTCGTCACTTCAATTCCTACTGCAGGGGTCGCAAGCCGGCTGTAACGCAGCGTATTCCGGCTGCTGTCTTGCTTGAAGTTTACAGCGTCTTTCTCAAAGGGAAGCGAAGCCTATACGCTGAGCAGGGAAAGGCATTTGATGAGGCAAACATGCCCCAAGAGCGTACGCTCCAGAACGCCTTTCGGAGTGCGCTAGATGGGATATATACGGGCGTGTCGGATGGAGTTGGTGCAGAGCGGTTTACACTTCAGGACGGTGATCTGATGCAAAAGTTGAAACAGTCAGATAACTATAATAAGAGAAAGAGGTCGGCGTTTCGAGAAGCGCTCATAAGTACCAGCGAAAGAAAAAACCAGGGAACCGAATGTAGTTTACAAGATCAGGTTGCTACGGCAGACAAGAACGTGACACCCGTAGTTCGAAAAGGTGGGACAGGGTCGGGAGCTATTATGATTGCGGGTACACTGGCTGCAGCAACAGAGAAACTAGTCAGACTCTCTAAAAAGCAGGAATTGGAAAAGTCGATGAGTGCGATTACATCTATTGTGTCCGTCGTGGACAAACAGTCTGTGAATTTGACAAAAGCTTTTAGAGAGCGAATTGCAGCCCAAGAAAAAGACATAGAAAGTAAAAATGAGTTGAGAACGAAGCAAATAAGGGCACTGGAGAGTCAGGAAATAGATCGCCGTACTGGCCGTCTATTGATTTTCGAGATCAAAAGGTTATTACCGAGGAAGAGTTTCAAACTAAGGTCAAGAAACTTGCCGCAATCTAGTAGTCCCATTCACCTCTCTCACTATTAATAGCGGGTTGTAAAGATATGCCGAAGTCACATCTTTTGCGGTGTAGAAAGTTGGCCAGGATAGTGGCACTTCTAAACATGTGGGAGAAAAAGTTGCGCCTGTTTGGAAAGGTGTCCGGAAATCTTCGAAAAAGCTGTTTTAAACCACCAATACCCCACTCGACGCGGACTCGGAAACCAGAATGTAGTTTGTTAAATGCCCGCAAGGCCAGATCAACTTCAACGTTTTCTACTTCTCTTGCGTCAATTAGTCTCAAATAAAATGATCCAGACCGAGGTAACCCTGGTCTCCTAAAAGATATTCCAATGGGTGAGGATTATTGGGGTAGATTGTAAAGAAGCACTGCCATTATCGTCCAAGCTTTGTGTCACGAAGAACTGTCACATCATGATACGACCCAGCGTATCCATCACTCACATATCTGAACAGTCCCTTATGATAAATCACAACTGCGACGTTGAAGCAATACATCTTCTTTCTCCCATTGAAGTACGCGCGATGATGTTCATGTGACTGTCGCCTTATTAGAAACAAATTGCCATCTACATACGCGATACTGCCTGGAAACAGAGGAATAAAATTTCGCATGGCTGTACGTTCCTCTGGAGAAGGCCATGCTATCTCAGACACCATAACTTCATTGATGAGTTCCATCAAAAACATGGCGTCATCCAGGAAAAATGTTCTGCTGTAATTCCAGGTTGCGGCATCCTGTCTAACAGCAGATGAGCATCTCAAATACATGATGGTAGATAATAAACAGTCACCTGGACAGAGTTTGTGGGGGCTTCCATTTGCACCACGGATTTGATTCGTATGTCTGCTTCGAGTTGCGATGTAGTGGCAGATCTTGTCCGCTAAAAACTCAAACTCAGATGGATAAAACCCGGTAATTACCTTGAAAAGCGTATATGCCCCTCTATGAGGTTCTTAAGACGACCTATTTTGCCAATGGACGGATTAACTGAGTAGTCTCCTACCTCATGTTCGTCATGCAGTTTGTTAATGATGTTAGAGCGCCTTGTAATACCAATTTGCATGACTTGTAGATGTTCAAGACATGCATTAGGAGCACTGCACCAGTTCTGATCTGATTTTTGTCTTCTCCTTCATAAAATTCAATGCTATCTTCCATTTTTGGAGCGAGCCTATGTTGATTTAGGATGTATCGATTGGATGAAAGGTCCAAAAAAGTTGAATGGCAAGATAGCTTGACGGCAAGCACTTTCATTTCAGGAAATGATTGTCCAAGTTCTGATTTTTATTTACGAACAATATTTTCAAAAAATAATACCACTTTG
Source organism: Kappaphycus alvarezii (assembly GCA_002205965.3). Lineage (NCBI taxonomy): Eukaryota > Rhodophyta > Florideophyceae > Gigartinales > Solieriaceae > Kappaphycus > Kappaphycus alvarezii. The sequence goes on from NADL03000599.1 coordinate 2,868,506, forward strand.
CAGGATTTTTGTTTACGAAAAATTCTATTGTTTGTTTCAAATTAGCCGAGCACAGCAACAAAAATTCTCTTGAGACAAATTAAAATCATCTTAGAGTCACTCAAATGCCGAATCACTGCTATCAGACCCTGTGCGTAGGTAGAGTTAAGTGCAGGAGCATACTGTAGCAGCCAAAATTGAACCAACTAGTACAATACTAAGGGGTCCTCCTTGAAATAATCTTTGAAGTTTTAAGTATTTTTTATCGAGTTTTTGAATCTCTACAAAGTCTGTAAAAACTGCGGTCTACCCGTACGCTGAAAATAGACTTCGAAAAGCAACCTTAATCAGAGCAACTAATTAACTTCAATAGAGCCTTCCGAGGCAGTGGAATCACTTGTATGCATGAACTGACGGTTTTTTATCGAATTTCAAGGAATAAATTCCAAAAAAGCTCAATTTTCCCTTCTTTCTTTGGACTGGCGGCTTCTTGTAGTTACTGCTTTTTATTTTTCGCAGAACCCATCCAGCAGTAGGTGTCGGAAAAATTTTGAAGGAATTATGTAACGAACCTGCTCCGCACTAAAGAGATTCACGAGTGGTTCATGACATTGCGTGAAAGGAAACGGATGATGAGAAATAGATTTAGTAAAGGGGAAAAGAAAGCTTATCTGGTAAGGCGACGGAATAATTAGCCTATCGTGATATTGAATTTTGTTAGAAAAGAAAGCCCTCAAATTCCGAAAAGAAAAGCAAAACGTTCCCCCCTCCGACACTGAATCCCCCACATTTTTCTAGATATAATAAAGACGTCTCCTATTTTCTTTGTTACACAAAGCCTTACTTACAAACTCCCCCGGTTCTCAGCCTCCCGAGCTCCCACGGTAAACGCAACCCCTATTCCCCTTGTAAACAAATACAGTGCTTTTACTAGTTTGGTAGCTGCCATAGATAGCGTTGCACTATGCCCGCTGCTGGGCAACCCTGGAAAAACTATCCATGAGAGCACTGGTCACGTTAAAAACAGGAATTATCTTTTAGTATGGATGCCCATGGGGCTGATATCCTACCACTTCCTATAAATGATGAATCATCTTTACTTCATTATTTATAAACCAATTGCTACAGGGAAATGCAACAGAGTCACCTGACCATCATAAAATAAAAATAGACGCATTTCATTCCGAAGAAATAACCATGGCTCAAGGTCGCTCGCTGCACGGTGTTTGTCGATGGCTATTTCGAGCGTATTGTCGTCCCGCACCATCAGCGCACGTGGAGCCACCTGTAAAATGCTTGTAATAACGGCTCTTCCACTTGAACAGGGTTTACAAAGTCAGTCGGTCGCCAAGTTAATTCGTCCGTAGTTTTCTTCGTTGTGGTTTCCGTCGTGTGTAAGTTGTCATGCTTACACTAGAAGTTTTTCAAGCTGTCTTCATATCGTATTAACACGATGTAATTTTTTTCTGGTCCCCCGTTTTTTTTTCGTATTTGGTGCATGGTGTCGTTTCTCGAGGTTGATTGGGTGCGTCGCAAGACTGGAGCAAAGAGTTTGACAGAGGTGAGGATGTAACTGTCAAATCGCAAACCAAGAGGTAATAGGTCAAGTACTGTATATCCTGAGCTTTGTAAGCGCAATTGCTGGGAGGTGGACTGCAATGGGTGAGCGAACAACGGACACTGTACAAGTGCACATATAACGGGCGGAAGTAAAGTATTGAAAGGGAGCGAACAGAAAAGTAGAGAAGAAAAACAGGAGAATGAGAAAAAAGAATAACCAACGCATCAACTGGTGTTGCCATTCCAAACAAAAACCATTCAAAACCCATCATGTTACTGTTGCGACAGGATGACTCCAAAAAAGCTGAATCATCTAGCACAAACTGAGTCAGAATATTCGACTGAAAACAAGATACGTTGGTCTTTTTTGCTCTTATCTGCAAATCGTTGTCATTTGTGGAAAAGAAGATGGCGAGAGAATCTTTGACCTACTCGGCAATCTCGATGGTGAAGCCTTCGAGTGCTTTTTCTATCGATGGAAAAAATGATGGCGGAAGGTTTAGACTTCGAGAAGGTTAAGAATTCATTCATTGAGCGCTTCGCGATACGAGAGGAGCTACTGGACATCGTTCTGAATGCAATTTCTGCAGACTGCACAAAAACGGGCTCTCAACCTCTCTACACGAGGTCTATTCTTTGTACAACAGAACATTGTTTGACGAGAAGGCAAAGTTCGGCTTCCCGCGCAAAATCGTGATGGAATTTCCTGAGCTGGCTGCGTTTGTTATTTACTGAAGCCCAGAGGACAACTAGACTTTGAAGAAAGTCGTGGAAGACTTCGACCGTGGCAAGAAGGCATTCTAATCCGTCGACATCGATCAAGGACGTCACTTCTTTCATTCAGGTAATAGTATTTCGCAAGCCGATTCTATATTGAAGCCGCAGAAAGACTCATCGCTTGAAATTAAGATCAAAGATTAGGAGGATCAAATATATACCCTGGCGGACAAGCTAGCGGATTTGACACTCGTGATTAAAAAGGTTCACTCTATTGGGACGCTTGGGCAATATAAGGGAAGAAGTACCTGGGCTAATCAGGACGGATCGGATGTAGCCTGCACTTTTTGCGACAAAACGGGACACAGTTCCAGCAAGTTCCCCGATAATCCCAATAGAGACAAGAAATGCGCTTCCCTTGGAAAGAGGGGTCATGTCGAGGAAAACTGTTGGTCACGACTTCGCAAGGAAGGCAAAAGGGATATTTATGTGGTTGGAGAATCAAATGGCAGCGAAAGTGAAGACGCTCCGCGCAATAGGCAAAGGAACAAACAAGATGCCCAGGTGAATATCGTAATGGAAAAGGATTCATCTGACAAAGGAGTGCTAGCAGTCAAGAGGAGTGCAGACGGGCAACTGGCCCCACAGCAGAAAAGAGTAGGAGGTTTCGAACCGATTGGACCTTTGCTAAATACTGGCGCTACACCGAGACCCAGGAAATGGGCCACACCAAAGAAGACCGAAAAGAAACGGAATTCGAAGAAGAGCAAGAAGACGAACCTCATCGAGTAGACGCCGAAGTAAGAGGTGACTACTGACGAATGTATCTTCTGGGCTTACCTTCGGGCAGCTCCTACGGGGAGACGCGGTTGAAGCGAGAACCTAGATGGTAAGGCTTCTGAGTTATATAAATTCTCAGCAAGTGAATGATTTATATGCTACAAATCGTCGAGTCGATCACGGCAGAAGCTTCCTGAAGCTGGCCCGCACAAAGGTACTCGGGATGAAAGCTTATGCTCTACTGAATTATGTAAACAGTACCGAGTGTATTGTCCAAGGATATTGCCGACAGGTTAGCAGTATTTCCGGAGGAAATAAAGAAGAACATTACAGTAGCCACGGGCGCAACTTCTGCTGCTGCGGCTATCCTAAGGGACATTACCGTCACTTGAGACAACGTTTATTTAAAACTGGACTTAAGGATCCTCAAATACTCCCCTGTTGATTTCGTCATTGGAGATACATCAATGGAAGCCCTTAAAGGAACATTGCATCTTGGAGAATGGGTAGTTCTATTCACCATAGAAGGAAAAAATTCAAATTCCCCTGGAACTAGGTTGCAAACGTCCAGCAGGCCCAAAGAGTGAGAATGAAAGCGAGGAATTGACCTCAGCATCGTCAGCTGCACCCTCTTCCAGCTCCGAATCTGACAATGAAGAAGTAGAGCAGAATTATGTGATCATGATCGTGAGAGGTCTAATGAGGAGTTCAGAAACAAAGGATAACTCCCTTCAGGCGAAGCTGAAACACGTGGAGGAACCGCATCTCACCAAGATCAATTATATAATAGGCAACAGCGTTTTATAGCATCCTCTTGGTACGACTTAAGGCAAGCAGATGTCCCTACTGAGCACTCAATCGAGCTCAAGGATGAAAGCTACATCATCTTCTATGACTAAAGGAGGATAAGATCGTGATAGAATAGCGAGACAATATGATGAGTGCAGTAATTATTGTTCTTTCTTCGTCCGTATGGTCCTTTCCAAGCGTCATTGCCACCAAATCGGATTTAATACAAGGTTTTTCGTCAACTACGGTAATTTGAGTGAAAAAATGGTGCAGAAGAGGTGGACAATCCCAAGCTTCAAGATATATTTGATTACTTCGGCAGCTCCAAGGTTTTTACAACCATGGATTTACTCACCGGGTACTGGCAGGTACGTTTATCCGAAAGCTGTCAAAAGAAGACCACGTTTACTTGTAGATATGGCAACTAACAATTCTAAGATATCCCATTTGAATTAATGAACACTCCGCTCAGGTTCTAACGTATGATGGACATGGTGTCAGCGAGAGTAGATTTCTCATTCGTCTACATCGATGATGTGGTTATATTTTCGCGATCAATAATCGACCACGATGAGCAACTGAGGCACGTTTTCGGGCGGATCTTCAAGTACGGACTCAGAATCAAGATGTAGAAGTGCTTTTTCGCGAGAAAAGGGGTCAGTATGCTCGGACATGTCGTAAATGAAACCGGAGTGAGCGTCGAGTCGACAAAGATCAAGGCCATCCGGCAGACTCCGAGTCTAACGAACTAAACTGAATTGCGTAGCTTTGTTGGCCTCTCTGGTTTCTATTGACTATTTATTCGTGGATTTGTGAGTAAATCGGCAGTATAACATGATGGTAAATCGAAGAAAAGACAGTTCAAAGGAAAATGGAGATGAGAAAGTCCTTCGAGAGCCTGAGGAAAGTTTTCAGACTTTGAGCGACCGTTCATATTTAAGACGGACGCATCATCAGTGGTTGTTGGGGCTGTCCTCTCCGATAAGAGTGCGTATGGGTCCATCCACAAAGTGGAGTTCGTCAGTCGCACATTGACGTCTGCAAAACGCAGATACTCAATCTGGGAAAAAGAGAGTCTTGCTTTCGTATTCCCCTTGCGGAAATTCCGGATGTATCTTCTATCCCCGGAACCTTTCAGGTTAAAAACGTATCATCAGTCGATGAGCTAAAAATTCAAGAACAAGGATGTGCATGGCCAACTTTTGAGGTGGTTAGACTTACTGGCTGAATACAATTTTGAGATTGAATATATACCGGGCAAAAAGAACAAGGTTTTGGATTTTCTCTCAAGGATACCTCCATTAAAGGAAAGAGACCAACATTCAGACATGGGCGACCTGTTTATGATGAATAAGGATCAAGGAAAATAGTCACTCGACCTGGAACCAGAGCTTGGAGACATCCAAGAGTACTTGGAAGACCACGAATCCAGTGAGACCGACGCGAAGAAGCAGCCCTGAATCAAGCATCTAGTTAATAACTCTCTTTTTTGGGAAGTAGAACTACTGCGGCGCACTAAATTGGGTCCAAAACTATTCTTAGTGATACCAGAGAGGGAATTAATTCCCTAGTGTTACCAAGGTGACCTCGAGCACTTGAATTCACGATCTGCACTTCAGACGACCCGGAAAATGTTTTGGTGGCCATGGTTGGTGACGTATATTACACAATACAGCAGATCTTGTGACTCTTGACAGCTTATGGGACCCCGACCACGGTACGAATCGAAACTCAGGACTCCATCCTTGGGATTATCCGAAATCATCTCTATCGATTTTGCTGGTCCCTATCCCGGCCCGAAAAGAGATTCGCGCTTAATTCTTGTCTGTGTCGAGCACCTCAGTAGATGGTGGATAGCAAAATCCATTTCCATGCGACTGCGGAGATAGCTCTGTACTTTGTCGAGGATGAGGTGTCCCACTCATTCGGGCCACCAACGACAGTCATAAGCGATAATGCCGCGTGTCTCACAGCTAAATCATTGCAATTATACCTGCTCGAAAGCTATGTAGAATGGAAGACAGTCTTAGCATATAGCTCAATGTCAAATGGGAGGGCAGAACGGATGATTGGGACCATTAAGAAACGTAGCGAGAGAGTAATTCAATCCAACAAATCCGAGGTAGACATTGCTTTGGAATACGTGGTCTTCAGTTTCGGAAGAGTGTCAATTTCTGGAAGAGTTTTTCTATTAGAGATTCTCTATGGAATCCCTCCGAGAATTCAACCACGAGAAAGGTTGGTAGAAATGGCGAAGGGAAGTACATTGTCGGATGAGAGACGCAAGCTACGGCTAATGGGAATCGACTCGGGCAGAGCAAATAAGATCTTAAATGGGACCAACAAGACCTACAGTACGAAGATACGTTCGTTCGAAGTCGGATACCAAGTTCTGATTTCGTATGGACAGGTTTTTCTGACAGAGAAGTGGCCATTCCTTCAAGCCATTGTTCTATGGGCCCGGGGAGTTCATTAGAGGTCAAAATCCGCGGTACCTTTTGAAATCGGAGACAGGACGCTTTACCCGTAGAGCGAAGAAGTTGGTGAAGTAAATCAATCGCGACAACTATTACTGTTGAGAAATAAATTCTCCACCTAACCACTGAAAAATATACTTTGAATCGGTAAATCATGATTATATGAGTGCTGAAAGAACGATTCGGTAACCACGCCCATCTAAAAACGAATCCGAAAACCTTTTCTTGCCTCTTTCTTTCCCTTTCCTTCGTACCTTCCCATGCTTTCTGAGTATTATTTTCTCCCTTGGCGTGGTCATGGAGATATATCTCGAAGAAAGTGCGATACCACCCATTCTACTTTGTGTAGTCTGTCTGGTGTGAGCCATTCCAGGAAGCCAGCCGCTAGCGATTTGGAACCCTTTATAGCGATCTTTTCCACAGTTCAGCCAGAGCTCACCAGCAGGCGCTTCTAGACGAAACCCATGGTTTCGTCGAAGAGGGGGGACATGTAGAGCCTAGAGGTTGATTGGGCGCGTCGCAAGACTGGAGCAAAGAATGTAAGCAGAGGTGAGTGTGTAACTGTCAAAGCGCAAACATAGAGGTGATAGATCAAGTATAATGCAGTAGTTCTTGGTGACATAATATATCCAGAGCACCGTTAGCGCAAATTCTGTGAGGTGGACTGTAATGGATGAGCGTCCAACGGACACTATACAAGAGGGAAAGAAAGACCAACCCACACATCACTGTTGTTGCCTTCGCATCGTTCGCAGACAGGCCGTCGACCGACCTGGTTCTTCACGGGGCGCTCTTTCCGTCGGCGGAACAGAACGCGTCAAAGGAATTCTACGAACGAAGCAACAGGGACTGGGGAGTCGTTCCAACCCCAGTCGGCCGAAATAGCGGTCACATTTATTATTCTCGCCGCCTTCGTGAAATTCGAAATACTTTAATTCAATTACACCTAGCGGCCTCGCAAAACGCAAGCGAGCAGCACTGTAGTCTCCAGTCGCAACCATCTTCACACTCCCGCATTTTCAATGTTGGGAGCTTGTTCTGGTCGAACTATCCACTGCTGCACGGAGCAAGTATCTAATCCGTTCTGTAGCAACTGAGTTAAAACTCCATTTCCACGGAATTTAGAAAGCCCGTCCGCAGGGTTTTTCGCAATACTCAAAAGTCCAATCTGCGTAGTCTCCAAGCTCTTGTATGATTCCCGGGCGGCCATGACATCGATAATTAATCTTTTCTTATTGGTCTGCTGCCCCTTTGTAACTGAGTCGAAAACTTGCTTCGAGTCGGTAAAGCAATAAAGGGGGATCTTCGCACCGGGCATCCGCTCGAGATCCTTGCGGAGCATAAAGGCCCGATCGAAGCCATCAACAAATGCATAAATTTCATCACCCATTATTGACCGAACAACCCGCTTAGATTTCTTGTTCGAGTAATCAAGGACATGCGCCTGTCCGGTATTGTCCGCAAGGCGAATGAAGAAGCCTAGCTGGGACGAGATATCATCGTTCGACGCAAAGGCTGCATCAGCATACATCTTAAGCCGTAGCGAACCTATATCCAACCACTTGTATTTTAATCCCGACATATTTCCTTTCTTGACGATCTTAACAGCCTTTTTTAACTCAAAGATATTGTCTTTTGAGAACGTCGCCTCTGTCACCTGTGCTGCTCTGTTTATTGTACAGCAGAGTTCAGGGTGTTAATTCGCTAGCCAAGCAAGCATCGCTCGATGCCTTCTAAATTCTTCGAACGTACAATCCTTCGATATTTTAGGAAGGCGTTTGACATGCTGCTTTTGAGATACTGAGAATTCTCCAGGTCTCAAAGTTTTTATGACAGTGCCAAAGAAGTCGAGGTTGTCATACACTATTGGCTTAGAGTCAAACATTTCAGGCTCTTCAACGTCTTCTTCTCGAAGTTTTCATCCCCTGCATGGAGATTATCATCAACATAGATGCCAATCAGGCTTTCAAGATCCCCGTTGGACATTTCCAAATAAAGAGCCGGGGCTCCGGTCCTGGAAGACATCCCCAAGTCATTTGCGACGTGGAAGTGGATTGTCGCAACCCAGTAATCACCCGCATCGCACATACCATTGAGCGGTCGCAGCAACTTTAGTAGTTCCTCATGATTAATGCAGATGATGTCCAGGTCCTCACGCTTTGGTAGGATGAATATGCTTCGACTTATCTTGTCCTTGCTCTGCACGTAGGCTTGGTTAACGTCATGGGAGAAGATCCGGAACCCCTTGATTGCAGCAACGGAGAGGATCAGACGAATGGATGAAGACCTTAATGTGGCGACGTCGTGTACCATGTAAGGTTTGTCTTTGTCGTTACGTCCTTGAGCAATGTATCTCGCCTTCTCCTTCTCGACTCTGGCTCCCACATTCTTGAGCGCAAGAACGAATCTTCCGCCCAGTATGTTAGAATCATTTTGAACTTCGGCTCTGGGGATGACTTTCCACACTTTACTTTCCTTTAGACCGCTAATCTCCGACACTTTCGCAGCCCTGAATTTGGAGTTGTTTCTGCGAGGATCGCTTGGGCTCAGCACTTCAGTGATGTACACACCGATGTAAGCAATGTTAAACATCGGGTGGTCCAGAGCATCTTTCGCGTGCCTTTGGTACTGTTTCACACTTTGAATTTCAGCAAGAACATCAAGGAGGTCCTCTGTTTTCATCTGGACTGCATTCAACAATGGAGTCATTCTTTGACGAGGGATCATCAAGCAGATAACCGCGGTTGTCCATCATCGGTTGAGCAGCTCTAGCGTCGCCTCCTGCATCTACGAGAAGAGGGGCAGATCCCGGATCATAAGAGCATCGTTCTCCTCCCTGACGTGCTTCACCTTGTCGAGTGACGCTCGAATAAAACGATCTCCGTCGTCCAAAGTCAGAATTTTACCTTGCTTATCACGCACGACGAGTGGCCCTACCCACTCAGCTGTGGGCTTCTCTCTGTACATGAGTACTTAGTCTCCAATGGCATACGTAACATCAGCGGCCGCAGGTACGTTTCTACTCAGTGCAGTACTGAGACGGGCGTTGTGGGATATTTTCGTCATTTCATTTCGTGCCCGGCTTAGTGCTTTCATCCGCTTACTGTGATCGGAGAGGTCTTTTAGCATGCATGGAATACGCGGAAGGACACCAAACACCAAGACCGTGGGCACGAGTCCTGACGGCCCGACGGTATCGTTAACAGCCTTGACTGCCAGCTGCAGAGCGAGACTGCGTTCGATGAGCGGGTCGTCGGCAGTGACCTTGTTATAGACTCGACTGGGGAAAGAGTGATATCGTTCCCCTACCCCGAGCGCGTTATGACTTTCAACGCCGGAGGTTTGCTCCTTTATACCAGCGGCTTGCACAAAGTTCTTCCATCCCAACGATTCGAACTGCCGCCCTTGGTCTACCGCAATGCTGTCTTGGAAACCGACGTATGTAGACACCCATATGTGCATGAAAGCATTCCATGTATCAGTGGTCGATTCCCCCTTAAGGAAGCAAGCGGCGCTGAACTTGGTGTCTTTATCAACCACGTGCAGCACAGTGCTCTTCTCAAGCTTCATCAAGTCGAAGCAGACTTTCGATTGAATGCGCATTCCCCACCGGGAAGGGATACCTTGAATCGGTGAGGAGCATCTGCTTCCCTCTTTAATACTTCTCAAGTTGCAGTTATGCGTTCCAGGTCCGCCGTGAGCTCCGGGGACACAGATTCTAGGTCAGCTCTTCGCATCATCGCGTACAGTTTGCCTGGATATGAATGGTGGAAATTTCATTGTATCTTACGAGTCTCAGCAGAAGAAAAGAATATTCTGACACACCATTCTATGTAGACATGCCCTCGCTTATGCACCAAAGGTAGCGTCCATCCGTCGGATTTCGAGCGTACAGCTTCATCTGCAAAGTCCAAGATGAGTCTTGTCTGAGTGAGGAGATCAAGGCCCAGGAGTAAAGGCACATCAACATCGACGACGTCGCGGTGAATGAGATGAATAATTCCCTTGTGGGTAGACTCTCCGGAAGTAAACGTCAATTTCTTTCCTTTCACCTCGCTCATGAGGTCGGTGTTAATGAGCGCGCGGTACGCCCTGGCCTGAAGCTTGCCGATCTTAGTCTTCTGTGCACCCGAGTCAACGCATCCACCTTCGAACTCCTGCGAGGTTGGCTTACCCCAGGTGGATGTCACAACGAGGATTTCATGAGGGTCTGAATCAACTTCAGGATATAGCTCCGGAAGTCCAGAGCACGGAGTATCAGATCTGTCCGAATCATATTCTCCTCTCAGGGCGGACTGGAAAATGTTGACATCATCGCGTTCGTCCTCCTCCTGTAAGTTTTCATCAACCATGCTATCGAGCTGCCCACAGAGTTCCGCTAGAACCATATGTACTGCGTGCTTCTTCGAGTCCTTTTTCTTATAGTACTCGAGCTTCTCAGAAGCAGCCCTGGCGGCGTTCAATGAATTCTTGCAATCTTTGAGCATATGACCAGGATCACCGCAGTTGAAACATCCCGAAATTTCTAGATGCCTTGCACTTAAACGCGTTGGATTATGACGCCTTGGTCTCACATTCTTGGGATTGTCCATGTATCGGCCCTGCCCAGCGTAGTGGATACCCAGCTGCTCATCCGATAGGGAAGTCCTACTCACAGCGGCGTTGTCTCTTGCGAGGGCCAACCTGGTCCATTGTCGGGCTGTAATGCTGCTTCTAGTTCTCCATAAAGCATCTGGAAGCTGAGCTCATGTGTCGCCACTCAACTTAGGGGCCCACGCGACCAGGAGTATCCGACTGTAGCGTTGCGGAGGAATTCGATCTTATAGGAATCACTTCTGTGAGACGCTTGCACCTGCCTGAATAGTTTGGTGATCAGCTTTTACACCTTAGCTAAAGCCATAGAAGTCTCCAGCCCGCTCCTGATGAACTCAGAAACTCCAAGTGTGTTGAGGTAGTTCTTCACACGAGTTTCGCGAATGGGAAAGTTATACTAGCGGTTTATCATCTCAACCGCTTGCTGAAACGTCTGCGCATACGTCTCTACCTCTGCAAGATAGAACCGTTTAGCGTCCTTGGACAAGAGATTGTGAAGATACTGTAGCTTTTGTTGCGGACTTAAGCCGTAGTCTTTCGAAACCTGTGAGTACTCATCCACAAAATCCATCCATCATTCGCCGAGGTCCCCCGGGAACTTCTCATCAGAGTTTTGAGCCGCATGACAATGTTCTGGGCCAGCCTTATCTCGTTACTCCCATTGCCGCTGCCACTGTTCCCAGAATCGGTCGTTTCGATCACGATCGTCCCTTGGTTATGCAGGTCGTATCTGACTTTCCGTATTGCAGCAACGAGGAGTTGAGCGGTCTGAACAGCGGCGTCACGGTCTTCAACATCGCCGTAGATCCCATGCACGAGCGTAAGGATTACTCCGCGTGAAGAATCCTGTTGGATATTTGCACCTCTGGCATTGAGGAAGTTTCTGAGTTCCACTCAGACGGATGGGAGATCATAGATCTCTTTAGCGAACAGACCTGCGGGTGGGAACAATTCAGCAATAATTTCGTAGAGCTGTTCACCATGCGGTTCAGCATCTAAGGACCGCATTGTTATGATGAATCCCTTTTGGGTGCTTGTCAGGGAGGACAGTTCTTGATCAGAGATGGCCTTCATGAATGGCGGGATTTCGGTGGCCGTTTCTAATCGACCTTGGGATGTGGAGGACATTTTGACTCCGCATTGGGTGGGCCGAAAGGCAACGGGGTGGAGGCTTTGCTGTACCAGGTGAAGAGGCGAGCTTCCAAAAAAACTTGTTGATTCCTTGATTCCTGACCATCAACGCCGAACTTCTGATCTTAGATTGAAAACGTAGGAGGGTACTCCGACCGTTAGCGGCCAGTCCCCTACTGGGGGAGGGTTCGGTTACTGACCCTTGGCACGGAGTCGTCCCCACTCCGGAGAAGGAGCCGTTTCAGCAGTCTTCCTCACACAGGCCCAGTGCAAGGTAGTTATCACTCTGTTTGGGATATCTCCCGGAGCTATCGAAGATAGCTGAAGCCCGGTCCTTACCATTAGGAGTTTCGACGCGACTTTCCATAACGAGCCACAGCAACTAGGTCTGCACTAATCACGCCCTATTCGTTCCAAAAGATGTGTCAACTTCTAATACAGGAAGCAATAGCCACCAGCAGACCGAGCACCAACAGCATCAAAAAACAAACAGTAGATTCAAGAACCACAAGCGACAATGACCACCACCAGCACCGACAACAAACTACGTTCAACACAGAGACCAACAATCAAAACAAGAGTAGCCACCAACAACAAACAACGTCCAACACAAGGACCAAAAACACAAAGCGGTAGCCACTAACAACAAACAATGTCCAACAAAGAAACCAACAATCACAACAACAATAGCCACCAACAACAAACAACGTCCAACACAAGGACCAACAATCACCACAACAGCAGGCACGAACAACAAAAAACGTCCAACACAAGGACCAGCAGTCACAACAACAGCAGCCACCAACAACAAACAACTTCCAACACAGAGACCAACAATCACATCAATAGTAGCCACGAGCAACAAACAACTTCCAACACAGAGACAAACAATCACAACAATAGTAGCCACTGACAACGAACAACGTCCAACATAAGGACTAACAATCACAACAACAGCAGCCACCAGAAACGAACAACTTCCAACACAAGGACCAGCAGTCACAACAACAGTAGCCACTAACAACAAACAACTTCCAACACAAGGACCAACAATCACAACAACAGGAGCCACTAACAACAAACAACGTCCAACACAAGGACCAACAATCACCACAACAGCAGGCACGAACAACAAAAAACGTCCAACACAAGGACCAGCAGTCACAACAACAGCAGCCACCAACAACAAACAACTTCCAACACAGAGACCAACAATCACATCAATAGTAGCCACGAGCAACAAACAACTTCCAACACAGAGACAAACAATCACAACAATAGTAGCCACTGACAACGAACAACGTCCAACATAAGGACTAACAATCACAACAACAGCAGCCACCAGAAACGAACAACTTCCAACACAAGGACCAGCAGTCACAACAACAGCAGCCACCAACAACAAAAAACGTCCAACACAGAGACCAACAATCACAACAACAGCAGCCACCAACAACAAACAACTTCCAACACAGAGCCCAACAATCACAACAATAGTAGCCACTAACAACAAACAACGTCCAACACAGAGATCAACAATCACAACAACAGCAGCCACTAACAAGAAACAACTTCCAACACAGAAACCAACAATCACAACAACAATAGCCACCAACAACAAACAACGTCCAACACAGAGACCAACAATCACAACAACAGTAGCCACTAACAACAAACAACGTCCAACACAGAGGCCAACAATCACAACAATAGTAGCCACTAACAACAAACAACTTCCGACATAAGGACCAACAATCATAACAACAGCAGCCACCAACAAAAAAACGTCCGACACAAGGACCAGCAGTCACAACAACAGCAGCCACTAACAACAAACAACTTCCAACACAAGGACCAGCAGTCACAACAACAATAGCCACCACAACAAACAGCTTCCAACACAGAGACCAACAATCACAACAACAATAGCCACTAACAACAAACAGCTTCCAACACAAGGACTAGCAGTCACAACAACAGCAGCCACTAACAACAAACAACTTCCGACATAAGGACCAACAATCATAACAACAGCAGCCACCAACAACAAAAAACGTCCGACACAAGGACCAGCAGTCACAACAACAGCAGCCACTAACAACAAACAACTTCCAACACAAGGACCAGCAGTCACAACAACAATAGCCACCAACAACAAACAACGTCCAACACAAGGACCAACAATCACCACAACAGCAGGCACGAACAACAAAAAACGTCCAACACAAGGACCAGCAGTCACAACAACAGCAGCCACCAACAACAAACAACTTCCAACACAGAGCCCAACAATCACATCAATAGTAGCCACGAGCAACAAACAACTTCCAACACAGAGACAAACAATCACAACAATAGTAGCCACTGACAACGAACAACGTCCAACATAAGGACTAACAATCACAACAACAGCAGCCACCAGAAACGAACAACTTCCAACACAAGGACCAGCAGTCACAACAACAGTAGCCACTAACAACAAACAACTTCCAACACAAGGACCAACAATCACAACAACAGGAGCCACTAACAACAAACAACGTCCAACACAAGGACCAACAATCACCACAACAGCAGGCACCAACAACAAAAAACGTCCAACACAGAGACCAACAATCACAACAACAATAGCCAACCAACAAAAAACGTCCAACACAGAGACCAACAATCACAACAACAGCAGCCACTAACAACAAACAACGTCCAACACAGAGACCAACAATCACAACAACAGCAGCCACCAACAACAAAAAACGTCCAACACAAGGACCAGCAGTCACAACAACAGCAGCCACCAACAACAAAAAACGTCCAACACAGAGACCAACAATCACAACAACAGCAGCCACCAACAACAAACAACTTCCAACACAGAGCCCAACAATCACAACAATAGTAGCCACTAACAACAAACAACTTCCAACACAGAGATCAACAATCACAACAACAGCAGCCACTAACAAGAAACAACTTCCAACACAGAGACCAACAATCACAACAACAATAGCCACCAACAACAAACAACGTCCAACACAGAGACCAACAATCACAACAACAGCAGCCACTAACAACAAACAACGTCCAACACAGAGACCAACAATCACAACAACAGCAGCCACCAACAACAAAAAACGTCCAACACAAGGACCAGCAGTCACAACAACAGCAGCCACCAACAACAAACAACTTCCAACACGAGGACCAGCAGTCACAACAACAGCAGCCAATAACAACAAACAACGTCCAACACAGAGACCAACAATCACAACAACAGCAGCCACCAACAACAAACAACGTCCAACACAAGGACCAACAATCACAACAACAATAGACACCGTTAACAGACAAGTTCCAACACAGGGATGGTGTGCCATGGTTGAGGGGGGAGGGTGTGGGGATTGAGGGGGTTGGAGAGGGTGCGCAGTAGCTGAGGGGGGAAGAGAGTGTGCAGTGGTTGAGGGGGAAAGAGGGTAACGTGGATGGGTAAAGTAACTTATTAATTAGTGTCGTTCCCTTCGCAACGTTCGCAGACAGGCCTTCGACCGGCCTGTTTCTTCACGGGGCACTCTTTCCGTCGGCGGAACATAACGCGGCAAAGGAGTTCCACGAACGAAGCAACAGCTACTTGGGAGTAGTTCCAACCGCAGTCGGCCGAAAGAGCGGTCACATTTATAGTGGTGCTAAAAAGTATCGGACATTTTAACTTTTAAACATTCTCCATCAAAGAATGACCAAAGAAGGGGACTGGATTATCTGTGAAGAATTTTTATACGCCAAGATCAATGGAGAAAAATGTTTTATAAAAGGTCTATTCATTTAAGAGATATGCAGGAAAATGTCCTGAAGGGTTGTTAAAAAGTATACATGCAATTTGATTCAGCAACGTCCCATACAACAAGGGTTTTTTATTTCTGTTGTCTAACTCTTCCTAGTAGTCTATCTTGCGCCCCTCGTTTTTTTAATACCTCGATACAGCGCTTCTGCATTGAGGCAGAGAGGTTCCCGAGCGTGTCTGCTGGCACTCTTACCTAGGCCTCAATAATCGCGGCTCGAAGGCTTTCAACATCATCGAACTGCCTCTGAATAGCGTATACTCCCTCACAAGAATCCCCCAAAGATTCTCAATTGGGTTAAGGTCAGGGGAGTAGGCTGGCCAATCCATAGTTCTGACTCCATTGTCATTTAAAAATTCCCTAACTGACAAAGCCTTGTGGCATGGGGCACATCCTGCATAAAAACCACGACACGGCGAAGATTCATATGCAAATGGAAAAAGGTAGTCATTCAATGTGTTCTGATATGACCACTGATTTTGCTTCCCTTGTAAAAATGCTAGCTCGCTCTTTTTCTTCCCCGCAAATGCTGCCCAAATCATAACGCTCTCCCCTCCTGCCTGCTTTTTCGAGAACCACTGCGGCTCAGTCCGTAGATCATGCCATTTACACGCGAGCCCATCCGTACCATCCAGGTTAAATTTTTTCTCGTCACTCCAGGCAACCATATCCCATTTTAACTGTTCCAAGTGACATAGTGTGAGGCCCATTCAATTCTCTTCTTAAAATTTTTCTCTTGCATAGCGGGTGATCTCTGAATTTTCTTGTAGGACAATTAAGGGGTTTCAGACAAGATTTGACGTACTCGGGCAGCCTTAATATTGAGCTGAAGTGACTCGACCAGCTTTCCAGATCCCCTATTCCTTTGCCGGCCTCCCGAATCAATCTGCGACGAGCCGCATCACTGATTTTTTGGGCCATCCCGACCTTTTTTTGTCCCATATCGTTTGGGATCAGAAAGAAAGCTTTTCACGACGTGCCTTGAACGCCCAATGCGCCCTGTAATTTCTGTAATTGAGACGCAGTCGTGTTTGAAGGCCAGAATTTGGCCTTTCTCGAAATCAGTCAGATGGGTACCGCGAGGCATGATTTCTGATCGGTGCATCACCGGAGTGGGACCGAGGGGGGAAGGTCGCAAGTGTTGAAGCATTTGAAAGTACTCGGTTATCTTTGTGTTTGCTTTCTGTTGAGTATACCCGCCAAAAGATGAAGTGTATTTATACTTTTTAACACTCATTGACTTTTTTAAACGTAAATTTCGAACGGCTTCTTTTTTAATAAACGGTTAGCTTCAATGCAATGCATGCATAAAATAACGTCTGGAAAATGTCTGTATATCCTTAACGTGTAAAGATTGATCCGTGTATACATAAAAATTAAGAAGTCCTATAACTTTTAGCACCACTGTATTATTCTCGCCGCCGTCGTTAAACTCGAAATACTGTAATTCAATTACACCTAACGGCCTCGAAAAACGCAAGCGAGCAACACTGTAGTCTCCAGTCGCAACCATCTTCACAATTACCTGGTGTTGCAACTCTACAGCATAATCAACAAACCATTCTAGCACCATCACATGGTTCTGCCGTCGCCTGGAGATTTCCTTAGTCTGGTGAAACCCGCAACATGATGGTTAAGTTTTTTGAATACATTAAATGATTTCCACCCCTTGGAGACTTTTGCATCTCCCGAGTACAGTACTGTAATGTTGTTGGTGTACTATACAGTATGGGCCGTGTGGTTAAACATGGTGCTGGGTATCATTCCTTCTCCCATTGGCCCTCGCAGTGGTAGCATTACAGTGAAATAAATCGGCCAAGATGCATACGCGAGACTGCATTTATTTGAAAGTGCGGTAAGTGGGGTTTGTATACTGTACTGTACTGCGGGAGATACAGTATGTGGGCTAATGAGTTGCTGAGCGGACTGGACTACAGTATCTTACACAAAATTTCCATGGAAAGAAAGGAGCCGTCGTCCACTAGTGCTTCCTGGCTAGTCACAATACTTTGGAGAAAATGGGACCTTCGTTTAAAGATCTACAGTATATTTGAAAATGGTAAGTAGGCCTCCTCATTGGCAGATGCTGCACTTGGATTTTTCCATAATCAAAAATATTCTCACTCGGTGAATATTCTCACCACGTCAGTACGATATTCCTGTTCTGTATCATAATCGCAGCAAGAAGGCTGTTGACAAAAAGGCAGCCACTCATTTTCCAGCTTGCTTTTCCCTTTCAAACCTCCAATGGGGGAAAATTTGGGTAGTTTTTTATTTGGAAAGTAATGTCATTTCTTGAGCAAATGATGGCATGCCGAAAATTCAGATTTGTGCTAATTGCAATACTAATGCAGTAAAGTATTTATTGTTATTATTATTATTATTAACTCCTGCGTAGTCAGTCATTTTATCAATGTTTTGTAAATCTTTGAGCAAAAGTATAGAATACTGTACTACTTGTACTATTTGTACAGTATAACAAATAGTACAAATAGTACAGTATAGTACAGTACTACACAATTTCTCGAGACATTCAACCCCTGCACGCTTTTTCCCCGAATCAATGAATGTACCGTCGAAACCACAGTATTGTGCGTACTGTACTGTACAGTGTTGCCACAACACAGAGCAGTGAAGTTCAGCTGGGGGGGAGGATGGTTCATTTACTGAAATGGGGATGCTTTGCGCAACCCCGCAAGGGTGGTTATGGGCCAGTAATGTAAGAAATCTGGCCCGTTCGGAACTGGTAGCGCGCGTTTAAACACTTCAAATTAATAAAATATTGCTGAAATTACAGAATGCTGTGTTAGTGATTGAGCCTCGCAGCTTACAGTTTCGTTTGGATTTGTACGGGACGATGCTCATCGGGTGTATTGCTACTTGAAAGCTAGCGGTGTCTTTATGATCACTCCATACAAATTAAATGTAGCAGACCGCCTCGAGCACATTGGCCATCAATGAATACTTGACCAATGTCTGGCCAACGTTCATGTGTGAATCTTTTCTCACTATTGTTAACACCCTTGTCAATCCCTCCTCATCCCCACACGCCTTCTTTCCTTCTCTTTCCTCATACCAGTACTGCCGTACATCCGCCCATCAAAGCCGATTCGCCCCTTCAACACAACATGACGACCTGATTCGCATCTATCCTCTTAATTTCAACCATGAATTCACATCCCCTCTCCTCTTCACTGCCCTCCCATTTTCGTTTCCGCCCAGCGCTCGACTTTTTCACCACCTCCCATCTCGACGATCCTCTTGCCCCCTCTGTTCACACTTCTCGCCCTCGCACACGTCTAGAGGTACTTCATGGATGGGAAGTTAACTTTACCGTTCTTTCCCTCTACTCGGTCTCTACCTTTGCCCTTATTTACGTCGTTCTGAATCTTCACTCCCTTCAATCTACATGGAATTCTACTCACTCTATTCCCCCTCTCTCCCTGCTGGAACAACTCCTGCGTCTCATCATCAATGCCGCCTCCGTCGTTCTCGCTTTGTTCTTTGTATGTAATTTGGCCCTATACTCAGACGTCACTCACGAACAAGCGTGGACATGCGTTTTGCTAGTCATCGGCCTCGCGGTCGACAATCCATTCACCGCCGTTGGCCGCACCACGGATGGCGCTTCAATACGAAAGGGATTCGTCGTCTGGAATGACGCTGTTTATACTTCCGCCATTTATTTGTACCTTATTCTTGCCGCCCATTCGTATCGCGTCTTCGACCCTTCTAACATCCGCACCTTCCGGTTTTACGCTCCAAAATTGGCTGCGACCGTGGGGTACATGGTGGTAAAACTGGCCGCTGGCTTCGGCGCTGACGTCAGCCTGGGCCTGGTTCCATTTGCGAGGGTCTTGAGCTGGTTTTTCTTGCAGGCCAGTGGTCGTGGTGGGTGGCGCGTTGGTGGTCCTGTGCTAGCTATTACTGTCCTGGACTTAGGCTTTGCCGTCTGGATCATGCACGAGGTTCATGCCACCGCCGCTGTGCTAGGAACGGTCCCATATGTGGAGAGTCGGTCGAAGCAACTTGGCTTTCGATGCTTTGTTTACCAGACACTCACCTTTTGTGTCAATATGGTTGGGTTGTCATTACTTATAGTATGGCTGACTCCGCGCGGGGTTTTAGAAAAGTCATTCGACGACCCACATGGCCATTTTTTTCAGTTGGAACCTGCAGTGGCTAGGTTGGCGTTGGCATGTGTTTACTTTACGTGGACTCTTGTCTTAGCGTACGTAAACATGCCTCCGCGCCCATTAATGATGACAATCGTGCAAAGGGGGATAAATTGGGCAATAGGCCTGGTAAGGAATCGCAGGGTAGCCGTGTGGATGGGTTTGGCTGACTTGGTGACGGCGGAAGATGCGGAAGACAGCAGCGATGATGAGTCAACGGTGGTAACTACAGAAGTAGAGGGAGGAAAGCCAACGTTTCCATTTCGTTATCGCCATCGAGAGCTGTATGATGATATGGTCACATCGCCAGATTACGTCTCACCTATCGCGCCTTTGCGAGTAGACCACGTCGTGCCGAGGATGGATGGCTTTTTGGGAGTGGGGCGGGCAACACCTGCAGAGTTTGTGGCTGGGAGATGGGACCTAGGCAGCAGAGATCGTAAGGAAAATTCGGGGTACTTTCGATCCGCTTGACCGCACTGGAAGCGCTGAGGACTCCCCGCCTTTGCAATCGGATGCGTGGAGCGTACCATCTAGATCACCCGCTGCCGATTCGCTTTGGCGCTCAGTACGTCAAGAGGCAAGTATCGCCGTGGATATACCTAGTCCGCGTATTCAGGCAGGGATCAGGCGCGACCGTGACGAACATCCCGTCCTCATGTCGCCTTCGGGATGTCTTGCAATGGGTCAAAGGCATCGAATGTTAAGAATGCGCAAGCACCTGTTTGTCATGGAGACCCAGATTATGATGGCCAATGCATCATACTTGTCATATATTCCCGGAAACCTCCATGAGGAGAGAATTCCACCCTGCCGAAAGCAGTCTCCATCCAAAAAGTCTATACTGCACACAGGGTCACTTGCATCAGACTTGGACGATTTAGGGAGACAAATTGAGGAGGAAAACGAAGGCCTTACAGGCGTTCGCAGTGCGCCATCACTTGCAGGCATGGTGAATTTTCAACCAGACTATGATGATGGTACGATGTTCCTTGTAGATCCTTATGAGATGGCTGAGCGGTACGGGTACAAGATATACAGGCACTTCTCAAACGAAGAGCTCAATACACACGCAATAGTATTGACTAGCGCTTCCCGGATAATTGTTGCATTCAGCGGAACTAGGAATGTGACAAACTGGGGCGTGAACGCGAACATTAACAGGGTTGTGCTTGATGACAAGCTGAGTAGATTTGAATACGAGCTCAGCACGTCACCGTCATTTACAGATAGCGATCACTCTGACGTGGATGGCGATGAATATTTCAGTGCCTCAGCCTTTGAAATGACGGAGAGACACGTGCGGGAACATAGCTCGATATCTAGTCAGACGGGAAATTTACGTAGAAGTAGATCAGAAGAGGACACGCGGTCGTACGCAGGCAGCGATCTGGCGAATGAGGTTTTGATCGTTCGGTCTCGCTCCGTCAAGGATTATGGTGCCATAAATTCAAGGTCGAAAGCGTCACGGATGAGGGGTGCAATGGATGAGGGCAATCTCCCTGGTCTAATTACGCAAAATGGAGTCACACGGATGGCACAAACTTTTGCGAGAGAATTGATGACTTTTGGCCAGGCAAAGGTCCACGAGGGCTTTATCAACGCTTACATGTCACTGCGCAAACAGGTCATGGGAGCTTTGGTAGAACTTTATCGTGGACGAAGCCGTCAGGGCTCTGGTTCAGTGGTGCGAGGGCATCATTTGAATGAGCAGGAGCCTGCGCTCCCGTTATTCTTCTGTGGACACAGCATGGGTGGTGCCTTGGCGACATTTGCGAGCTACGAGGCGGCTCGTTATTACAAGAGAATCGGGCTGCAAAGTCGACATAGTATTTCATGTACAACATTTGGGTGCCCCGTCTTGGGAATGAAGCCTTCAAGGCTCGATATGAAAGGCTTGTTGAGACTCACTGGCGGTTCGAGATTGCATCGGATCCAATTCCTAAAGTTCCACTCGTGCTACTTAACTACGTTCATGTTGGGGTGCAAGTGCTAATTGACCAATCTGGTGTCTTGTTGATCGATCCAAGCTTTATAGAAGTTCAATGGTGGGGCCGACTGGCCAATTTGTACCTCGGGTATCGCCTGCATATCCGGGCCTCGTACTGCATGGCGCTCCGAACGTATTGTAAGTTGTATAGAAACGGAGCGGATGATCTCGAAGATCGATTTTGGCCCTTTCCAATACGTATCCAAACAAAAGGTTTGTTCCATCTTGCGCATCGTTCCGTCCACAGCGAATTAAACTAAAGATTGAACTATGGATACACTTTGCATCGCAGCATCGTGAAGCATTTCCCTCTAAGTAAAACGCTCTACCTCATTACTCCTGGTTCCCCACTTTGGTCCATAGGAACAATGGATGTACAATCTTGGAAACATATTCACATACAACGTACAATACTTAGCATATTCATTCTACGTGAGCGAAAACGGGCAATACCTGCCACGCTTCAAGGGAGCTCATTAGACGCAGACCAACTGAGTGTCACCCTGGAACATGCAACACTCGCACTCACGAGGCAACTCAAAACTAGACACGTCTCGCTCCAGCAAGCGTCGAGTGCCGAGGAGATAATCGCGCCTTCAAACTTCACATTTCATGCGTCCGCGTCACTGCGCTGATGCACAAAAGGCAGGCTAAACAGCGTTCAAGAGCGCACGGAAACACCTTTTTCAATGTCCCAACTCTCTCGGACCACCTCTTACCAACAGTAACCAGAATGGATTCCTTTGGGGTCAACAGAGATGTGTTGAGACACGGTATCGCGCAACCTAATTGGCGCCAAACTATGACTCGTGGGAGCCCGCCAGCCAGCTGACTACCCCTGAAAGAAATGAGATGCCTTGCCCGTTTCCATTGTTTGCGTTTCTGTCACGCAACCCTCTGAGCGAGAATGACCTTCCAACGCCATGGGAACGCGATGGATTGCCACTCCTATTTCCATGCGCGGAGCTATTCCCCGCACCGCTTGGGACACCAATGCCGTTATTCGCAATGACCAAATCTGCGGCGGCTTGATCGCCAATTGTACCCGCAGCTTCATGATCTGCCAGACTCCTCGCCTCCTCGAGCGCGATAGATGCAGCGAGCTCCTCATCCCTGGCTATTCGACCCAGGGACACAACTTCCTTTGCCAAGGAACGAAAGCCAATACTAAACTGCTCGCCAGGAGAACAGAGATAATGGCCCTTGGGGCGCAAATCTGTAGGAATAATGGCGTTAATTGCGCCCGCGACATCATGATGCGTATCCAAACCAGCGGCGCCAGCATTATCGACATCATCCAAGGTGAGCAGGGCCCATACACGAGGCTTTTGAAAGTTGTTGCGTAGAACCTTATCCCACGAAAGAATGGTCTCAAAAGTGGTGCCGACATGCGCGGAACAGCACAAGACCAAGACATCGGGCTTGAGCACGCGGACATCATCAAGGACCATCCTCCTCGAGGTCAGATTGGTGCGCCTCAAAACAGTGAGACGAACATTAGCGCCTGCAATGGTGCAATTGGCTGTAAAATCGGTACCATCACTAAACACGTCCAAATCATCGGTAGCATCGACCGGCTGCGGGGGAGAGTTATCCTGTGGATCCTTTGCGGCGAGCGGATACTTTGCAATCAACTTGCGAACCAGGGTCTTCTTTCCGACTTTTTCGGGTCCCAAAAACACAACCTGCAACGTATCCTCGAGAATCCTACTCTCCCTCAACTTTCTCTCCGCAATAATCTCGCGCACGGCCTTTGTAACAACCTGTTGACCTGGACGTCGAATAGTAACCTTCCTTGCGCGTGCGCGACAGGTGGGACAACGACGTTTGACCAAGCGTGAGACACATACGTCGCACAGGTTGGAATGACCACAAGGGTCTAGGGTGACGTTTGGGGGACGTTCAAAGCAGATGACGCAGAGGGAGTCGAGGGCTTCATCTGGGTTTGGGGAGGAGGGGAGGGGAGTGTGGGGTGGAGTGATGTTCATCGTCATCGGATTCATGGGCGTCGGAATATGCGGCATGGTCCATGAGAGCGGCAGCGGCGGCTTCTTCATCTAGAGTTTGGGAGCGACGAACGGCATCCAGTAGGGCTTCTTGTTCTGGGTCTTGTTGTGGAGGGGTGGCCATGACGAATGGTCAGGGGGTGCGAGTGAGAGGGGGTGGGTGGGGCGAGGGGAGGGGGAACGGATGCGGGGCAAGGCGGGGGGGCAATGGGGATTGGAGGGAATTTTGTCGCCGCGTTGGAGGTATGGATGGTGTGTAGGCGGGGAGGCCGGGGGATTGTTGGCCGGCAACCGGAAGTGCGCCAAGGGAGGGTAAGGTGAAGTTGGCGAGGGAAGGAACCGCGGGCTTTGGTGAAGCGTGGATACGGAGACGGTGGCAAAAAAAAAAAAAAAGAGGCGAAAGCATTTACAGTTTGATATGGTGTAATACAGTTGGTCAGAAAAAATATGTGAAAACATCAGTGTGCATGCGGGGGTACGCTGCAGTTGTGGCGGACATGACTGCCGTATGACGTGATGAGAAACGTGTAGATTTTTTAAAATGTATGAAAATGACAGGCTGTCGACTGCGGTCTTGGGGTTGACAACATGTGAGGCCGAAAATTTACTGTCGGTTTGCAGTTTACAGTCCATATGTACAGTTGTTCCTTTTGTACACTGCACAGGTGGACAGGTGGACAAGTGGACAGGTGGACTTAAATGGATTGTCATTACAGAAGGGCTTACAGAGTTTTTGTTTTCGGTTGAAATTACAGTGTAAAGCAAGCTCGGGTTTTTCAGCGTTTTCTCAATCCGGATATGAGAATGGGCGGAGGACCATTTGCAAGGCGGAGGGAGTACAGTGGAGCAGTACTGTAAACGCATTCGGGAGGGTTTGGCGAGGCAGAATACTGTGCAGTACTGTAACCATGCGTCGAAATGTGGTGCAGTACAAGGGCGTGTGTGTCAGGCGGATGTTGGATAAAGATCTGTCGTGTGATGAAAATTTGTGGGCAGAAGGGCAAAAGTACGGGAATTCACATCTCGCGCTGTTTCTGAAATGGCAGGAGGAGAAGAGGTGTGACAAGATGCTTAGCAACGGGCGCAGGTTGGTGTGGGTGGAGTAGGTGGGGCATGTTGCAGTGCTTTTTGGAGGGTGTGTCATGTAAGCAGTAAGCAGGGTAGAGTGTAGTGAACAAAAGTGGATGTATGGGACAAAAGTGCAGTAGGAAAGCATGGGGCGGGGATGTAGAGATGTGTGGAGATGGTGAATTGTTGGGTAACAAATGTGGGATTTGGATTGGATCGAATACAAGGAATTCGTTTGTACGATGTGGGAGGGGAAGAAGGTGGGGAGAGGGTACGCGATATAACGACAGAAGGGAGGGGGGGTTGAGTGGGAACGAGGGATCGGCTGTACACATGCAGGAGGTGTGGATTGCTGAGTAGGAGGGTTGGAGGGCGTGAGGCGTGAAGCGGTCAAGGAGAAAGTGGGCGGAGGAGGAGGGGAGGAGGGGAAGGGGCTGATGAAGGGGCGTTGTAAGGCTTTTTGAGGTGAGGGGTACAATGGAGGTAAATTGTGAATTTTAGTATTTTTTGTTATTTGAGATGCCTGTTGGATAGGGGGGAGGAGTCAGTGGTTCGAAACGGAGGTATCAAAATGGTGCAACAAGTGTGGCAGTGAAAATGAGATGGAGCAGCTTTGTTCCCATGAGCTGGTGGTGTTGCTGTAGTGTTGGCAGCGAGTAACATTAAAGCAAGGAAACGTGGAGCTGCGAGTGTTTACGGTATTTTGGGGCTGGCCATCCAAACGACTGCAACATGGACGATGGGTGTTTATTGTAATTGTAATATTGGGCTGAGATGGGGAAAGCGCAAATAAAGGGAAGGGCAAGTGATGGCATTGCAGATGGACGAGAGTTGTGATGCTGGCACCATCAACATGAAGTGTGGCATAATTGGTGGTAATTGACCTGGCGGAAAGAGACTGTGCATTGAACAACGCTACCGTTGTCTTTCAACTTTTTCTGTACGATACAGCATTCAGTTGCATGGTGTAAACGAGGTAGCACTGGCTGGTCTTAGTTTTGTGATTACTTTGTGGAAAAGAAAAGCAAAAGCAGAGGCAGAAAATGTGAAAAGAATTTGTTTCAAAGTGATAACGTTGTTGTTTGTTTGCATGTCATGCCGAGATACTACAACCTGCAGAAGGGTGTGACCTGATTGTTGATATGGAACGGATACAGTATCTGAAAGGCGGCATCCCTCTGTGGTGCTCTACAGCGCTGTATGGAAATGTCTGGAACAGCATTGTAATAATCAGTTTTGAACCTTTGAAAAGCGCTACTTGGGCTCTTGACAGTGGAATATTGTTTATTATTCCATAAATTGTTGTGGTTGGTGTTGTAAAAGCCTCTCTTTTGCAAAGCTCTACGGTAGCTTTTGTTTTGTTGCGTGCCCGTCACGCAGTACAAGTTCAAAAGTGCACATGTATGAGACACTAGTGGCATTCCAACAGCGGCTGCACCAAATATTGGACAAGCCGCAGCAAATAATTGGGGAGTCTATTTTTGTACAGTACTTTCAGAATTAAATTCTAGTGTAAACGGAAATAAAAACAAATAAAAAAGAGGAGGACATATCTCCCCTGTTTCAAATAGTTTGCATTGGAATGGAAAGGTGTGACAATTGGAAGGAAAAAAAGAAAAGTAAACAAAGCTGATGCCATGGGAAGGTGCTTTTGTATCAATAGATGTTGGAGATGGAACCAATTTGATTTTTGAAATAAACTGAATCACATGACTCCTGTTGCGATTCAAGAATGCCTGTGTAAAGTACAGTACTGTACATACTGTACGAGCCAACTGTATACAATCGAAAGAGTCTCAACGAGGCGCCAAACGCAAAAACCGAACGAAAAACAATTTTTCATACGACTGTACCATTTCACTTTCCTATTTGAGCAGCGAGTGAAGCAGCGGGTATTTTATTTGGCTTCCTTGACCATAGCATTATTTTACCAGTTGCAGTCGCATCAGCATCATCGTGATTAGCATGTCTATGGAGCAAAAGGAGAGGCGAGAGGGTCAACCCGACTGAGACTCTGGGAGAATCTGTCCTCGCATTTCGCTCGTGTGCCCGCCCACCTTTATCTCTCTCTCTTTCTCTCCTCCTATCCTCCTCCCCAGCCCTCTCTCTCCAGACCTCCTCCTCCCCTCATCTACCCACCTACCGCGTATCCATTCCTCGATAGCCATCTTGTCCCGCCCTCAAAACCGCAACTGAACTGAACCATTGTTTCTGAATCAACTCTCATCAACACCACCATTTCTGTCAACCATATTTTTCTCATCAAAACTTTGTGCTTGTATTTCCCCATTCCTCCCTCACAAAGTCCACGTCCACGTCAATGTCCATGTCCACGTCCATGTCCATGTCCATGTCCATGCACCCCCAACTGCCCAATGACCTCTTTTGAACAATTGTTCATCTTCAACCGGCACAAAACTGTACAATACAGTACCGTACATCCACCAACCACCTCGCTAATTCCATCTCATCATAACACCTTCTTTGCGATAAAACCCCCACTTCCACTTATCACATCTCACACTCCCCCATCTCACCCCCTACTTGTTCATCCTATAACCCTCCCTCTCATCCTCCTGGAAACCTTACTTCATAAACTACCCCCCCCCCTCCCTCCAGCATCCAATCCCTCCCCCCATCACACTACCGTCTCAATCTTTCTCATCAACATCTCATCTCCCACCCCCCCATCCATCCCCTCATATCCCATCCCATCCACATCCACCACAACATGCCCAACCCATCCATCTTCTACTCCATCCCCCTCTAGATGACCCTCCCCCAACCGAACACTTTGCCGCCACTCTCGACGCCGCCCTCCCTCCAACCCGTCGAACCAGACCACCCCTTCAAAGTCGAGGACCTCCACGATGTCGACATTCTCCTTCATCCACCCCCGTCCAACCATCTCACCCCCTACGCAACCCGCCTCCCCCCCACCTCCCTCCGCCCCACACCCCACAAACCCCTCCTGGCTTCCCGATCTCGTCGATACCCATCCCCATCCGCCCCATTCCCTGCCCCACCCACACTCCGCCCCGCTTCCCCACCCCCCCGTACCACCCATCCCCATCCTCATTCCCTCCCGCATTCCCTCCCGCATTCCCTCTCGCACCCGCACACCCACCCCACCAGCCCCCGCTCACCCTCCATGCCCCGCCTCTTACCTCCACCACCACTACAACCGCCACTACCGCCACTACCCTCACCGCTGCAAATACTCCACACACCCCGATCCATCCCACCACTCCAACCACCTCCAATCCAGTCACCGTCCTTTCCAATCTTACTCCCCTCGTCGCCGATTTCCAAAAGCCCATCAACGCCTTAGGTCCCATGTGCTTTGCCGGCTTTTATCTCGTCAGTCTCACCCGCACCATCGTCCGCAATCGTACTGTGCCTCATCAAGTTCGTGCCGCCTTCATGGCCCCGCAGTTGCAGTTTGGTTTCACTGTTCGCGACACTCGTGATCCCAAATGGCGCCATGTGCCAACCGTCCAGATTCCATACGACAGTTTATCTGCCGCTGGGTGCTGGTTGCGAGGGAGACTGGGTATCGCAGAGGAGAATTGTTCCTTTAAGATGGTCAAGGATGCGTTGCAAAAGGCTGTCACGGAGGCATGGGCTGAGGGGAGGTGGTATGAATTGGTTGCCACCTTGGGCGCGGGGGGGGAGCGGTGATCTCGGCAGAGGTGGAGGAGGCATTGACATGTGAGGCCGTCATTGGTAGGGCCATGGGTACTCCAGTCGAGTACTTTAGGAAGATCAATTGTCACAAGGGTGCACCGGATATTCGCAGGGATGTCGATGGCGCTATCAGTGCTAGAGAGGCGTTGCGGTGGGTTTTGGACGAGTTGGGGTTGGATAGCAGAGGCTGCGGCATCTCGGTTGCAACATTCCGTGATGAAGTGTTTCCATTGTGGAGAATGCAATGTGAGTATGTCAGGTTGCATCAGATGGAGGGTTGCTGTCAGTTTTATGAGGGAGGCTATTTTAAGAAAATTATGGTGCATCGTCATCTGTACAATGTGGATGGCTGCAGTTCAAGTTACCATGTGAAGGACTTGTTCGAGGGGTTGGACGAGGTCATCAAGGTATGGAGTAATCCTACGGGTATGTGTGTGAGGGAGGCAAAGTGTGCGGCTGGGTTGAGGTACAATGTGGACAAGTCGTTCCAATCGGGTATAAGGAGTTACTCTAAAGCAAAGTTTCTAGAGGCAGCCCCGCACGCGGCAAGAGAATTGCTGGAGAGGGAACGGCAGTTGCATGCGAGTGTGCAGACAACCTTGGCCATGAAGCAGAAGCGTCACCCAAAATGCCGTCAGGCATTGCGGAGTATTGAGATGAGAAATGGTGTTTTGTCACAGAGGCAATTGCCGGATGAACTGCGGTCGGGGGTATTCGAGGGGCGGGGGGAGAATGATGACGACGGTTGTCTGTGGTCAGGCAAGGAAAAGGAAGAGACAAGACAAGGACGGAGTGGCAACGTCGCCATCGACACCCAGGGAGCAGAAGAGAAAGCATGCGCACCTGTCTCTCAAACGGAAAGAAGCGGCAGAGAAGAGGGTGAAAGAGTATCTCGAGTTGCTTAGAGGAGATTGCCAGCGGCAACAGAACTACTTGGAAGCAGTGTTGGCACATGGGGTGGAATGCTCATGCAGGGAGCCCGATCATGGGGATGCAAACGGACCTCCGTATCCAACATCTGCAAATGTTCCAGTGGCGTAGGTGAGAACGGTGATACGGCGAAACGTGTGGACGGGTGTTGTCATTGGACGTTGTGAGAGGGGAGAGTTTGTTTTGTTGTCTTTTCTTTCCGGTGATGTTGTGTCTCCAGTTGGAGCTCTGGTTGGACCCAGTGAACAGGTGCTTGGCGTGGAAAGGTGAATCGGCTTGATTTGTAGGGATTTTCTTAACATGCCATGTGAAGAGAGGAGGGTAGGGTGGGAGAATGGTGTCGAAATTCTGATATTTGCTTATTTCATTCGCGATGATTGAGTTGATTCCAATTTGTGTATTGTTAAGCGACAAAACGGATTGTTCCTTTTCTATATTGCGAGTAACCGCCGTGATGCTGGTTTCGGTTACAAATTATGGTTTCGAAATGTACATTTCTTGTCGAGCACTCCAGACGTGCATATATTTTAGAGTTGCAAAAGAAATCAAACACTATTGTAGTCGTGCAGCTGCAGCAGCGTGATCCCTGTGCTGCGGTTGGACGAGGCAGAGGCATGTGGGGACTGGGTGACAGAATAGATAGTTTACTTGGTTAACTTAAAAGCGAGTCCCGGGTTTTTTCGCAGTTGTGTCAGGTGTAGTGTGAACTTGATGTGATTTGAAACGACTAGAATCAGCGTAATCACATCGGTTACGCTGCCCCTGACCCCTACTTTCTCAGCCACGGCAACATGGGTGCCATGACCGGCTGCCCATTGATCTGCGTATGGGTCGAAATAAAGGTGAGCATAATCAGTGAAAAAGTCGCCGAGACCGTTTTAAAATCGATGCAGCTAAAGCGCTGATTCGCAAGTGATGAAAAGCTCAGCAATGCAACGAGCCAAGAATAGACTCTGACCTTCATCATGACGGCCAAAAGCGCAAAACCCAATGCCATCAATAGGTCTATGTTGGTTGAAAGTTTTGCAACGTATGCCATGCGTGCCGAACGAGAGCGAGCAACGTGTACGGTGAGAGGGCGGGTTAGAGTGGTGCACATGTGTGAGGTATGTGAAAAGGGACATGGCGGGGCTTGGAAGGCTTAGAGAGCGGCTCACGCAAGGAACGTTAACTTACAGAAATCCGGGGGTAGGTCATCGGGCTCGATAGGGGCGATTTGGAATGGAGCGATACGCTGGTCTGAGCGCGGGTCTGTTCTTGAAGTAACCACCATGATTGTAGCGGCGGTTTTGAATGGCGGCGAATCGATCTTTTGAGTGAAAGGCGATGAGGCTAGGACGGATGGTCGCAAGGGTTTTGGGTATTGCTACTGGACAGCGAGCAATTCAATGCTAATATTGAAACTTGGTGGACTGGACTGTAATGAAAACTTGATGATAATTTGGAAGCGTTTCCTTGTTTGGCTGGGACAAGTCGTGGACTTTTTGACACGCTGTTCATGGGACACGTGATTCTCAACAACCTGACTAGTCCGCAAGGATTTGGAATGCGTCAATGCTGCTCAAGCCATATGCTCCATTGCACCGCCCGTTCTGGTCAGTACCGACTGACCGATCAAGATGCAAACGAATGATTTCATTTTACCAAGTCAACTGCTAGCGCTGGGTTGAAATACTCTACGACTTTTCCTTTTCAACTCCTCTCGCAATCGCCTAGAGTTTTGCATTCGCCGGCAGCGGCGTAACATGCACGGGGACCAGAGGCATAGTGCGCAGCGTACGTGAAACGCTGCTTGATTCCTTTCACAACGACGAGTTTGCCCGCACCACGCTCCCCAGCTACCAGACTGCGGCCCTGTCAGGAGATACTATTGTGAAATGGCCGACAAGCTGCCATACTAGGGAACAAATCTCTCTCAAGTGCTCTCCTCTCAGACATAACGACATGACCAGACTGCGCTCGCGCTAGCCGACCACCAAAAGCACCAACACGGTCACAGTGTTAACAATGATGATTGGCACTGTGCACCGTGGGCATCAAAAATCAGACATCGACACAGGAAATAACAAATCCGTTAGCCACCAAAATTCGTTTCACATTTCTCTCGTGCGCAAAATACCCACACGCCGGCCATGCACTACGTCGTCGAAACGCGAGACACGGGCATTCAGTGACATCAACATACATCTCAACACCCGCATCGCCTTGAGTAAATTAACAATCTGCAACTTGACCCCACCATGGATCGCCGCATCATGCTCCGACCAACCCACTAACCCGACGCATTTGCAATACAATCCGGGTGCACACACACATCATGTACAGATCAAACACACACCACTCAACAACAAACACATGCAACACGGTTAGCAACGGGGGCCCCATAGCGTGCATGCGGGCGTGACAAAAAGGACGGACGGTTGCGGGATCGGCCCACGCGCGGCGTTACCTTTTCGGAGGAAGCGTTCCTCGTGCAATATGGCCATGGCGTTGATAAGAAGAAGCAGCGCTTTGAAAATGACCCCGAGTCCGAGCATGTTGAAACGTGGTCAACTAGGCAGTGATCAACGCGTGGCCGGCAAGCAATCGCGCCGTAGCGTGGTAGAATCACTCGTCCGGTATGTTGCGGGAAACGCAAGTGTGACAGTTCAAGGTTTGATTGCCGTAGCGTACCTAAAATTCAAAAAATCGAAATTTCAACTCCCCAACTGACAGCCAGCCAGCCAGCCAGGTAGCTAGCTGAGCAAGCAGCAGCCAGCAAAGCATTCGGGACGGCCAGTGCCCCTCGCAATGCTACTCATCCTCTGCTTCTGCCTCTGCGTCCTCTGCATCATCCCTTCACTCTCGCCACCCCCTGCCGCACCGGTAACGTGATGACAGGCCCCTGACCCCCCTCCTCATCCGCCAGGCTATCGACATCCCCTCTTCCCCATTGTCATCGTCATCGCCTTCGCCCTCGCCCTCACCCTCACCCTCACCCTCACCCTCACCCTCCTCCCCCCACCATGGCAGGCTCCAACAACCCAGGCTGCACAACCATCTCTTCCTTTGTCAAATTGGCAGCGCCTCCCAACTCTACCCCCCCGTCCAATTACCATCCCCCCCAACTTGCACCCTCCCCGTCCAATTACCAACGTCCCCCCCGTCCAATTACCACCCCCCAAGCTCCCCCCCCCCCCTCATCATCGCTCCCCAAACCGCCACTCTCATTCACACTCCCCCCCCACCTCATGACTCGACCCCATTTGCGGGAGCTGTTGAACCCTTCGCAAGGTATAAAGCGAGGTGGCAAGGACGAGGAGGGAGAATAACCAGAGTGCGGTTTTCAGGAGATGGGACGTATGCTTTGTTGGACGGAGACGGGTTTTTACGACGCGTGGGGCGTGCAGGGGGTGGGTGTGGAATAACATGGTGATTGAGGAGTGGATGGATGGAGGGTGTGGTTGGGTGTGGTTGTGGTTTTTTGGGGGGGGTTGATGGGGAGGGGGTAATTTGAGGGGGGGTTTTGGGGTGGAATGCAAGGAAGCAAGGGGTGGGGGGTGGGGATTTGGATTTGGGAATTTTTTTTTACTGAGGTTGTTTTTTTTTGGGGGGGGGAGGGTGGGGAGGGTTGGGTTGCATTTGAGGGGGGTGAGGGTGAGGGGTTGGGGTGGTGTTTGATTTTTGATGGTTTTGGGGGTCGGGGCATCGTGGTGGTCGCGGAATGGGTGGGAGTTGCAGTGGCTGTTCGCGTGTGCGAGGTGTTTGGGGCTGGGTTGGTGGGCGGTTTGAATGGCGAGGGTGGAGTTGTGCGGGATATAGAGGGGTGGTGAGGGGATGCGGACGTTTTGTTTATGCAGAGCGGGAGTGGGATGGTGTACGGTAGTGCATTGCGGTGGGCAGATGAAGAGTGGGAGAGTCGACGCGGCGTGAGGGTGCGTGAGGAGGAGGGTGGAGGGTGACTCGTTGTAGTGCATTGCTTGGGAAACAAGGTTGGCGTGGCTTGGTTTGCCCCCAAGTGAATGAGCTAGATAGAGCAGTGGCCAAACTCAACGGAAATATGTTTGGAATGCGTCTGCTCCCAACCGCTTTCGGTTTCTCCGAGTGCATAACTGGGCACGGGTGATGCATGAATGATGCGCTGGCGCGTCGCCAAACATTGGTTGCAAAGAGTGGAAAAAGGTTACCATTGGTCTGCCAGCTTTTACTGTGTAGTACTGTGCAGTTGTACTGGAGGAGCGCCGCGTGACAAGCAATGACAGGTGTGTCACATTGGATACCGGGAAAGGTGCAGGTGAGGTGGTGTCTTGAATTGATTCTTGTGCTCTTTGCCGCGGGTAACTGGGTCCGCCTTGATAGGGAGTGGCCGTTTGGGCGTGTTTTACCGCTTTGGTTGTTTGTTTGTCTGCGCAGAGGTGCAACTGCACTGCGATGGGCGCATCTCGAGTTGGGCTGCGGTCACGTTGACAGGTTTTTCATGCCATGCACACCAGGTGGCCTGCCATGCTGGTTGATCCACTGCAATTGGCATGCAATTGATTTGTAATTCATCAAGGAGCGTCGGGTCAATTGCATATCTCGCAGAATAATTATCATGCCCGCCCCATCAACTTTGTGTTCAAATGGTGTGAACACTGCTCGACTGTACTGTACTGTACTGTACTGTACTCGACGCTACCAGTTGTAAATTGTCAGTGCTAGAGCTGCCATGTTTAACTGCCGCCTCTCATCTTACTAGTAGCTAGGGTTGCTTGTTGCCCCAAACTATGACAATTACCGTACCATTCGCCCAGATCCCGGGAGAAAGGCATGATAAACTTACAGTCTCGAGTGCATTGAAACTACCACTTGCCAGTTGACACCAATTTTCCTTTTCCATTTACATGTATTTTCAACTTTTGAATTCCCCTCTCGCCGCCTCATCCTTTGTACAGTGCAGTACAGTACAGTGCGGTACAAGGAACGGGTGACCTGTACAGTACGGTACAAGAATTGAACAGGACAGTACTGTAACCTCGAGCATTGCCTTCCGCCGTCACTCGTTCCACAACCATTCCAACACCCAAAGTGTGACCATCCACCAGCCCCTCACCTGGCAACGCAACTTTCTTCTTCTCATTCCAAAAAAAGAAAAAAAGAAAAAAACATATATTCATCATAACGATTGCGCACTTGCGTAAACCACACCCCAATCCCATTTCCTTACTACTGTACCATGCTCTAGTACTAGTGTGTACAGCATCAGCATCAGCATCAGCATCAGCATCAGCATCAGCGCCAGCACTCGCACAATCATACTGTACACTACTAAACAACACCAGCCGCTCCAATCCCACCATCCCTCCCGCTCACCCCACCACCTCCCGACGCCGCCTCTTTCATCCAATGCCACCCGAAACACTTGACACCTCCCCGCACCTCACCACCCCTCTGCACCACCGCCCCAACTGAATCCCCAACCCAATTCCATTCATTCTGCCCCCACCCTCTCTCATCAATTTCTACTTTCCCATCCTCTCCCACACCGCCCCACTCCTCCTATTGCAACACACAATACCCTCACCGTACCACTACCCCTACCCATTGCATCGCTCACCAATCCTTACAACTCCTTTCATACCCTCCACACTTTCACCACCCATTCTCTGCGAGTTTGCCCTTTACGATAAATCCAAACTCAAGCCTGTACCCTCTTCACGATACCACCACACAACACACCCACCTGTGCTCTCGTCTATCAACCTCTCACACTGC
This sequence comes from Kappaphycus alvarezii, assembly GCA_002205965.3. NCBI lineage: Eukaryota > Rhodophyta > Florideophyceae > Gigartinales > Solieriaceae > Kappaphycus > Kappaphycus alvarezii. The sequence continues at coordinate 2,903,954 of NADL03000599.1, forward strand.
CCCCCTCTCCTCCCTTTCCATTCATCCCCTCACTTCCCAATGTACACTACCTCCTCTTCATATTTCTACGCCCAATTCACTTTCGCAGTGACACACATAATCCTGCATACCACGCAAACCTCCAACCCTACTGCACTTGAATTTGCAACCCCTCTCGCACACCTTGCACTCTGAAAAAACACTATGCAATATACAATAAACAGTACACCCGCTTTTCTTCCCCACAATTCCTAACAAAATGGACCAACGGAATCACGCCTGCACATACACCATTTGCCAATCCCCACTTGCGTGACTCAGCTGGTAAACCCCCTTGATCGCTTTCAGACGGGTGCCTTGTGACTGAGACTGGTCAACAGGCAAATCATGCGCTCCCTGTCATGGGCGGGCCATGCGCAACATTTGTTCAAAGAGACGCCCGTAGCAAAATCGCTCGTGAGAAACTCGCGGATTGCATCATGTTGCACAAATTTAAGAGCGTAATTGGGGCTGCGCGCTCTCCACGCAACGGGGAAAATGAAAAACACAAAATGGCCTTTCGATAGACAAGTGCTGTACACTACTCTACACTACAACGTATTCTTTGTTGCCGTTCTGGCGTACTTCAGAATTGCAATATGCGTCGTCCTGTAGAGCGTATTGTTTTTCGACGAGGCAACTCAAGTACATGGCAACTTGTTGCCGAGGTCATAGTATTCCATGATTGGAACTCTCTCGTTAAACAGGTACATTGTTCACAATTTCCAAGTCACAAACCGTGTGATCGATGCTGAACATGTTGTTCGCATCATCGGCAACATCTACAGTATCTATTTAAGAATATCGACCAAAGTATACCCATTTCACCATTGATTTTCATGTCTCAATTTAGTTGATATTTTAATTAGATGAAGAATAAAAAGTTCGCAACCAGTAAATAAAAGAATCTCCTTAATCGTCGTATATTTCTCAGCAGTCGTTATTTTTTGAAATAGATAACTTCATACATCGATCCAGAACAGTACTGATCATCCCAATAGCCGGAAAACATGATAACTCGGTGTTACAAAATAAATTCGAATTTTTGAGCAAATGTGTTTGAATTTGTCGTAAAACTACAAGATTCTTCTAGATTCTCAAAAACTCACTTCATGCATTTCCTGTAATAGTACATAATAATTGTAATCCAACGACAAAAATAGCTGTTCCGACAAAAACTAAACAGATTTCAAACCCGTAGCAGAATGATCATGAAAGATAATGAAAAAAGAGGCTAAGTCAATAAAATTTTATTAACTTGTAAATTGAAGAGAACAAAGAGGCGCCATCATCAGTTTTTGTTCCAGGAACAAGGTCAAAGTGCGAATCTATCACTCTAAATCTCAGTAAGTAGAAAATAATCTAGATTAACCGATAACCAGTTTCATCTATATTTCCTCAGATTTTGCACATTTCAGTATACCATAAAAAGTGCTGGCAAGATTTTTTTATGGAAAAAGACAGAAATTTGTTGATTGGTTACTCCAACAGAATCTAAACCTAATCCACAAAATTACTTTTGCCTCAAAAATTGCTCCTCGATCTACATGGTGCCTTTTGGCAATACTTTCGATTAAAAAACTGGGCTATCAATGAATTACATTCAATGTTAAATAAATTTGGGGTATGAAACATAAACTTGGGTAAGGTAATCAATTACTAAAGTTTGACAAAGAATTAGATCACCATTGAATTTTCATGTCATGATTCTTCCTCACACAAAATTAAGAGTTCAATGAGAACCTTTTTACAGCTTTTGCATAGTTTCATTGGAAAATTTAACTAGGGAAAGTTAATTACTTAACTTTCCCTTGTATAATCGTAAATTGTAAACTTTTAGTAGGACTTTTTCGTTGGCAGAAGGTCCTTCATGAAATTATAAAGTAATTATAATTCAATTTGAAAAAACTTTAAGGCGGAATTCCGTTCTCAGGTTCAGCTAGATCATAAAAAATACTAGTGAGTATTCAACATGAGGATTGAAACTTGTTATAAAATGCCCTTAGCTGATAAGATGGTGTTCAATTGTTATTGAGATGTGAATTTTAATGCGCTAATAGAATTAGGAGTTGTTTTATAAATTCTTAGAACGATGCATCATACATTCGGTAGAATAGTAATCATCGCAGAGATCCTAACAGACAAATGAATACTCAGAAACCAACGTAACATATTTGATGAAATATAAATAAGAATTTCGGAATACTGAATACATACAAAATTTCAATGTAAATTGGCAATCATAGTAAACTTTTCAGAATATTTTGGCCTCCCTCATTACCTTGGTTAGAAACATTTGAACACTGAAAACGACAGCTCATTTTGTATTGATTAGACATAAAATTTGACCCTCAAAAATTAATCAGCGAATTCACATGAGAAAAGGCGGGCATAAGCTAAACAAAATTTCGAGACCTTTTTAGAAACACTAAATTGTGACATATGATCAGATATTCTCGTACCAAAATATTTGTATTTATGTTAGTGTATCGCTCTAAACTTAAGTCACCAGGTTATTGGAGATTGAGAGCAATAATTAAAATATTACATAGGATAAAAAGAAAAAAGCTCTCAGGTTTCTTAATATTATTCAGTCGGAAGAAATTTGAAAAATGGTACTAACTGAATTTCACAGTGAAAATAGCTCTCCAGCACTGAGAAACAATGTTTATAAAGCTTTCAAACCTGCCACTTTATTTTGTGTAAAGAAAATTTTGGTATTTAGATGGGTGGATACTTCAAAAGGAGTCTCAATATTTGATCAAAATCAAAACGAGAAATGCTGTAAAAAACTGGGGCTAGATTTTGTCAAACTTTCTGAGATGTGTCGAAAATAAAATTTACAAGCAATTTTCAAGAACATGTGAATCAATCGAAGACAAAACCATTTACTTGGAAACTATTTTTACATGGACAAGAAATACCGTATGATTAAATACAACCATAGCATACGTAAAGATATACATACAACCATATAATTTAAGGCATGAAATTAAGCGCTGTAAGGTGTAGTGAAATATATGATAATTTGAAAGTTTTATGATCAAATGGAAATAGAACGTTTTTAGTACTAAACACGCGTATTTGTAAAGAATTCACATAACTTGTTACTGAGATAAACATGTTGAGTGAATGGAAAGAAGTTTGCTTCGAGAAATATGATGTAGACTTCTATAACTGATGCTCTGAAAATATCTGAAATTTCCCAAGTTTCCTTGAAGTGTACTCCCTTTCCTTTCCTCTTCAAATTAAACTAGGAATTGTTTGCGAATTATTTCCTGTCTCCAATAGAACAATTTACCATCTTACACACAAACTTGAAGCCCTATTTCCAAGAGCTGGTTTTAGATAATTTTAAGAGAGGTACGTTGCACAAGATTGCTACGAAACATTTTTATCCTGAAATCTGAGTTTCAACTCCCTAAGGGCGCTATTTTGGATCAACTTATCAAGGTAAATCTGAAAATTTTCAATTACTTTGGGAGAGTCTTTCTCAGGCTCTGCTCTTACACATAAGAGATAGGGTATCAAAAATCTGGCTACTTTGTCCAAAACATCATTTCCGGCTTTCCATGGGACCCGAAAGAAGGAAAAGACTTTCATATGTATTTTTATATATCCTGGACTCTCAACTAAGAAGCTCTTAAAGTCGTGGTTCACGAAGAATTAAATCAACGCTGCTCGGTCTGACGGTGATTTTAAGCGATTTTGTGGTATTTCTAAAACATTTATTAATTCTCCGTCAAACAACTCAGAATGAATCGAATATCTCTTTTATATGCCGATGAAAATCAAATTCATAAATTTTAGGAAAACTACTATACTTTTGATAGCTCCTAAGTTTACACTATTTTTTGTATGCAGGCAAGTTTTTTTTGCATGAATACGTAACTGTAGTTTGCCGCTTTTGTGCGATAAAGATCAAAATATTCAATGCAAGTAACTCTACCCTTCCGATAGGATTCAAAATCCTACATATAGGTGAATGCGATCCTTTTCAGTTTATTTTGATCTTTATGTTCAATAAAAATTTTCACATAATTACCTTCTCTGTTTTATTCGCAAGAAATATACATACTCACTTCATCTCATGTACTATCTCACGGTTTAATTTTGCATTTTTAGTATTGGGCTTATGCTCGCAAAACATCAAATATATGTTACATTATATATCGAATGGAAAAATAATTGCGTGCCGAGTATTCGTTCTATACGTTTAAAAAAATAATCTTGTATGCTTTTTATATTTATATTAATATTCCAGTAATACGTTTTACTTCTCTTCATATTTCATACGCATTTCTATCAAAAAGTTTGGCAAAACGAAACTTACGTACGGTTTTTTTTGCAGAGATATTTGAGTGATATTTGTATGATGGCCTGGAAAATATGAAATGGCCGAAAAATTAATCATTCCAGCTATGCGAAAATACAGGTAATAATTATTCATTTGAATATCATGAGTATTTTGCTTTTTGACGACAGAAATAAGTATCCATTCGTGGATTATTACTCCCAATTTACTCATAGTGTATGGGATGTCAAAGGGTTTATATGAATATCGTAGGTCAATAAAATTTGTCAGGATCCTTTTATTCACGTATTTTCTTAAATTAAAATTTTGGTTTTGATTGAAACGCATTCAAGTAAGGAATCTAATTTAATCAGGCATTTTGTAGGCCAAAATTGAGTTTTTTAACCATTGTATCCGATGAAATACCGCGAAAATACTTGTTATGCATCTATGTAATGTGTTTGAAAGTAACCAATCCTTTTTGGTAGTTCAAGGCCATGAATTACAGATATAAAAATTTTTAAGTATATTAAATAGCATTGCTTGCGCAATTAATAAGTTTTCCGAAATAATATATGGTTAATCTTATCTTCTTCAGTCATATTTAGATAAGTTCTGACATTTTGGTTCGAGATTAACAAAAATTTCGATAATTAAGATACTTGTATTCAAAATAAGGATAGACTAGCCATTATTTTTTATTTTCTTCTTCAGACCTCGAAAACTGTTTGATTCAACGTGTAGCTCTCATACAGTTAACGTAAGTGAAATTATTGACATGAAAATATTCCAACTATTTTCCATATTCTTTGAAGTAGCTCTTTCTGCATTATATATCTTTTCCTGCAATATGTATTCACTCTCGCTAAAAACACCGCATTGCTTTTCTCCAGTAACTTTTTTGCCTCAAACTACCGTGACTTCCTTCTCCCTTACTACAGAAACCTTCTCAGTCACATTTAACTTTAATGTATCTTCCTTTCGTTAATTTATTCATTAATTAAACTTAAAACTGTAATTAAAGTTAGTCAACATATGAAATCTGCTTGATCATCAGTATTTTTCAGGAGGCCCAAGATATGCAAAAAATGGTTCAATGCGATGCCAAAAAGGCCTATGTTTATTATATGTTCATTAAAGTCCTTTTAAACAAAATTTAAAGCTGACATTACCAGATTAACAGATATGTAGTGCTCTGAACATTTTATTTGCTTCTCGTTTGAAAAATTTTAGGATGGTTCTTTCGTTCGGATATTTCAGGATACTTTTTCATTCTGAGACAGTTGATAATAAACAACTATTTCTACACAAATGACTGATGAAAGGGTAATGAATTCTTTTTCAAGCTATCTTTTCAAACGGACAGTGTTTTAAAAATTCTATATAACATATGCTAGTGCCTATCAATACTCTTTACTAACGACGTCTTAAGAATACACCAAATTTAGCTATCTGCCCATTTATATGTTTAGTCTCTCCTTCTACACGGAAATATTTGCCAGCATCAAGTAATTACTATGATTAAATTCCGGTACAACTTCTTATTTCTTTAAGAAATCCTCCAGTCCAGTACTGATGTCGTTGTTCCGTTTGGATCGTCCAAGTAATTTGTGACTTCGAATGACTCTCGTAATGGTCTCACTCCCTCCAAGATATGGTTATATTTTTGCTTCAAATTTTCGCAAAACTGTACGAGATAATTGTATTTCACAACTGTGTAGAACTATCTGTGTTTACTAAAAGATAGATCCAATTTATATCAAAGCTCTATTCTTGTACTTTTCGTCTTACTTTCGAAAAATCAGTTGCTCTGTTGATATATCTTTATACTTTCCCTCTACAAAAATTAAAATAGAACTGCAAATGTTACCTCTTGAAGATTAAAATTCGAGTGAAGCATTTAACGTACTGATATTCCATTTTTCTAGTTATTTTATTTATTCATATTTTCTTTATATTTTTTTAATACAATCTGCATCCGATGCTTTTTTTCCCCCGCATTTAAATTTAGAACGAGTTTTTAATCCTTCCAGATACCCCTAAACACTTTCATTTTCATTGTAACTTCTGCACCACGGTGTTTTTATCTTTCATGACTGAATAACGAAAACAAACAATTTTTAGCTAACTTAGTGCATATGGTTTCAAAGTTTACTCTGAAACTCTTTTCTAATATTTTTCACGTGTTTAATCGTATAGGGGTTCATTTCTTAAAAAATTGAATAAGCTGTGAATGATTTTTTTGACTTTGGATGAAATTTCAATTATGAAACGGGATATACATTTAAAGCTTCTCCCTAAACTTCCCCAAAGTAATTATCAGAACTACTACAAAAATCCAATTGTTTTTATCTTTTTTTGAGGAGTTTTACTTATTTGGTAAACATCGTTCTTTCTGATAGTTTTATTTCTACCCTTTAAGAAAGTCTTAATATTTTCTTTAAACCTATTTTTCCTTAACACATTTTCCATTCAATTGCTGTAACATATATAATTTATAAATGCAATCTTTTCAATTTTGAGCTCGAATCTATTTTCAAGTCCATCGAGCACTTCAAACTAATATTTAAACCAACAAGGCACAATTTGTTTTCACCATCTTGTATTTTCTTCATATTTATCTCTTTAACAAGATTGGAATCGGTAAAGTTCGAAAGAAACTGTGAGCTGCAGTAATAATAGATGGAATAGCGATAAAAAAGCTTAATCAAAACTTTCTTCAATGTTTTGAGACAAACATTTACAGTTAATATAGTTACCATTCTAGTAGAAGAAATAACATCTCGACGACTAATCTAATCTATTTGGGGAGCTGTTAAACTTATTTAAGTAATGAAGACATGAACAAAAAATGAACGCCAAGAATAGCGCAAAGATAGGGCTTTTCGAGCCTAAACGTTTCGTCTTACGTTGTGCCACCTTTTCCCGTCAAACACTCATTACCGTTTAAATTGTATATTGAAAATGTTTTATCCTGCATTTAGCTTATTTTTTATCTATCTGGCTTTTTTTTCAAGCGATAAACATTTCAATTAAAGGACGTGTTCTCGCTGATTTCGAAACAATATAATTGATTTTAGCAGATATTGTCTAAAACGGAATGTCTTTTTGTTCTTCATTCCGCCTATGCCTAGGCGGAATTTAATTTCGTATAAAATGCTACCAATATTACATTACAGACGGCTTTTTACAATTATTCTATATTTTATCATAAAATAACCATCTAAATATGTTTAATCTATCTTCATCTTCTCTTTCTTTGTTTTATTCATCGAATTGTTCACTAATTCATACTTTCCGCATGTTTTAGTTACCACAAGTCCTTGTATTTATAATAGGGGGAAATTTCCTAATATTCTGTTGTATAAACCGTTGTTCCCGACTATATGGATACACTTCTTCAATGCTTCCAAATGAAGTTTTTTTCTTTCTTTCTTTGGAAATTTAATTTTTTGAATAAAAAGATTTGCGAATATCGACAGCGAAAAAACCCCTCTCAAAGGAAACGTGTTTGGAAAAGAATTCTAATCCAAAAGTCTCTGGACTTAACTCAAATTTCGTATATTGTTCCATCCATAGAGATACATTCCACCTCCTATAACTTTATTTTAAAAAATCTACGGAAAGTTTTGAACAATATTACATAAGACATTCAGCTACTAAACTTCCGCTTTTTATTTCCAAAATTCAAATCATCACTATAATATTCGGTTATATGTAATTATAGCACTATTTTTCGCGGCACAAGGGGTAATAAATGGAGCTATATGAACATTATCTATCTATTCTAATACTTATTTGAAGCTTTTGGAGGCTAACCCTTGAAATGTTTCTAAACACCTGAATATTCAGAACAAAAGTTTTTATTTCTCTTGGAAGGAAATATCTCACGAGTAGAAAATTATTAATTGAACCGATTTGACGGTATTTCTTGACGAAAATGACTTTTTGGCCTATTTAAACGATTAATCTATGGCTCGTTTCTCAGCTCCTCACCCTTTATCTATTTGGAACACGTTTTTTCTAATTAAGACACGTCCAACTTGTCTACATTTTAAATTATTTATACTGCAATTCAATTTTTGTTAATATTTTTAATTATCTTTTCAACAAATAAGCATTACATTTTATATTAACAACCTATAAATCATTCATTTAAAGTCTTCTGCCGAAACTTTTTGTAAATTCTATCACTTAAAATCTGAGTAGTTTCCCTTGGTGTGGTTAAGAAGGATTTGGTTCAGTTATTGCATTCATTCCATTTTATACATCACGTATAACGGGAAGGTAAATCGCCCCCAATTTTGTCATACAAAGGTTTCAGAATATTTTATATTATTCCGCAGGTGTGAACGCCAAAATTTTAGGTGGAATAAGCAAGCCAAAATAGCACTTATGTACTTATTTATTTCCTTAATAACCTCTCCCCGCCTTTTTCGGCAGCATATAAATGCCCCCTTTTTCCAATTATTATATCAGCTCTAGGAATATTAATCTCATAATTATTGCAGTATCCTTGAACTTAGCTCTTCCGGCACCTAAACGGTACCATTTTACTTCTGAGAAATTAAAAGATATCTTGCACGGACTCCCCGGGTGCTTATATAGGCTCCAAAACAAAAAAAACAAAAACATTAATCTATGAAAACAGGTGTTCTCTGAAACTAGAAAAACTAATAAAATAATTTTTTCTTGCTTCTATTTACTTACATAAAACGCTTTACTTTCAAATTATTGAATAAAGGATAATCTAAAATCTATTGCAGCACTCCCTATAATAGTGATTACATCATAAACTTTTATGCCCCATTTCCACTGTGAATATTATATTGCAATATAGGCTTGTATTCGGAGGTGCCAACCGGCCTACGTTTTCCATATATCTCTCGGCCGTCTGGAGTAGCCAAAGAGAAACTGGGACATAGCATGACCTTTCCATGGAGACATGGCTCCCGAAGGTCCCAGAAATTGCTTAATAACCGGGCCAAAATTACCTAGTCAACATTTTGGAGATGTACCAAGGGTTTACAATGGCTATCACCGAACTCTAACTACCCTGTGTACTGATTTATGCGATTTAACCACTGCGTATATTCGCCGCCGGACCAAAAACACTAGTTTAAAGCTAGCTACACAAAGTAGAAAGCTAAGGTTGTTAATTTGTAAAGTCTGCTCAGTAACCGTGGTTGCTAACTGCTAACCAAAATATTTGACTTCTTTCGAGGCCTTTTTCTGTTAATCGGTCCAAACCCCTAGTTTTAAGGATATTTCAGGATGTCTGAGGTAAATTTGAAGATGGCCAAGTAGCAGTCGCTAAGCAGCTTGTTCTCTTTTTTTCGCTCTTTGGTAATAGGTCCTCCACTTCTTTTCATTTGATCCCACTCACAGCTACTGCTTTCCCCTCCAATCGTGCCCTGTATACTACACCCTATTCCATCGCTTTGCTAGGATACCTTTAGCCTGGTCAAGATAATGGTATCGTTAATCCATGTGCTACATTTGGACAACTTCAAGTAGATCGGTCTGTATTGCAATGTGCGGTGCGCAGTTGTTCCCGTCTACGCACGAAATACCGTCGGACAATGGGAAAACAAACAAACACACATCAAGACTTACAGGGTGTTCACTGTCCCTCGAACTCGGGTAGATAAACGTGGCTAAAGCCATAGTTTACTTTAGCACGTTTGCTGCTAGGAATGAAGTTAGGAGTCAAACTTAGAGCCAACACCGGGGTGTCTGTTTATTCTTGGACCCTAGTTTCTGTCCGTCATAGCACTGTCCTCATATGAGTCACACTTTGTCCTCATATGAGGACAGTTTCCGTTACATTTTGGTAAGGTAACTTTTTTGGAAGCCCGAAATCTTTACTGCAAAAAAGTTTTTTATGTAAAGTTACAGTATAGTAATTCTTACTGTACATGAGCATTCGTTTCTGAAACCCCCAACGATAATACAAACTATATTTCCTTCCAAAATGAAGTCGTTTTCACAACTTCTTGCGAAGAGCCGACGTTGGTGAGGGAAAATTGCTCGAGCCCTAACCGAGGTCAACAATCTTGAAAAGTTTGTTTTGATCGGCCATCTACACTCATGAACTAATGCGGAGGGGCAAGAAATGCGCTGAGGTAAAAAACTTGTATTGAAAAAGAAGTGCTAAAAGTAGTCCCTCATATGAGGACAACGGTCCAATAGACACTAGTAGCCAGGTAGATATAAATACTAGTTAGCTACGTTAGGATTATCTATGACGGAGGGGTAAGGAAAGTCAATGTCAGCCAATTAATGGAGATCCAAGTTAGAAATGAGTAAAGTCAACACGTGGCCAATAGATGCCTTTCTCCTGAGTACATATCAAGTCCAAGTTGGAGACCGAGTGGTCCGGACTGTCTGCCTTCATTCACAATCGGGTGAAGACCAGGGTCGCGGGGGATATGTAAAAATTAGAAGTAACTCGTATATGGAATAATGGTTAATTTTTTAGCTTGAGAGGACACTGGTACCTCAGTTAATGAACGCCAAATCAAATTTTATGATGAAAAAATACATGGAACGTACACAGATAAAAAGTTTGCAGTACAATTGCATTGAAATTTGAATATTTACAATGTACAAATAAAATAAAAAACTTAATTAGAGCAGTACAAGCACCAAAGCGTGAAATGCACCAAGTACAAGTGTAAATTGATTAAAATTCCTACATGTACATTCACTTGACCCATAACACCCTGTGGTGTAAGTCAACGGCGTCTTCGTCGGTCTGAATCTCTGCTTATTTGTCTGACATGTTGCTGGTGGTGATTGTGCAATTTATGGAGAACAGAGGCAATCCGAATCGAATGCGAAGCTCTGGATTCCTTTCGGTTGGTGAGTCAGGGTCATGTACATGTTAGATAGTTCAACTCAGGTGTAACGTACCGGTTTATTATAATGTGCCGACTGTACGTTACAACTCTCAGCCGCTTGACTGGACAGAATATAGGTACTTTTCCATATTTTTGGAATGGCAAATGCGACGGTACATAGAACGTACCGGCTTTCTCTTTTTTAAAATGTTTTGGTACGAGTACAAGTACAATGTACCTGCTCACGTGCTTGTTCTTGAATCATTCACCGGCACGTCTTTCACAACCATGTTGAAGACCTTTTGCAGTACCTGCTGGTAGCAGTGCTCCAGCATGAACGAAAATTGGATCATAGGAAGATCAATAAAAATAGCTCTGCTGGTGGTAATACAGTACGAGTACCAAGTGCATTACACGGTCCTTTCTGGTTATTATTGCGAACTGGGTGCATTTCGTACATGCACATGGCAATAGATGCACATACACTGCCCCAAACATGTTAAGGACCGTTACATCAGTTCATCTGCTTTGATGCATCCATAGAGGGTAATCCTGATTTCTTAACTCAATAGCGTTGCACTTATTTTCAATTTGGAAGTTCTTGAGATTTTTTACCATTCATTGCACCTGTCTATCGATTTGGATCGTCTATGTCTTACGTTCCCATTTTGCAACTAAATGAAACTCTTTGTGATTTTAATTCGCCTTAGTCGATACGCTTTGCGCAATTCATCTTTTGAACTAACATCTGCAGCGATTCCTAATAATATTGTAATTTAAGTTTAAATATGATCATTGGACACCTTGTTTCGCTGGTTAGAAATATTACCTCCTGATACTTTTAAGTGGTATTTTTACTCCACAAAGGATGCGATCTAATTTCTGATGCCTTATTTCATCCATACGTACAGTATTACTGTTCATTGAATTTACTAACCCACTTTACCCTTACAAAAGTTGGTACTATCTTGATCTCGCTTTTTCCTCGCGTTGGAGGTTTTAGAAACTAAAGAGGAAAGAGGAGTGTTCATTTGCTAAAAATGGTGTTGTTGGCTAAAGCCCGAAGAATGGCTGTCTAGGCAATATAAAATGCATTGCTTTAGAAAGCAAGCACTACAGTACTGGTAATCAGAGAGAAAGAGAGACCTTTCATTCCTTAATATTTAGGGGGGTCACGCATGAGCCCCGTCAGGAGGTCAGGTGGTGGGGTAAGTGCGCAGTATTTCGGTGATTCAGCAATCGATGCTGCTTTAAAATGTCTATGAGTGAGAGGCTAGCCAATTTTAAAAATTTTATTAAAATTACTTGCTACAGATTTGTAGTCACGTACACATGTTCCAGCTTTGGTGGAATTATTGGAAAATTATGGGTGAATATGATGACGGGGCTTCGACGTGGCTGTGATCCACAACCGGAAGCAAGTCACGCTGTCACGTCCGCGTCCCGGCTGCATTTGCATCCACTGTGCTGTAATCCACTCAAGAAAAGGCCACGTTGGCAGCTTACCGTTGCTCAAGGACTTGATGTGCGATCAGAACCCGTCCAACAGGGCCATATATCCGACAACTTGGAAACCTTATCCACAACTTCTGGTACCTCAATTCATCGCTTGTTCTCCCACCTGCCGCCCTCCATGCATCCTTCATGGCCCAATCACGAGCCTTCATTTGTTCTTGGTTTATGTTATGATTCTTTTTTTATTATGGAAATTTTGACGATTCAAGTGTCACGCAGACTCAGCAACCGGTGTTAGTATTGATTTGGTTCTGGTCAGATTATCAACGCGCATATGTTGTGTTGTGTTTGAGGTTCGGCCTAGACGGTGATTCGTCCAGAGCTGTTTCGAGGGATGAGAACAAGCGACAACTTGGTTTTCTCTATTGTTTAATTCATTCTGACACATATCCAGTGATGACCGGAATCCAAATGCTCTACGCTGTGCGCCTAGACATTAGGGCAGATTCATAATATTCAACGGAAAGTCACCAATTACTGACGGGTCGGAAACTTTTTATTATTATCACGGTAAGGAGCTGTCTTGGACTGTGAACACAAGGTGATGCGATAGCCGGATGTGGGCTCTAGTCATGCTGTACCACTAGTGTATGGTTACCAGTGGATATTGAGTGCTCGTGCTCATAACCTGAACCTCCGGTATGTAACTCTTTGGATTCGTACGGCATCAACCGCAACGACAAGTTTCACTATGTGAGAAGAGGAAGTGAGGACAATGAACATCTGCGATTCAGAAGGGCGCAATGAGTTTATGGCATTACATGGCTTCAATAGCAAGATCAGAATGAACTAGGACTCTTCAAGAGTTGAAGAGATGGGAATGTCTCCGAGAACCCCCCAGTGATTTGTTATATTCTACGGCTGAAGAGACCTGATGACAGCAACTACGGCATGCTTTTACAGTAAGGCGTTCAAACGTTCCCCCAGATATTGTATGAAACACGGAAGTTCTTGGGAGTTCATCTGCAGTAATAGGGAAGTGCATGCTTGCATCAGGACGCGAAAGGAATGTACTGGGCATTCAGTATAAATGATACTCCTGTTTGTAGAAAGCCGTTATTTAAATGTTTTACAGCCCCTCTGGAAAGATATACATATAGGTCTCAACACACAGTAGTTGACACTTCGCTTCCAGATACACTGTTGAACTGATTTCCGATTCCCGAAAGAATAGAAGTGACGTAACACAAGAGTCATGGTAAAGAGATCGCCTCTTCTTAGTTCACAGCACGAAAATGGTACTGAATAGTGGCGTATTGTACAGTAGTGGCAGTTTCAGCTTTAGCTTACTTGCTGCAGGCGCTTGGCATCTACTAGATATACGCCGTAGTCGCACTACGCAAGGGACAGTTTCCTTTCGCGTTTACAGGCGATTCAACTTAAGGGGTGTTGATTACAATTATACTAGCATGTAATTGTCTGCTCGGCAGTGCGAAAGGTAAATTCGTACGTATGTCAAAGAGTATGCAGATGAAATGAACAGGAGTTCGTTATAATGGACTTTAGGGAGCAGAATACATGTCCCAATGGCAGCTTTGAAAATTGAAGTGTAGCTGAAGTGCGTTCTCAAGTTGACGCACTAAGCAGTACTCCCAACGATACATTGGCTCGGATTCAACTGAAATGCGATGCAAATCCTTTCATATGCTACTCTGATTACTTTATTATGACCATAATCTATGATGTGGTTATGATTTTCTGAAAGCATTCGGCTCTATGCTAGAGTGCGAGCAGAAATTGATTCATAGAAACGATAACATGAGGCTTTCAGAAGCAAATCTATGCAGAACTCCTAGGATCAGAAATGCAGAGGAGAAGGAAGTCGAGAAGTGTTAAGCAAGTTGAATATGAGAAAAGGGCGCCAACCAACGAAACAGAAGCGGGAGACAGCAAAGAATGAGCAGAATGAACGCATTTGCATATTATTTTCCGAGCTGGTATCCTGTCCTTAGTTAAATCCCCACACTCTTGTGCGATATCTCATGCCAAAATGATCACACTGCAGTAGTCAGATAGCAGTCTGTAGGCTCTTGTATGCGTGCCTCCCGTGTTTTAAGGCGAATTGAATGGCTTTGATTCGGCCTTGCTTGCAAAAGATCATGGTAGCATACGTTCGATGCCTGATTAGCGAGAGAAAAAAGACTCGGTTGAGGAAGCTGTGGTCCGCTGGCGTGATCAAGCTCCGTTCGGTAAGATAGCTTTACTGATAGATAATGTAAGTTCGTTAACCCAGATTGCGGTTCCGCTGATCCCTTCTGGGTGACTCTTTCTGAGTTGTGGCTGTCCTACTCCCTTGTGGGTTGCACTACCGTTTCCGTTCGATTTTTAACTGCAGTTTAATGCTCCTGGCTAGTACCTGCTGTGCAAAGCAGTTTAAGGCTCAAGTCGAGACCGAACTGCTTCCGTTCTCCCCCACTATCTCCGTTTACTTAATAGACAGACATGGGGAAATTCGATAAAGAAAGGCATCCGACCAAAGATCCAACTACCGACTCCCAACTCAGAAGCATCGCCAGTCGGTTGGGTGCCCGTGGCTGGCCACAGAAATTTCTACTTAATCATTCCGCGGATGAACACACGCCACACCCAGCGCACTGACTCGCCGTTTCGACCGCTGCGTCCTTCCATTCGTCGTTCCGTCGTTCGAATGAGTTCCACCGAGAACGGGGCACCAAGTGCCCCACCACACAGTACAGGTACTGTTTCTGTTTTCGCCTCCATCTCTGCCCCAGTGCTGAGCCGTGTCGATCCTATCGACGTCGCACGTTTCCTCAAAGAACAGGAGAGATATGAATAAGAAATCGCTGCCAAGCAGGTTGAATTCCCTTCCCTCAAACCGATTCCGTACTCCGCAAGTATTGACCGATCCCTTCTCGAGAACCTTTTTTCATGGGAAAGTTCGACTCTATCGCATCCGAAGCAACCGAGGTCACAGGACTGAATGATGTGCACATCAAGACGTACATAGAGTCTATCGTCTCCCGCTCAAACGAAACCCCCATGGATCCAGCACTCATCGAGCGAGCTCTCGATGGATGGTCTATGCCGACACATATTCTCAGCTCCGACGCTAGAGTTACCATTTCTGCTCCGAATTTTTCGACTGTTTGGAAACCGTTGGATGCGGATACTTCCGCGAGGAAAATCCCAAGAAATGCGTCAATCTTCTCATTCAGCGTCTGCAGCCAGCAGTGCTAAAACGCGAGATGCGCAAGAGAGTATCTTACGATGAGGAATTGGAAAAGGACTTAAAGAAGCTCATTTCGGCCCTATCACGAGAATCTATCAATTGTCGAGTTTATGGTGCTGACACAAAGGACCCTCCGACGAATCCAGGAAAAAATAAGTCTAGCTCGAAAAAGAGTAAGTAGAAGGGTACCGACCGCGGTAAAAAAGCACCCAAGGCAGATTGTCAAAACAAGAAACTACCTTTCTTCTTTTGGGAGAAACACGGTGTTAAAGGTATTCGCCACTACCTCCGCGACTGTAAGGACTGTCCAAAGGAAATCAAGGACAAGGTTTTCGAAGATCATCGCACCAAGAAGGGTGGCGGAGTGAAGCGCACCACCGACGCCCATGATACTGCCTCCAAAAGCGTCGTTTTCAACGCTACTCTTGGCGTGCATTACAGATCCACTATCTGTGCAGACAACTGCTCTGACGACAACATTCTGCATAGTCACACGCTGAGTGAGTCCAAAAAGAACGGTGTAGATCACACTGTCGAGAACCTATCCCGTCCGCGCGAGTTTTACATGGCTGCTAGCCTCCCAGATGGTACTCTCGCTTCGTTAATTTGCAACAAAGTCGTGACTATAGACACAGAGCTACATATCAGGCATACATTCGCTCTCGTTCTACGTTGTTTTCGATGGCTCGTTACCGACCAAGCTGTCGGTGAACCACTATTGGGCCGACCAATCTTAGAGGCGCTCGGCCTCAACACACGCCAAATTCTCGCCGCTGCACCTGATAGGCATGCAGGGGTTGTCGAAGTCTCAGATTTATTCACTACAGACCACGAAAGCTCGCCAAAAGGGAAAAGAGCCGGAATACTGGAAGGTGTTTATCATGCTGACGGAGGCGCTGACAGCTCTGATCTCAACGGTGAAGACGGCTGGCTAGACCTCGGACCGTAAAATCCGGACGAAAAGGAAACTTTTCTCACACAAAAGCTGAAAGAGGCTTCCAGCAATGGCATGACTGAAACAGGTCTAAAAGCCCTCTCAAACATGATTCCCGAATTCTGTTAGAGTTAGATCGTAAGTGCCCTTTACACAGACGAATGTCCACGAATGTTCCAGAATTACTTTCATGCTTGTATGATTCTTTTGAAGGACCACGCCTTGTAAGAAACTTTACCTTCCTAGCTGTGATCATTTTTATGGAAAGTGTGACGAGTACGACCCCACTGCGTGGTGTGGAGCCATGCTCATGCTGTGAGCCGCATGACATCTGTATGGCAACCGCACCAAGTCACGAGACAATCGAGGACTTAATGCTGAACATTGACTAGCTACAGTTAGTATGATGAGTATATAAGGTCTAGAGTTGTATTAGAAGCGTTACACAATAAAAGGCAACAAGTTGAGTCCTGAGATAACCACTGCACGAACTAATTCGACGATGTCATCAGGCTTAAGCTCGACACCGGAAAGCCCGCTGACATAGAACCGCTTGGTGTCAATCTGAAGCCCGGCGCTGCTCCAGTCCGTGCTGAACAACATCGCTACCCACCTCCCAAAAGGTATTTCATGATTCGATACGTTAATCAACTCCTCAAGCTTGGTTTTGTCAAGAACGTTACTGCACCTGAATGGGTCTCTGCTCCTCTCATTGTACCCAAGCCACCACCAGCGATGTACCGTCTAACAGTGGACTACCGCCCCGTCAGCAATTCTAGCATCCAGACCTTTTGGCCTATGCCGAACGTCGAATCTGAACTAGCAACGCGAAAGGTGCTAAATCATTTGCAGCTATTGACTTCTGCCGTGGGTGTTTGCAAGCTCCGCTACATGTCCACAGTCAACCACTTTTTGCGTTTATGACTCCGAATGTGTGTGTGGTCATGCCAACTAGGACCACGCAGGGCGGAATGAACTCCGCAGCTAACTTTCAAGAGAAAGTAGCTGACTGTTTTTTCTGAGCCTCGCCGGAACTTTAAGGCATGGATTGACGGTTTTATGGTTTTTGCTGTTGGTGAGGACCACCTCCTTCGCCTTCTCCGCCGTTTTTTTCGAAATATGTAGAGCTCGACGTCTCATCGTTTCACTTTATAAGTCTAAGTTCTATGTTTCCGAAGCTACCTGGAGTGGCCGGATCATCGACTCGGACGGCGTTCGTTTTAATTCGAGAAATCTCTCTGGCCTACAGGATTGTGAACCCCCCAATACTGCTGGGGAATTATGTGAGTATGTAAATGGTGTGTCTTGGATTTCTACCAGCATCCCCAGATTTGCTGAACGGGTCGCGCCTTTGCGCGCGTTCTTGGAAAAGGCATACGCAAAGGCCGGTGGCAGCCGTAAGAAAAAGTCCATCTCGAAGTTCCCCCTAAAAGAACTTGGCTGGGAAACTTCACATACGGCAGCTTTTATGGATCTACAAGAGCAGCTTCAAGAAGCAACTCGCCTCTCACACCGAGATCCTTCTACGACCCTTTGCGTGCACACTGACGCATCCGATAAGCATTGGGCGGTCTGCGCAACACAGTGCGATTAGTCGGAACTGGCAAAGCCAGTTGAGGATCAAGCTCATCAGCCCTTGGTCTTCCCCAGCGGTACATTCTCAGATCGTGAGGAGCACTGGTCTACGTACGAACGAGAGGCTTTCGCCGTTGTCCAAGCTTTTCGCAAATTGGATTACTTGCTTGCATTCGATTCTTCCACACGAATCTACACCGACCACCGAAACTTTCTATTTGCGTTTAATCCCATCGCCATGGAACCCTCACTCGGTCGCCACAAAGTGCTCAAAGTCATACGATGGGCACTGTATTTAAGTGCTTTTACCTACCGCATTGAGCATGTCCCGGGAAACTCAAACACATGGCCGGGCATCGTGACTAGGTGGATGCGTAGGTACCGCCGATCTTCCACCGCCTACGCCCAACGAGAGTAACTTCCGCTTTGCCGTTTACTGGAGTTACAATCCCGCCTGACTCCCCTGACTTCGTTTAGCGTTCCGCTCCCGAAATCGCATCCGCGCAGAAGGAACACAACAACGAAGCACCAAAGCACGCTACTGTAGACGATTCTGGGCTGTTGGAAGTAAGGGGGCAGCGTGGATACCAGATGAATGTGTTGATCTGAAACTAAGACTGTTAACTATTGCCCATGCTGGCCCATCTGGACATCGTGGGGCTGACACTACTTGGCACGCCCTCAGAGAACGTTTCATATGGACTTATATGCGAGATGATACATGCTCATTTGTTTCATAATATCTCCTCTGTGTCCTATCCAAGAGTGGTAACAAAGTTCCCCGCCCTCTTGCCTCGACTACCCACGCATCGAAACCCAACGAGGTACTACGTTTCGACTACCTCTTTCTAGGTGGCAGTGAAGATGACAGCAAGTGCGTGCTCGTTGTCAAGGACGATCTCAGCGGCTACTGCTGGCTCGATGCCACATCCGCAGCGAACGCAGAGCATACCGCCGAAGTTCTTGCCCGATGGATTCTTGTATTCACTTGCCCTAATATTTGGGCTCTGACCAGGGCTCACATTTTAAGAATGAAGTACTTGAACATCTCTCCCACACGCATAGAATCAAGCATCACTTTACTGTAGCCTATTCACCCTGGTCAAATAGTAATGTGGAGTCCCTGATGCGCTCCGTGCTCTCTGCTACACGATCAATGCTCGCTGAGCTCAAGCTTACTCCTCAAGACTGGTCTCAAGTAATTCCCGCCATCTCATCCGCTCTCAATGAAGCAAGTATCGACAGACTTGGCTGCCGACCCGATGGAATTGCTCGTACACCGCTAGAAGTCATGACTGGTATTTTACCTAAGCGCTCCGTGCTGCACATCCCACCTAACTCGCCCAGCCTCACGAACGAAAAGCTTCTCGGACGAGCCCGTGCTGAGCAAGTCATCGAAATCGCAGCCTTACAACAGGCATTGGATCTGATGCACAAATCAGTCGAACATTCAGTGAGTCTCCGACTCGAACGTGCCATTGCAGCACACAACAAGTCGACAAACATCATCAATCCCTCGTTTACAGTGGGTGATTTCGACCTGGTTCGAAGAGCAAACGATCGTGGACACAAGCTTCGTTTCCGTTGGTTCGGTCCTTGTCGCATCAATGCCGTCTACAGCCCCTTAGTTTCTGGGATCGTATCACTTCGTGGAGGCAAGACCGAACGAGTACATTACAAGTATCAAGACTCCCCACTCGGCAAACCCGTACCGCCCAAATGCTGGACCCAGCCGAACGCATCGCCTCCCGCTACGAAGTTGTCGACCAGATCATGGATATAGGAGAAGCACCCGACGGTCTATTCTTTCGCGGCCTCCCCGACAAACGGGACTGGACCTGGCAGTCCGCCGATGAACTCTACGCTGATATCCCCGATATTGTCATCGAATACCTTCGCCGCTGTAAGTCTAAGAAGGCTCTCGTCAGCAAAATCAAACGCCAGCTGAACATCTCCTGAGAACTATCCACCTTTTAACCGAATAGAACTCATGGGGGCAGTGTGGTCTGCTGGCGTAATCAAGCTCCGTTCGGTAAGATAGCTTTACTGATAGATAATATAAGTTCATTAACCCAGATTGTGGTTCCGCTGATCCCTTCTGGGTGACACTTTCTGAGTTGTGGCTGTCCTACTCCCTTGTGGGTTGCACTACCGTTTCCGTTCGATTTTTAACTGTAGTGTAATGCTTCTGGCTAGTACCTGCTGTACAAAGCAGTTTAGGGCTCAAGTCGAGACCGAACTGCTTCCGTTCTCCCCACTGTCTCCGTTTACTTAATAGACAGACATGGGGCAATTCGATAAAGAAAGGCATCTGATCAAGGATCCGACTACCGACTCCCAACTCAGAAGCATCGCTAGTGAGTTGCGTGCCCGTGGCTGGCCACAAAGCATGATGACTGAAAGGGTTGTTGGTAGCAGCAGGGCAGGGCATATGGAAGAGCATCGGATGCCCGCTGTTTTCTTCACTCTTGTTTACCTAGGAATGCTATCTTTTCTCTTTCCTTTGTAGCTTTCCGCAAATTGCTCAAGTGTCTAATGCACCCGATTGATAGTAATGTAATGTAACTTTCATGGGCTGGGTAGCGTTATACACTGTGTGCACCACCCAAGCTCATAGGTAAAAGCGAAGCCCTGTGCCGGGGCGATGGAGAAGTACATGATCGGCCTCCTTTCGGCTTCTCCCGTTCGGCGGGCCTGGCGGGCAGGGAAACATCCTTCTTCTCTGAACCTCCCCCTTTCTGAATGCCGTCTGCCCCTTCCCCCAACATCCGCCCCCCCACGGGCCACCGCCCCCGTGCGCAGAGTTGCCCGCCCCCCCAGGCGGGACGACACCGCGGGCCCCTCTTGGGCCGCAGTGGCCGCGTCTTTCCTCTCCAACGTCCTCTACCTCCCTCCTCTCTGTGGAGAGCTTTGATTTTCCGAATTCTGACGCCCCCATTGGCCAGCCGTCGCTCGCGCTTTCCGAAGCGTGTGATCTCATTGCTCAAATGCCCGATCCCGCCGAGTCCGCCGCAGTTGCAAGCGCACGTCGCCTCCTTGCCGGATTCACTCACTCCCCTGCCCGCCTGGACCCCCGAACCGGAGAGGCCCAAAAGAGGCAGCCCACACCGTTCCCCATCATGCACCTCTCCATCGCCACCAAACAGGGTTTCGCTTTTACGTCGGCTGAGGCTAGCCAAAGGTTTGTGTTGGAAGATTCGCGTCGGGCCCACGTACCCCTCCCTAACCACGTCATCATCCCCTCTGTCGGCAAGTGGATGTACGTCTACTTTCTGGCGTCCGGGGCCGACCACATGAAGGCCGTCCTCATCCAACTGAGGGCTGTTTCCCCGACCTCAAGCACCCCGTGGAAGCCCTTCCCTCGGCAGTGAAGGCCCTCGACGCTTTCGCTTCTGGGGGCATCCTGACCCGCCTGCAGAAGGAAACCCATCTCCTTCACTATGCCGTCCGCCGCGCTGACCGCCGGTCTGCCAGCCGGAGGGGCTGCCGCCCGCACTCACTACCGCAAGGTCCAGGACCTACAGCGCAAGCTGTCAAGGCGCTTCGTGCCCGCCTCCCTCCCGCGACCCAGGTTTCCGATTTCAGCCTCTGGTTTTGGACTCCCTCGGTGCCCCTTCTGCGGAGACGGTTTTATTTATCGAAGTGTTTGTACCCCGTGTAGCCAGGAAATGCCACACCCCGGACGCTACTATTCGCGCGGGCATCTGCCAGTGTATCAGTTGCGCCTTGTGGTCGTCGGTGGCAATGGCCATCATGTCGCGCGCCCCCGCTGCACGTCAACGATTTGGTCCGTCCAGTTAGTTCTTCACTGAATAGTCGTCAGTCGGTGCGCACTCTAGATAAGTAATGAGTGAATATCATTCCTCTTCTGGTTCGTATTTGTATACGGACCTGTGCCCTTCCGGTTTCAGTTGCAAACACCGGCATGACTCGCTCCGCGACGTCATTTCCTGCTGTATCGCCCGTGCAACCGGCCTGGACTGCCAGTTTGAGGTCCAGGCACCGAGCTACGACCAGCTGACATCCTCGCGCAGCCACCAGCAGCTCCCGACGGGGCTGCGAAACGTCCCATCGCCTGCGACGTCACCGTCGTCTCAACGTTCAAGGTCGACGTACGATCGAAGGCTACCCGTGAAGTGGGAAGTGCTTCTTCAGTTGCGCACCGCAACAAGGTCACAGACCTGGAACGCAAACTGTCGCGTCGACTCCCGCCCCCTTCCCACAACCCCACACAGGCCCCCAACTTTAATTTCCAACCGCTGCCTCTCGATTCCCTAGGTTCGCCTTCTCCCGCCACTATCCTTTTCATAGAGGGTCTCCTCAAAGACGTCGCGGAGGAGCTGCGTACATCATTTAGAGTTCTCAAGACGAGAATCTATTGGCGCATTGGTTACACGATCAGGTCGTCTCTGGCGAACACTATCCTGTGCACGTGGCCGACGTGGACCAGCCGGTTGGCACTTAGCCACAAAATAGTCGGTTCCTGCATTGGACCCTCTATATTAATGCAGTAAAGTATATTTATTATATTTATATGGTTTGCTATTTTGAGTATTGCAAAGTCAGTTTAGTAGGTTCTTTCAAAAATTAAAGAACCAAATCGATTCTCTAGTTCAGTGAGGGCACCCTCTGAAAAATTAATGGTAATTTTGAACAACTGTAAATCATTTTAAATTACAGTTGTAATTCAATTTTCTCAATACAAAAATGCTTCTCTCAAGGTGACCACTGTAAATGCGCCAGCAGCGACAGTGTTCAAGACAATTAAACAACACGAGGCCAACGAAAGCTCCTGATCAACGACAATGCTCGAGAAACACACCCGTAAGCGCAGTAAGTTGAGAAGGTCTGATTGAGTGGTTTACTTTAAACAGATGTTTGTGCGGCTTTACACATACCCATTTCTCTTTTTGTCTTGAATTACATGTCCACGATTCGAAAGGTGGTCCCCGTTCCTCATCCGACAGGCCACCATTCGCTTCCTCAAGTACCCGATAAACTTTGATCCATTTTATTTCCAGCATTCTCAGATCGGGGACTACTTCCCAACTGCCTCAAAACATTGATGACGGACCGCCTAAGCACACGTTATGCCCCGCTGTCTCAGCGCCCCCGTGTCCAGGGCTAACCCACTTAGACGTGCCGTGTAAATTGAACATATTCTGTGGTCGCTGTGAAGGGGAACGACAAACTTCACCAGGGTTTTAAGCCAGGCAATGCCTCAAAATGGAAAGCGGTAGCGACCTAGTCGGACAACTTTCCGCCTAGCGTGAGAAAGTCCAACATGTGTACAGTTCCAAACCAGTCTAAGTCCCGAACCTCGAGGCCTTTGCCTGCAAAGCACCTCCTCCCGATATTGGACCGCCAGAAAATGTTTGATTTGATAGACACACTCGCTACGCCCACGGTATCTCGCGGAAACCATTACTGTATCATATGCACTCTCATGCGAAAATCGATATGTGCATGCGCTGTCTAGTCCTGCTATCTCTTTTTTGAAGCTTGAAACAGGCGGTGGAGTTCCATGGTAATGGTCATGGTATTCTCCATGCACAGAGAAGCTTGACACACCGCAACATGTAAAGTGCTTACTCTCCCCCCAGCTTGAACAAACCAGCGAGACCTGACGATGTCACCAAGTTGTGACAGTCCAACCCTGAATGCCAGATAGTTCAGCGACCGGCACAAATTAAACAAACGTTAGAAACTGCTGTACCATATCAAGCAGCCAGGTGTTTCCCACTTTGCATAGAATATGGCGACGCTACTAGGCCGTAACAATGGGTTCAGCTAATTGCAGACACCCCTAAAGGTGACGATATGTCACCGCCGAATCTCTCCATGACCGACACAACGTGAGTCACCGGGCGTCGAGCATTCTGGCGCGAGGTTGGCAAACACGTTTCTGGAGTCAGGACAATGTGTCTGTGCTTACTCTCCGCACACTTTCGTGCTTAGAACTCGTAAAGATGTTCCACCTCCATGGTGTTCAAAGAGCAAATATTGATTCCGACGTAGAGTTGCAAACATCAAAGAGTGCCAAGTACTGTACTGTCCCGCGATACTGTTTGTTTGACTCGAAATTTTTTGAGTAATGTTTGTCAACAGAAATTACTCGGCTTTAGATTTACATGGTGCAGTCTGTTGTTACAAGAATATCCTACCTGCAATGACGGCATAGACCTCAGAGTTAAAGGACGTAGCCCATGATGCTATAAACATGTTGGGTAGGAGAGGGTAGACCAAACGGAAAATAACAGTGAAGCTTGGAAGACACATATATTCAGCGGTAGTCAATGAATCATGACCACCGGTATTGCTCTGCACCTGTTTTTTTTATGTTTGCATTATGAGCCACAGCATATTTGACACGAAATTATTGCAGTGGTCAAGAAAAATAATCCCGCGGATTTGATAGTGTCAACGAAAACTTGATGAACTGGTGTTGCGGATTGTCATAGTCCTCAATGGAGTGTCAAGGGAATATGCGTTGAGCAATGCGAGCATTATTTCACGGTTTGCTCACTTGGCCGGTCAGTAACTGCAGTTATTTCACGTCAAGTAGGTATAATCTCACGTCAAGATTCAAGCGCTCTGCAAATGAAGTATCCACCGCCGGGTTTCTTGAATCATTTTCTTACTGACTCTTCCTCTAAGAGCAGACTGTTTCGCACCAGTACTATGTAATAATCAGCATCTTTAACACAAATTGGATGTTCCCCCTTGGCCTACATAAACTATCAGGGCTCCACGCAGAAAGCCCCAGTGCTAATCAAACGCAACTTCATAGAAAACACCTACCTTTTGAAGCAAGCAAAGAAAATGGACGACGGGGATCGAGGACGTTTTCGAATCATTCACAAAGGAAATGCCGCCAAGTCAAGTATACGAAATACGAATGACGCAGTAAAAGAACCAAAGGCAAAGGGAAAAACGGCAAGACCGGGCTTCAGTGTTGCCTTCCGAGCATAGTAGTAGTGATGAATCGGAATCGGAGCAAGCGCCCACGAACAGATCCAAAATGAATGAATCAGGGGTGCAGAAACGAACAGGCACCCTCTCAAAGATGTCTGCGTCCCAGGTGTTTGCGGGTCTGTCAAAAATGTCACCTAAGCATGCAAGTATTATGAGAGGTGGTACGACCAGCATATTGAAAAAAGACACTCGTACTGACAAAATGCGTTCAAAGCATGATGGGGACCGGGATGCGTTCGAGCCGTGGCAGTCACCCAAGGAGGTGAAAAGGGGGTCTTTGTACGGTTCCTCAGCAGCAGAGGTGTTTGGTTTTGAAGATAAGCCAGAAAAGTCCCTACGTGTCCCTGGAAAGATGATGATTGGGAAGGGTGTCGCAAGGAGCGGAATGTTCAATCCACATTTGCAGAAGCTCGTTTCAGAACAGAGAAATACGGATTCGGAGATGTTTTACACTCATGGCGGGGGGCTTTTAGAGCAAGCCAGAGGAAAGCTGTTAGCACCATGGCATTTTCAGAGGCGAAATTAGCTACGGAAGAAAAATGGAGGAATCTGTTGCATGAGCATAAGAAGGGCGATGGACTAGTGCCGAGAGGGCCGCATGTTGCGGCATCCAACATCTCGAGTGGGGCAAGGTCTAGTCAGGAGTCGATTGATGGCGGCGGGGAGGCGAGCCCCGCAGTAGTCCGGAAGTATGCGAGGGCTGTCAGGGCTTCAAAATAGCAACTTGGACTGCGAGTCGTTCGAGGTGGGCCGGTTTGTTCGCAAAGCTTACCGTAGTTCAAGCACTTATGTACCGGGGCATGGCTCTGTGACAATACGCGCTGTAAGCATTATTAGCCTGCAAGTTTTTGGGAGAGGGTTTGGCGCTAGAAATGCGTGACCGGTACTCTCGATATGCCCGAATGCAGTTGGAATCTATGAAGCAGCCCGAAGACCACTTGGTACAGGTACAGGAAAGTCGGAGATCTGCGTGAACCTAGTAGTAGTGATTAAACATTGAGCTTGACCATGTTTCGGAAATTTTGCGGAAACCAATTCTTTGAATTGCTTCGTACGGTAGGAGGCATCCGGACGGAATTACCTGTAAAGTGCAGGATTTCCGGAGCTGGCGCCTCTGTCCCGCTTGGTCAACGCGAAAGAAGGGCATCTGTATATCTCCTCACTTCATGGCGAAATCCCTTTTGTCGCAAACATTGCACATAAGTTGTCTTGCACGGAAAACTGCATCTGTTGATATCAAGAGATGCAGTTTTCAATGCTGCTACAGTCTATTAACACGCTTGAAGCACTATGGACTACACCACGCAATGGGAGCGGAACCTGAGCTCATGTCAGAGGAAGAACCCGGTGCCTTGGCTTGCAGTCTGTCAAAAACTCCAAGCATAACGAGCGAGCTAGTCAGCTAGACCGTTGCACAGCACGTCCACGCCTGGCACCCCCTCACCAAAACATGAACAACTCAGTTTGGGGGCCGCACCGCAGTTGATGCTGACTGAGCTTTCCTTCCCAACTGTTATCACCCCCGCCCTCACCTCGATAGTTTACGTGAGTCAGAGAGTTTATAGAGTACAGAGATGCATGCGGCCGTAGAGCTAAAACGTAACCGGGTTTGCAACGACGGCCACGCGCGGCGGGTCACGCGAGATGATCGCGATGGGCATAAAGGACCACTGGATACAGCCGAGGTGCTAACAGATGCGCCATTGTAATCCACCAGTGGGTGTACGGTACCGGCGCGCTATGCAAAAGGATAACCCATCGCAAGAGGACGGTGGCAGGAGATGGGGCAGCAAGGCAGTCTTGGCGGATAGGTTGAAATCGAAAATAAGAATCGCGGGAGGGGTTGTCGCATGCTGGCGTCTGCTAGAGTCGGACCTCTTGCTGCACGGCGTGGACTCTGACTCAAAAACAAACAAACTCTTTTATTACAGATTCACTAAACCGAGCAGGGTCACTCACGCATCAGGTGATGCGAGAGACAGAGCACGGCGAGCTACGGCATGGGCCGTGAGCTGGAGGACGAGGGAGGAGAGGGTGGTGACCAGGCGGTCGTATTCGACGGCAGCGGTAGTGCCGCGTCGTGTGGAGAAGAAGGCGGCTATCTTCCCTAGCGCGTGTGGAGCAGAGGAGCCCAGTGCCCCGTGTGTGTCAAAGCCAAGGGGTAGAAGTCAGCGTGTATTGTTGCGCAAAGGTCGGCGTAGCGTGCCCTCTTCTGGGTCTCCACAGGGAAAGTGGCGCCGCCTGGGGTCTTGCGGGCGTGGGGGATGGCGGCAGCTGTGTACGGGCTGGCGACAAAGACATCTATGGCGCAGGGGCGAGGAGAGAGCTCGTAATTGTCGATTAAGATGTCCATCCTGTGACGGTCTTGGGGCGGGAGGTGGTTTTCCGCGGGGAAGGTGTACTCGAGGGTGGGGTTGAGCAATGCGGATGGGTGCCGAAGTAGGGAGAACAGCTTGTTCCGTAGGTGGTTGTGCCTTCGGAGAAATCCTTCCATAGTTGGGCAATGAGTCGCGTGATCAAGACTACGTCCTACTGAAAATCGACCTCTCCAACGCCTTCAACTGCGTGGAGCGCTCCTATTTTCTCCGCTCGGTCATCGACTACGCTCCACAGGCGGCCAGGTTCGTTCACCTAACCTACGGGAGGGCCTCGGATTTGCACTTCGGCCCTACGTCCTGCAGTCTGCCACAGGTACACACCAAGGCGACCCTCTCGCCATGCACCTGTACGCACTCGCCATCCAACCTTTCCTCCGCCATCTGCACACATCCTTCCCCGCAGCAAAGATGCACGCATGGTATGCCGACGACGGCAATATCATCCTTCCCTCCCGTGACGCCCTGGATCTACTGCATACAATCGAGAGGGAAGGCAGGCAGATAGGAATGTTTATTAACATGCAGAAGACTGAACATGGTGGTTCGGACAGGACAACCTCCCCCGCCTCCCATGCAAAATCGTCACTGCTGAGGCCACTACAGTGCTCGGGTCCCCGATCGGAACTGACCGCGGATGCTTTCTCTCCTCCCACACAGCCTCCAGTCCGCCCGGAACATCTGGGCAGCCCTTCCAGCCCTCCGGGATCCCCAAACTTCCTTCCACCTCCTTCGCCACTGCGCAAGCGCATGCAAGCTCGTGTACACCCTTCGGACAACCCCGCCGCACCTAACCCTTTCTTTCAAATGCGTTTGATGAAGAACTGCGAGGGGCTTTTCAAAGGATTCATCGCGACCTTCATCAGGCTTCTTGGCACTGCGCAACACTTCCATTCACAATGGGCGGCCTGGGACTCACACTCACATCCTCAATCTACGCCGCCGCTCATCTATGTTCCATGCTCAGTTCCTACACATCATCCTCGACCTGCTCCCGGACGACGGGCGCCACCTCTCACCTCTGCCATCCGCAGAACGCACAGCTCCCTCAACCAGTCCCTCCTCCCCGACCACCTCCAACTCGAGCCCCTGCTCGCCCGCCTTCAACGGTGGGCCCACCGCAAGGCGTCCAGCAACTATCACCAATGCCATTCATGAGCAACGCCTCAAGCATACCTAACTTCTCCCCCGCAACATGAAACCGCAGCCCAACGCCTCGCGAGGAACCTTAGCTGCCGAACCCGCTCTGCCAACTCCCCTTTCCTCACACTCCCGGACTCACGCAGCTCTACTCGAGTCTCCCCCGAGATCTGGACGTACATGGTCCTACTGCGCCTCGGCAACCCGGTCTTCAGTGGCCACGACCAGTGCCCTCGATGTCTGCTCTCCAACGCTCGCTCACCGCCCATCCTCGACCCGCTCGGCAGACACGCGACTCATTGCCCAACTATGGAAGGATTTCTCCGAAGGCACAACCACCTACGGAACAAGCTGTTCTCCCTACTTCGGCACCCATCCGCAATGCTCAACCCCACCCTCGAGTACACCTTCCCCGCGGAAAACCACCTCCCGCCCCAAGACCGTCACAGGATGGACATCTTAATCGACAATTACGAGCTCTCTCCTCGCCCTGCGCCACAGATGTCTTTGTCGCCAGCCCGTACACAGCTGCCGCCATCCCCACGCCCAGCAAGACCCCAGGCGGCGCCACTTTCCCTGTGGAGACCCAGAAAGGGCACGCTACGCCGACCTTTGCGCAACAATACACGCTGACTTCTACCCCCTTGGCTTTGACACACACGGGGCACTGGTCCTCTGCTCCACACGCGCTAGGGAAGATAGCCGCCTTCTTCTCCACACGACGCGGCACTACCGCTGCCGTCGAATACGACCGCCTGGTCACCACCCTCTCCTCCCTCGTCTCCAGCTCACGGCCCATGCCGTAGCTCGCCGTGCTCTGTCTCTCGCATCACCTGATGCGTGAGTGACCCTGCTCGGTTTAGTGAATCTGTAATAAAAGAGTTTGTTTGTTTGTTTTTTGTTGACCCTAACGCGTTTGACGAAAAGATCACCTCTTCCCCTGGATATACTGTACAGTAGCTCTGCACCAGTACTGTAAGCCAAGACCAATTCTGTACAATATTTCAAAGCGTGTGCGGTAGAGAGCGATTTCGAGGGCTCTTGTACTGTAATGCAGACACAATCATCCTGTAATGTGGGAAACGGTTTTGATCCAACTCAACGGCTGCGATCAAAGCGTCCCCCACCCAGTAGGGTCAATACTCTAGGAATGGATACTAGGCAATGAATGTGGGTAGAGGCGCGGTGTGTGGGGTGACAACTACCGGGTAAGATGAGAGCAGCGGCAGGCGTTTGGTGGGTGGGCATACGGAATGACGGGGTGGTTGGGAAGAGCGGTCGGGCATGGAATGGCTGGTTGGGCGGGAAGGGGCGAGCGGGCGGGCGCGTTTGGCGTCGCTCGGTCGGTATGAGGTGGGGGTTTTGTTGCAAAGTATAAAGTGGGGCGAGAGAGGAGGGGAGGGTGGGGAATTTGAAGGGATTTTACGGTAGGACAGTGCGGATTGAGAGCATTGGGAGGAAGTTTTGTGTTGGCAACTACTGGAGAGTACAGTAAAGTACAGTTGTACCTTGGAGGGTATTGTACTGTGTTGTATTTACGGGTCTAGTTTGGGAATGGGATTCGCATTTTGGCATATGACCCGACTCGATCCAAGCTTGATCCCGAACTTATTCATCGCTGTAGCTAGCTCGTCGAGAGACAGAGATGATATTTACTCTTTACTTTTCAGTGGTGTCAAATTCTCCCGAGTGGGCCTGCAGCAACAGTAGCAGTATTATGTACATAAAGTAGTACAGTATGATCTCCCGAGGCACATCTACGTGCACAAGCTTGTGCAGGGAACGGTAAAGTTACAGCCAATGCAATATTTCAAACGGTGCGGCACCTGACCTATCCTGGACATCACGACTATCGTAGGTCCTAGCTTACTGAAGTTGAGCAATATTGTATTGTACCGCACGGTAAAGTGCTACTGTGAATGAATGAATGGGGTTGTGTAATTACCAGACTGTTTGATGCACACGGCCTGGTATTGTCTCTGGGTACATTAAGCACAGTGCAATGCCTACGGTAATCGATGGGGCTTTTGCCAACGTGGGGTGTTGTAGTAAAGATTACTGCTGGCAAGATTTGTGCAGCATCATGAATCATGAAATGCCAAGCGTTGAAACATGCCGCACAGAACTACCCTTCGAAGGGTAGCTTGGGGATTTTGGACCGAAATCTTTATGCTTCTGACAACATGTACAGTAGCAAGGAGTCAACGATCCTCGCAGTACCCGTTACCGGATAATGAACTACAATAAATGTAACCTTGATGCAAGCACTGTTGGGGGTGTAATTTTGTATAACGTACTCAGAACTGTTTCCGCTCCATCCAATAGAGGGTCGACTTGAACCATGTACCCGAATCATGCGGTTGGTGCTAGTTTGGGTTAAATATCGGAGCACGTTTTGGTACTGTATGATGGTATCCCATAGGGAAAAAAGGCGGGGCCTATTAATTATGGTACCCTGCCAGATTTGCACATAAATTAGCAAAGATTTACCCTACGTTATTGAACCTCTTGTACAGTCTGTACAGTACTACAATACAGTACAGTACAGTACAGTACAGTACAGCACAATAATATTTAAGCTGCAAACAAAATTCGGCTACACTCGTAATTTTTTTTAAAATAGTAAGCTCAGCTTGTCAAATAAGGGCGCAATTATGTTTTCTCACTTGGAGAAACGGTTGCGAATACGTCCTACCCTGAAGGTGATCTGGAGATTTACATTTAAAGAGTCGAACCTTAATTTCCAGAAATTTAGCAAGCACAGTGTAGTAGGCATGGCGGCTCAACTTGAGAGGGCCTAGATTCTGCATGTGTTTACACAAGCGAAAGCCACATGTACAATACAAAACTATTCAACATTGTACGAGCCATACAGTGTTGCAACGTTGATTGCAAGGGATATCCAGGAGATTGTGGGCAGTCAAAAATTTTCTGTTAAGATACAGTCCAGTACCAATGATTAGCAAAACCGTATTGAAAACCCGCTCCCAACTGGGCATGTGTAGTATCGTCGATGCAGCGGGGTAGAGAACGTGTTTATCTCAACTGCAGGAATTTACCTTCCTCTTTCTTTGTTTCAAGGGTAGACAAGGAGCTCCATACGGCTTGGACATTCGCAGTTTTGTAAAACTTGATCTAGCACAATACTGTACTGTACAGTATATTGTGCAAAGCACAAGAGTTGCGTCAAGTGCTTTTTTGCACAATGAAATTACAGATGTGCTTCCCCAAAAACGCTTCATTCCTTACTGTAAGCATAGTAAACGTACAGTATGTGCTACCATTTCAAAAAAAAAAACAGCCATGTGCACACACCGAGTAGAGTAAAATGTGCCTGAGGCATACTATACTGTACTGTATCATATCCTATGTATCGTTTCGACAAAGGGACGTTTTTCAGGCAAGCCCTAAAAACAAGCAAAAAATTGCCAAGACCAAATCGCAGTTTGCTGCAAGTGGTGATTTCCCTCCCTTTCGGTCAGTCATATGTTGCCCAGCCATCGGCATTCGTCCCCACCCATCCCACCCCTTACCCCGCCTTCCCCGAGATATCCTCCGCGCATCTTGTTCATTAACTCTGCCTCCCTGTCGACGTCGACATCCCTACCACCCCCCCTCCTACCCTAGAACATCCCCAGTTCTCACCCTCCCCATCCCTCACCACCCCACCCCCCCCTTTCCAATCGCTTCACCTCCCCTTCTTGTATTATGGCCGACAAGGTTGACGCCCTAAGTCCCGCCGGTGTCTCCGAATTAGCCACCTTTATTATCCGTCCCCACGAGCACGATATCAACGTTCCGAACTCGGCGACCGTCTCTTTGTCACCGAGCGTGTGTCCGCCCGTCGCGACGATGTCGTCCTTCGAAATGGAAGGGGCCTCCAATTGTATGCTAGCCATTTTCGTCCTGTCGATGCCCCGGCCGATATTCCCACCGTCGTTTATTTGCATGGCAATGGCTCATGTCGCGTTGAAGCTACCATGCTTTTGCATTATATCGTCCCTTATGGACTCAGTTTATTCGCCTTTGACTTTTCCGGATCTGGTATGAGTGATGGCGAGTACATTTCATTGGGCGTCAATGAAAAGCATGACGTCGAGACTGTCGTACAGCATCTCGTCTTTTCATGCGGCGTACGTCGTATTGTCCTCTGGGGTCATTCCATGGGCGCCGCACGGCGATTATGTATGCCGGTCTTTGTCAACGTCGTCCCGAAGTTTGTGCACTCTTGTTAGATTCCCCTTTTGCCAGTTTCGACAAACTCGCCCAAAGCATGGTCGCCGATATGCCCATTCCAGTTGCTGTCCCTCGCAAGTTGATTCTCACCGTTGGTGTCCGGCCGTACGCAAGGTTGTCCGCGAAAGGGCCGATTTTGATGTCGGTGACATTGACCCCTTTCGGCTACCAAGAAGATTCCTCACGACATTCCCGCCTTGTTTCTGCATGGATCGGCGGATGCGGTCGTCCCTGTCGTCCATGGTGAAATGTTGCATAGGAGTTATCCATCACAGCAAAAGGACCTGATTGTTATGGAAGGCTTGGAGCACGATTCGCAGAGGCCGGAATGGGTCATGGACAGGGCCCTCATCTTTTTGCAGCGCAATTTGCGCACCAACGGCCCGCGGGATGTCCAATATCTCGAGCATTTAAAGGCCCGCGGCAACGCCGCCCTCTTGTCACGTCGCTTCGATGACGCCATCTACATTTACACCCAAGCCCTCAACGCACTTTCAGAGTCGGTCACTCACAAGCAGTTTGCAGTTGCCTTGGGCGAATCTGGCGTCATCGGGATCACAGACGACACCGATTCCGATGATGGTGACGCTAGTCTTGCGCGACGCAATTCTTCCATTTCCAACTTTGTCAGCACCGTCAAGCGCTGGCGTCATGCGCGCACCCTATTTGCCGCCGAAGATGGCTCACGGAAGAATACCGCCGCCGCGAGTGCAGCATATCGTGAGTCTCCAGTGCATAGGGGAAGTCAGTCATGTCCGCACTCTCCCCGTCGCGTAAGTCGCCAGTACGAGCAGGAGGAACCAGAAGCGGCGAAGCCCACAGGTACCATGTCCCCACCTTTTGAACAGAATCACGACAATATCCCCAATGGGCGTAATACAGCCGCAAACGACTGCGCACGTAGCGATAGCTCAGCGTGGAGTGGCAGGTTTTCAAGGTATGGCAGCGCTCGTAGATGGCGTGCGAGAAGTTTGATGGATAGCATCAAGAACAAGATGCGGACTGGAAGGTCAAAGCCGGCGACTACGACGGCACCCAGTTCCAATCATGAGTCTGCGGATGGTTTAGTGGGGTCCAGTCAGAATATGGAGTCGTCTCAGCCCGACACGCCAAGTTCACCCCCCCGCAACGGAACAAGCAAGCCCTTGATAGTCGCTCGGAAGACGGTCATTCTCGGAAAGGCCTGTCATGGCGTTCGAGAGGCAATGGGAAGTTGAGGCGTGCACCATCGAGCCGGGTGCCGATAGGTCAGCGCGGAAAGTGGCGTCAGGGCTCCCGTCGATCAAGAGTCAATGATGTTCCAGTTCGGAATGCTGATAGGGAGGGGAAGTTTGGGAATGAGGACTTGAGAAGGAAAATGAGTCCGGATATTTCTTCGATCCGAAAACGGTTTTCTCCAAATGACGAAACATCAGGACAACAGACTGAGATGGCGGCAAAAGACACAAAAATGCGGAGTGATGAGAAGGAGACGGGGATTTATACGAACATCAACTCGTGGAATTTGGATGAGGAAAGAAAGGGGCTGGCTTTGGCTTTGCTGGGAAATCGAAGCTTGGCGAGAAGGAAGAGGTTGGATTTGAAAGGTGCGTTGTTCGATGCAGAGGTTTGTCTAGTTTTGGACGCGGGTTGGGTAAGGGGTTACTTGAGAAAGGCAACTGCACTAAGAGAGGACGGACGATTGGAAGAAGCAAAAGATTGCGTGTTGGAGGGTTTGCGGAGAGATGGCGAACATGCGGGGCTGGCGGATATGTTGAGCTCGATTGAAGTTGAAGCGGAGGCGAGGCTATTGGCGAATGATAGAGGGGAGGCGGGAAACGTAAATAGCGGGGCGGATGCAGTGTCGGCGCAGGGATGAATATGAGCGCGAAGCGTTTAGGGAGGTGGGGATGCTAGGAATGTTTTCGGATTTGTTTGTATAGATTTTTGGTTGTGAAAACGTAGAGTGCGTAAGGTTTTTTTTTCTTGTCGTTGATGTGTCCAGATGCCGGGGGCTTTGCGTGGGTCAGAAATACAGATGTTTGGCAACCCAAGCGGTTGGTCGAGTTTTGAAGTTCATAGCACCGACGAATCAGGCTGAGATGCTCAAGTACATGTATGGATGAAGGGCTAATGCGGGCACATCATTGGGATGGGTGCACGTCTTGATGAACAGGTGAGCGAGTTGCGGATATGTCACGTTGACAAGGGCGGTCGGAAACAGGGGTAGATATTACTTGCAACGGGAGGTCTTTTGGTCGAGAATCGATGATGCCGGCACAGAGTTCCTGGTGGGTGAGGTCTGTGATATCATCAATAGAGATGGTGCCGCAAAACGAGTGGGTGTTTGGGGAAGCGAGAGCACAACTTGGGGGAGGAAGGGTGGAAGACAGAGGGGAAAAGGAAAAGCTGCCAGGTTGCTTGCTTTGGAGTTGGCCCATTGTGGGGGCTGCAGGCATGGGAAGAGTTAGATTTGCCTAATGACAGGTGTTTCTGGGGAATGGTTGAGGGAGAATAACGGCTTAGGTTGGAGAGGTTGGTTGGTTCCATCGAGGACTTTTATTGCATGGTTACTGAACAAAGCTGCGATTTTTATGAAGGTTATGGGGGCTGGAAAGTGAGTCACGATTGGGCAATACGTTGGGGTTTTCGCTGAAGACGTCGCTTGTCGAGGCTGTTGATTACAGATTGTCAGGTCATGTGGTGTAAGTGGGTCACGAGGGCACAAACTTCGGTACCTTCTGTCGTTTTTAGTTAAAAAAGGATGCGAAACGTCAGGTAGGGCATCCGTTGTCTTGGTTATTATTTTTGAAGCGTCTTGTGTGGTGGAGGGTACCTTCAAGGGGTATTTGCCTGCCAGTACCCTTCGATAGCAAGATGACCGTGACGGGATCCGCGGCATGGAAGGGCTGCACTGTCGATGGCATCTATGGGAATGGTGACAGGATCTGTAGATGGTTGCTTGCAAGACCTCCCGGCAAAAGCCATCTCCACAACCTTGCAAAGCCTGCCATTGTAATTTCTACCCCCAACCCCGCGCCGCCCAGTAAATACACTACAGCTCTACTCGGGGCCAATAACGCATGCCCACCTCCCACCCCCACCTCCTCCGTGTACGTGGTAAACACTATGCCATCCACCACCACCTCTCCATTCATAGTCTGCAAGTTATACAGACCCCATCCACGAACCAAGGCCACCTTTTCCACTAACCGCCAATCACCCCCCACCCCCCTCATCCACATGCCCACCGTCACATCTCCCATCCTCACCACGCGTGTTTCTAGTCCTGCCTCCCCTTGAACCTCGACTAAATGCCCCGTTGTTGCCTTGGCTATTCCACCTCCCTTCAAGTGCGCAGCCCAAAACCACGCGCCTCGTTCCTCCTTGTGGGTCCAACCTATCACCTGTACACCTCCGCCACCACTTTTTGCGACCCTATCTCCCGTTGCGATCTCTGTTATTCTCTTCCACCCGCCTCCCTCCATCAACACCCTCGCATCACCCGAAAAACAGGCAGGCCCCATACTGTCTGCTGTCTGTCTATAAAAGCAGCGTGCGCCTACCATAAGATACTTGACGTCTCTCTTAAAATCGTAGACACCAGACAGGGACGCCTCACCAATATCACTTTTTCCCACAAATACTTGATTCCAACTGACATTTTTGATGTCGACCTCTGGTTTGATAAAGAGTAAGACTTTGTTCTGTTCTAAAAATGTTCGACAATAGCATCGAACCCTCGCTGAACAAGGCCCGACAGATACGTACCTATCTGTTGCTGTCGTTGTCCAAAGAAGAGTTGGGCTGCCGTGCCCACTTCGACATCGACCTGCAAATTGAGTCTACCGCCCACACAACTGCGCCTTGCAAAGGAATCTTGCGGGGGACAGTCTGTCTTCCACATTTCTATAGTAGGTGGAGGAATCTTGTCAGAAGCGTGGCTGAAGGATATAAAGTCGCCACATGAGGAAGCCCCAAGTTGAAGTCGGTATGTACCACGAATATCTGACTCGGTGAAGGCGGCATAGGAGATTTGAAGGGACTGGAGTAGGAGGTGAAGGAAGATGAGCGGAAGAGACAATCGATAGGGCATGGTAATCAAGGGGGGGTGTAATAGAGTGAGAGGCTGTGGTGAACCTGAAGGGTTGTGAAACAATATGTCATTGACGGGATTTGGTGGGATTGTCGTTTTGTTGATATCGAGCGGAGGGAGCAAGCGGCACTTGTTTGTCGGATGCGCATAGCGAATTGGAGTTTTTCTGAACTTGTGTTGGCCATAAAGATGGCAAACAAAAGAGTTTTTGCACAGCTGGGTTTAGGGTGCGAGAAAATCAGAACAAAGCACAATGTGTCATCTACAGCAAGGCAAAGATCAATATAAGAAAGTCCTCTGGTATTCTACGGACTGTACTGTACAGTACAGTACTACAGTAGAACGTACGTTCCAGTACGTACAGTACGTACAGTACTGTACTGTAATGATGTTGGACTTGCACAATACTGTAATTATTATGTTCTGTAAGTACTGCCTCGACTTGAATCACAACTCGTCATGTCCACGTAATCCGTCAGCATCCTTGCTCAACAAGTCATGGCGGTCCACCCATGGCCCTCCTCCTGACAATTGCACATGACGATATCGATTCGGCACAGCCATTCTCTCCATGGGCTCCTCCAACCTCAGCCGCCTTTCATCCTGCGGCCGACAATCCCGATCCCTCTCCGCCCCTTGACACACACCCGCATAGTAATTCAGCATGTACTGCCCCTGAAAAACGCTTCCACATCCTCCACCTCGGTCACCCCCGCCAGCACTTCAAACTGCTTCCCCAATGCCAACCCACCCTCCTCCCCAATCTCCTGCACAACACCCTCCAAGTTTACCACGAAATCCCCGGCCCGATATTCTGCCGCGTACACATTCAACATCCACTTTGGCACCAACTTTACCACTACCTCCCCGTCGCCTACGCTCCCGTCCCATTCCTTTACCCACTCTCCACATTTCACAAGCCCCACACCCATGTACACCCCACCCCAATCCTCGCTCAATATCATTTGCGCCCCGTCAATCACCACATCCTCCACTCGCACAGTCTGATTCACAAATAGTGCCCACTTCCTCCCCACATCATCCAATACCCGTCTCGTCCCACGCATCCCATTCTTAAAATCTCTACCATCCCGGCCTCTTGTTCAACCCCGGAAATCGGCGTCTCACATTCCCCCTCGCCTGTCATCTCTCCCTCCCCATTACATAATCTCCCAATCTTTTCCTCCTGCCACCCCCGCATTCCTTCCACCTCATTCCGCGTCCATACTGCAAACTCATACCCATGCCGACCTGCGTACCGTCGCTTGTTTTCGACGCACACCTTGCCCAACTCTCGTTCCTCGACGCTAGAACTCTCGTAATGAAGGATGGCCACTTTCCCTGATGATACGGCCGGTGGATTGCCGCCATTGCATGATACTGTTAAAAGTAATGCGCACAGCAATATCAACCAGAATCGAGAAAGATGATGGCGGGGATGCGGGAAGCACATGATGCGTGTGCAAGTGGGTGAGGGGAGCAGCTGCAGCACAAGGGAACGCGATCGGGCATCTTGGTGTTTCTTATTGGCAATCTACCCCGTTAAGCGGGTAGCGGGGTCAATGGAGCACATGGGGCGCATGCGTTGGTGTACGAAATTTCACGCAATAAACTTACAGCGGTCTACAGACAAGGACAAATAAATCTGGACACGTTACACCTGTAGAGTAGGCGTCACCTCCTTTTCGCCCAAATAGCAATAGCAGATAGGCCAACAACTTGCCCCTATCCGCCGGACTCATGTTAACTCCCAGCTCACTTACCGTCTCCATCGCAATCAACTTGGCCCCCTTGACAATACTCTTCCTCGCCGCCACCAACGCGTCAGCCTGCTGTCTCTTCAGCATGACACTCGCGATTTCCGGCGCATAACTCAACTCATTCACGTTTAAACTCTCCACCTTGACGCCCGCCACGGCCACACGACTCTGCAACGTATCCCTCATGCGCTCTCCAATCTCCAAAGCCTCGCTTCTTAAACTCGGCTCGCCTTCTTTTTCACTCTCGTATGGATACATGGCGGCCACTCGTTTTAGAATTGTGGGCGCTTGATCGCGGACAAAACGATGCGGATGCGATACATCTATGGCTGCGGCGCGGGCGTTGACTATTCGATAGGTGATGACTCCAGATATCACCACGGGGGATCCGCGTGCATCTAGCACTTTGATGTTGGCTAAATCATGAGTGATAATGTCTGTTGAAACGCGGCGCCGTTCAATGGCGAAACCACTTCGGCAATAGCAACCTGGCTTTGTAATTGTGCCGTGGTAATTTCCAAAGTAAAGCTGCACCACTTGCACACGCTCCGGCACGATGAAACAGGTGTTGCATGGAAGCAGCGCGTCGAATGGGTTTGACATGCAAAACGCATTGTCTGGTTTGGAAGGCTGGACATGCAGCATGGAATCTTCGAGTGGAATATCCATGTGGGCGGCGGGGGGGGGACGGCCATGGTGCTGGGATGGAGATTGAACAGTTTGGTTTGTGATGACGTGATTGCTCGAATAGCGGGCCCACGGTAGCCGGCTCTTGACGAATAAGTAGCGCTGTGGAGTCTGCAAAGCAGGCAGTTGCAACAAGGTTGCTATTTGCTGCGTTTTTACCGAACCAATCTGATTTTGTAGCAATTTGTCAGTTTTTCTTTAGATTGTTACTGCATGCACCCAAACAATCTAAATGTTGCAGGACAAAAGGGCGTAGACGTCGCCTACTACAATATAGCCATCAACAATGTCCTGTACAGTAATATTGTACTGTACTATAGTGTTGGTTTCCTAATTGCGGGACCAATCATAAACAAAGGTAGATAATATTACGTGCATTCAATATCTGGCACTCCAGAAACATTATGAGTAAAAATATATAGTTGTACGAAATGGAGACCTTTAATTTGGATTTTTTTCTGGAAGAAGTACAGTACAGTACTTCTTCCATATATTAAAATAACCCAAAAATTCCCCCCGTATACATCGACGGAGGGGACAAAAACAAACAGTACTGAACTGTAACAGGCCCATTTGCCAATGGAAAAACTAAACATTTCAATAAATAGTACCTCGATATAATGAAAAATTAATAATTGTTAATTTGTCGTATCGGACCAGCGTACTGTACAGTACAATAGCAGAAATTATTTGCTCTGTATATTACAGTAACCCCTACGATTTAGTGCTACCCCAGTACATGGGGCTTTTACAGACACTACTGGGAATCGGTACTATTCGGTAAAGCTCGAGAGCATCTCAGGAATCATAACTTGACGCGTTTTCTTCGTGCTGGCTTATTGAATGGCGCTAAGGAAGCCGTTAAGAGCGCGACCAAGGCCGGCACCTGCCTGTAGAACGTTGCAGTCGTATGCAAGAAGCCGAAGCCCTGAAGTCTTGAAGAAAAGCGTTCAGTGGTCCGTAATTTGCTCGAAATGTGGTCCAAGGCCTTGCTAGTGTCTATTGGACCGTTGTCCTCATATGAGGACTACTTTTAGCACTTCTTTTTCAATACAATTTTTTTTTACCTCAGCGCATTTCTTGTCCCTCCGCATTAGGTCATGAGTGTAGATGGCCGATCAAAACAAACTTTTCAAGATTGCTGACCTCGGTGAAGGCTAGACCAATTTCCCTCACCAGCTTCCGCTCTTCGCAAGAAGTTGTGAAAACGACTTCATTTTGGAAGGTAAAATAGTTCGTATTATCGTGGGGGGTTTCAGAAACGAGGGCGCATGTACAGTAAAAATTACTATACTGTAACTAAACATAAAAAACCTTTTTTCCAGTAAAAATTTCGGGCTTCCAAAACGTTTTCCTTCCAAAATGTAAAGGAAATTGTCCTCATATGAGGACAAAGTGTGCCTCATATGAGGACAGTGCGTGGCCGGATAGACACTAGAGGCACTAATAAGAGGGGGAAAATTTGGGTTATTTTAATGCATGGAAGATGTGTCGGTTATTTCCACGCGGCTAATGCCTTATGCGGGATAAGTCGTCACTGATAAGAGTAGCATTATGCGAAGTGGCACTCTATGGTGACATCATCCTATACAATGTCAATACAATAAAGTCATCAATAGATTTTGAAAATATACTCAATTGATGCCAAATAGTCCTATGATCAAATATACAGGCGCTGACATGGGAGCCAATGAAGTTCGAATGCGATAGTAAGCAATCCGAATATTTTGTTTAAATTGTCCATAACTGCAGAGAATAAAAGTTCGCGGAAAGTTAAGATTTCCGCGATGGGAAAACACGCACCAATAAGTTTAAATGGAGCTAAATGCACAACAAAAAACGTTTGCACAAGGGCAAAGTGCCTTCTATGAGTTTACCTAGTTTGAAACTAAATACATTGCAGTACTGTACTGTAATCCAACGTCATAGATTCTTTCACAGAGCAGCTCATCAATTGGGTTCCCTTGCCCAACCTAAAAAAAACACGTCCAGCACCGCCCCTACGAAATGTGTGCCCGTTCAACTCCCTTCCAAGCTCAAACCACATTGGCTCTCCTTGCTGACCCCGCTGCAGATAGGGCTGCAGATTTCGCTCTTTTCGCAAAACCACAGAACATGGTTGAAAGCGATGAGGAGAATGACTCTGGATGTTCTGCATTTGACGAGCTCTAATACACTGGTGGAGCTGCTGGCGTT
This sequence comes from Kappaphycus alvarezii, assembly GCA_002205965.3. NCBI lineage: Eukaryota > Rhodophyta > Florideophyceae > Gigartinales > Solieriaceae > Kappaphycus > Kappaphycus alvarezii. The sequence continues at coordinate 2,945,766 of NADL03000599.1, forward strand.
TGTGTAATGATTGATTTTGACGCCGATAAATACAGTACCCTTTATAATTCATTTACAGACACTATAACGGAATTTTAAAGCGTTGGATTCCGCCAATAGTGCCCATACACCGGTAAGGATGTATTATTCATGTGTTTGGTAGTTCTCATTTTTGGAACTCAATGGGATGTTGTGGCAAAACTTTTAATATCAAGGGCCCAACTTTAACAAGATGGTCGTCAGGTTCATTGAGCATCTCTTTGATGCCGCCTTTAGTACCCTAGTCAAGGACAAAGAGATAAATGTAAAGTTTGAAGAGCTTGTTGAGGACGGTGTGAGTGTTCAGAATGACGCTTTTGTAAGGCATGCCACTGATGTGACATTCCAGCAGTGTAATCGGCCAACTGGTAATATACAACATAGTAAGCCGCACTATTTCGAGCAACACAAGTTGTACGGATATAAAGTTGAAGTAAGTGTGCTTGGGATTAGTGTGGCTCTAGATGTAACCACGCACTACCGCCGAAGTGTTCTTGACCTATAAATATTTTAGAGAAATGATTAGTTCGATAAGAAGGCAATGTGCAAGAAAGATGGCGAGCGTGCAAAAATTCCTTACATCGGCCCGTTGATTGGAAAGTATCCGAACGCCTAAGGGGTACCCATGGAAATTGGATATCAAAGGCGAAAGGGTGAGTGCGTTTTACTATATTAAAGGGAAGCCTAACAATGGAAAGGTGAGTATGGAAGTGGAAGAAACAAAGGAAAGATATTATCTGACCACATTATAGTCGAAAACTATTTCGGGGGGTTGAATATGCTGTTGGATTGGGCGAGAAATGGAGATGGAAAGAGCACCGCTACTACTCAGTGTTCTGATTATGATCTATCCTGACCAATGTACATGTTCAGATGCATATGCTTCGCGCGGAAGACACAACGCATCACCCCAGCGTGAAAATTCGCCTCTGTGCCAATGGAAACGAACCTAGCAAGAAGTGAAAGCGAAAACCCATTATCGCATCAAACGACGTATATTGATCGCGATGCGGGTTTGAGCCTTATAGTTCTCCTAAATTAAGCCTTGTACCTAGTAAAAACTGACGGGGGTTTTCTAAGACCCTCCTCCATTGCTTGACGTAACTCTTTGTAACACTCTGGAAACCCGAAATGCTCGCTTCAAATTACTCTGCCTGCCCTCTCCATCTGTATAACTTGCCTCCACCTCAAGCAGAAGCCCTCGGCTGCAACACGTCGCACAACCCCAAATTCCCCACCCGATAACCGCCGTAACAAACAGCGATACCTGAAACCCCCACCACAATGATTTACCCAATAAAACCCCTTCCAGCAGCAGAAACTCGCCTTACTTCAGCACAAATACCCTCCAAGCCACACCAGCCAGCCGCAGCACATCGTTCCAGAACCAACCCCATCTAGCCAGACCTCGCAACCACAGCACCTCGCACAACCCACCTACCCATACAAAATCCCACCTCCCCTCGCCCTCAACCACATACATGAGCCCCACCCCAAAGCCCCACCCCCAAATCACACCCCCAGTCAAACCCTCTAGCCACACCATCAAAGCAATACTCCCAAGTCACACCTCCTACCCCTCCACTACCCCCCTAAGCCACTCCTCCTATTCGTACCCCACAGCCACTGCTCCCGGCTTGAACCCCAAAGCCACACCCCTCAAGTTACACCTCCCAACCACAGCACCTCGCACTAGCCCGGCACCCACCTCCCTATATCTGTGCAAAATCAACACCTCCACCCGGTCGCAAAACCATGTATTACACCAGTCCTCCCCATAAATGCTCGTGGTGACACCCCACATTACCCTATCAGCTCCCTCTTCTCCCAGCTGTATCAACTCCCATTATACTTTAGGTAGCAGGGCAGGGAGAACCACTGAAGCAAAGAGTGCTGTAGTAGTTTGAAAATGTGCTTGCGCATTTATTTTGCATTTGCTCAACCGTATGTTACTATGCACTAATTGGCAGTGGAATACCACTTTTAAGTAAATTATCGATTTTAAACAAAATTTTAATGCATTTAGTGCAATATTTGTGTGGGCAATCAAGAGAAACTGCTCTCATTATTGCGCAGAAAGTGGGTCTTTGCGTTTAAGATTTAATGTACTCAATGGGGTACACGTGTCGAATAGAATGTCTCTAGGAGACCTGCGGATTCTTGTTACTGTCAATTTCACTGTACTCATCGTAGTGCCCAATCAGACCCTGCATCTCGGAAGCATCGTGACGCAACTTTGCCGGGTTAAATATCTACTAGTGATGCAGGACGCCAACCGAACGGATGGGAACAGCAGAGAAGTTTTGCCACGTCGGATTCCGTCGAATTGGTAGATCTGAACACGCGACAGCGTCGCCCCCCTCGTCCTATGAAGATTTTTATTCACTTGCTTTCTTTCTTACCCGGTTGATACCTAGCTCTGATTGTGCAGTCTTACGATAGCAGCCTAGAAGTGAGTAACATGATAATCCGGATTCGTTTCCCGCTGTCCAGTTCGCCGATCTCTTCCTCTTTTCTACTGCCTTTTCCCGGTTTCATCCGTCGATATTTGTCTTTCTCGAATATTCCCATCTTGAAGTTTTCAAGATGTTACATTGCCGTACTAAGCATACCGCACCTCTCATGAAACCAATTCAAGCACAATATTGATCAGATATTGAGGATGATATCAACTTCGTCCTTAAGTGATGAAATTCCGGTGACAATATTAAGCGCTGCTAATTACACATTGGAGTATTTTGCTCTCCCAGAGCCGCCGTCTAGTACGTCTTACGACTCTAGTTTTGGGCTCCCACATGCTATTGGTGTTGCAGAATACATGGCCAGCCTTCTTCCTGCACCCCAGCGTATATTCAGCGAAAATTACTTCATTATGTCTGTGTTTTCGATTAAGATCTTGTTCATGATTACCGAGCTCTATGCATTTGAGGATATTCCAAATGACTTTATGAAAGGTGTGAGGATTTCAGACACAGATAAGAAAGAGAAATGGATTCGCACAACATATGGCTTTGTAATCTGGTTGGTTGCACCATTGGATTTACAACAGCAGTCATTTTAAAGTTCAAAGGGCAATGTAGCCAAGAAATTCGCGCACAAACTGGATTTGAGAGGATGGTCGACAATGGTAATGATCGTGATGTTCACCACTCGGCCGAAAGACCCTCAGCCCCAGACCATGGTACCGTCGGAACGGAGTTTTTACCTCCACACTCTTTTGGAATCCCTCCGCCTAGTGTTGTTGTTCCTTTTGTTGCGGACCTGTCCTGCGATCAGGCTGGTAATCGCAACACAAATCAAGAAATTCACGGTAGGGGTTCCTATACCAGCCACTATCCCACTGAATTTAATGACCATAATCGAGACCACGGGCAAGATTACCCCTGCAAGGCTAGTGGAGTGCAGCAAATGTTCAAAAATAATAAGTTTATTGAGAAATTATCGCAGGATATCAATGAAAAACTACAGATGTATAGCATCTGCGCTCGTCAGTATAATCTTTCCCCGTCTCCGAAGGCTGAATTCTTCGTCCCTATTCTGGATGGTGCAGTTTGAAGGTTCTTCCTGTAAAATTGCAGCAGTTCATTGAACTACTTCTACATGGTGCAGGTGATGACTATGGAGTATTTGAGCGATCCTAGACAGATTCGGGTATAAGGATCTCTTGAGAAACTCCTCATGAAGTCTTTATGCGTGATAAGGATATCAGAGACGCGTCCGGTGGACTAAAAAAGCTTGTAGAACATGTTAATGAACTCACGCCGCAATTTCCATCACACTTTCGTACAGGCGCTCATAAGATCGACTTATTACGGATGGCAATGAAAGAGTTTCAGGAGCGGTCTAGGATCATCATCCAGTGTATAAACTTACAGAAGTACTCCTTTATCATTTTTTTCACAACTCTCCGAGTCCATACAGAATTTACGCCAGCTGAGGCAGTTTACGGGTGATACTCGCGGCTTCGAGACTGGGATTGGGCGGAAGGACAGAATTGGCACACAAATGATGTGGTATGGACCTAACAATCGACATAAAAGCTGGGAACATGGCGCATCGATAAATCGAAAGATATCAGACAAACAAGCGCATCGACGTCCTTCCAAGGCATTTGAGGACGCCCGCAGGCAAAATGAGTGCGTTAAGTGCGGAAAACCATGGAATCCGAAGCACAGCAATTTGAAAGAGGATAAAGTCGATCACACACGCCGCCGCCTCGAAATAGATGAATCTTCAGTACATATTCTCGTCGACATTATTAAGGAACACGATGGGAGTGATGCTGATGCTAATGATGCGGGTGATGCTGAATTAGGTTCGGTTAATGAACACAGCAGTGAACTAGAAGAGTGAAGAGTTTAATAAAAATTTTGCGGAGAAAACCTTGGGAAACGTCGAAGCTTTTGATCAAGATGCAATGGAAGTTCTTCCACCCCTCCGTTCAGAAGTTGTACGAGTTGATGAAGAGCTCGCGAATGGATGAAATAACACCCGAGACACTCAAGACACTGCAGGAATTGTCTAAACGACACGACCCTTGCCAGAGAATCCACCATGCCCGATACGTTTTAGAGTTACTTTGGGTGCTGAAAACGTCAGATTTAATTAGTACATTATTATGGGCATCATGTACATCGACAATGGACCATTCCCCCATATTGTTGATGATATAACAATATTTAGCACAGCAAGATTCCTACCGAACGTATCTACCCAAAAATTCTGGACCATTGCCATTGAGTTCTGGGCTTCTGTCTACACTGGACTTCCAAACAAGATCCTCACTGATCAGATATCCGAATTTTGAGACAAGTTATTGCACTTCGCGCGTCTGTCCGACGTCAAAGTAGGACAGACCGAGGTAGAAGATCATTCAAGTCTAGGCCTCGGAGAGAGATATCACGAACCGCTATGGACGACATTCCGCAAGATAATGGTATCGAAAGTCGGTAAGAGTCTTGCTCTGCCTTTGCGGTGAAGGATATAAACGACAACTTAGGATAAGAAAGTCTCGTTCCATCAGCTTTATTTTTTGAGTTTACTTAAATATATGCAGAGGAAAAATTGGGGGTTTTAATGATTGAAAAAAGTTCAGCCTAAGTACAGAGTGAAAGAACGAATCATCTCCTGAATTGATTTATTATCCTGGGTTGCATTTGATTAAAAATAATTCTGTACTGAATCATTGAGAGTCAATATGCATTGATCCCCTGAAGCTACAGTACCCTATTGCATTTGATTCCATAAAGTTCTTACTTTACCTACCGTATGTTTCGCGCAGTGTATAAAGGACAATTGAGTATCCTTTGTGGGATCTGAGAGAATAAGAACCTATCCCCTTCATTATTCCTTCATAGTAGCATCCCGTTAAGTTCTACAAGCAAATCTCTACCTCCACTAACAACCACATCCCCACATTCTACTTTACAGTGGATAGAATTCAAACAAGAGACCAAAGACTAAAAAAACAGTTGACTGACTTTAAATAAGAGTCAATGGGACTTTAAACTTCCCTGTCCGGAACGAATATAAGGACAAGTTCCAAAGGGAACGTAAAATATTCGTGGGGTTAGCCCGGGGTCTTGAGTGCCGGGAAAAGGGGAACAAAGTCGAAATATAAATAATAAGAGTAATCTGGAGACTACGGAATCCCAAGCAACGTAAGCAACTTGAAATAATTTTATCTGGTTGACGTGCTTCTCTCACCGGTCGAGCTTGCTCGGCGGATAATGCTGTTAATCGAAAGATATGGTGGAAAACGAACCGGCAGTGTGACAAGGTCTTCAACTGAGTAAAAGCTCAGAAGAACTAATCAATTTCTTGCAAGATGCCAGACCGACATTAGAAGAGAAAAAGTCTTTGACATAGTAATCTTCCGAGAGAAGCTCTCGTAGAAATCATTTGCGCCCGTATCTCCTCTACCTGGAGAGAGGGATAGCAGTAGATGAAATTTGCATCACACCTGGAGTGTCTAACGAGGGGTCGAGAGTTGGAACTCGAAGCGATCTCTCACATTATTGTCGGTGAGCTACGCTCCACCTGAGTTCACACGGGGAATGGTTATCCAATTCAAGAAAACGAGATCCAACAGGAGATTATCACCGGGGATCTGTATTCCGAAAACCCCTAGGTGGAGTTCGAAATGAGAAGAAAAAGAGGAAAAGAAAAAAGAGAAGAGAAGAAGAGGAACAGGAAAAGGAAAAGGAAAAGAAAAAGAAAAAAAAAACAGAGAAGAAAAAAAATGGATTAGGAGACTTTTAGCAGTAAACAGCCGAAACAATGAATCATTACAAGGAAAGACTAGCAATTTCCATAGCTTAGCACCTGCTGTAAGGAAAAAACGCAGCTTTATTTTTTGTCTAAACATTTGGTAAATCATAATGAATTACCCTAAATACTTTAGAAAAACTTTTCGAATCGAACCTCTCGAAAAGCCCTCCGACAACATCGCGTGGGAATTAAGAATAATCTGAGAGCAGAAGATCACGCGATGATCTTTACGCTCGGAGAAACATTATCAAAATCAAGTTCAGCCAGAAATGGATGGGAAAAATGCCCCTCAAAAGCGGAAAGTGTCATCATTTTGGGCTTTCGAGCATCGACCATGCCCCAGGTCAGATTTATCATCGATGAACACTCAAAACCGCTTTGGATATTTGGAATAAGCTGAAGCGCTTCTTTACAGCTTCTAGATAGGAAGCCATTCGAAACATACAAAATTGTTTGGAAACGCTTGTGTTCGGCAGAGACAGAAATTGGCGCAGACATGTTTCCTAATTCAATGGCATCTGCGGAGAACCCGCAACATATGACGAAGAGCTACCAGAGCTGGAAAATAACTTAAAGATTATTATGTTTCTTTTCCCGTCTTTATCAGCCCTTTTTATGGTTTCTAAGATCACCAAAGCATCATTTGAGGATGTTGTGAAAGCCGCTCAAGCGGAACCGTCTCGAAGATTGAACCCGAATACCATGCACAACGTTCCTCGAAGGCAGGATTATATCCAGCCCAACGTGGATTAAAGTACTCAAGGACTCATTAGAAGACATGGAAAGGGTTCTACATAGGCTAGAGGGGGACAATTTAGTGGAATAGGTAACGTCTGACGCCTTACGGGAAAACCAGACCACTGGGAAAATGACATTACTGTGGAAAATCTGGCCATTTCGTAAACATAACCAAAATGCCTTGAGGATGAAAAAAATGGTTGCATTCGGAAACCCTGTTGTGAGTGCAGTGAAAAGTGCCACTTCCTGAAGGCTGAACGCGAATGGAACCGAAAACAGAACCATGACTATTGCGGATCTCCAATAATTCCGAATCGTCTAGTGATGCCTTTTGCAAACACTATTATGGTTCTATCCAACACGGAACAGGTTTTTAGTAACTGACAACAGCCTCAGTTCCAGCCAAAGTCAAGCATCGATTGAAAACATCGGTTCCGCACCAATATGGCAATGGTCAAATTCGGAAGTCAGGTGGCTAAATTGAGAGGACAAAAATTGAGACCGCGTTCTTGTACTCTGGTGAAAACATAATTCCTTCCATAATCGCTCCTCATTTACGTACTATAGCCCAATTCACAACGAGAATTTACAGGCAGCAGCTGGAACTTCACATCTCATCGGTAAGGAACTTGTGTCGTTACCACTAAATGGCGGGTCATGTGTCGAAGCCTATCATGCAATACACTTCTAATTTCTAATTGAACACTCTGGCTGTTAACTTGCTGACGAACCACTTCAATCTGATATTCTTAAAATCTCTGTTCCAATGCCATGATTTCTTCTTCTTTAAATAAGGCTCTTCGGACAATAAAGACATCTTCTGGGTTATCGAGTGCGTTGAAGGACTCTACCAATAAGAGTTAGGCAAAAATTTAATGCAAATACACCGCACTGTAAAGGAATTAGCTGAAAGTGAGTTCATTAAAATGGCGCTGTAAGAAAGGAAAAATTGCGGCAGACCGCTACGTGAAGTTATCTCACCAAACATCCGATGTACCATCATTAGATATTTCACAGCCTGACAGCATCGAATGCCATCCACGTGTTAGGGGAAGACAAGATAAGCTCCCATCAAGCCAGCAGCAGGTAGGAAACTACAGCCACTAAATGAGATCCACATGGATATCTGAGGCCCTCTCCCAACTCTCTCGGAGTAAATGAGCACGCTGCTCACTTTATCTAACTGTACAAAGTTAAATTCGAATTAGTAATAATCAAAAGAATATTTGAGCCCCTAATAATATTTTGCGACTATAAAAAAATGGAAGAGACTAACTTTTCGACCGCGAGCTACGTATTACGGAAAATACGCTTTGATAGAGCTGGGAATCATATGAGCACAGGCATGATGGCCTTCCTTTATTCATATGGGATTGAAGTCAAGAAATATCCTCCACGGGCACCCGAAAGCAATGGTTCCGCTGAACGCCCCGTTCAAGTGGGCCGTAGTCTTGCTATACGACAGGAACCTCCCTAACGACCTATGGGACGAAGCTTTTAAACATGAAAACTAGCTTAGAAACATACGTATGGCTACAAGTGTTAATGGGCATATTAAGACCCAGCTGTGGTATCCAAGGTGTGGGATCCGAACATAGAGATAAACTTTAAATCATTGCTGTCATTTGGGCAACCAGATTTCACCTTTATTTGACGTCCTCACTCGGAGCTAGCTAAAACACTGAAAAATCTTGCCGAATTCAGATACTCGCTCGGTATGGAGTCAGAAATCAGGCTCATAAGGGTATACGTCCCAGTGTAAAGGTCCGTCAGAGTCATCAGGAGAGACGATTTCACTACCATCTCGAACTAAAAGCAGCCAAGAATTTCATTCCTACTCGACGGTCTGACAATAAAACATGGGGATGAGGTCGTCAACGGAGATCGCATGGAATCTGGTCAAAACTAAATAATCCAATGTATGACTTCCGTACAACAAAAGACTTTTAAAGATGCTAAATCTGACAGAAGAGGTATAATGAACACGGTATATGAACTAATAACCTTGTGGAAGCCTTTAACATCCCGCAATGGGCAGAGGGTATAGAAAGGGAGTACAATGCTCCCAATAAGAGAAATGAATGAGAAATGAATGGTTTAACATACCCTGAAAACATGGGATTTTTAAATTACCATTCAAATGAACCTTCAAGGGTAAGACTCTGGACTTCACAGGGAACCAGCGTATGGCGAATAGAACGCTGTAATATAAGAGGGCATCCTCGGCAGACGTATGCGGACTTAGATCGGGAAAAATTATGCGCCCGTCGCATTCCATGAGACTATGCATCTCCTTGCATCTGTAGCTTTTGGTAATAAAAACCTGGAAGGAGGTGATATTTCCAACGCGTATCTACACAGAACACTTGATGTACCAATATATATGGAACAGTAACAAATTATTCCGGTCAACTGGCTGTACACGGGCACATATGCAAATTAGAGAAGTATATCTGTGGCGACACAAAAGCCGGTCATATGTAAGGTTCATTTATCCACGAGAAACTCATCAATTGGGGAATGAAAACTTCCAACTACGACAAACGACTATAATTTCTACGTGTCAACGAAGATTTCATTTATCTAGCAGTTGTAGTGGATGATATGGCCTCCTCTTTGAATTAAAAAATTCTCCTACAGAACGTTTATGACTTTTTGTGTTCAACTTTTGACATAAAATTCTTTAGTAAGCTTAAGTTATTCATGTAATGAACAGCTGCTTGCTGTTTAACAGGAATTCAGATCGAACGAAAGCGCTACGCTAATGTTCTCAAGAGAACGAAATGAGCCAATCAAATGCCGTTTTGAAACCACTCCCCATGGACACCAAAAATTTAGTACCGACAGAACACGATGAATCGACGCTACCATGCTACGACCATCGTGTACATTTTAGGATAATCGGTGTTTTACTATAATTGAACGTTTCTGCTCGAAGAGACGCATGATTTTCCCTGTCCATCTTGGCCCGTCAGGTGGATGTCCCGACGAAACGCTACATGTAGCAAGTGAAGAGACTTCTTCGATACCTCAAAGGTACTAGCCATTTTGGACTGCACTTTAAAAACGAATTAAGAATTAGGGCAGACTCAATAGGTGCTTCCGTTGATAACAACCGTGGCAGAGGCATAAAAACAGGTTATTCATTGTCGACATCGAAGAGTCACCAATATATTAGAAATCAAAGCGACAGTCAGTTATCGCCAAATCATCTGTAGAATCCAAATACGTCGCTCCCGCAGCTTGGAAAAAGAGCTCTTCTGGATGAGGAAACGCTTTTTGGAAATTGTTCCATCAGCAAAATTGGTCTTAGGGTCGCTTTTTTTGTTCAATCGTTATCAAAACAGACATTACAGTGACCACTAACATCGCCAATGCCGATCATGTGAGGCCCAAGAAAAAGCACATCCACCTTAGGTTATATATGTTGAAAGAAATTATTTGTGACGGAGAAATCAAGTTGGAGGACTACCTTTCAAATGGTGCAAAGCGGATCTGCTAGCGAAATCAATCAAGAGAGACCAATTAAGCAAGATGATTTGTTTGTAGTACTTAAATAAATATCTATGAAACCTCTTGGTATGTGTAATATGTTTAGTTGTACCTTTTGTGAATTGTAGAGGCAGAAAAAATCAAATGCAGCAGCAAACAAAAAATAGCAACCTCAACAGAACGAAAAAAAGTAACAGCAGCAGCAGAATGAAGAAATAATAGCAGCAGCAGAATGATAAAAATAATAGCAGAAGCAGAATGAGAGAATAGCAGCAAGCATAAGTAAAACGGAAGGGAAATCACAGCCCCAAACGCACCATTTCATTTTGAAAAGTTTTTTGAAAATGAGATATGAAAGCACCCATGAATTGAGAGACAGTAGAAGGAGCTGAGAACCGCAACCGTGGTGGAAGATTCGTCCTTATAGGGGGGAGTTTCACAATATTATTGTTACAGTACAAAGCGAAGGAACGAATCTTCTGCTGAGTTGCATTACTATCCTGGGTTGGATCTGATTATCAAAATACTGTACTTAATCAGTGAGAGTCAATGTGGATTGCTCTCCAGATGCTACATTATCCTATTTCATTTAGTTCCATAAATTTTTAACTTTACCTACCGTATGTCTCACGCAGTTTATAAAGGATGCTTGAGCCACCTTCGAGGGACCCGGGAGAAAAACGAATACCTCCATTCAAAATTTCTTCATCAGAGATCAGGTCAAGGGCGCTTTATAGACTATAGATGGGCACTAAATTCAGACTAAATAAGCAATTAGAGTACAACACTGTACCTATTAATGTACTTAGTTCACAATAAACATTCATATGACATGTACTAATTGAACCCTGACACTCGTGCTTTATGCAATCCTTGAGAGCAAGTAATCACTCAATACATAGAAACACACTCATTCCACCCTTTCTCAATACTTCAACCTTTACGAATTGTCTCTTTTACTATTTGCTTAAAATTTCTTGGCGGCCGGGCCATGGTGGGCTCGGACACCGAGGCATCAAGGACCAGTGGGTCTTACGTATCGCCCATCCTCGCCTCGGGGCCCTCGTCGTGTCGACTTTTTCCGCTTTGGGTTGATTTTAACCCCTCACACTCGCCGCACATTGGGTCGATCTGGGAAAGGCGTGTATGGAGTGTTTGCCTTCTAGATCATGCTCAACAATAGTGCCCTGCCACACTCTCCCAGTGCTGTTTTTTTCACAGCAAGCGAGGAGTCCCAGGTGGTGTTACCATGATGGTATTACTCAGGATCACTCATTTCGAGAATTTGTCGCTGTCATCATCGCTTTCTATAAGCATATTGCTTACGTCTTAAGTTTCTAAATCCATTTTCTTCTCGATTTACCAAAAATTCTTCGTGGAACTTTCTTTGCCATCTTTCCTGGAGCTGGAATCCGTTAACCCCTTGCAGCGATGTGTCTGTTTAGAAAGCTCAATTTAATTATCAAATAAAGGTCTCAGTCTTTCTCGCTAACAAATGTAAGCTTAAGAAAATTCAAAAAGAAATAAAAAAGTCTCAGCTTTCCTTATCTTCGCGAATGGTTGCGCGAAAGTTCTGCCCCTGACTAATTACCCTGCCACTCCCTACCTCCTCGCAGCCCTTATTGTTCCCATCCATTCTCAGAGCCAAAATATCGAGCTAAAGGCCGTCTAAACACCACTTGAACTGCAAACTAACCCCTTCATCCGTACTTCAAATCCTTAATAAACGAAAAGCCCTTCTTGTCCCCTATCAGCCCCTTTTTATACTATCAGCGTCCTTCGTGCTCCAATAGCACCCATTTCAGCCTTCGAATCACCTGAGACACCATTCCGCAGCTAACAGCGCGTCTTAGACAACCCTATCTACCCTCTTTTTGTCCTTGGATTTCTGGTGTTGCCGCTACGAGTGTATTAGTTCACCACCTCTCCCAACACTACCAACAAACCTATTGCGTCTTGCGTAGCCTCATTTCCCTGATGTATTTCTTTTTGCACCTTCTATGTTTTCGGCTTCAATAGTTGCTTTCCCTCTCAAATCATGACCTGCCGACGTCTCCAAAGGCATCACTCTCCCCAGCTCTGCGACACTACTCGTTTCTTGGGGCGACTGTTTCGATCCATAAACAAACTTGGCCAATTCGAAAAGGCCCAACTACCCCGAAATACCCCCTAAAGGTAACTGCCCTTCCTCTCATTTCATCTCTATTATAATTCCCCACTAATTTAAAAAAAGGTAACTTCCCCGGTGGTCACCACCGCGTACTTTTGTACAGTGCTCCGTGACGAATTACAGTCACTCTACCTTCATTCAATTGTATTCCTTCACTTGCTCGGTGACATCGTAAGTATCGCATGACAACATAGCTACCGCCGCCAGCACCAGAAATCTCACAACCATCAACACATTATACGCCATAAAGTACCCGTCCAACTTCAAAGTACCCCCTACAGGTCGGCTCTCGCTCGAATCCAATCTCGATGCTCCTTTCGACCACATTTCCTGCTGTTCTAGCCTCTTCGGATACCCTAGTCTAGCCCAACGTGCTCAAATCGCACCTACCACTCCCTCCGCAGTTAGCGTCGTAAAAATAGCCTCCTCTGACCTTCTCGCGAATGAACCTTCCATAAATCCACTGCTCCCCTCGGCATCCATGTTGATTAACATTTGGTTATTGTTCGGCTGCAATCCTGTATTCGACCGCTGCTGCAAAAATATGTCCCAAATTTACGCAAGGTTCGGCCCTTCAAACGCAATTGACGAATTGCCCCACGACATTTGCAAGTATCCACATGCCCAATCGACATACAAAATGTTGAAATGAACCATTGATACAGGTCTGATTTCTCTATCATCCTCGCGAGGTGTCCAGTACAGATCCAATCCCCGGGACAGGCCCAACTCCAACCTGAAGAATTGCAGTTCCTCTTTCTTGAACTTTACAAGGCATTCACTATTTAATGAGACCCCGCCGATTTCCAAAACCAGTCGATTTACTTTCAAAGCTCCCTCTTGAAAAAAAACCAGCATCCACCCCAAAAACGCATGCATGATGCACTGGTAGTACAAAAGGTCGGGCTCATTCATTGGGAACAACCAGTCCAAAATTTCCGCCCCGTCTTGGAGCGCATCATCCTTGCCCAAATAACAACTTACGTACTAGCATACGTATCATTTTCCAACGGAACTATGTGTATTGGCTCACAGTCTCTGTTTTTTTAGAACTGGCCGCGTAATTTCTTGCAAGAGCCTGGCTTAGCTGAAAAGGTGAAAACGTTTCACCGCTGGTAGCCTCCTTGGGTTTTTTGCGCCAATCACGTGCGGGAAGAGTTGCGATAGGTATCTGAAATCACACCTTACCTAGCGGGTCATGTTGGTTGCCGGGTGTCCGACAATAAGAGATACCCGGAGTTATGTGAGGGTACTTGACCCGTTACGGTTCTCTTACTGTGGTTAGTGATGAAATCACGTCCCACCTAGAGGGTTTGTCGGGGTCCGTATTCCTATTTTCGTTAAGTTTCTCGACCGACAAGTGTATCTCCCGTTTCTCCCCGAGCCTATGATTCCTTCCATTGCAGGGTATAATCCGAAGAAAGATCCCTCTACTTATATATGGCATACAACCGAACCAGGGCTTGCGGGAATTAACTTTCCGGGGTCCATTTAGAGACTTCAAACCTGAAAACTGAACCTTAAAATGGCTTTTTCATAATCCCTTCTTCCCTTTACTTCCCATCTCAGCGTTATATAACTTCTTAAAATTTCGCAATGATTCGGGAGACACCATAAACGATTGAATCACCAATCGCACGAAGCTTATTGGAATGTGATCTGGATATCTTTCCCCCTACTTCAGACTTAAGGAGGTAAGAAAATCTACTTAGCTTAAGCATCACCTTGCAAGGTCCTATCCAGGGCTTAACGAACTTTTGCACCTTGGCTTTATTCAGCCCCATCGGCCTCACAAGGACGCAGTCCGCTTTCTTGTACTCAAAAGTATTGCCTTTCTTATCGTAGTTGCCTTTAGCTCTGGACCTTGACTGGCGTCCTTCGTCGTATAGATGATGATTAATGGCCTCCAAATGAGTGGCAAGATCATCTTGATCTTTGTCGAAGCACTCGGCATCCACTTCACCCCAAGCTTGAAAGGCTTCTACACCGGATATTGAAATGAAATGCGCCATTACTGCAGCTACGCAACACCCTCTGGTATACAGGAAGCAATCCAGAGAAAACTTCTCATCCCATTCTCACTCACCAGTTGACATGAAGCATGCAAGGTCCTGGAATAGAGTTATACTCCATCCCTTAACTTTTCCATTGACCTACGGGTAAAAGATATACGTATGAAACATCGCAGTTCTGGGCATATCTGCCAGATTACGGACCATTATATTGATAAAGTTTGGTCTTTAATCCAAGAAAGGGATCTCCGTTGCGCCGAATATAGAGATCCATTCGTCAACCAGCACACAATCAATGATCTCCGATCGCTCAACCGGAATGGCTCTGGCCCTCTCAAAAACTTCACGATGGCCGAAAGCTTGAGATTTACCCTTCTAATAAGTGAGTGATGGTAGAGGTTTCGGAAGCGACTTACTTTAATCTGCGCTTGGGATGATCCAAGAATGGAAACTGATTGGGCTGTTATTCGTCCTAGGCGACGGTTCAGGGAGGAATTTTATCGCAAAGGCAGATACACATATGAACATAACCTTCCAGTACCAAGAAGAAAGCAGCTTGGTCGCGGTTCTGCGCAGGCCTGAATTTACGTTCGGATTCAGCCATGTATCAATTTGAAAACAATATGTAGCTACACTTTGAGTACTGTCACAGAGAGCTCATCTCTTTGGGATTGCCGCAAAACTTCTTTATGTCTCAGAGAAACTTTTTGATGGTTTTTGCGAAGATGTGAAGGTCAAAAAACTTAGCAATCGGTGCCTCTTTGATCCTCTGGATAACGCTTAGTACCGTTCGTAACCCCCACTTTATGATTCTGCTGGATATTTTTCCACAAGTCTCGCTTCTGCCTCCTTTTTGGCCTCCTTTTCAGCTTTTTACCGGAATTTGGAGCTCATTTCCGCATGAAACTGTTGGACTAAAGGATTTGGAGCCATTTATTGGCCTTAAATATTCGGTGACACCAGTTCAGGTCCATTACTTTTTTCGTTTTTAAAGTCGAAACACTGCATCTGTATAATCCATCTAGAAAATTTCTCCTAGATATCGCTTAGGTTCATCAATCACTTCAGAAAGAGAGATGATCCGATAATATTATGAAAAACTCTCCGTCAAGGTAGTGCCGCCATTTTTGGAGGTCATAAACGACAGCCATACATTGCTCTCCGTTGGCGCATAATTACTTTCCGACTTACGCAGAACTCAGCTGGAAAACGAAATCGGACGCCATTTTAACTTCTTTTCCGGCTGAAGCCACACTGAACAAAGGAAGTATGAGTTAGCATCACTCATGATCCTTTGAGGATCTCTACGAATCGGGGCTACCAAAACTTTATGATCGCTCAGGACTTTTTTCAAGTCCCTCCATGCCTTCTGCCCAGCCAATCCTCATCGCGTATTGCAGTCCGGGATAAACAGCCTTTCTCCGCTTCGACTTCTTTTCGTGAAGCCAGCGCCCCGCAATATCTCATAGAGTGGAGAAAACTTATCGGCGAGATGATCCCCGAAGTCTGCAAAAATGTTCACGATTCCAAGATACCGCATCAGATAATCCCCAGACTCCGCCTCGACTAACTTGCGGATCGCCTCAATGTGTTTGTCGGAGGATCTCCGCCAGTCCATCTCTACTATATGGCCCAGAACTTCGGCACGTCGAACTGCAAAGGAACACTTTGGTACCTCAAGTCGAACACCTTCTACAACCTAAGTATCTAGGATAGCTTGTATAGAGTCTATGTGCTCCTGATCCGTGTTGGTTTTGATGCTCGTATCATCCAGGAATACTAATACATCATTCTCCTTTCGATTTCCAAATAAATTGTTCACTACCCTTTCAAACGCTCCTGGGGAGTTCTTCAACCACATTGGGAGGTGGGTGTATTGCTTTAACCCAGACAACGTGCGGATTGAAGTCAAAGGCTAGAAATCAAGATGTAATGGAACTTGATAGAAATAATATTAAAGGTAGAACACCGAGAAGATCTTCTTATCAACAAAACAGTCCAAATTTTCCCTCATTTTCTCCATGAAGTAGGATTATATGACTATAAGATCATTTGGACTGCGGAAATGAGATGTTATTCTCATACCTGAATTCTTTTTACGAATGAATTATTCGTAGCCCACGGAGATAGGGACAACTCTAGGACACCGATATCTCTAAGACTTTGCATTAAATTACGCTCGATATCTTCCTCCTTACAGGTCCGCCTTCAGATTGACACACAAATGAGCTCTAAATTGAATATGATGTATATCATGTGCTGTATGCAGACGATCTTTTTGAGACCTTTGAAGATATATATTCTGTCAAATAGCACGCCACGCAGTCTCCGTTGAATTTATGGGCTGACAGGAAACTCAGAGAGGTCCGGAAACTTGATCGCGTCGTACTCGTCATGGTCCTCAATAACGTACTTTATAGGTTACGTTGCACTCAAATCCAGATCCTCCCTATTAATCAGGGTACCATTTATTCGTTCTCATTCATACAAAATAAACACGATGTCTGCTTCAAAGTCTTACAAGAGATCCTTTTTACAACTGAAACGACGTCCTGGTAACAGCTTATCCGTAGGCATGCTCATCATGCGGAAATATTAGTGGAATCACCGCAACTGCTTACAAAGAGGCGTTTTTGCTGGCACTATTTGGAAGTTCAGAGTCAAAGATTTTTAGGAAAAGAACAATACCCAAAGATTTCTGGAGGGTCTGGATTGATTCAGTTTTAGCTTCTGTCCACACAAATGAAAGTTCCTTGTCAGCCCAGTAAGAGGTTTCAAAACCGAGGGGCAGCCTCTAATGAATCTTTCTAAATAGTCGAAAAGTCCTTAAAATAATTGAAGTCGTTTATTCCTCTTCGGTGAGCGCCATTACATGACTAACTTTATCTTGTTGAGAAGCGGAAAAATTCCTTCTTTACGTGTCACATGTCCAAATTACTCTACTTCCTTAGCACCTAATACAGATTTTGACAAAATTTCGGACAGATTCTCTTTCCTTAGAATCTCTAACACTGAAGGAATTTGTTCTAAATGTTCTTCACATGTCTTACTGAATGTAAGAATTTGATCTAGATAATCTACATTAAATACGTCTATGATTTCTTTGAAAATGTCTTTCATGACATTAACGAAAGTTGCTGGGGCGTCGCTCATTCCACACGGTAATGCGATTAATTCAAATGTGTGTATCTGGCTCGAAAGGTCTAGTTCGAAATACTGTGAAAGGAATTGAAAATTCCTCCACTCTGATCTGATGGTAGCCCATCTTCATATCTATTTTAGATAAATACGTGATTCCTTTTAGTTGATCAAATATGTAATCAATCCGTGGCAGGGGCTGGCTGTTTTACTGTAAGCCTATTTATTGCTTCTCAATCTACATATATTAGCAAGCCGCTGTCCATTTTAGTCACAAAAATACCGGCGCTGCACAGGATATTTTTTTTGGTATAATCAAATATCTTCCTTGTTGCTTTTCCAGGTGTTTACGAAGCCCAATATTTTTTTCTGAATTTCTCTACATACCCTTATTGTATGGGTTTAAAATTTTCTCCAGTTCGATCTTTAAATCATGAATCGTTCTCAGATGAAGCCCATTCGGAAGTTCGCTTGCAAAAAATCTCTTTTGTCGAGTGAATCTTGAAAATTCTCTCAGTAGGACTTTGCGATATTCGGCTTTGGGTGTAATCTTCGGAATAGCACAGCGTATATGCTACATTTTTTGTCTAAAACTGTAACTACTGAATGTAAAGAAACGAAAGAGTGCGTTTTTATTTTCATTTGAAGTGAAAGAGTTATTTTTAATCCCTGTATTTCAAAGGAAATTGATAATTCGCAGCTCTGATCATCGCTTCTTTAGTTGCATACCCTTTTTCCTTAGGATTGAATCGAATTTTTTGAGAAGGATCAAGGGCAACTACATTGCTTCTGATTAGTCTTTTACTTAAAGGATTGCAATGAAGGGTGTACCTCTCAACGGTTGATTCAAAGAATTTTCATAATCGCAGAATGGTTCTCTGAGGGAATTGATCTCACCACTGGGGTCGAATATAACCTTCTCTGGTCCATTGAAAATGATTTATTTGAGGATAAGAAGTCTGCAATGATTTAGTTGGAAAGTTGGGGTTGGTATTCCCCAAAATTCTTCCTGGGACCTTATTGTCGAAAAAATAAGACTCAAATGATCCAGAACTGATCGCGGACCTTCAATCGGTTCTCTCGGGCTTTTGATCAATTCTTTGCTAAATATATTTGCTGTATACATCTGAAGGAGAGGCTTTCCGCATCCATATATCGCGTTACGTTTGAACTGATATCTGTAAATTTACATTTTAGAACTTCACACCCTGTTTTATTTCCATTTTTCCTATTTCCTTGAGTAAATGAACACTGTTTCCAATATTTTAATTGTTATTGAGCTACTTTGAACACGATTTGGTGGTATTCAATAACGACCATGAAAGTGTACAGGCATCTTTAACGCCCTCTGAATCTTTCATTGAATCATAAAGCTTATTATATCCTTTCATGCATTCGTTTCGACAAATGCACGGTTTCATATAGGCGACCAATCTGATCTTTGAACACTATATCTGGTATATCCAATAATATTTTTGTTCAAGTCTTCATTAAATGCAGAAACTAATTTAAATTATTTCCAGCGAGCCAAAAAGTATCGTGCGGTTCCTTTATTTTGTCTATTTTCTTGAAAATATTGAGAACAGAAGTCTTCACTTCCCACTATGTTTGAATTTACTACTTCTAGGCATTCTTAAAATGGATCATCTAACACTCATGGCCATTTTCAGAGAGAGCGCTAAGTAGAATGGTCATGGTAGCCTGCCCATACGCTTCACCAAGGTAGTTTTTCATCTGCACGTAACAGCTCCTGGTAGAACCTTTTTTCGCTGAACGACCCTGTTTAGCTCTTCTTAGGGGCATCCCTACCTGCTTTTTGACCAATAATTTGCCAGTACTAATCCTTCCAAGTGACAGCTCAATCTTGAAGTCAAACATTTTTGAGCAGCGTTATTGAGCAGGTTCTGTTGCACTGAGATCTTCAAATGAGCCTCTGACATCTGAAGTTGAAGTATGGTTACAGCTTGTGCCAGAGACTCTATCATAATGACTGAAATTTCCGTAGCTTTTTCTTATTAGACGATAGAATCACACAACAAAGAACATACTTTAAGGCGAATAGTTTCTATGGAGTCCACTGCAATATCCGAGTATACAGCTAGGGGCTAATAATATGGTACACGTTGGTCACGTGCAATGATGGGCGCCAGCAGACAACCATAGTAGTGTACCACCATATCAGAAAAAAAAGTGTGTTGATACAAAAGCCGGGGTATTAAGCTTCCTGGTCTACCACAATTCTGCGCTATTCCAGGACTTCTCAAAAAACGATAGTTTGGGAGCAGACGATATGAGAAAGCCACAAGGAATTGGTTGAAAGGTGAAGTTCACTGCACGGGTCTGAGTGTCAGATGGTGGATGGGAGTCGCGCGAAAGCATGCCCTACAGATAATGTACATTGCTGCGTTGTGCTAATTCGGCAGCGCCACAATCGACTAAGGCGGTCTTTGTAAGAATCATTCAGTACGGTGCCCGAGCTGGATAGATCAGCGAGACACCAGAGAACACCCTAATGGTAGCAAAGTAAAATGTTCAGAAGGCTTATATCGCAAGAATCACTGCGAATTACAGTATACAACAACAAGGAAACTGTAAAGTTCTATTGGTTCAATTGTAAATATGGCATAAATTAATTGCTGACTGGGGATGTGCCAGAAGTTTCGAGAACTACGCGAAGTCGCCAACATTGTTTCTTCTAATTTCCTTGCCACAAATATTTATGGTCTTGTGTTTTGCACTGGCTTCTGGGTACGGTGCACTATAAACTACACTGACTTCTGAGTAAAGTCGCCATTGGTAGCGACTAATGGCTGGATCCTTCTCGATAATTTCTGGGGATGTCCAGGCATAATCGTTAAAATGTCATGCCGGGAATCAATGGATGCAAACCGTAGAAGTTTTTTGATTTCTGCGCAGATACAGTTAAATAGTTTTCATGATTTGTCCAAGTGGCCGTGGATCCTCCGAAGACAGTCACTTTTCCTATTTACTGAGCTATTAAGATGTTTCTGCAGTTCATGCTCAATATTTTTTAACCTTTAATATTGTCAGATATTTGAAAATTTTAGTGGGACACCAGATTAGATACTTGTGCGATCGTCATTCATTGGCGTTTGGAGAAGTTATATGCAGAAATTTCGAGTTTCAAAATACAATTATGAATTCTGTGACCTTCGTGCTGAGATAAAACACTACTTAGAGACTAAAAAAAAGTAAAAAGAAGGATATACTATCCGAAACTCTATAAAAGCTTAAAAGGAGGCATTTCTGAGTTTGAATTCTATTAATGGTAGTTTTAGCTAGACAAGTACCAGAAAATGAATCTGCTCATTTTATGTTTGATTTCGCTTAAAAACTAATATTGCTGCCCCTGCGACGGCAATCATGAAGCCAAATTTGTTACTAGGCTAAAGATCTACATATTTGGGATTTGTAATAGTAATTCTGGTTCCTTTTATAAGTTTTCATCTTATGGACGGACAACGGACAAATAATGCGACTAGCAACGAGGTATGCTCCATGACTTACCACAATATTAATATTCAAAAAACCACAGAAATGTTCGGAAATCCTGTTGAAAACCTTAAACTGCACTTTTGCCATTTTTCTGGATAAAATGAGAAACGGTACATGTTGTGGTACTTTCTTTGGCAATTCTTTTCGAAATTGAAAAAGCGTACTGGTACTGATGTACAACCTAATAAACGCTTTGATTGAGCTTTCTGGCTTGTATAAAAACTTAGAACCGCTAATGTGAACTTCCTCAGACAAGTAAAGGAAACTAATGAGGAAATATCTAATTCCAACAAACTAATCTTTGGAATTTGTGCTAACTGAAAGGACTGGAAGGTAATCTCATGTAATTTTTCCACAGTTTCGACAACTTTTAAGATCTTTGACATTCAATTTTTTTACTTCATGCTATTTATCCTACTACAATTCATGCAAAAGAGTTGACGAGAACTGAAGAGTGGACTGCTTTTAATTTGATCAAAAAATTATTCCGTTGAAGATGTTAAGGCAAAAATTTCGTATTAAAATTATTCGTCTGACTACTGTGGTGCAATTGTTAAGCTAAATGATTTCTAGCTTTCTATGAGTGATTACGCACAGTCTGTATTGAAGAGAGCGATTTCGACTAATATCGTTTCGACGATTATACTTTTTCTGAAAATTATTTTGGTAGTGGGTCTACTGCGGCGAACATTTATTCTAGAAGCTCGTGTGGACCCTTAAGTAACACTTTCAGAGTCCATAAGTTGATAATGCGACCATCTTCGTAGATACAGGTTTCGCCGTTAGAAAAACCTCTTTCGATGCTTCAAATATGGATATTAGAATGGGGCATTGAGCCCTTAAAAGATAATCGATGGCTGAACTGTCGGTTGATGCTTTCGGTAAACAGACCGAATTATCGGACCAGGGTTTATATAAGAAAAACCACTCAACACTAGCAGATATAAATTGTAAGCAAACGGTACTTAAATCAAGGGTATTCTAGAAAAAGCGACCTTAGAGTTATCAAACTACAAGGTTCTGAGAGTTCATGTAGCAGCTATCAGTGGTACCGTCAGCACTAAAAGCCATGGAAAAGTTCCATTGGTCCAATTTGCAAGGAGGCATAAAGTAGTTGCTGATTGGTGGGGTCCGAAATGTTTCGAGAACCACGCGAGATAGGCACGATGGCTCCATGTAATTGGCTTGGCACAAAGTGGTACGATCTTGTGTTTTACATTGGTGCGTTGTTGCAGTGCACAAGTTGCACTGATGTCTTCTTACAATGTAATTCCTTGGTAAAGATTACTGCAGGGATAATGTCCGGGTATTTGAGGTAATTTATGGGCATAATCGTTGCAATCGGTCCAAAAACGGTCTATTCTCCAAAAACACTCATACGTTCAAACCACTCGGTTTGAATTTGATATTTTTGATTTGTTCATCAAAAATTTGATGATTTGCAACCAAAAAGGTCTCTATAACATTCAAGTATGTGTTTACAGGATATTCCATTTCCGGCGTGCATTCACTGTCTCTCTCGATGATCCGTAGTTTCGTAGAAATTTTAAAACGTACAAAAAAATTATACTCGCTACTGTTGTCCGCGATCATCATGAATATATGCATATACTGAGGTAGTATAGGAACGCGAATGGGTGTTTCTCGGTAAAAGATTCTGAGTCCAAATCAAGGTTATTTATGTCCTACTAGCTCCTTTCAGTCTGATTTTTCCACTCGCCCAATACGAAACTCTAATCCAAATGTTGTGACCAAGTGGTGCTCTGGTATGGGTTTGCGGTTGAAACTAGGGCTACTGAAAACTGGTGACTGGCTACGAGGTGAGCTTTTTTCCCCAAAAAATTACATTTTTTCTTTGAAAATTTATTTTTTTATCGCGAATCATTCTGTAGTGTCCCAGAAAAGGGGCAGATATTATCATTTAATTTTCCAAGCAACAAAATTTGTGACTCTTCTGATGAAAAAATAGAAATCTGAAACATTTTTTCCTAAAAATATCAATTCATACGCCCCATAACTGGTAATGAATTATCGCACTAATTCTGCACATTTTTTATAAATTTCAACACAGAGATAAAATATTGGTAAAATTTAGCAAATATCATGAAAATCTGTAGTTGGTGGAATTTTCGCAACTAGTCACCAATTTGATCCAGTATTGCTGTCACCCGAATACCCAACCTCTCCTCAATTTTGAATGTGAAAAAAGTTTTATATGTAAATTACATATTCAAAATTCCTCATTTATCCCCCTTCGAATTTGTAGATTATTTTCGTCCGATTTATCATTTTCGAATGTTTCATCGTTTTCAAAACAATCTGTCTTATTTACAGATTAGTTCGGAGCACAATTTATGCTATTTTGTAATTATAACTTCATTTGACCGATTTTTTGTCTTAGACCCCAGTTTTGCATAGTTCTATTTATGAAGGAAGAGGAAAAATAAAAGAAAACCAAAAAATAAGAAAAATTTATCCCTATATTACAAGATAACCTACAGCAAGTGCCAGTTGGGGCAAAAATTATTGACGAACTTGGTTTTAAAAGCAGCTAAAACCTGCAACGAGAGTTGCATCCCAACAAATATTCTATAACAAAAAAATGTATCTTTTTATTGTTTTCGGAAGTTCTAATCAATGGAAAAAGAAAATATCAGATGTTTTGATGTTGTAGGGGCCCTCCAAAAGATTTTAACGGGTAAAGTGAACGGAATTGACAGATCTTATTTTGAAATGGACGGTTGCTTAAAAGAATGTATATTGTGATGAAGTAGAAAGATAGGATATAGTCGTAGAAATCCGCAGTGCACGGATAAATGTGAACTACTTTTTGGGGATTCCTTCGCTTAAAAACATGCTGCCATAGGTTTTTTCTGAAAAGAATGAACGGAAATTCTTGCAACGCTGATCATGCCCAGGCTGATGAAGGGGTTTACTCCTTCATCATTCTCAGATTGTATACCTGGAAAGAATTTGACGCAAGTTCACACTTTGCCATCTTGATGTGCTAGATTATCTTGTAAGGCATGCAAGATCAGATTCTATAAGAATTTGCCCTAAAATATTTAAATAAGTCTGGATACTTAACCCTGAATCAGCAGTAAATTTAAGCATATGAATTGGTGAGCTTAAGTTGTGAAATATCTCAGAATTCTCAAGCACAAAAAGATAGTCTGGGAGCTAAAATGGGAGAGAAACTAATTCATATTAGACTTTCAAAGATTTTGAAGTTTTCATTCAAACGTGGTATCTTTCGGGGCCTAATTGTTTGAGGTGAAAGGTTTTCTTGGAAGATATAAGCCAACCAAATGGTAGTAAGAGTATATTTTTGTTGAATTTGAGAGCAAGAAATTGCAAACCTCTATTTATGCGTGGTATAACTTACAAAATTTTGAATTTCGAATAACTTCGTTAGTTAAAAATATTTACGCAAGGAATGAAAAAGAAAAACTTTTCACGTTATTATTAAACATGGTTGCAGTAAACTTATGCTAAAATTTCAAAACAATGATAATGCTGGATGATACGAGCATAGGAGCGTAATAGCGTATAAAATGGATTGCACGTCCAATCTATGGATGGAATTTGTTGAACTTCTAAAATTCTATTAATAAGAAAATGGCGTTGAAATTATAGAATGTACTGGAATTATGATTGATTTATCAAGCTAGTTTCTGCCGTCAAAATTGAAGACTGGGAATATTGTTCGCATATTCGATGTTTTTCCTGGGTTAGTAACTAGTAGGAAATGCTAAGCTGCCCATGGCTTTGAATGTGAAATTATTATCATAAAAGGTTGAATACACATCTTGTTTCATATTCTGCACACTAGGATCGAACAACTTTACATTTTCTTATTGGAAGGTATATTCCGTTTTACATTATTTTAATTCTTACCTACAATAAAATTTGTTTAGAAACAGCATGATCAGTATGCATTATTTTTTAACTACCAGTTTTCTTTGAATGAAATCAAAATATTGATCTATAACCTCATTTCTTAGTTTATTAGGCCAGTTACTTGCGTTATTAGTGTGAATAATCATATTTCATCCAAAATTGGACTTTCTAGCAAGTAAATTGGACGATTTCCGGAGGTATCATGTTAGGCCACGTTAAAGGGTTGCTACTGCACATACAAGTCCTTGAAAAATTTTAATGTCGAGTATATTTTACTTTCATACTAATCGTGACATATTATTTATGGACCTCCTTTCAAGTGATGTTTCGTATGTGAATACATATTTCTTGGGATATAACGCTGTACTCCATAAACTTCGGGTGGCGTTTATTGAATTTGAAAAGAAAAAACCTTCTTTACCTTGTAATTATGTGTTCAACGATGTAAATTCCCAATGCAAGGTAGGTAACGCTTAAAATCAGTCACAAACTACTCATTTATGAACTTACCACTGTATAATAACCCAGTAGAAGAGATACTATAAGATTTTTTGACTACCGATTAGGCATTATTGTGACTACGGATTTTCTTGATATACTGTACATATCTATACTGCATGGATTGTTTGAAGCAGCTTGAAGGTCCAGCGGAACATCTTAAAAACAGGAAGAAGTAAAATGCAAAAATTATTCATGAACTAATTTTATCCCGGATACAAACTGAAAACTCTTCTGGAATGAAATCGAAGGTTTGAACAATATTCTGACACAGGGAGTTGGAAAAAGAAGGTTTTAATGTAATAAAATTCAATGGCTACTTGGAATTTAAGAGCTACATAGTAGTTTCAGAAATTTTTGAAGTGTAAGAAAACTTCAAAATGAGAAGAAAATAATCATTCTGAGCGCCCGGAAACTATTGGGAGGGAAGAAAAAAAGAAGTTCAGTTGGAAGTGCCCGATTTGTTTATGTTAAACTACCTGGATGTTTTTGCTGGAAGGCCATGTTATGTTGGTACTGTAAATCCAGTAAACGACAACTTATGGATTAGATAACGATTAATAACTTACGGGGAACAAAGCATGATTTCAAGCGAGACGTCTTTTTTGTGTTCTCTGAAGCAGTCTATCAACTTCAGTATGGTAAATATCGACTCCTGTTTGATCTTACTTTATACTTAAAGATTACAAGCACTTCCTTTGATTTTGAAAAAAACGTTAAATCAAACTGTAGATGATTCTAACTAAAAAGGATATCTCATTGATACTTTTTTGAGACAATAATACTTGAGAAAGTTTGTGGAAAAATATTTGTAGAGTTTTTTGAGGACTATCTCCCATGAATACTTAGAAAAGAAATATTACGGCGTCAAAAGCTTTTCGATTCACTTTCATAGTAAAGAAAGTTGATATAATTTTGCAATCTATTAAGAATTAATAATGAACCCATGAAGTACCATCAACTAGCCTTTATTTATTCCACCATTTTAGGTTTCTTCTCTATATTCTAAATCTTTCAACGGAGAATACGAAAATTTTAAATATTAAAATGAATGAGAACTCCTTTAATTGATTTGGTATTGCAAATGTCACATTTCTAGACTATTTTAGTGATTTCTGTACACATCAGCGACAAACCCAATTTACTGAAACTTTTTAACTCAAAAAATCATATCGGTTGCCAAGCAGACTCCAAGTCAGACCCTCTTTTTTCCATTATGAATAAATAAGAACCAAAAGAAATCAATGATATTAAGTAACTTCAATAAATAAGTATCCAGTTTTGAAACGGAATTTCAAGGAATACTTTGAGGATGAAACAGCTACATTTTGATGGTTCTGTAGGAGTATGTGCGCGAGAATGATACACAAGTTTATTTTCAAGAACATTTCTGATGTGCTCGGGGCTTCATTCTATAGCGTGCTCATAGATTTAAAACAGAAACCGGAGTGTTTATTAGATAAGGTATAGATTAATTTATTAAAGCAAAAGTATTCAGTCATTTCTATCCTGCGAAATTTTCCGAAAACCATGTTTCTGCTAAACAATGTAGAACACATCAAGTGAATTATGATAACTTATGCGGTCCTAATACATCGGCAATGATTAGGATCTAATATATAAATACAGACAAACAATTATACTTGTAATTGAAGTTTATAGAATTTCCAAGTCGCTCGACAAAATTGGCGGTTTGCAATACTTTTTCTTTTTGAGATAAATCACGCGATCTGGAAATATATTTCATAAAATTTACATATTCTGCAATGAGAACATTGAAACTTCTGTTACCTTCTATCGGGTTGAAACTAATATTTTACTAATTCGACGAACACAAGAAAAGTTTATTACCTTAACATTCTGAAAGTAATTTAAATAACCGCAATGAGGCCATTATTACCCTAAAGTATTAGAATTGGAAAGGTATTTCAATAAGACTGAAAAATTAGCCAGAAGCGCTTACAAATTTATAGACTGGGTACCAATAAAATAATTTCCGCATGCAGTTTGGAAACAACTGTGTTCAGTCAAAATTTTCAATAAAAAAAGATTATACAATACATCCTTCCGACTCCAACTTGAAGGTTTCCTATTTGTCTACCTGATGGAGAGCAAGAACTTTTAATTTTTATATTCATCAGGAACTCATTTTTCCTAATTTGAAGCTTTTTTTTCCAAATTAAATTTTAATGTTCCATCTATGCAGTCTATTCGAAGAAACTTCATTTCTTCTGCAGGATTGCTAATAAAGACATGTTTAGTCTTACAGGGCTTGGATAAGCATAAGTAGATGCCTCTTTATTATTTAACGCTCAAATGTATGGCTGAAGCTCCAAAATATGGAGTATATGATATTATGCTTCACTTGAGGCGTTAACCTTGGTTGATCGTTGTATTAAGTAATTTGGATACTTATAGTCCACTTTTATTTTCCGCATACTGCCGTAACGTCCTATATTTATGTCCTTCCACCATTACTTGTATCCATTTCACTTGACAATTACATCTGCTGCTGGTTCCAATTATTAGGGAAATTTAATAACGTCTAAATAGCTACCAATTATTCCTGAGGGTTGACATACATCTGAAAAAAAGACTTGAAATGTATAAAATAATTCCATGTAACATTATTACGTGAAAAAATCTCGAGATAATCTTGAGTGCATCATGTATAATGATGAGCTACAAGAAATTATATGCGAAGAGAATTCTCCAAATTTGGAAACAAATTGTTCATATTTCTACGCTAAACTTGGTTATAAAGTCAAAATAGAGCGAATACTTTAAATTATGTGGAGAATGAAATATGGAAAAATTGAAATATATTTTTCGTATGATTGGCTACGAAAATATTTTATGGTACCTCGGATCAGTTAGATGTATCCCTAGTTCAAACCTCTCCTAAATAAAATTTTGGAAAACTGTCAACCTGTATTTTCTACAAAATGGTGTAATTTTTGGTGCCAAAAGGAGTTATTAGGGTTTTCAGTCACTGAAATCCTTGAAATTTGTGCCCTCTAGTAGAATGCACGAACATTTTTTGATACTATGCATAATATTTCTATGTATTCATCATCCATCATATTACATAAACAGACTGGTTAAGTTTTACTAGTCCCTACAGCATTATAGGAAAGTGTCAACGGAACTTCTAATCCACATATATAGGAGGCATTGTGCGCTTGTAATTTGAATTGATGCACTGAAGCATAATGATATATCACTGAAACAAATGTAATCATTAATAAGGTAAAAAAAGTTTTTTGATGCACAAATTTCTACTATTGATTCATTTCCCAGCGGACAGATTGTTTCACCCGCATTATAAAAAATAATAGCTCGAGCCTGAATGCAATTTAGCTTTATTTTTGTGACATCAGTACTCCGAGGGAATGATAGTAGGCATTTTACACTACAGAAAAATCCTCCGGAATGCTAAATTTACTTTTAGTTTAAATTTTTAGAGCTTATCTTCAAGTTCTTTCAGTTGCGTTTTACTTTATTCGTTCCGTTAGAATTTCTGAAATGTTTTGGCATTAGAGGTAACTTTCGGAGTATGAAACTATTTGTAATTGGGGCCTTACTGATAAAGATTCGAACTCTTGCCTTTGAAGAGAGCTTTTCTATCTGGTTGATTGCTTCAATTTCTCTGGAAACCTCCTAATCTGGTCCTGATGAGGTGACTGAGCAGCTTGGAATAACTTTATTAGAAAAATATTTGCTTTATTTGTTTCCCAAGAATGAATCTGATACTCTGTTCACCATTTTAAAATCATAACGAATTTCTTTCACATAATATCTACATTGGAACAGTACGCAAATTCAGTCAAAATACCGCAGTAAATGGAAAACAAACATTAAATAATCAGGGTATAACAATATGTCTTAGCTGTGCTGTTTCAGGCCACGACATAATTTAGTTTGGACGCAATACATGTGAAGGAAGTAGCACAAACTAAAATTTCATTTTTTTGAGTCTTCTCTCTTTTCCAGAATCCACTGCGACTCGCCGAAGAGACCAAGTCTCAGTCAAATGCCATATAAGTCGTTGCGAATGTTACATTTTGCCACTTTTAAGAACGTGTATCCTAATTATATCCTGGTTTCGGTTGATTTGGCAGAGTTTTACTTCAAATTTCTACTGCATTGCTAGGAAATTCTTCAATATTACTTCGATTCCTGTATGAGTAACATAGCGCTTCTTTTAGGATCCCTTAAGCTTGGACATGGATTAGATTAGAGATGTTTATAAGACATTATACATCATTGGGAGAACCGACAAGTTGTTGGTGTCCCCGGATCTTGGGTATAATTGGATGTCAGCAAGCACTTACTTCAGTCTAGCAATTAAATATTCATTTTATATTGATTTCAGACTCGTACTGTATCGAATAAACTCATGATAAATACTTTCACTATAAATTTGTACTGGATGTTCTAACTTAAAACTTTTTTTGCCTACAAATGCATCGTATCATCCTTCATGCTACGAGGACCTATTTCACCCCCAAGATACAGTTGGATCAAATAAAAAAACTCCAAAGCGAATTTTTCGCATTAAAATTAATATCTTGACGTGCATTCGGATAAAAAGAAGGTACATTTTCTTCTGAGTATTTGCAAAATATTCGTAACCATCAAAAAACGCTCTCTCAAATGAAATTATTTTATAACCTTAATTCAAACTCGTTTTGTAGGCTGTTATTTTTTGCATGGGAGCAATTAGCATCAGTTCTGATCTGAAATTTATCCTATTGCTATTAAAATATAACTTTAAGGATTATTTTATCTAACTTTTCATCCAAAATTAGTGCTCAATTTTTATGATTCTTTTAAACGATATGTATATCTCTCACCATATCCATATCATAAAGTTTCTGTATACGCTGGAAACATGGAATCAAGTCAAAATTTTCGCTTTTTATTCTTCAGCTTTTAGAAACACGTACACTTATTTCCTTTCGGTGTCCAGGGCTTGAAACGGAATCGGCCTATTATTCAATTTTCGAGTATAGTAGTAAATCTCTGGAAAGAGAACAAACAAATTTTGGTTGATCGAGTCAGTAAATTACAGTAAATCGTTGGCTCTCAGCTGCATCTAAGTTGAGTGATATTAATGCTCGCTATTCGTGAAGCGGAATTGCTCAATGTAATGGCTTAATATGCACATACACGGGATATTTAAATTACGATTTTGTTGTTACATTTTGTGTTTCTATATGAAACCTATTCACTTCTATGTTTTCTGCTTCCCGCCCTCACTTACTTTCAATAAATCGTCCCGCCGCATTAAAGAGTCAAACCTATTAAATTATAAACAATAAAAGCTCTTAGGCTGATTATTTACTACTTGAGTTGCTATTGCTGTCCTCAAGTAGGTTTACTAACGATGTTGTGTGATGTTTAGAGTCTAATTGTGGATTGAAGTCCATTTCTCTTCCCTTTTATAATTGTAATCGAAACCGCTCACTGCTCGAATAAATACGCCTCAATCATGTATTTTTATTATTTTTGAAATCAATAGTTGGCTCGGAATCTTCGCTTTCAGAGCTGAAAATTTTCTTCCTTCGCCTAAATAAATCATTGTTTTTATGGATTTTAAATTACTACAGACAATCTTACCACATGAATGACAAATTGCGGGAAAACATTGAATCTCCAGTTGATTAACTACCTGAGCCCTTAGATCTCAGGACAAAGAATAAGATGCAGAAGGATCGGATATAATGGAAAAAGTAACATCAACATTCAGGTCTATGAAAACATGTTAATTATCCAACAAATTGCCAAGTTTTTTACAAAGATCGATACTAATCTATTAAATGTCGTTTATTTCTGATAAGTCTTTAAAGAAAATGAAACCAAAGTATCTGAAACGTAATTAGGCAATGGTTTGGAACAAAAATTACTTTAATTTTCACTTCAATATTTTCCTAGGACTAGATTAATAATTTTATTGCTTTTAAAGCTTATTTTTTAACGTGTTCTAGCCCCTAGGTAGTTTACTCAACTAGACAACTTCTCAGAGTCCTCTTCTTTATCTTTTGGCATCAGTACCTAAAATTGAAAAAATAAATGTTACACTTGGAGACAATTGGAGCCCTTATAAAATATTTCACCTACTTCTTTTTCTGAGGTATCATTTGATAAACATTTAACGCTCTCGTGAATGTTCATTTCATTACCAGGAGAATTTATTGACTCCCAGAATTAAACGATTAACATCTCCAAAAGAAATAAATATGGCAATACCAGCTTCACCATTTAATGTTTTAATATTAGTTTTTTTCTAAACAATATTCTTTTTTCTTTACAAAATATATTTACTTGATTTTTCTTGTCAGAGATCTATAAACCATTTGAATTGAAGGTCCTATTATTTTTACAATTAAATAAACTTTTCAAAAATGAAAGTTTCTTTTTGTGTAACTTAATATTTCTCCCAATTATCGCCACCAATTTCTCTCTATATATATATTTTTATATTACTCAAAGTTATTCGCATCAAATTTTTGGTACTTTTACTAATAAAAATGAAAACCAGGTTTCATCTAGCGAGTCTGCCCTTAGATCACAAAATGCACCACAGTTTTACAAAATATTCAACTAGTATAGAAAATGATATCCTTCAAGTACATCATGCGCACAATTCGCGCTCTTTGAATGCTCTGAATGAATTTGGTAACATAAATTTCTGTCGGTATACTTTTTCTATTTTTCCATTTGCCTGTTTTGAGTTTGCAATTTTTAGTCAATTTATATCAAGTTGACGCTTCTCAAAAGTATTAAACGCGTACTTTTCGCATTAGGGAAGCATTAAAAGTTGTAAAGAGAAAGTTTTGAATGTATGATGAGCCTTTTATCCTGAAAAAAGCTGTTGTACGGCAAAATTAAGCAGGACCTGGTAATATAATCAGGCAGCACTTGTGTTACTGGCACCTAATTCAGTATGAGAATCTTCTGAGACGACTTTCTTCCAGATTTAAATCTGATGATAGAAAGTCTGAGTGTAATTTGATAGTAGATTAAGCAGCAAGAATATTTTTTAACTGTGAAATTATTTTAAAACTCGCTTAAATCATTGGGGGTGGAGAGTTTGTAGATTATGAACAATTGAGAGAGAATTTCGCAATAAATGAGAAATCGATATGAAAAACTCATCACGATACCATTTGATTTCTTGAAAACAATTTAAATTTGTAACTTTTAGGTAGTCAATTACTGCAGCAGTATCATAATAAAGGAAAAACTCGTTACCATTTCACTTGGCTCCTCAGTTGTGTTTCAGATCCTCCCCCGGATCAAGACTTCATTTGCGACGAAATTCATGATATATAGCGTGCGGCTAAAAATATGAAGTCCTGCTAGGAATTTAACGGGATTCACAAATTCAATATACTAGCAGAGAAAATAAATTCAATATTGTTTGAAAATAAATACTGATCTGATTTAAGATACTAAGGCATGATAGCTCCTTATTTACTAGATTCTTTGAAAACTTTGGTGACTTAGGTAACATTGCAAGCTTTCTATCCAACAAATGGTATTCTAAAGGAGTAAAGCAGTTCAATAACTGAACAGGAAAGGAAACCAGATAAAAGTGAAGCTACGCTAACTCTTAATTAGCAAAAGCTAGTAAGGAGGTGCTTAATAGTGGTCATGAAGAGCAATTACATAAAACTATTGTAGGTATATTAGAGACAGAAATATGTCGAAAGCAGACATAAAAAATAGAAGTGAATGACTCGAGAAAAATATCAAAAAGCCCGATTCAATTCACTAAACGATCACTACTGGAATCATTCACACTGAGGTAGATATAACAAGAGATTAAAGAGAGACCCAGAGGTTCCTGGAAAAGATGAACCTTTGAAGCATTCAGAGAGTTTTGATATCGTAAACTGCGTTAAAATATTTTGAAACATGACTTATTGCGCTACTTGGAGGAGTTACAGAGTAAATAAGGGCAAAATTATACTGTTTACTGTTAGATAAAAAGCGGTTGAGAAGGCATTAATTATTATTGAAGGCAGAATCGCTGAAAAATATCATTATGTGGGCGATAGACGGCAAAAGGATCATTGTATTATATAGTATTCAGCAAATTCTATAATTGCATCACCTAAGATAAGGAGCATTTCTGTGAATTATATTAGCTCCGTACTACGTACTGTTTCTTTAAGTTTTTAAGCCTAGAATTGAAATGGATCCTAGTTGAAAACATACGTAATGAAATTCAGACATCTCTGATACTAGAGAGAGGTACCGCTGAAGTAAGCATGACTAGAATAGATCGTTAATATCCGCCAAATTTCAGATAGATAAATGAAATCCAATTTCACTAAGATAAAAGAAGTTCATGCGATATTCAAGGCTTTAGTTACCGTACAGTTGGGTATTAATTACTCTTATGCGTAATTTGATGTCTTTACTCACATGATTGAACGATTGTATGAGTGTTAAAAATCGTGGGACTTGAAAATACAGTTAAATGGGGTAACCATATATTGTGAAGACCAAGAGTTGGAATTTGATAGTATTTTCAACAGAACTAGAGCACTAATGAAACACAGTTGGAGGCACTTTCTCTAACATTCTCTTCCTTTTATTTGATATTTCATCATATCTCATGTAATGTCCATACGTTAAAATACACTTTCACGTAGGTTTTGAATTTAACTCTAACAAACTGGGTGCCTCAAGATAAGTAGACTCCATTTATGTGAAACCTTTAAGTCGTCTGTCTTGGTTCTACAACCTTCCAGAGCAAGAATAAAACCATAATTTCAACTGTTACCAAGCCCTGTTCTATTTCGATTCATTTTTTATGAATCTTTGTCACCCTTTTTATTCACTATCAAATATGTTCCTTTTTTTCCTTTTTCCTTTATCTCAATGCATCTATCATGATTCACTCTCATGTTCACCGCATTGATATATGAAAATATCTTCCTTTTTTTATGGTGTTTAAAATTATAGACCTTCAAATACCCTTAGACCCGCTCATTCAAGTACTTACTTCTGAGAAGGCCTGGGTGTCTCATTTTGGAACGTATAAAACTTTGGTATCACGTCTGGATCGAAGTTAATTTTTAAACTTTCAGAAGTGTGTTATCAATTGCTCATTGTTTTCTCTGCTTGGAATATTTAGAAATATACATTTCCCCTCTACTTTTGGTGTATTGTTTCTACTGAAGACTCTAAGAAACCAAATCTTAAAAATTGTTGATGCCTCCTTTCTTTACATCTCATAAAACAGCTATTAATGGTTTTACTCAAAATAATTATACCGTTTCAACAGTTTTCATCTTTGTGTTACTTGCTTATGTCAGTTTCACAGCTTTTTACATAATTAAAACATAAAGTTAATATGTAAAAACTCATTGGAGTTCCTGTGTTTTTTCTCCAACACTTCTTAAAACAAACTTTCTCGGCGTTTTCTTTTCCAATTATTCCTTCAATCACAATCTGGACCCATTGAGACTACTCTCGAGTATAATTTATTCGATTTATTCTTTGGTTTGGTTTTCTGAATTCTAAACACGAGTTAACTGATTGCAATTTCATGTGAGCTCAGATATATAATTTCTTCAGCCCTAAAAATTTTGTTTATTCATTATTATAGATCACTGAAAATTAAACAAAATATTTATTCTTGTCGGAACAAGATTTAGAGAGGTTCTGAAGAATCTTGATATCAGAGAACTAATGATGCTTAATTGAATAATCTTCTCTTTCGTTGTAGAGTTAATGTTTTGGAGTATCCTCTACAAAAACTCTCGACTAATCTTATTTATAACAAGTACAGCGCTAAAGAAAATCAAACTCCTTTCAGGGCTCATTACAATCATAATTGTTTACCAGCATACAAAAAGGCCTAGTGCGAAATCTAATTTTTATTGTAGTTGGCGTTAAAAATAAGTTCAGAATCTATTTCCCTTTGGACAATTCTGATGTGGAATTGAAATGGAGAAAAGTATAGTCGCAGAAGGTTGCGATTACTGATTTTTTAAATTAATTTATAGGATTTTAGTGCACTAAAATTAATTTCAATCTTTTCTGGTTTTCAGATCGTACTCCACCCATATCCGAATCAAAGTACTTTTATATTATTTCCTTTCATTTTTCTAGCTAAATTGTTCCTAAAAATCAAATTTAACATGATATGGTGATAAATGTTCAAATCGAGTCGCAAGGTAATCAGATATCACTAGATATCGACTGCAATGGACTTTTATGAAAATGTCTCATCAAAAAGATCAGATAAAGCTCGAGAATATCTTACTTATGTGTGGGGGCATAATATTTCTGTATGATAAATTTTTTGTACAAATTGAATAGTTACATAGATTCGCTATTTAAATTTCTCATCAAATACTGCAGAATACTGTTCATGATAGCGTTCGCCTGTTTGAGGCTCTCAGTCATCTCTTTTTGTAGCTCATGTATTTTTTATTATCACAGTGAAGGTG
This sequence comes from Kappaphycus alvarezii, assembly GCA_002205965.3. Lineage (NCBI taxonomy): Eukaryota > Rhodophyta > Florideophyceae > Gigartinales > Solieriaceae > Kappaphycus > Kappaphycus alvarezii. The sequence goes on from NADL03000599.1 coordinate 2,981,990, forward strand.
CAATGTATGTAGGGTCACCCTTTTCCTATCAAGGTATAAAATAAGGAAAGATTCGATTGCTACTATCCAAAAGAAGATTTGGAAACCAATTTGCGACATCATCGAATTACACAAGACTCTAAACAGTGTCTTTGTATACATATGGAATGAAAGCACCGGGGTGCTCTGAAAAAATCCAAACACATGAATTTGACTCCCATATCATCCATAATCGGGGGAACTATTATGTAAAATGATCTCAGCATCGAGTATATTTATATTGCTATGGAAATCCTCGAAATGGAATATATGGTATTGTTTTTTGACAAAAAATTTCGCATATTCAGAGAAGGGGACATCCTTGATATAATTTTGAAAAATAACTTGCATCTAAGCAAAAAATAACGCTTGCAGTGGTACTATAGTATCCTTTCAGGACCAAAAACGATCACCAGCACCGATAATCAACACTAACAGACGTCGCTCATAAACTTCTACAGAAACCTCACCAGTCAAATAAACGCGGAAAACCCGGTTTTGTAAAGACTTACTTCATCTCGGCGCCAGATGACCATCACCTGCTCTCATTCTTGACACGTATTTGCTGCAAATTTTATCATACACGATGAAATTGACGAAAGGGATAAACAATCAGGTGTCATATCTCCTTTTTCAGCGCCTTGAGCAATACAACAGGACTTTTTTCAGTTCAAGAATGGTTTACTTCCTCCTTCTTTTTACTAAATGGACCTCAAAATCAAATCAGAACTACACTACATCAAATATACGCTCATAACTCATTGGCTATTAGTTTTCACCTTCTCATCTACAATTTTTTTGAGTTCTATTACATCTTCTTGATAACTCGCTTACATTATAATGCTCTGATATTGCGACGCAAAGGTGACTTTGCATAGCTTTCAAATTTGGAATGAAACATTCGCTAAATATTACAAATGGTCTCTGTCATATACACTTATTTTCGGCTCTGCAAAGCTCGTAATTGAACCAGATTACGACAACGCGTCAACATTACCATAAATCGGAATTAACACCCATAGTTTCGAATACTCTACTATATTGGATAAATTTATTGAAATAACTAAGCCTGCATTTAAGCTATAGATGAATGCATACTTAAGCTGTATCAGACACCAATTATCTCGCCAACGATTGTCAGATGTACGTGCGTCCTTAATTGGATATTATGAGCAGCTTTGTCATTAAATGCGGTATAATGTAAGAAAGGGATGAGAAATAATATATTTTTTTCATCATGAACTTTGATAACACAACCGAGCTTTAATGCAAAAGAGATAAATAATTTGTTCACCTAACCTTCCATACATTATTGACTTACTTGTCTTTTGGCTCCAACCCTCTCCTATTCTAGTAAACTCCAAGCACTTCATGTCACATATTAATGAGAGTTCTAATGAACAGGTAGGGACCAGTGATTAGCTATTAAATTATTACATAATACTGTACTTTCAAGTATTCAAAATTTTTTCAAAAAATACTCCAAGAAGAAATTGCGTTCTGTTTTAATAAATTAGCTACCTGACTTGAAAAAAATTTGAATAACTCTTTTCTCTCATGAAGTATTGATTCAATCAATGATGGTGAACCTTTCAAACGATGGCAAGAACTTCATAAAGACCAAAATCTCTATCGCAACATCAAAATTACACATAATGAGATCTTTTATACCCTTCTCAAGCTATTTTTTGATACCACATAACTTTTCTCAGAAACTCCTGCACTGAACCAAGATGGCAAGTGATATAAGCCTAGATTGATTTATTCCATGCCCCTTGCAGGCTTCGGATTAGAACCAACTCGAAGCTCTACAAACGCATATACTAATACACGTTATTGGTAAGTGTTGCCAATGAATAAACACAAAAGCTTCAATATATGCCTCAAGAACCCTTAATAGTGGTGCAATTCTTTCAGAGTACAAATCAAACCTTTTCTGATATGGACGCGTAAAACTAGTCATATTTATTATGTAAGTTTTGAATGAATATGTAAAGGTTGCATAGCTTCAAAAATTATTCTAGTTATTCTGATGTAAGGTGACTTCTCCAATAAAGATACTTTTTTGTCAGAAGAGTTTTCCAAACAGAAAATTTTGAATACCAATGAAGCAGATTGAAAAAATTAATCCTTTTACTGGCAAAATACTTGCACCTGAAATTCTGCTTCAATGGCTCATATTCGACAAAATTTGGTATCAAAACTCTTTGCCATGGGTTTTTATCTTTTAAAAAGTACATTATCAATTTAGGGAAAAAATCTATCTACATTTTTGCCCTCAAAGGACGCAAAATTAATAAAGCGCTCGTGAAAATACGAAAATTTTAAAAGTTGAACTAATGTGATAAGTAAGGTGGCTGTTCGAAGTAAGAGCTGATCTAATTCCCAATCTTTTTTGAGATTAGTATTATATTTTTCAAAATAAGACAAAGGGGAGTTTAATATAGAGATGTTACTGAAGCGGTACACCCAGTCATCCTTGACAGGGAAGCATTGGCTTTTGCTGAAATTTTTCTACATACCTCTGCATAAGTCAATGAAACATCAACTTTCGTCTCCAAGTGATGTTTATTGAGAGCAGCTCCGAGGCGGTATGACAAAAATGTAGAAAAGGCCTACTTTTGAATCGATAAAAACGAAATTGAACCAAAGGGGAGGCTATTGACGTTACGGACCGTAAAATATGGAACGAAAATGGAAAGTGAAAGAGAACCGGGAGAGGGAAAAGTTACGTTCATGTTTTATGAAGCAATCAGTATCAAACCTGCAAAGGCAAGTGAAATATCTCAAAAAGTTATTCCATTTTAATTTAAAAAAGAAAAAAAATCATTATGTGCACTAATTAAGCTTGGAAACCTCGAAAAGCTGAGATAAAGCATGGACTTCACAGTTGCTCCCTATCCTCAACAGTTATTCGTTGTAATATCTGCAAGTATGACATCACCAGTAAATTATTTCAATACATGAGCATTAAAAAGCGGGGTGAAAAGCGGGGATTCCTTTGTCCATAGAACTCATTGGAATCCTTGCATAGAAACACTGATAAGATAGAACAAGCAGCTGCAGAAAATAATAGTTTTGCGTAAAGCACTTCGGTGATGTTTCCCTCATATTCTACAGATACATGAAATAAGTGATGCCAAGCATTCAGAGACGTATGGACAGAAATTATCGGGAATATATTGTAGCCCGACTAATGACATGTTGAATAAGTAAAATTTCTTACGTATTAATTGTAGCGGAGCTAATTTTAATTTGGCAAAAAGATGGTGAACTCGCCTTTCAACTCGTTTAAATTCGAATTGAAAATAATGAGACCGTTGAAGACCAACACCTTTAGGAGATGAATATAGAGAAAAAAGTAGGAACTAAGTTCAGCATTAAAGAAATTTCCGGTCTTACGAAGGCCTTCTGCTCCTTCAACCTATCAATGAATACAGATTATAATAAAAGGGCGATAGGATTCCTTACACATATATTAGCTATCTGTTTACGGATTATTCGAAGCAAGAGAATTGTTTTGTATAGATTCATCGCTTAAAATCAGCTACTGCAGCACACACACTGATTTTTTGGGAACATGAAGAACACATACAATCGCTTACGTTACAAAGGATGGGACTGGGAATACGAAAAGGTAGGTAGAGGGAGACTAAAATACGAACTTACCCCTTTCAAAGTGCAGAATACAATAAAAGATAGAAAACATCATTTAAAAAAACAATTTACGAAAGCACAAAGGTAAGTGGTAGAAATGTTTCGAGACGTTCAGTTCATCTCATGGATGACGCAGAGTATTTGTTGCAAAATTCTGCAGTTTCGAAAAGCAAATTCCAAAATTTTACTCCAGAGACTAAAAATTAAAGCTTTCCGAGTACTTGTGGATTGTTGAAAAATACTTTAAATGCAATCGAAAGTCAAATAAATAAAGAGCACCGTGTATGACACTTGAAATGAAAATTGTTCCCACTACGAGCATTATAAAGGCTGGAATGACATTATTTAGATAAACAAGCCCATCGAAAACCTTGAATTCTTGTTTTTGGCTTTCAGGTCCATTGGACATACGTTTCAGAAGTTTCCTAATTTAGAAACCTTTACAATTCAGAGGGATATTAAAAATGCTGATCTACTCATTAGAAATAGCACCGAGTTAGCGGTGAAAATTTGCACTTCCAAGAAACAACATTATGAAATTGAAGAATAAAGAATTGATATAGATGTGGCTGGGGATTATGTTGATCACAATAATGGCGATAATTTTTTTTGCATTCAGTATTCATAGGCTCCATTTCTTCTACCCACTAATGATTCATCTCTTACTTCGACTTCATTTCAGAATTGTTCATTTACATGGCCTTGATGGTGCTTTCCGTAATAACTTTTCGGGTTCAAATCGTAGTCATTCAAAAAATCTACAGCAACGGTGTTGTCCAACGAAGCATGTCTTACGGCTGTTCCTATAGTAGCCTTATGACATAGTCTTGCCGAGTTCTTTCTCCTTCCCATCACCCTTAATGCACATACCTGCCTCCTGTATCGGGAAAAAGCCGTTTACATCTCTAATCAGTAAAGCATCCAAATTCGTTCCCATTTTCATTCCCCAAAATACTCGAAAAATGCCACTAATCACAATACCTACTCAACCCAGAGTCTTTCATGGGACATTTATATGCACCTTAGTTCATATTTCCTTTAGAGCGGATAGTTGCTTTATTTCGCAAAAAAATTACCCTGACTTTCGGCAAATACCAGTAATAGTCCGTTGATTCCACTTCGAAGACAGAAATCATGATATTAAGATGAAAATTGACAACGAAATTCACTTCCATAGAGAATGTGATCAAAATACTGGTTATTTGTTGCCAGAATTGAGCTTTCCTTTTTTCTGCATTCATAGACTCTGAACCGGCTTAGCATATGATTAGACCTCCCTATGACAGCATATCTTATCCAGTGGACGTTATAATACTTTTGTTTCCGTTTTATGGTTTTTTTCTTGTTATTACCTATCCTTTTTCAGCAGATATGGTATTGTACAAAGAGTGCAGTTTCTATCAACTGCCAATCACTATTAATCGTTGTACTGCATATTAATCCGAGTGGGACACATGGCGTGCGATCCGGACAACTCTAAACCAAACTTAGACCTGATATTGTCGCAAATGGCTGCCATTTATCGTGCAAAATGTCGATCTTACTCATCTCTAACCTAGATACTTATTTCTTGGTTGATTATGGCTTACTTATCAGTCCGGGGCAGATAGTACTAACCCACTTGAATATGATTTATACCTGCCCAACCAGTTGTTCTGAATAGACATCCACCCTGGTGTTGGCTCTGATATTTAATCCAAAGATTCGCCTCTGCAAATCCTTTTTAACGGAAACTTTTGCTTAAGCAACGTTTATTATGCCAGTTTCCTCCCTCTTTTGCCTTCTCTAACCCCATATTATAATAACCCTTTTATGGTTCTTCCATGACATTTACTCACCACTGGCTCCTTGGATTTCTGCGTCTACATACAAATAGGAACTTTAAGGTTGTAGTTGCTGACTACAACCTTATATCCAAAGTAGATTCTCAGCGCTACTGACTCGCTGTTTATCGCCCTTAATTTGGTTTCGTACCCGGCGTGTCCTCGGTTCTTTTGATCTAATTATTCGCAAGGATTTAACATTATAGTAACATCCATCTGGCGAAGTAATCTTCTCCGCTCTCCAAACCCAACTTCTCGTCGCCATCGGCGAATTGTGTTACTGCATCGCAGATTGATTTAAGAGAAAGAGGGACAGCGCGCACCCTTTGAGTCTTTGTCAGTTTTCTTTGTTTTCTTATTTTCCGGCAGGATCCTGTAACTTCAAGAAAACACCTGCGTAACTCGCATTACACTATAGCGGGGCTTACCAATAATCCTGGGTGAATATTGTAAATAAAGGAAAGACAAAAAAACTATTCAAATGGAAAGACTAACAGAAGATACTTTCGAGGACATAAATATATCTATACTCCTCAAAGCTACTATCGTCGGGATCAGAAATAAACAGCGCATGCATAATATACACTCTTTTCATATGATTCCATTTAAATTCCCTCGGACGGCTCAGAATGGTAAGTAAACTCCGCAAAAATATGCAGATCCTCATTCCAATCCAGTATCCTCAATTGCGATTATTTTCCTAATAAGAATCCTGAATCTCTAGTAAATCCTCTAAAAATGACGCCCATGCAACAACTCGGACCTTCAGAATATTATACTGCAGTGGCTCTCGTAGGTCGACGGACTCATGCAACTGCTCTTGTACCCCCTACTTTCCCTATGAAGCTTCTAAAATGTGACCGGCAATCCACTATCTAGATTGTTGGGGTTAAATCATGCCTCTGTAGTCCTCTAAGCCTGTGCGTCCGTGCTAAAGAAAGCCAAGGCCATTAATACACCCTTTTCTGCCGCTGCTATTTCCGAAAGAAGCTAAAAATTCAGGTTATGTATCCTTTTCAATCGGAAAAGGGCATAATATTACTCAGTATTCACGAAAAATGAGGAAACTATTGCCATTGAACGTAAATCCAGTCTACAAGGACAAATTGATACAAGGAAAGGTGCCCGTACTGACTCTCGTGCACAAAGAAAATTCATCTGCTATACACAAGCCGCCGATAATTTATATATACTTTAATCAAATTCAAGCTGAATATCAGCCGAAACTTAAACAAGTTCGGGAAAACGTCCAATGTGGTTTAGGGTCGATGACTACTCAACCCCAAATGCTTACATCTCTTATGCAGCTCCAAGAGATTTCGTGAAATCGGATACCAAATTTTTACTAGGAATTGACATAATAGAAGAGCCACAGATGTATTTCATCAATACTAAAAATAATTTGAATCACTTTGTCCTCAAACGGAAAATGCCTCCCGGTCGAAACAATACCATGCGTGCTTCAAATGCAACAGAAGTAAAGTTAATTTCAACCATAATGAGCCGACAAAAACTTCATTGGTGATTAAATTTCACTGCCACATATAAGCCATTCAATATTCTCAAAGAGCTCGTTTAGAAAAGTTTGACGCTAAAAAACCAAGTCTAGAAGAATTGTCCCAACGTCCTGGCCCAACTCCTGTTCGATTTAAAGTGCCATCGCAACGTACATATGACATAGTGTTCGGGGAATAATTCCACCAGATTTCGTGTTTCAGATTGATCTTTTAAGCATCTGACAAGAGAAAGAGATATTTCGTGAACTACGGGAAGATATTATCGACCCCTCCGAATTAAATACTTCTCTATTTTTGTAAACCCACCTTGACACCATTTCGTTCTACATAAAACCCACCTAAATAAGCTTTCTTTTCACTCTACAGAAAATCATCGATTCTAACGATCCCTCTACTGTCGATTTGGTGAGTCTTTCATTACATTAATTTTGAAACCTTCATCTACTAAACGGGTTTAAAATCTTTCTGTATTTAGATATTTAAGTTCTTGTTTGGCGCTAGAACTATCTTTTACTCCTTACTGCCTATTTTCGGTTAAGCAAAGCGAAAGAAAATTACGGGAATCATTAAATGCTGCACATTGAAAATAATATGCAATGATGATGTACCGCATAATGCCAAATTTCCAGACGGAAATTTTGTGCTCTCTATCATAAATCTGGCACTGGTAGCGAATTCTTGAATGCTACGTTTGCTGCCCAAACACAGCTATAAGTGAAATTTTTTGCTAATTAAATTAGAATTTCTCGCCAACATTTAGTTCAGATATTAGTCGGATTTTTATCTACTTTTGATTTCAAGTTATTTCTAACGGACTTTATGCAACAAAGCACAGAGTCTCTGATACATATTTATTTGAAATCGCAAAAATTGTTTGAGCTTTGCAATAATGCAATGATGAAGCTTTTAAATCACTGTATGGAGTTTGAAAGCTTGATTAATGGAGTCAAACCATCGAAAATTATCTCCGATCTTATATATGAATAGAATAAACTCCTTGGATACCATTCTCCTCTAAGATGTTTCGTAAGAAATTCTTTGGTATTTGCATGACTACGATCAACGATTTATTTTAACCCATAAATGAAATCATTGAAAAGAATTCAAGAAATAAACGAAAGTGGCCAAAGGTTTAAACAAATTGATTACGCAAATACTCAATTCTCTGGAGTGCAGATTAAGATAAAAGCTTTTACATTCGAAGAAGATCAATAAAAATACATTAAAAGACATAAAGTGCTCTTTTAATGCTCTGTTAATGCCTTAAAAATTACAAAAATGCTAAATTAGCTTGATATTATTACATGAGCCCGTATATTTCATCGAAAGTCTCCCAAACAGCTCAAGTTACTGAATATGTACTCAAAAAGGATCCATAAAGCACTTCTTGTTGTCAAGTACTCGTTGTCAATTATGTGCCAAGTGTTGTTAAAAATAACAATTATATCCGACCAAAGTTACCAAAGCTTGCCATCAACTCATTTCACCTACAAATTTATTCAGACGCATCGTTTGCGACAAGTATTGAAGATCCTCACGGATTGGTAACATTATATCTTTTCCGAGAAAAACTTGCCACTTCCATCAACCTCTGTGCCGGACATTTCATAAGTCTAAACATGTTACTAGATCTGTTCTGGTTATTGAACTTAAGACACTAGGTAATGATACTGATATGCCTTACTCTTTGAAACATGGCTTACGAGGAATGCTCTTACGACCTGCCCCTATCACCATGTTTACGAATACCTTGTATCTTTTTGATGTTACCTCTAGAGTAACTATGACTGCTAAAACGCGTCTCATAGTTGATATTGCTACCACGAAGGGTTCTTACAAGTTAAAAGAACCTCAGAAACATCAATAAGCTCTCTGAATTTTATTTCTGTGACGCGTTGACTAAATTCGAAAGCGATTTTATCATCCAAAGAATCATTAGGGATGGTTGAGTAAGCCATCCAGTCGAACAGTGAATTGACAGATCAAGAAATATTTGTTTTGAATTAAAAACGAACAGGAATGGTGGGAATGTTCGAACTACAAATATTGCCCAGATCAAGTGACAGAAATTGGCTATTTACCTACATTACTTCCAATTAATTACATACGCATGATCCTGCCACGAATGTAGGGAGAATTAGCATTCTTATGTTAAGTTTACTGCGCTCTATGACATCAGCTGGTCTAATTTATACAACAGACGCTTCCCGCGGGCAGGGAATTCTACAATATAAAATTCGGGATGTTTTTAAATCTCGCACACAATCACCATATCATCAAGAACAAAAAACACCCCAAACAGAAAGTTTTGGTATTCAGCAGTAAATTCTCAAGCTACTTTGGCACAATGTAAGTGTGCTCACCCATTCCAAGTACTCTGTGCAGCACTTCGGCCTTATCCCAATGTACTTCAGAAAGCCGAAATATATTCAAAAGGACATTCCGACACAGCTATGGGGAAGGAACTAAGCTACCCAAAAGGTCACGTTAAAGCCAGCCGTGAAGCATACCGTCGTTGACATGATGGCTGCTGCATCATTCTTTTGCATTAAACTCTAAACTTTCCAAAGGTCTCCATGGACCTCACGGTCACGCTGCTTGCCACGTCACTTGGCTTTGCGAATATGTCCGTGTACCAACATCCGAGAGTGAGGAATGGCACAGTCACAAGCCTAACTCTGCTGGAGGTCGCGACAAATTATATATTCTGTTCTTCCAGTTTTGCACCACATTTAGAGAGGAAGAAGGGCTCAAGGCCTTCACTGTAGTGCAGGGGGTATCGAGTGCATTCATGAAGTTGACATAAAAACTTTTGATTCCTCCGTTGCCTCCCCCTGCTTGGATTTTGGATGTGCGCAAATTCGCACACGAAAAAATTTAGATGAGGACCATAATTGTATACAGTATTGGAACTGGGAAGATATTTTTACAGTTTTTGAATTTGCAAGATATTTTTAATTTGGGTGAGTGTGGCAAATTCATCGGTTGATTTTTTATTTTAGGACACGCTGTCATAGTGGATGTCAGTACAGTTCTAGGTTGTGGGTGATACTACGAGTGACTCTGAAAGGTCTATATAATGGCCACATCAATTCCCACCCCTGGCCGATGGGTGGCTGGCATGGGTATGGCACCTAGATATTTACCTTGAGGAAATATCTTCTAATGGTCTCTCTGGTTCACACGATTCCCGTGAATGCGTTTTATGGTATTTAGTATGTTTGATTGAGACTTTAGGATTAGCCGAAAGTCTATATAAGCTGAGTAAAGTGCTTCCTCCTTGAGAGGTCAAGCAAGTTGGCAGACAACTTCAGGTCAAGCTCCGAGTAGTAGGAAGTTGAGAGTCAACTTCAGACCCAGAAAACTTTTTCCTAAGCTGGTCGCAGAGCATCAGTGGTAGACCTGCCCCTTTTATACTTGCTTGTAGCCCTCTCAACTCTCTCCCATATACACTCCTTTTTATTTGTTCAACTATACCACGGTAGCACTTTTGTCGCTCGCAACACCTCCGTCTTGGGGTAGTTGGTTCTAAGTATCTCTTCTCCCGACGATTTACCCCTATCATTTGGTACTCTTGTGGAGGGGGTTGCACCCGAGGTATTCGAGTTGAGCAGTCTTAGGGAACCATTCGAGGGGATTTCTTTTCTGTAATCATGGATCTCAACGCTGCTCGTATAACGTTCACAGGGGGCAAGAATGAAGACGTTGAGGAGTTTCTCTATACATATGTCAACGTTGTGATGCGTGAGAAGAGCGATGAAGAGAAGGCCGAAAGTATCTTCGCCTATCTTCATGGTGACGCAAAGCACAAATATAAGGCCAAGTTTATCAACGGGTGGTCTCTTAACGGGAATGGGCGTAACTTCGGTGAGGTATGTGAGTGGCTTGTGAAAGAATATGCTAAGCAGGTAGAACCAGATGAGATGATTCGTACCGCCATAGAGGCCCGGCTCAACTTCGACGATTTGTTAAGCTCATTGGTATACTTGTGTGATCTCTATGAAAAGGCTGGGTTCAACGCCCAAGCCAAGTACGGAATGCTGCGTAAGGCGGCGATGGGGGATAAGCGGCTCTCCGATTTCCTCCTCATCAAGGGCCCTCACACTTTTAATGAACTGAAGGGTACCATAGTAGAATTTGTCAAAAATTCGGAGACGTTTCAGTCACTAAGTGAAATACCGAGGGAAACCCGTACATCTATGCCGATCGTGCATCCTGAAAAGAATTATCAAAGGCCAGCTACTAGCGCAGCAGCATTGGAATCAGTCAGGAGCGATGTCAAAAACTTGGAAGAAAGGTTGGAAACCCGATTCGATAATCGACTTGACATGATAACCTCGCAGTTGGAAAGCCTTACTCTTACCATTAAGAAGAACCAGTCTGGGGCCCCCAAGGCCGCAGAAGTCTGTTCCTACTGTCACAAGCCTGGACACTTTGCAAATAGGTGTCCTGATAATCCACATAGAAACACTCGTTGTGGAAAGTGCGGTCGTTACGGGCATCATGAAAGTAACTGCTGGTCTAAAGACAACAGAAGAGCAAATTTATCGGACGCGAGGAGTGAGTCAGGACCAGAGATGAAAATCTTACAAAACAGGAAGGATCAAAGGTTGGCGGATGCCGGTAATGTATCCATCGCTGAAGAAATCAGTCAAGTTAATGTGACAAAAAGGGATGGGGAAGGGAACGTTTTGTCGAAAAAACCTAGGCTAGATTATGGAATGCTGGAGCATATCCCAGCACCTGTACCTCCTCGAACCAAGAGGCTTGATCAAGTTGTTCCAGGGGTGGGAAACACTTCGGCCAAGAAGACGAGAAAGAGTAAGAAATTTAAGAGTATCCCGAAGGACGTACTAGAATATGTGAAGAAGTACAATTTGGTGGCTGAGCTTGCATCGCCCCAACTGGGATAACGTTTGGTCAACTTTTGAGGGGCGACGCAGAGGATGCGAGAAAAGAACTCAAAAAAATTATCAGGTCTAATAAGTCCGCTAAGGGTAAGAAACTGTTTCTTCAATCGGCCTCGACAGCACCAAGACGTCTTAAACTAGTACCAGTCAAAGTATTGGGAATGCAAACCCAAGCTCTTTTCGATTCGGGCGCTGTTCCAAACCTTATCAGAAACTTTGGTGACAGATTTAGGTCTCGAAATTATTCCAACTACTCGAAGAATAACTGTGGCGGATGGAACCGTCTCAAAATGCATGGGCACTGTTACAAGGTTTCCGTGTTCTTTGGGGACTCTAAAGTTGATTAGACTTTCTCGTCATGCCTGATCCCTTTCGATGCAATCATTGGCTGTCCTACCATGGAAAGACTAGGGACCTGCATTGACTTGGGCAACCAAATCGTTTCAGTTAATGTTGACGGCAGAACGTGAAGATGCCCCTGGATTTCGACAAAAGCACACATCCGGAAGATCTAAAGAACGGACAGTGAAGATTTCACTTCTAGCTATGACAGCGAAGATTCCGAACCAACTAACACTTTCGGAAGTGGAAAGGGTACGCTCGGGGGATGAACATGACATGGGACGATTATGATTCTGGGTTTGAAACAGATGAAGAATGGAATTCTAGGGTAGGTTGACACCTGAATGTGTTTCTTTTTGCGATAATATCGAATCAAAGGACGGAATTCGGCATGAAAGAAGATTACAATTGCAAGGAAAACAGGAATATATCGAATTCCATATCTGAAGATGTGAGCACGCCGGAAGAGGTCCTTCAAAATTTGGAGGTGAGATCAAGAAAAAAGCGCCAAATGGAGAAATTCAAGAAAAAGTACAGCACCTTCCAGCCCCGCCTCAATGAAATATCCGACATGTTAACATCTTCCGAAGTAATTGCATGGAGTGTATCAGATTTAAGACAAGCAAGTGTACCGGTCACTCACTCATTTGAACTTACCGATACTCAACCAATTTACCACAGGCCTAGACGTCAACCGCCAAAATATGACCAATTTATCTCAGAGAATGTTACAAGTATGCTGGAAAATGATATCATTCGGCCAGTTTCATCCCCATGGTCATTTCCAGTTGTGGTCGCACCAAAGAAGGATGGAAAGCTGCGTTTTTGCGTCGATTACCGACAACTGAACCAGAGAATGATACCCGATCGATTTCCGATTCCGAATATGGAGGAAATCCTCGAGGACTTGAAGGACGGGAGATACTTCACCTCAATTGATCTTTACACTGGTTATTGGCAGATTCCATTGGATGAAAAATGCAAGGAAAAAACAACTTTTACCAGCAAAGCCGGTACATTCAGGTTCGAAGTGATGCCTTTTGGTCTCATGAATGCCCCAGCTACATTCCAAAGAATGATGAACGAGGTTTTGAAAGGACTTCCATTTGCAAGAGTTTATATCGATGATGTAGTGATATTCTCAAAAACCTTGGATCAGCACATATCGCATGTCAAGACTGTGGTGGAGAAAATAGCTGCGTACAGCCTGAAAATTAAGTTAAGCAAATGCTTCTTTGCGAAAACGTCTATCCAATTACTCGGTCATATCGTCGATCAAGAGGGAATTAAAGTGGATCCAGAGAAAACGAAAAAAATCAAGTTGGCACCAAGGCCCGCTTCAAAGACGGAGGTTCGAAGCTTCTTAGGACTGGCCTCATATTACAGGAGATTTATCAAAGATTTCGCCAAGACTGCAGCACCGTTACATGCCAGCACAACAAAGAACGGAAAATTTTTATGGAACAAGGAAATGCAAACCGCATTTGAAGAGCTTAAAGATAAGCTATGTGTCCCCCCAGTGCTCATGTATCCAGATTTCAAGAGACCATTTGTTGTGGAGACAGATGCCTCAGAACGGTCTTTGGGTGCCGTTTTGTCCCAAAAAGATGAAAACGGAAGACTACACCCGGTTCAATTCGCAAGTCGCACTCTGAATGATGCGGAAAGGAGATACTCAGTCTGCGAAAAAGAAGCGCTCGCTGTTGTCTTCGCACTGAAAAAGTTTCGCGTATACCTTTTATCACTCGAGAAATTTGTCTTGATAACTGATCACCAGGCACTTAAGACAGCATTCCAAAAGAAAGATGTACATCACCGCTTGGCCCGATGGCTCGACATTTTCGCAGAATATCGGTTTGAAATTGTGTATAGGCCCGGACGCAATAATCAGCCTGCCGACTACCTATCCCGCTTGAGGGATCCACTGATTCCAAATGAAAAAGCTTCCGAGAACATCGTCGGAGTTGCCGAGGTGCAAGTGCCGAACAATAACGAGTACGAAGCTAATATTGACGGACTAATTAAATTCCTGGATGGACTAGAAATGAGAAAGGTTGATATTGAACACAGAAATTGGGTACGTAGGAATCAAAAGGCTTTTACACTATGGAATGGGAAACTCTTCCGACACACGAAAGCCGGTCCTCGACTAGTGGCCCCTTTGAAAGAAAGAATGAAGATCTTGAGGACTTTTCATGATGAGTTAGGGCATTGGGATCTCGAAACAACCAAGAAATTCGTTACTGAGAGATTCTGGTGGCCCAGTATCCATAAGGACGTCTATAACTTCGTGAAAAGCTGCGACAACTGTCAAAAATTCACGCCAATACGAAAGTATAAGACAACTCTAGGCTTTCCAGTTTCCGGTCTCTTTGAAACCTTTTCAATTGACTTTGCCGGCCCATTCAAGGAAACCTCTTCCGGAAACAAATATCTCCTTATAGGGGTGGAACATCTTACTGGATGGCCAATAGCAGTTGCAGTTGAGGAGGCCAATGCTGAAGTGGTCCTGAGATTCATCGAAAAAGAAATAATTGAACCGTTTGGTCTTCCAAAAAGGATCATCTCGGATAACGCACTTTGTTTTACTGCAACTTCACTGCTTCGTTTCTTGGAAGAAAAAGGTATTCAGCTAAAGACAGTTCTCGCATATGCTCCTATGTCAAACGGGAAAGCGGAGAGGATGGTTGGAACCATCAAACGATCAATATCGAAAACTATGTCCGAGAATGAAATCCAGTGGGAAGATGCCTTACCAAAAGTGTTATACGGCTATCGGCGAAGAAGAGGAAGAAGTGGACGGTCACCGTTTGAGCTAATGTACGGAAGAGCTCCTAGAATGTTACAGAGAGATATGGAAACAAATGTTATCGATGAAGAGAGTAGAGAGGTCGAACTATTGGCCACCGAAAGCTGGAGATCACACCGCGCGCTAACACAGACAAGAAATAAGGATGAAGAGCCTCCAGTCCAAACTTTCTCAGTCGGCTCTAAAGTACTTGTAGCACACGGAAAAGCAATGCAACAGGCTGTGAAGTGGCCGGCTTTCCAAACAAAGTACTCGAACCCTTGCATCGTCACGGAGGAAAGACACCCGCATTATAAGCTCTGTTCAAGCTCAGGGAAGAGATCAAGGAGGGCAATCCATGCACGTCGTCTGGTCCCTTACCATCAGAGGCCTGAAGAATTCCTTCTCACACAGGACTATGCGCAACCACGAGGCATACTCATCTTTAACTATAGAATGATTCCTATGGGAGGAAAAAGGGCCTGGGAATGGATCATCTCGATTACGCGTGACTACTACGAACTCCACGTAATCATCCATTTCTACATTAATATATGCCTATGTTTTCGTACGTTGAACGGACCATTGCTACCTCAAGAAGATTTCCGACTATTGATCAGAGTTCTATTCTCATTCCAAAACGGAAGGTTCACGGAAGCAGGTCCAGAGTTTGTGGAAGTCATATATCATTACTCTATAGGGAGGTATGGAATGGTAGCTATCGGAGACTTGTCGCAAACATATCTGAACATTATCCGTCCAGTTTACGTATTTCTCAAGAACAACCAAGATGTGCGACTGAGAGGTTACAGCTTGCCCCCTGATATGGAATATCGACTGGTCCCATATCCTCTATGGGAACCTTACGTTGCTCCGCTCAGAAATACAACCTCAGCCGAAGACCAGGATCCTCCCGAGGCCGTGATGATGATACGAGCTGGACCATCAAGTGATCGGGGCGGATCATCGAAGAGGGCAAGGCGTCGGGAGCAGCGAGGAAGATCGCCAAGAAGATCGCCTCAAACACCGCCTAGTCTCCCAGGGGGAAACTATGCATCCTTAATTATTGGACGGCTACCAATTAGACGTTGGCTTCGCGAAATGACAGAGGACCCACGAGAAGCAGAAGTAATTTCCTTTTTTGCATTAGTATTTGCATGTGCTTCCAGACCATTCACGGGGCGCACCTTACTCGTGAGGACTCAGTCCTTATGTTGCGAGTTTTTTTCTCCTTCAGATACCCGTTTCTGGACCCGTTGCCAGAAAAGTTTGCATACTACGTTTATACCTCACATTTGGAAGGTTTGGAGAAGTGAAACGGGAGGAGCTCATTAGAGAACACTATGAAACCATACGCCGAATCTACGAAACTCTTGACCAAGGAGATGAGCCGGTCATCGCACGGTAACACTCTCTCATCATATTGGAAATGAGCTACTACCATATCCTTATAGTGAACCCTATACTCTCCCTGATGAATGGATAGAACTCCCACAAGAACAACAAGAGCAGTGACGAGCCGGGACGTTCGTCTTGAGCGGGAGGGCGTGATGTGCGCAAATTCGCACACGAAAAAATTTAGATGAGGACCATAATTGTATACAGTATTGGAACTGGGAAGATATTTTTACAGTTTTTGAATTTGCAAGATATTTTTAATTTGGGTGAGTGTGGCAAATTCAATCGGTTTGATTTTTTATTTTAGGACACGCTGTCATAGTGGATGTCAGTACAGTTCTAGGTTGTGGGTGATACTACGAGTGACTCTGAAAGGTCTATATAATGGCCACATCAATTCCCACCCTGGCCGATGGGTGGCTGGCATGGGTATGGCACCTAGATATTTACCTTGAGGAAATATCTTCTAATGGTCTCTCTGGTTCACACGATTCCCGTGAATGCGTTTTATGGTATTTAGTATGTTTGATTGAGACTTTAGGATTAGCCGAAAAGTCTATATAAGCTGAGTAAAGTGCTTCCTCCTTGAGAGGTCAAGCAAGTTGGCAGACAACTTCAGGTCAAGCTCCGAGTAGTAGGAAGTTGAGAGTCAACTTCAAACCCAAGAAAACTTTTTCCTAAGCAAGTCGCAGAGAATCAGTGGTAGACGCTGCCCCTTTTATACTTGCTTGTAGCCCTCTCAACTCTCTCCCATATACACTGCTTTTATTTGTTCAACTATACCACGGTAGCACTTTTGTCGCTCGCAACACCTCCGTCTTGGGTAGTTGGTTCTAAGTATCTCTTCTCCCGACGATTTACCCCTATCAGATTTCCTGCCTTGTGTGGTGGATGTTGTGGCGCGGCTCTACTGCAGGATAAAAAGAAGCTTTTGCGAGTTCCCTTGCATGAAGAATGACTTGGCGATAATCCAAGTTGATATTGTGAGCTCCGTGAAAGCAGAGCAAGAGGTGGTGGAGGTTCATTTCGAGTGTTTCCGGGCAATTACTTCTCGGCCATAGCGTGCAGGGGTGGAAAAGCGGGACCTGGCAGTAGTATTGAGGCCACGCCGAGAATCGTCGAGGCTCAATGTGTGTCTGGATTCGGGACATTGGGGATAGTATAACTCCTCTTTAGCACCTCGGAGGGCCGTAAAAGCCCAGAACGCCTGCCTAATGGAATTTCCAAGAGAAATTTGTTATTGTACTGCCTGTCTACATTACTGTATGATAGATCGTATATATACTGTATATTTCAAGAGTGAAACACTCAAACCTTTCCATTTTCCTGTAATGCCTCATAGATTGCGTCCGCTAATGTCTTTTGCGATGTTGTTCTTTGTGCGCAAATTGCACTAAATGGGAATATTTTGCCACGATGACCAAGTCACTTTTCTAGTTAATGACTTCACCTCCGGCGGAAGACATTTCGCTATCGAACCCTATTCGCACGCTAATATAAGACCAGGCCAGGTATCAGGAAAGCGGGCGCTGCTGAAGGCATTGATTAATTTGATGTC